>OZ035884.1:90546222-91290561 GCA_964034835.1 Muscina levida | reverse complement strand
TGATGGCAACAGTACAAAAATGTACCAAATATTAAAAAAAATAAAAAATATTCTATATAGATGGTGTAAAGTCCTTTCTCTCAGCTCTTAATCCGAAAGTACACAAAAAAGTTTGACTTTACACAGTGGGAAGGCTACCAAGTTTCCCACATCACATCTCTTTCTCTTTACAACTTACTCCAATCCCCGCCCGACCTTATGCAAACGACCTGCCATAAAACAATATTGATCCTTTTCAGCTATTAAGCATAATTTTCAATTGTTCTTTTTTCACCTTAGCTGTGGTCCACAAATAACCGTGAATAAAACATAAAAATATCTATAAAGTGTCATTGTGAAAACCTCATATTAGCACTAAAAACAAAACTTCATTGTTTTCATTTGTATGTAACAAACAACAACAACCACATCACAGATAGATATAAAGGAAGCGCAACAACAAAACCCAAGGATATACAAAAAAGCTCAAAGATAAAGCTCAGATACCAAATTATACCATGGGGACAGCATTTAACGGTTTTTATGAACGGAAACACACACACATACTGTACAAAATTTCTGCAGGTTATAAAAGGACTTAGCAGAAATGCAAACGCTGACAGCTATGACCATGCGGGAGTGAGGACAGCAGAGTGTGGTATGGTTTTTGTATAGCAACGCCCTTGTAGCAATAAAAGTAATATCTCTATAAGCCCCAAACAACAAACCACTGTACCGCACACACCCTCTCTCTACCAAACCTCCTGCATTTCGGTATTGTAAACTATAAAGTGGCAATATAGAAATTTATGCAATTCTAAACAAATACACCAGGACACACAAACACTAAAAAGGACACCAATATGGGTGGAAAAAATAAAACGCATAAAAAGAAAAGCCAACATAGAGTAAAACAGTAAGACAGCAATACAATTGATAGCAATAATAGCAACAAATAGACAGTAACAGTAGTAGCATTATGGTTCAAACCAAATGGCCAACTAAGGAATTACCATGGCTTTTCAACGACAAACAACGGAAAACACACAAACATACAAGACTACCACATCAAACAAATATCCTTTGTTATGTCCGACTTTGGCTATACTGACACCATACAGCAAACCATAACTATGATACTGCGAAGCAACTCAATTCATTGGCATACCTTACGATGGCCTAATTTCTTGTGATCTGTGAAACGAAGAAGTCATAGTTTATGTCGCAGATGCTGTTTAGCCTTAAGGATTAGCACAAACCCAAAGATATCCTCAGCAGTTGGGTAGTGGTAAATGTAAGGAATAGACTAGAGAGAGAAATGCTGAAAATTTATGTTAATTGCAGTGAGAACACAGAAAAGGACATTAGAACAGAGAATTATCAAGTGTTGTCGTAGTCATGTTTGTAAAAGGAACTTAATGCCAAGGCCTAAAGTTTAACGGTGGCCAAGTAGTTAATTAACAGTGATAGTTAAATTAACTGTATTGGGCAAATTATTTGGAATTTTTATATTTAAGAGTTCACGGAATGTTGCTTAAATATTTTTGATATTTCGGTATTAAATTGTTCGTGGAATTTTACGTGTAATTATTAAGAATGTCATAAACTTTCTAAATCTCCTTCTCTTGGTGAACAATTAATTGTTTTAAGGAGAGGAAATAGGTTAAGAACTTTTAGAAGGAATATAAACAAAGGCATAAAAATAATTGTACTCAGGACCTACAAACTCCTTAATAAAGCAATCAAATAACTAATTTGTATGAAGTAAATGTCAGAGATCATTCTATAGTGCTGTGTCAAATATTTCGACATCACATTGTAGTTTAGTTGTTTTATTTTAAATTAAAATTACAAGTTCTAAATGAATCACCTATTAATAAGATTATCCAAGTCAGCAACACATAAAAAAGAATGTTACTGAGTCCTGTTGATACGTATGGTCAGAAACACCTCCAACACGAAGTTTATTGCGAAGTTAAGGAATGCTATCTGATCTCATTGATCCTTTTGGAACTGTACGAAGACTATCATCTTGGTAAAATGGACACTAAATCTGCACAACGAGTCTTCGCACTTGTACAAACGGCAATAAGCCCCTTGACTCTGCACAAAGTTCCTTTGGCACTTGTACAACGTGATGCAAGCCTTTATAATGGACACATAGTTTGTACAGCGGACTACAATACTGCTGAAGAGATCTTGAGTCTACACAATGAGTCCTCTGGCACTTGTACAACGGGATGAAAGCCTGTAAAACGGACACTTAGTCTGTACAACCAGCCCATTTGTACTTGTACAAAGGGTTAGAAGTCTGTAAATCAGTCACTAAATTTATATAATGATTCCTTGCACTAGTACAACAGGCTTTAGGCCTATAAAATGAATCTTAAGTATTTACAACGATTCCTACAATTCTATAGAACGGACCTTGAGCCTGTCAAATGGGCCTTAAGTGTTTTCAACGATTCCTTGCACTTTTACAACAGGCTTTAGGCCTGTAAAATGGACCTTCAGTATTTACAACGATTCTTTACACTTTTACAATGGGCTACAATTCTATAGAACGGACCTCGGTCTGTACAACGAGTCCTTGCGGTTGTACAACGAACTCAAGCCTGTAAAACGGACACTAAGTCTTCACAACGAGTCCTCGTACTTGAAAGACCAGAGCCTGAAAATATTTTTTTTCTATTTTCCGTTTATTCAAGGACCTTAACAAATTGCACCAGATGGCCCTACAAGTCAGCAACACCAAAAAAAATTAGAAATGATGCCTAGAGATACATTTGGTCAGTAACACCTCCAAAACGAAGTTTACTACCAAGTAAAGGAATGTTATCTGATATCATTGATCCTTTTGGGATTGTACGAAGACTTGCATCTTTGTCAAACAGACACTAAATCTGTACAACGATTCTTCGCACTTGTACAAAGGGCAATAAGCCCGTAGAACGAACCTTGACTGTGTACAAAGAGTCCTTTGGCACTAGTACAACGGGAAACAAACCTGTAAAATGGACACTAAATATGTACAACGAGTCTATTTTCACTTGTACAACGGGCTACAATCCTATAGAACGGACATTGTGTCTGTACAACGACTTCTTACACTTTTACAACATGCGATGTCTTTCATTTGTACAAAGGACTACAAGCCTGCAGAACGGAGACTGTGCAACGAGTCCTTGCGCTTGTCTGTACAACGAGTCCTCGTACATGTAAGACCAGAGCTTAAACATATTTTTTCCCATTTTTCCCTATTTTTCCGATTATTCAACGATCTTAACGAATTGCACCATCTTCTTACTTTGACAAGCGGCAATTCAAACCCATCCTGTTCCCGTCTCAGCATAACCGTTGCTCGTCAAAGGATCGACTTCTAGGCATTACTACATACAACAAGGGACCACCGTCCAAACATATCGCCACGCATTACTACCCAACATCAGACATCTCAAGACCATCGAAAGCACTGTAGGTCAAGAATCTAAGAGTAATTTTTCTACAAAAATTCTTATTTCCCTAGTCAGGGAAAATCCACTCTTTTAATTCGTAAGGTTTTTGTTGCGGAGATCTTGGAGCGATTCGACCCAAAAGTGTAACACATACAAGGAGTCACTTTAGACCTTAGGTTTCTTTAAACCAAATTCGATTCATGACTTTTTAAGTCGTTTGAGCCCTGACCGTCTGTCTATCTGGCTGTCCGGCTGATACGCACAATAACTTTCGAAAGACATAAAAAATTGTTTTGAAGCTTTGCATAGGTTAATATTTCCCAAAACTACTTACGGTATTAGAAAAGTGCTGCAAGGTCACGCCCCTTCTTGTACCACCCATACCCCTTCTTGTACCATTCCGCCCTCTATAGAAATCAAGTAATAATATCAATACATCCAACGCGATCGTGCCTTAATTTTGTATTTAGTAAAGATATAACAGGATAAAGTTTTGGAGAAAAATTTGAAATCTAGCCACGCCCCTTCTGGTGCCATTAAATGTACAATTCCGCCTACTTCAGAAATCGAGCAATCGCAATCGTGCCCAAATTTTAAATTTTGTTTAGCTATAACAGGATAAAGTTTTTGAGAAAAATTTGGAAGTCTAGCCTCACCCCTTCTGGTACCTCCCATATATATGTACCATTCCGCCCACTTTACAGTGGGTAATAATATCCATACACCCAACGCGATCTTGCCAAAAGTTTGCATTTTGTAAAGCTATAACATGATAAAATTTCGGGAAAAAATTTGAAGTGTAGCCACGCCCCCTTCTAGTACCTCACATGCAAATGAACCATTCCGCCCAAATTAGTAAGCGAGGAGTGATATAAATACGATCGTGCCCGAATTCTGTATTTTGTTGAAAACTGGAAATCCAGGCACGCTCCTTCTAGTACCTCCCATACAAATTTATTTAGTAAAACTGTAGTAGGATAAAGTTTTAAAATTAAAACTTAAAGTCTATCCACGCCCCTTTTGGCAACACCCATATAAATGTACGCCGATTTTAGAAATCAAGTAATATCAACACAACCAACGCGATAGTGACCAAATTCTGTATTTTGTTAAGCAATTTTTATGTTTTTGCTTAGGGTGAGGTTATATGTAAGTCGGGTGTTCCGACTGAAACTTTCCAACTGGTTATATAAGTTTTTTGTTATATTTGTAACGTCCATATGGAGGCGTGGTGGGTATGCCAATATATGGTTATAAATGATCGGCGTCGAATTCTGAGTCGATTGAAAGATGTTCCTACACGTCTGTCTGTCTGTCCGTCGATTACAGCCGTAGTTTAAGAGCTATCGAGCTGAACTTCGGTATGATAGTTTCAATCCTCTAAACTATAGACAAGTTCTAAGAGGAGCAAGATTGAACAGAAACTACTCCTAGCTACCATACAAAATCCGCCTTGTTGAGGGGGTCTGACCCTGCAATAATAGGGTCTAAACTTAGGCCAAGTTCTAAGATAAGCATAATCGGACAAAAACTACTCCCACCTCCTATACAAACTCCCTATTTTGGGGGGTGTAAGTGCTATCGAGTCGAACTTTGGTATGCTAGCTTAGACCCTCAGAACTAAGGCTAAGTTCTAAGATGACCGAGATTGGACAAAAACTACTCCAACCTCCCATACAAAATATGCCTTGTTCAGGGGATCTGACACTGGAATTACAGCCATAGTTTTAGAGCTGTCCATCAGAAGTTTAGTATAGTATAGATCGGACAATAATTACTCCCACCTCCTATGCAAACTCCCTCTTTTTGGGGGCCTGACCCTGCTGAATATGAGCCAATGTATGGTATGCGTGATTCTATCGTCTAAATAGAGTTTAAATTCTACCATGGGCAAGATCGGACAAAAACTACTCCCACCTACCAAACAAACTCCCTATTATCGGGGGTTGGTGTCCGTCTATCTGTCCCAGTGATAACGTTCGTAGTTTAATAGCTATCAAACTGAAATGTTGTATGACCTATTTTGGGGGGTGTCCGTCTGTCTGGCATTAACTACATATACATCCGTATGTTAACAGCTTTAAAGCTGAAATGTTGTATGCTAGTTTAATAGCTTAGTTTAATACCTTTTAAGCTAAAATGTTGCATGCTAGTTTCAATCCTATAAGCGTAGTTTAAGTAATACCTGATTCATGAGGTGTAAGTGAAATTAAGATTTCTGGTTACTTATATCACAACTCCTAACATGGGTACCTATGTCGGTACTCTTTTTATGTGGACCTATTTTCCACGTTCGGTAAACGATATTGTGGCGATTGGCGATATTTGCAGACATTTCATACAAAAAGACGAAATGATGAAATGCATTGCTTATGGTTTGTAATGTGAGTTCAGATGATCCCCTAGTGAGTAGTGATTTCACATGTTTTAGAGGGCATCCGAACAATTCAAGCTTTGATATTTCAGACAAAATATGAATGTAATCGTCTAAAATTAACGTCCACCTCTCATACAACTCTAATAATGAGTGACTCTTATGCGGCTCATACTAACTTACTTAATTTCCCTTTACACCCCATGAATGAGGTATGAGATAGCTTCTCGCGTGGTTGTGAATTAACACGCTTTCTATTTTTAGATTCACAACTAACGGCATCTACTTGTTTATCGACGAATGCAAACGTCACTGTTTGAGAAGCTTTTACTAATGAATATGGAAAGTTCTAATGAATATGGGTTATATCAACATCAACTTAAAACATTTATTGTATAGACATACGGATGTTACTACAGTCTTCTCAAAAAATGAAGTGTATTGATTAATAATACTAAAGTTTCGGAAAAATCTCGTCGATATTTTTAAAAAACGGTTTAGTTTCATATCCCTCCGAAACTGATACTTATGTATTAGATATGACATTAATTCTTCAAAAAGACAAGCAATAAGCCGAAGTATTGATAGAACGAAAAAATTTTCAAAATTACTTTACCATTCTAGTGACTCTGGTAATAAGAAAAGTTCCAACAAATACGGTTCATATCAAGATCAACATAAAACTGTTATTACACGGGCATACTGATGTTACTGCAGTCTTATCAAGAGTTGAAGTGAATTGATTGATAATGTGTTATTCCTAACAAGACTCAGATAAACTAGGTTGTCACATGTTTTCCATTGGCCGACTAAAAAGCGGTATTTCATAAACATGGTCGAGGTTTGCATTCCTTTAAAAGTTATACGTATATGATATGACTATAAGTCTTCTATAAAGACGGGCAAAAATTTCAGTGTGGCGAGGTATTACACAGAACGAAACGTCGAACAAAACCTTTTTCCACTTCAATCATCATTGTTGTGCCTCTGGTATTGTAGAAAGTTTTAGTTAACACAAATTAACATCAACATAAAACACTTATTACACGGGCATACTGATGTTACTGCAGTCTTCTCAAGAATTGAAGTGTATTGATTAGTTTTATATTTTTTCATTGATAAGATTCAGCAAAATCAGGTTATCACTTATATCCGATTGGTTGATATAAGTGATACGCAGAACGAAACGTAGAACAAAACCTTTTTCCACTTCCTTCATCATTGTTGTGCCTCTGGTATTGTAGAAAGTTTTAGTAAATACACATTAACATCAACATAAAACACTTATTACGCGGGCATACTGATGTTACTGCAGTCTTCTCAAGAATTGAAGTGTATTGATTAGTTTTATATTTTTTCATTGATAAGATTCAGCAAAACCAGGTTATCACTTATATCCGATTGGTTGACTACGCAGCGGTATCACTTAAAAACTCTTGAGTTTGGCGTCCTTTTAAAAATTTTACGTATATGGTATGACAATAAGTCTTCTCTATAAAGATGGGCAAAAATGTCAGTGTGGCGAAGTATTACGCAGAACGAAAACTTTTTCACAATTTTTTCATTATGATATCGAGGAAAGTTTCAGTAATCACATCTTATGTCAACATCAACAGAAATCGTTTATTACACGGCTGTACTTATGTTACTGCAGCCATCTTAAGCTTTCAAAGGCTTGAGCAAGTATAGTGATTTTGTAACTGAAGATTCTTAGAATTAGAGTCCGAGATTTTATTACTCCCATTCCGCCCTCAACAATAAATGATGACAGCCTTATTGCAATATCAAAAATATTATATGCTATATCAGTCAAAGCAACTGATTTGTAGATGAATTTCTTTTTTGGCGCTTAATTGAGACAAAACAAATCAGTATTGGTATTTATTTATAAAAAAAACAAAAAATGTAATTTGATTCTACTATAGACATTGCCTTACAGCTAAAGGTCACATTTACATATGAAGCAGTTTATTTATTTATATAATTTTCTCACTTTATTGCGACAATATTAGCCTACACCCCACTCTTCCTGCTGAGCTTTTATTTTTTTCGCATATAATTTTAATTTTAAACATACAAAATGTATTTCTTGTGCTCCAGACTGTAAAGAATTTTCTTTATTATCTTTCATAATTTGTATTTTTATCATAATTTAATATAAGATTTTTTCTTTCGTTTTCCAGTTTTTTTTTTTCTTTGCTTTTTCTCCACACTCATATCTAATTAAACGTAAACATTCCTTACGCCATAAGAAAAGAAATGTCATTTCAGGCCATGTCTCACATTGCACGCCCGTTTTCCAATGATGACATTTATGAACTTCTGATGGCTCAGATACACGACGATAAATCATTGCACATCACTTAATAAGAGTTTGCGAGCGCACAGTCGTCATAAAGTGTAGCCTCTGAGTTTTCCCGCACCACACAGACCAGCCAGCCATGGAGGCCTCAGAGTCTGGGGAATCTTGGAAATGGGATGGTGAAAACTCATTTATAATGAAAGCAAACGAACATTAAAACACTTGTATGAAAATCACAATTATTATAACGACTGACAAAAGAAGAGGCAAGGCGACAGTGCAAATAACCCAGTGAAATATTTTTAAGGCAAATGAATTGCTATAAAAACCAGTAAGAAAGTTTCAGTCGGGCAACCTGACTTACATATACCATCACCCTCAGTAAATCAAAAAAAAAATCTGTTATATTGATATTATTACTCGATTTCTAAAGTGGGCGGAGGGGTACATTTGTATGGGAGGTACCAGAAGGGGCGCGTCTAGACTTCCAGTTTTTCTCTCGAAAACTGTATCCTGCTTGAACTTAACTAAATACAGAATTTGGGCACGATCGCGTTAGTTCTATTAATAATATTAATCGATTTCTAAAGTGGGCGGTACCAGATCAGTATGGGGCGTACCAGAAGGGGCATGGATAAATTTGTAGTTTTATTCTCAAAAACTGTATCCTGCTATAGATTTACCAAATAAAAAATTAGGGTACGACCGCGTTGGATTTATTGATATTTCTACTCCATCTCTAAAGTGGGCGGAGTGGTACATTTGTATGGGAGGTACCAGATGGGGCGTGTCTAGACTGAACTTTACTGCTTGAACTTTACTAAATACAGAATGTGGGCACGATCGCGTTAGTTCTATTAATAATATTAATCGATTTCTAAAGTGGGCGGTACGAGATGTGTGTGGGAGGTACCAGATGGGGCGTGGATAGACTTCCAGTTTTTTTTCTCAAAAACTGTATCCTGCTATAGCTTTACTAAAATAAAGAATTTGGGTACTATCGCCTTGGATTTATTGATGTTACTACTCCATATCTAAAGTGGGCGGAGTGGTACATTTGTATGGGAGGTACCAGATGGTGCGTGTCCAGACTTCCAGATTTTTTCTCCGAAACTTTATCCTGCTTGAACTTTACTAAATACAGAATTTGGGCACGATCGCGTTAGTTCTATTAATAATATTAATCGATTTCTAAAGTGGGCGGTACCAGATCAGTATGGGGCGTACCAGAAGGGGCGTGGATAGACTTCCAGTTTTTTTCTCAAAAACTGTATAGATTTACTAAAATAAAGAATTTGGGTACGATCGTCTTGAATTTATTGATATTACTACTCCATATCTAAAGTGGGCGGAGTGGTACATTTGTATGGGAGGTACCAGATGGGGCCTGTCTAGACTTCCAGATTTTTTCTCCAAAACTTTATCCTGCTTGAACTTTACTACATACTGAATGTGGGCATGATCGCGTTAGTTCTATTAATAATATTAATCGATTTCTAAAGTGGGCGGTACCAGATGTGTATGGGAGGTACCAGAAGGGGCGTAGATAGACTTCCAGTTTTATTTCTCAAAAACTGTATCCTGCTATAGCTATACTAAAATAAAGAATTTGGGTACGATCGCCTTGGATTTATTGATATTACTACTCCATATCTAAAGTGGGCGGAAAAGTACATTTGTATGGGAGGTACCAGAAGGGGCGTGGCTAGACTTTCAATATTTTTTCCAAAACTTTATCCTGTTATAGCATTACTAAATATAGAATTTGGGAATGATTGAGTTCGAAGTATTGAAATTATTACTCGATTTCTGAAGTGGGCGGAATTGTACATTTGTATGGAAGGTACCAGAAGGGGCGTGGCCATGTAGCCCATTTTCAATACCGTAAGTAGTTTTGGGGAAATAAAAAAAACAAAATTTCAAAACATTTGGTTACGTCTTTCGAAAGTTATCGTGCGAACCAGCCGGACAGCAGACAGACAGACGGACAGACAGACAGACATGGCTCAAACGACTTAAAAAGTCATGAATCGAATTTGGTGCAAAGAAACCTAGGGTCTAAAGGCACTCCTTCTATGTGGTACACTTTTGGGTCGTATCAAATGATATATACCCTCATCCCTAAGGGTGAGAAAAGGATAGTGAAATGAGTCAGAGAATATAGGAGTAAAACATTCAGATTCAAAAAAAATCATTACAATTCTACTTGTTTTACATTACAATTCTTTGCTGGGTTGTAAGCTACTTGTCACATGAAAAAAAAAATAATAATCTGTATGAAATATAACAACAAATGTGGAGAATTGCATACACACAGCTACATACACATGTAAAAACACTTGCATATCGCAACATATGTAAATGTATTACAATCATAACTTCATCTTTTGCCATGATATTAATATTATAGAAACTCGTCATATGTGGCCATACAATCTCAAACAATCTTTACAGACACAAATGCAAAAGAAAATTTATATTTATTTTACTCTTTTCGCCACACATCATAACGTCTTGAAAAGCTGAATATTTTTTTAATAAAAATTTTGCTATGGTTTATTATTTCTCACTTACTGCGAGAGGCGGTTGTCGGCCAAGAGGGGAATTTTAAATTGCAAAATGTACTCATATGTAAATGAATGAAAATAGTGTGACAAGTGTGTAAGGTGATTTATTTTTGAAATTTACAGTTTTCACTTCATTTTAATAATGCCACTAAATGGAATGGAAAATGTAATATTTTTCTAATAATAAAAATGGAAAATAAATCATGCGAGAACGTAGAGGAGGCAAGAAAATAAATTATACATATATATATTAGAAGAGGCAACAGCTGCAAGCAAAAGGTAGATTTTCATGAAATAAAAAATGAAGTTCATGGCATAATAATAATAAGTCAAATATATGAGCCTATAATACACAAATCAAGGAGAGGTATTAATAAGTACTGAAATAATAAAACATCTTGGCAGTCAATTAATCAAGAAACAACGATGACATTAAACCAAGTACCAAGAAACTTCATTTGAAATACTCCCTGTTATCGAAATTACCTGATATTTTAATGAAATTATTTATGTATTATTATTCGCCTGCTTGTGGAGCATAAATGGTTGGAGGTAGTACCTTCGGTAGTTTGTCCAGTCTAGACAAATAGTAAAACTGTTGAAAAGGTTAGAGTATACAAAGTGTTTATGCATTCACCAACAAAAATAAGAAACATAATTAAAAATAGCATATGGTACCCCAATAAAGGTACCAAGAGGATATTTAGCTGACCACTGAGAATCAAGTAACTTAATTTCAACACGCTTTGGCATAGTGGTTAGAATCAATTAAAAAGTCTAATTAATTCGCACAAAAATCTTAAATGGAATCACCATTTCTCTTTGTGCAGTTTCATCTATAAATACAAAAATTTAAAAGTTAACTATTTTCAACGTTTTGAGGGGTTTCTTTCATAAATGTTGGGAAAGTTTTATATTGTCCAAAATTTGGCCCATTTATATAGGTGGTAAAAGTACCTCTTTGTAAAGAAGGGGTAGGACGACTATTCAGCCCAGTTACAATCCCATACCTTTATTTAGAAAACTATTAACGCTGGTGAATTTTCATATACATAACTGATGGTTTACTGATACGTATTTATGTAACATATGACATAAATTCTTCAAAAAGACAGGCAAAATAATCATTTAGCCGAAATATTTATAGAACGAAACCATTTTCCAATTCCTTCATCATTGTTGTGACTCTGATTATGTGGAAGGTTTTAGTTAACACGATTCATATTAACATCAACAAACCCTATTATTACATGGCCATATTGATATTACTGCAGTCTCTTCAAGAATTGAAGTGTATTGTTTAATTAATTTTTTTTCTTGGTAAGATTCGAAGAAACTAGATTGTCACACGTTTCATTTTGGTCGACTTTAAAGCGTTATAGTTTGCAAACATTGTTGTGGTTTGCGTTCCTCCAAAACTAATATATATATATGATATGACAATATGTCTTCTATAAAGTGTGGCGAGGTATTTCGTAGAAAGAAAACTTTTTCACAATTTCTTCATTATGTAAAAAATTGGCTCATTTGTATAGGTGGTACCAGTTTCGTAAAGAAGCCCATAGCTTTATTTAGAAAACTATTAACGCTACCTACCTAAGTTATCGTGCCCACCAGGCATCCAGTCAGCCAGACAGACAGACATGGCTCAATCGTCTTACAACGAATTTAGTCTTAAGAAAGACGCAATGAAATGTTTTCAAATTTTGCACGAGTTAATATTTCCCCAAAACTACTTACAGTATTGAAAATGGGCTACATGACCACGCCCCTTCTGGTACCTTCCATACAAATGTACAATTCCGCCCACTTTAGAAATTGAGTAATAATATCAATACATCGAACTCGATCGTTCCCAAATTCTATATTTACTAAAACTATAACAGGATAAAATTTTGGAAAAAAATGTAAAGTCTAGCCACGCCCCTTCTGGTACCTCCCATACAAATGTACCACTCCGCCCACTTTAGAGATGGAGTTATAATATCAATACACCACACGATCGTGCCCAAATTACGTATTTTGTTAAGTTATAACTGGATAAAGTTTTGGAAAAAATATTAGAAATTTAGCCATGCCCCTTCTGGTACCTCCCATACAAATTTACTTTTCCGCCTACTTTAGAGATGGAGTAGTAATATCAATAAATCCAAGGCGATCGTACCCAACTCCTTTAGTAAGGCTATAGCAGGATACAGTTTTTGAAAAAAAAAAACTGGAAGTCTAGCCACGCCCCAGTATAACAAAATTAAGAAGAAGGATTGTAAATTGACATAACAGCCCCATACCTTCTGCTACTTATTACATATTTTTGGATAGTTAATATTGCTTCCATAACTAAGAAAAGGACAACTGAAGGATATTTGAATTTAGTCTGTTTAATTATCTTGTAATAGTAGATAAACCCTAAAAATTTGACCCGTGGATAAATATAGACTATATTGGCCAACCCCTTCTGGCAACTTCCATATAAAATGACCTATAGTTGGAAAATTAATATTTCACCCATAACTTCTAAACGATGTCTAGACGATGTTTAAATTTGATATGTTTAATTAACTTAAAATAGTAGGCAAATCCTCAGAAAACCGAAACGTTTGCCACACCCCTTCTGGTACCACCCATACAATACAAATGACCGAATTCACCCCCATAATTTTACATATATATCATATGACTGAGTTCATTGTAAGCATGCTTCTATTCTCCAGGCAGTGGCTGAGTTCAAAGATGAGTAAGTTTGGACGAAAACTTTTCCCAACTCCAATCTTCCCCGTTTTGGGGTTGTCTGTAAAGTCGTGGTTTAAGGGCTATCGAGATAAAAATTGGTATACAAGCTTCTATCCTCTAACCCATCCACCATTCCGTCCGTTTATCCTTGCGATTATAACCTTAATTTAAGGGCTATTGAGCTGAAACTTAATATACAAGCTTCTATCCTCTTATAAAATATAGTTCTAGTGCAAATAACCAGTTTTATCGTCGTATTTTCAAATGATAAAGGGTATCTGAGCTTCGGTATATTGTCATTGGCTGCAGAATCAAAAATTATTTGAAGGCGATTACATATTAATACGAAGAACTAAGAGTTTAGTGAGTAATTTTACATCAAAGAAGGGTCTTACACAATTATAAAATATAAAATTTTAAGGAGGTACAAGAAGGGGCGTAATTAGACCTTAAATTGTTTTTCAAAACTTTACCCTGTTATATCTGTACAAAATACAGAATTCGGGCACGATCCAGTTGTATATATTGATATTATTATTCGCCTTTTAAAGTAGGCGGAATGGTACATTTGTATGGGAGGTAAAAGAAGGGACGGGGCTTGACTTACACATTATTCATCAAAACTTTATCACGTTACAGCTTTACAAAATAAAAATTTAGGCACGATCGTGATGTGTTGGGTATATTGATATTATTTCTTGATTTCTAAAGCGGGCGAAATGGACTAGGTAGGAGAAAGGGCGTGCCTATACTTCTAATTTTTCTCCAAACCTTCATTCGGTTAAAGCTTAACAAAATACGCAATTTGACTCGATGGGGTTGGTTTAGGTGTATTGATATTATTATTCGATTTCTTAAGTAGGATGAATGGTACTTTTGTATGGGAGGTACTAGAAGGGGCGTGGCTTTAGTTCCAATTCGTTCTTCAAAACTTTATCCTTTTATAGCTTAACAAAATACTGCATTTAGCCAAGATCACATTGGGTGTTTTGAATTATTTCTTCATCTCTAAAATGGGCCGAATGGTACATTTGTATGGGACCTCCATACAAGGGGTGTTGCCATGTAGGGCGTGGCTAGACTTCCAGTTTTTTTCTCCAAAACATTATCCCGATTTAGATTTATTTAATACAGAATTTGATCATGATCGCGTTGGGTGTATTGAAATTATTATTCAATTTTCAAAGAGAGTAGAATGGAACATTTGTATGGGAGGTACAAGAATGGCCGTTGCAATGTAGCCCATGTGCAATTCTGTAATTAGTTTTTGGAAAATATTAACCTATGCAAAAGTTCATAGCAATTGCCTACGTCTTTTAAAAGTTATCGTGCGTACCAGCCGGACAGCCAGACACACAGATATGGTTCAAACGACTTCAAAAGTCATAGATCGAATTTGGTTCAAAGAAACCTAAGGTCTTAAGTGACTCCTTCTATGTGTTACACTTCTGGGTCGTATCAAATGATATATACCCTCTTACCCGTAGGGTGAAGTTATAAAAAGGATTGACAAATTGGACATTAAATGAACATTAAATAGCATTGAAATGACTAATTTTACGAATTTGGCAAGTAATACAATCATGACATAGATATCTAAGTACCATTGGTCAAATCTGCAAAATGATACTGCAGCCTTTTCAAATATCGAAATGGAATTCGTATTGGTTTTTTCGGAAATTTTTTGAATGTTTACTAATAAAAGATTGAAATATCAAGTAATTCTATCATTAAATAGATATCTAAACATCATTGATAACAACTGCAAAATGTTTCTGCAACCTTCTCAGACATTGAAATTGAGTTTGCCTTTTTATTTTGTCAATTGTTTGAATGTTTATTACTAAAAGATTAAATTGGCAAGTAATTTTATCATGACATACATATTTTAACATCATTGGTCGAAACTTCAAAATGTTAATGCAGCCTTTTCAAACATCGAAATGGAATTCGCATTTTTATTTCGTCAATTGTTTAATGTTGACTACTAAAAGATTGAAATGGCAAGTAGTTCTATGATGACATACATATCTTTACATCATTGGTCAACACTGCAAAATATTACTACAGCCTTCTCAATCATTGAAATGGAATTCACATTTTTATTTCGTCAATTGTTTGAATGTCTATTACTAAAAGAGTGAAATGACCAGTAGTTAAATCATGACATACATATCTAAACATCATTGAGTTAAAACTGCAAAATGATACTGCAGCCTTCTAAAACAATAAAATGGAATTCGCATTTTTATTTCATCAATTGTTTAAATGTTGACTACTTAAAGATTGAAATGGCCAGTAGTTCTATCATAACATACATGTAAATTAAAAAAATAACTAAATGAATTACCCGTTATATATAAATTTTGCAAAAGTATTTTCAAAATAATCTTTTCATTATCCGTTCAATCATTTGGTTCTTACCTAAATGTTACAGAATGGGTTGAGCAAGATATCTTGTGAAATAAATAAATACTTCATCATAGATTTACTTAAGTAGATATATCACCTATAAAATGCAACTGACATTTTTATTTTTCTTATTATTTCTCTGTGACAACGATAGAGATCAATCCATTGTCGGTTTTATTAGCCTACAAGTGTAATATCAGCATTACCTTTAAATGTCTCTGTAACAATCTACCTATTATGATTCTTACTGTCGGCAGCTCCTCACTGTCATACTATATCAACTTTTATACTATTATTAAGGTCATTCACTTGTATTTTTTATATTTAACAGTTTTTAACTGAAATTATTGACTTTAACCCAACCACTTATTTGCATATTTATATATGCACTCAATATTGTGTCTTTGTAAATTGCTCAACATCTCCTATTCCCTAACAACACTCACATTACCAACTCATTCAATTACCTCATCCCGCCCTACCCACCATCATAATGAGTCCCTGACTCTCAATACTGACAGTTTACATCATATCCTTAATAACGCGTATCCTGCTATCTCATCGTCCTCGTCACGCCTGGTTATGATATATACCAAATAAATTAAATGGCGCATAACGAAAGTTTAGCTGGAAAATAAAATTAAATAAAATTGTGGCAACAACGAAAGAAAGAACGGAAAAAAATGAAAGCATCATCTAGGATAAACACACACAAAAGATTTAATTTCTCTACTTGCACCCTATTATACAATACTTGAGAATTCTGTTGACTTTTACTCTTAACCCTTGAGATGAAAACTTTTTCCTTTGCGTAGCCAAGTAGCGATTATATACACAAGCGAACACACACAAGCAAAAATCTGAACAAATGTACGCATACAAAGACAGACATACTGATATTATACTGTTAGAGAGAACACACACACAGTATATCTCACAAAGAGTTGAATGATAGTAGAAAAACAAACTATGTATATCACTACTACTGAATCGAGTAAAGTAAATTAGATGGAACAAGCCAACAACCACTTGAATCATTAGTTTATTTTAGATATTTACACACACAATGGTTAAACTGCCATACCGTTTAAATCGGTTGGTACAGTGGGGCAGGTTTATTAAGAACTTTGGGGAAATTGTACTTATTTTAATAAGGAAATCGGAAGGCAGGTTGTTGTGGCATAAGCAAAGGATAATCATACACTGTTTTAGACTCCAAAGTATTAAAGTATTTCATCTTATTAAGTAACAGAACGGAAGACGATGATCACTTCAACAAACTCTAGTTTTAATTTTAACAATAATGTTCTCATCTTTCCATTTTTACTACCATGCTGGAGATCGGGGTTCTATTCCTGTCTTAGTCATTTACATTTCTTATATTGGCAGCCTTCTCGATGTTGGAGACATCTAGATCGTAGTAGTGTCGAGTCAATCGCCAAGACTAGTAAAAACTTTACAAACAGCTGATGTTTAGATTCGACGTTAAACTGTAGGTCCCCTTGTGTTAAAACCAAAAACTGAGTAAAATTTGGAAACCTTCCCATATCCCAGTCATGGAATGTAATGGAAAACAACACAGTACAACATTTTCCAGTTCATTGATTTGGGACTCAATTCTGAAAACCACGTGAAAGTAGCCCAAAAAAAAAAAGAATTTCTGCATCATTCGTTTTGTCACGTTACATGCCATAATTATTAAATATCGATTTGAAGTTAGTATGTATCGAACAGGCGAATTTGTCACGTTTTAGGCTTTTTGTTATATTGTCATATGGTGGCGTATGATTATCATATGAAATATCCCACGAAAATCATACGACATGGTGTACAACAGTTTTATTGTAACTGCTACAAAAAAGACCCAGTTCAAAATCATTTTATGAATGGAAAAGTGAAACTGTTGGTTACGTAGGGAAACGTTACATGAACAGATTAAAGACATTTTAATTCTTAATTTTTTTTTAATTTGATTCAGCTAAATCGGACGGAGAGCCTAAAACGTGACAATTTCCCCTAAACAATACTTACTAATTTCAAATCGATATTAGAATATTATGGCGTGTAACTTGACAAAACGAATGATGCAGAACTACTTCTTTTTGGGGCCAGTTTCACGTGCATTTCTCAGAATTGGGTCCCAAAATCATGTATTGTACAGTGCAAGCAAGTTTTTAAGTAATCCCACTTTTAACCACATCCTGTTATTTTACTTAGCCTTACTTCTACTACCACTGTTGTCTTCCAACCTTACTGCAGAAAATATCTTATGCAGCTTACCAACAACAACAACTCCACCAGCAACAATTGATGATACGTTGAAAAGTTGTTGTCGGTTTTAAAACAGGCCACTGAAAACAGATTTCGTCTCGTTGTTGTTGTTGTTGCTCTCATCCCCTCATCCAAAAATCCTGGCAAATAGATTCTAACACTGTCACAAAACTTTGTCCCTCTTATGTCTCACAATAACAAGGATAGTAGTTTATCTTTTGGCCAGAAGAACATGATGAAGAACAATGTCTCAACAACAAATAAAATCATTTATCTTGTCCCAGGTTCTCATACTCCAAAATGCATCTTATTTGCTACAGACAGTCAGCCAGCAGCTTCAAGCGGGAGGTAGATTTTCAAATGAAAAGAAGGAAAAAAAAACTTTTCATACTACAACGCCAACACCATTACTATCCTGCAGAGATAAAAAGGTGCTGTAGCTCTGTTTTTTTTTGTTTGTTTCTTCTTCTTCGGCTACGAGTATAATAAAAAACTTTTCTATTTTGCGCAGTATTTTCCTACTTTAGCATATGAAGAAGTTGATGAAAAAACACACAAACAATGTGAAATGCTAAAAGTCTAATGATAATCTTTGTATGTTAACATTGCCACAGTTTGAACCTAAAGTAAGAAAGTATATGCCACCCGTTGGTTTTCTTAGATGGCTGGGGAGAGGAGTGGGAGCTAAGCGTGGATATGTAGTTTTGGCGGTAATAGATCCGACATCCCATCGCCAATGCTCGTTGTTGCTTATCTGCTTCCTTTTGCGTCTCGTTCATCTTAGATACGAAAACATGTGACAAAAATAAACGTTCTCAGACTGCAGGCATCAACACCTTTACTATCAATCTATCTCAAGCTGTCAACATGCTGTGTGACATGTAACATTAGGTGCAAATCACTGGGATATTTTTCAAAGCACAAAAACTGAAAACAATCAGAATCATCCTTCATGGTGGGGCAGCAGCAGCAGCAGCAAGGGCGCCAATTTGAATGGTCGTGCGGGAGCTGTAATGGGGCGGAAAATTTTCTTCAAAGCGTTTTGCAATTGAAGATGGCTGTCATAAGCACTTGTTGGAGGGGAAGGGGGGCTGTAGGGGAGATGTAGTTGATTAAAAGGCTTTATAAGGCAGAAAGCTTTGATTTTATTTACTTTATTTTAATGGGAATAAATATCATCCATTGGGACATAACTTGATAATATGTTTCCTTTCAGTTTAAAATATATTAAAGGTTCCTTGTCGTTCCTAAATATAACTTAAAGTCATACCATAAATTATACAAGACAACACATGGTTTTGGGACTCAATTCAGAGAACTGCAAATGAAAGTAGCCCCAAAAAGAAGAAGTTGTGCATCATTCGTTTTGTCAAGTTACATGCCATAATAATTTAATATCGATTTGTTTGACATAACAACAATAAAATTGTTGTACTCTGAAGCGTATGATTTACGCTTTGCTTACTTTAAAAATCTATAAGGATTCAAATGTAAACAAATTTTCTGTGAAAATTATATTTCAATTGAAAATGTTGAAACCTTAATTTGGAGCTTATAGAGATATTAAACTACCGACGTTGGCAAATATTAATATAGATCAATCTTTTAACATATATTTATATATTTTTTTCCTGAATAATTTATAATGCTTTACAAATATGTCTGTGTCTACTCTCACTTAATACCATTTTTCTAGACAACATATTTTTCTAATAATATAAATTAATCCTTTAAAATATATTTCTTTATTTTTAGCCTGTATAATTTATGTAGCATTACAAATCTGTCTGTCTACTCTCCCTTTATTGCATTTTGCTTAGACATTTTCCTTTTTCTAATCATGTCTAAACATTTCATATGTATTCTGTGTAGAATTTTTTTTCTCTCACAATATTTCTATACATTTTTAACATATTTTTCATTTTTTTTTATTTAAACGTCTGTTAAATCTTCTATGCTACCTTGAATCCTTTTTTGCAACTTTTACCGCTTTCCTCATGTGTAGTTATTTATGTGTGTGTATGTGCATATTTACTTTAACCTTAGACTTTGTTACGATTGTGTTTCCCCAGTTTGCTCGTTCTTTACTCGTTTACTTTCATCTAAGGATTTCCTTTTTGCTGGCATTCGTTCCTTTTACCATTTGATTAATTTTGTTCTTCATCAGTTTTATTTACTTTTTAACGAGAGTTGATTTCATTCAATTTGTTTATGAATCAACGTGGCAGAGGCCGCCATGGTAGAACAGGTCTGATGTCTGACATTGTCCATGTTGTTGCTGGTTGCTGGTTTTTTTCTCTTGGCAATAGGTAAAAAAGTTTTGCATTGCTCATAATGCAGCAAGGGTTCATTATTTTCTTTTTGTGTTGCTCTAGTGCCGCTTTCGCTGTACTTCGTTTTATATGCATTATGAGTAGCTCTTGAGGTACCTAGAAAGATTTATTTCTATGGCCTTATTATAATGCGTGCAATGACTTTCCTTACGGATGTAACTGGATGTGGTACAAGGTGTTTCCATAATGAGTTGTAAGAAAAACGGGATACATATAAATTACCTTAGATGGAATTAAGAACGAATTAAGAGGAGCCGTTGAAACTTAGAACTTCTAAAAGACGGTGGGAGCCGATCTGCATTTCTTGGTTCTTCTCTAGGAGCTATTGTAGTGTAAATATCTGATTAATCGTGGCTTCAACAGGTCTAAAATCACATTGAGTTAAAAATTGATTTAGTTTTCACATATCACATACATATCACAGCACCTTGTATGGGCGATGGGCTAAAGGCTGCTACCACGGTGATTGAATATTAATAAAAACCACTAAGAAAGTTGCAGTCGGGAAACATTTTGTATAGGAGGTACCAGAAAGGGGCGTGGCTAGACTTCAAATTTTTTCTCAAAATTGTATCCTGTTACAGCTTTACTAAATACAGAATTTGGCTACGATCCCGTTGGGTGTATTGATATTATTACTGGATTTCTTAAGTGGGCGGAATGATGTATTTTAATGGGAGGTACCAAAAGGGGCGGGGCCATGTAGCCCATTTGCAATACCGTAAGTAGTTTTGGGAAAATATTAACTCGTGCAAAATTTCGAAACATTTGGTTGCGTCTTTCGAAAGTTATCGTGCGCACCAGGCTAAAACGTCTTAAAAATTCATGAATCGAATTTGGTTCAAAGAAACCTAGAGTCTAAAGTGACTCCTTCTATGTGTAACACTTTTGGGTCGTATCAAATGATATATACATTTCTACCCGTAGGGTGAGTGTATAAATATGCAAAGTCTGCTAGAGTTTGAACTTACTACCTCGCGATTGCTAGTCAGCCATGCTACCATATAGCCTATGAAGATGCATACAAATTGTTTGACGAAAACTAACTATAAACTATATTATAAAAAAACACACGAACACCTTTTTCGTTGTCTTTTTTCATGCCTTCTATGAGCAGGAAAACGGAATGTGTATACACTCGGAATTGTTGAATAACAAAAACTTTGAAGACCTTCTCCCTTCTGACTTAAGGCCTTGTTGCGTGCCTTCTAGTAGAAGTCCTTCCAAATTTCTCCGCTGGGAAGAGCTGTCGAATTGTAGTCGGTGAAAATGTTGTGTTCTCCCCACACACAATCTCGCTCTCTCAACAATGGATAAACATTTTTTCTATGTCTGTACTTGTGGCTGTAGTTGTGTTAAATGCAAAACAAGTGTGTGTGGTATTGCCTTCATAACACTCAAACAGAGACTGACTGTTTTGAATCAAACAAAACTTTTGAGTACGAGTGAATTGGCAATCGGTTCTGTGTGAAAAAATTATTTCCGACCTTGCGAGACTATATGATGCCTTTAGGCTATTCGTTTTTATGTGATGGTGGCTATGATACTATGGGACCGGCCGTGGCATAGTGGTTAGAACACGCGACTACCATGCGGGAGATCGCAGATTCAAACCTGGCTCCAGTCATCTTAAAAGAAAAAAATAAATACAATTTTCTTTCATTGTCGGCTCCCCTCGAATGTTGTTTGACAGCAACTTCGCAGTATTAAGCGTCGATTCAATCGTCGTGTCTAGTAAGAGCTTCTCAAAACAGTGACGTTCGCATTCGTCGATAAATAAGTAGGTGCCGTTAGTTGTGAATCTAAAAATAGAAAGCGTGTTAATTCACAACAACGCGAGAAGCTATCCCATACCTCATTCATGGGGTGCAAAGGGAAATTAAGTTTTTAAGTTTTTTTTAGGTTATGATACTCGTCTCTTTATATCAACGCTGGCATAATTATTTTTGTTTACGGCGGCGACAAGGTAGACAAATCATCTACCACTACAAAGTTATAGTTGTCAACGTTCACGCAGCAATTATCCACAGACCAACTCCTGTCGACAGCTTCTTAAAGCTAGAAAAACCGCAGTAACATTCCGCAGTCCTCGGCCAATGATATTTATGTCATCGGTCTGCGCGAGCAGCATGTGACTTTTAATAAGATAACTTTTTTAAAGATGATACCAGTCGTGTTTACTGCAGCCTTACTCAGTGGAGAAATATTCAAAGCTGTCAAAATGCAGCCCTGAGGTACTGCAACGGGCTGAATGCAGATAACCTCAGAACAGATCAAATACATGAGGAAACGAAGGTCCTCCCAGTCCAGGAACATTACGTCATGTTTACCAAACAGTTTCTCCTGGAATGTCATCGGAGGAGTCATCCCAACTTTCAAAACATAAAGTTGGATGTTCCTCCGAGGCATGTCAGCAAGGACCTTCGAGTATTCGAGGTTAACATACACAGGATCCCTTGGATCGCATTTCGTATGCAGCAGCTTTGAACGACATTCATAGATACACCATCAATTCCGAGGTTTTAGGTCACCGCATGAATGTAGTTCTTGGAGGTCGCCCACCCCATGTAGCCGAAACAGAGATAAACCTGCCACGGAAAACAAGAGTGGTCCTGGCACAACTAAGGTCGGGATGGAACAACAGGCTCAATATCTACTGGTCCCGCATAGACCTTGTCACCTCCAATGTATGCCCAGCGTTTGGTCAGGGTCCCACGATATCTGCCACATTATCACTTGCTCAGCCCACCCTACTGCACTTAGCCCATTGGATTTATGGGTCAATTCAGTAGAAGTAGCCCAATTTTTAAGGTTGGATATTTTCGAAGAACCCCCGGATTAAAAAACAAATTTGTACATTTTTGAATAGTCTTAGCTGTTACAACAACAACTTCAGCCTTTCGCCTGATCATTTCCATTTTGATGTTTAAGAGATCACATGACACTAAAGACTTTCAAACTACCAAACTAAGTCTTGGCATCTTATAGTTTTTATCGTTTCAAACTGACTAATACATCTTTATAGTCAATAATAAGATGACAATTTACGATCTTCATTGCTAGGATCTTCTTCTCGTAGTGTTAAAATCTAGTCAGTTTTTGATTTACCAGGTCTATGGCCATACTGACAAATTCCCATCAGTTTCACTACTATGGGTTTAAGTGCTTCACGTTACATACTTGATAGGACCTTGAAGGCGTTAGGTTAAGGTTTTAACCCGCGATAGTTGGAGTATCCACACTTGGGCCGCCTTTCTTGAGCACTGGACATAGAACACTCAGATTCAAATCATCGGGTATGAATTCCTTAATCCAAATGGTGTTCGTAAGTTTGTGCGTGCACGTTACCGTCTTATCACCGCTGCAGTTAAAAACCTCTGTCGGCAGTGCATTGGCACCCGAAGCTTAATCAAGCCGTGCTATTTCAGTAGTGACTTTGTTTTTGCAGTGTACATTGGTGGTAGGCAACCTACTATGTCATCCATGGCTGACGTGATTTCGTCACTTTCGTCTTCAAGAACAGATATCAGTCCTTGCAAGTAAAGATCCTTGTTACAATACCTCTAGATTTTACCTTTTTGTTAAAACTTTTGGGATTCATCTCTGTCTCTATGTTCTTCGGTATCCTCGCCCTCTCTTCACCTCCATAGACGCTGCTTCTGTTTGAAGAGGAGTTTCGTCACTCTCCTCTTCTCCTTATAGTGTTCCTTCACAACACACCTTACCACTGGCTGTAGTGTTGCCTTGTATGCAGCATCGTTTCCCTCAGAAAATACGCGACATTCTTTGCCGTATCAGAACTTGTTTGATATTGTTTTTTAATACCCAATTTCGGTAGTTGTTGCAGTAGTCATCGAATGCGAAACAAGTTGCAACTCTGTGTCAGCAACATCGGAGTTAGCAAAGTACCAAAATGTTGCCTTCATATTTGTAGAACATTTGGTGTCTCCCTGAGCAGATTTCCACCCCACCTTGCAAGTAGGGGTCTCCATTCCAAACCCTCTAAATTTTATGAAATTTTTAAATTTTGATACAATTTTCGGGATTTACCTCTATTTCTGTATTCTTTGTTGTCCTCGTCCTCTCTTCTCCTCCTTAGAAGCTGTTACTGTTAGAAGAGGAGTTTCGTCACTCTCCTCCTCTCCTTATATTGTTCTGTCACAGCACACCTTACCACTGGATGTAGTGTTGCCTTGCTTGCAGCATTCTTTTTCTCAGACAATATCCAATATTCTTTATCGCATCAGGACTTGTCTGAGTATTGATGTTTCGTATCCAAGTTTAGAAGTTGCGACAGTTGTCTTAGAATGCAAAAATAATGCAACATTTTATCAACAGCATCGGAATTTTTAAGGTTGGTTGAAATATGCATTCGCTATTTCGGTGGTATGCAGCTTTGCTCAATCTAGCTTTTTTTGTATTTGGTAACGATAATTTTTAACAATGCTTAATCTCACGAGCACCGTGGCAGCAACTTAGTGGTGATCCGAGTCTATATTTGCACCACGCATCACAAGCAGATTGGGGCCGGCCGTGGCATAGTGGTTAGAACACGCGACTAACATTCGACTAACAGTCATCTACATTTTTCTTTCATTGCCGTCCCCTTGATGTTGTCTACAGCAACTTCGCAGTATAAGTGTCGAGTCAATCGGCATGTCTAGTAAGAGCTTCTCAAACAGTGACGTTCGCATTCGTCGATAAACAAGTACCTCATTCATGAGGTGTAAAGGGAAATTAAGTTAAGTCACCGACCTATCATAGTTTCTTGGTGCTTCCTCCGCCTCTAAGATAGTTTTTGTGCAGAGATTCAGTTATCCATTCCCTGAGTCGTAGTATGTCATTTATGTTACTTATATTTGGACTTTAGCTTTTCCTAACATGTTTTTTATTTCTATTAAATCAAAAATCTACCATAACCATGGAGTACCTCACATTTCCTTTTCTCTGTCACTCTTTCAATCATTGAAAATCCTCCACGTTACGTTAAAATTAAAAACCGTGAACTTTGTTATTTAGTACCCTAGAAGAACTATGAAATGAAACCTCCTAGACTAGTAGGCTACACAACATGTTAGACTAATTCTTAAGCTAAAGCACAACAAAAATGTCTACATTTCCTCCAATTAATTAGTAAATAACATAATAAAATTTTGCAATGTCAAAGTACTTGTTACTTTGTTCAACTTTAATGCCAAAGCATCAACAGAATTTCTCTACGCTGCTGCTCACTAATAAATTCAATTGAACTTTAAATGAAATTTTCTCTATGTTACCAACACCTCAGGCAATTTTCAAATGTTTTCGAGATACGTAATAATGATGATGACGACGACAACAACGAAAAAAAAAAGCACACAACCAAATAAAAGTCTTTAGCATTTTAACAAGTTAGCAGTTTGCTCCAGTTGTAACACACAGCACAGGAAACAAACTTGCAGCAAAGTATATACGTTTGCGGGGGAGCTTTGAGCTGACATTGCCAATATTTCTAGGAAAAGTGATTTCATTTTCCATTGCTTCTTGTTCCATCATCATTCTCATCCTCATCATCATTTTGGCGTTAAAAGCCATGATGATTATAGATCTTGTACGACTAAGTATGACAATATAAGGATGAATTGTTGCTTGGTGTGGGAGAGCGGGAGTTTGGGGTTCCAGGAGCTGAAGCGACCCTATGTTGATAAGCGTAGCCATACCCGCAGCATGTTCAATGTAGTATTGATGCTTTGAACTTTTGCAATTGCTGTAGAGAAATAGTTGAGATATTTTTATTGTTATAGCTAAAAGTTTTCGAGTCCTTTTTGGTAACAAATCAAAGTTGAGTATGGCAATTGGAGAAGGTTGCAGAGAGGAGTGATGAAATTCGGCAATAGATTTTCAGTATGGAGATGATAGCCTCTATGTAGTAGATACTACAATCTTTGTATGGTTTTACTATATTCGGTATAGATTAAAATGTTGACTTCCAACTTCTGCTTAAATTTAGCTAGATTTAAGGTGTCTCTAGGCATTCCATAGCCTAGCGAGGCTACTCCGGTATAGTTGACAATTTTGATGGAATTCGGTAAAAATTGCTCAGTATGCTGAGATGATAACATTTAAATAGTAGAGACCTCAAACTTAGTATGGCTCAACTATACTGAGTATAGTTGAAAATATTGACTTCCAACTTCTGCTTAAATTTAGCTGGATTTAAAGTCTCTCTCGACATCCTATAGACTCGCGAGGCTACTCCGGAATAGTTGAAAATTTTTACTTCTAACTTCTGCTTAAATTTAGCTTGTTTTAAAGTCTCTCTAGGCATCCCATACCCTTGCGAGGCCGACAAGAATCAGTTTTTTACACAGACACGAAAGTTTTGTTTGACTCAAAGCAGTCAGTCTCTGGTTGAGTGTTATGAAAGCAATACCACACACGCTTGTTTTGCTTTTAACTCAAACACAGATAAAGAATCAATGTTAAGCAATTGTTGGGACAGAATGAGAGCATGATTGTTGGTAGAGCACAACATTTTCACTGTGCACATTTCGACAGTGCTGACGCTTCTTGTGCAACCGCACACAGCTCAGCATATTATTGTATGCGTGCGTTCGGTTATGCCTACCACTGCTCTATAGCTTAATTACTTCATCTTAACCTTATCCGATGCAACAATATCACTTTAAATGAGAGTATTGAACCACTATACCGATACTTTGGTATCTTTTTAAAAAAAAAATCCCATCACTCCTCTTTAGTCCTGGTCAACATCCCTATCAACCAGCATGTAATAGCTTTACCGTCACAGCAATAGTAGCAAAAATTAGTTTCTTTAGTGATGAAAATGATGACTAAGTTATTTTTCACGTTTTATTTCACTTTTCTTGCCCTTTGCAGTTTGTACTTTAACACAAAAAGCAGGAGTACGAAGAAGAACAACTCAATGGTTCGCCCTCCCTCAGCCCAAAAACAAACTCATCAAGGGGATGTTTTAATAGTAACCTTAGGCTATTTTCCGACATAAAACTCTCGTCTCACCCAACAGGACATCGAAAATCGGAAGCAAAGAAACATTATAAGCAAAAATAGTCCATAAAATACCAAATATCTCTACGGTTAAGATTGAGTGAGCTGCTATTCAAAACTGTAAGACAGAAAGCAAAGAGACTGTATGGAGCTTCATTGCTTACAGCTTCAGTTTTTAAATACTCTTATCTCCCTGAAAGAAAATACTGTTTGAAGTTGTTGCTACCACTGCTGCTGTTGCTGCTGCTGCCCCACAAACTTGATTACAATATGGTTTCATTGTTACATTGTTTTTCAGGTCCGGCGGTACCATGGAATGTTTCTAATATAAAATATATTTTATTTACTTACAAAATTTAATTTATAGCCCTAAGGACTCTTTGCGTTTACTTCTTCGTCTTCCTCGGCTTTATCTTTTGTCTACGAAATTAGCAAGAAATTGTATCTTGGGTTTTTGTGAAATCATTTGGAATTATTTTAAAATATATATATAATAAATTAGGAAAATGCGAATATTTGTTGAGATTATTATTGGGAAATTGCTAAGGAATATTTGTGTTTCATATTACTTTAGCTAACAAATTAAGGGTCGGGTAATGTAAACATATTTATAGACATTGTTATCCTTCCGTAGAGGAAATTATTAGATTTGCTAAAGTAAACAGTAGATTTTCTGAGGGGGAGGGGGAGAAACGGATGTTTGTACATATGTTATTACAAGAATTCTTTATGAAATTAGTTAATAATTACAACACATTAAAAAACAACAGTAAAGACTACTGATGGATATGGATACGATATATGAGATAAGTGTGATACGTAATTGCATGGTCGAATAGAAAACAGTTTAATACCATTTTGGCAAGGACTCGAAAGATTCATTCTTTGAGCGACTAGAAGAATTGTATGACACGGTGTTGGGGGATCGGACTACCCTCTCATTACTAATTCTGATACGATAAATTTGAATCGAATGTCAAAAAACGCAAAAATTCGATCCCCCAAGTTAAGTCAAAAACCTGATCCCCCCAACCTCAACCATGTTTTTTTTTTTTAGTGGTGGTGAAATTGATGGAAGGCTTACCTCAAGTGTTACGGATGTGAGCGTCGCGCGTGGAGCAAAATTTGCAGGTAGCATACGCTCGAGATTAAGCATTGCCAAAAATGCTTGGTTACACGGAATGTATGTTAGACATCGCAGTTTACATACCACCGAGATAACCAAGGCCTATTCCAACCAACTCCCCCAAATATTGCAAACAAACACCTATACACCTTACACACACATTGGAAGCAAATTTCCCCTTTCGATGACCATTGAATTGGTATTTAAAGCCGCAATCAGACAAGATTTAATGCAAAAATTACTTAAATTACTTAAGTAAGTATGTATTACTTAAGTGGCCAATTACAATTTACGAAACGTAGTTCATAAATTTGAGGCCTGAAGTAATAAAGAATTCCACACGCTTCGGTCTTCTGCGTGTGTTCTCCAGTTAGTCCTACCAGATGATGGCACGTCGCCTACCACTTGGTCCTTCCAACGGAGTTTGGGTCTCCCTACTCTGCGCCGTCCTTCAGGTTCGCCTTCAAACACCTTTTTCGCTGGAGCATTTACATCCATCCTAGCAACATGTACCAGCCATCGAAGTCGTTGAATTCTGACTCTTGTTTATTCAAAACAAAAATTGTCAACGTTCACGGTGCGTCCCCATCGAGAGGACTCTTTGTTCGTCGAAATCATTATTTTGGTTTTGTCCTCGTTGACCTCGTTGACTAAACCCATTTTTGCTGACTCATTTTATAGTGATGAGAAAACTGCAGTAACATCCCAGATTTCGGCCAATGATGTCTATATCATCGGCATAGGCTAGTGGCATGTGGCTCTTGTGGAATATGGTGCCAGACATGTTGACACCAGCCTTCCTCATCACCTTCTCCATAACTATATTAAATAGTGTGCAGGACAGGCTATCGCCCTGCCTGAGACCTCTTTCCGTGTTAAATGGTTCAGACTGATCCTTACCAATCTTAACCGAGGATTTGGTGTTGTCTAAGGTACATTGGCAAAGTCGAATCAGCTTTGCAGGAATACCAAACTCAGACATGGAGAGTCGAAGGCAGCTTTGTAGTCGACAAAGAGGTGGTAGGTGTCGATCTACTTTTCATGGGTTTTTTCCAGGATTTGTCGTAAGGTGAATATTTGATCCGTCGTGGATTTGCCAGGTCTAAAGCCGCACTGATTTGGTCCAATTAGTTTTTCTACAATTGGCTTTAGACGTTCACACAATATGCTTGTACGCAACTAGTAGTAGGCTTATTCCACGGTAGTTCTTACATTTACTACGATCTCCTTTCTTGTATATTGGATATAACAGACTGAGACTCCAATCGACATAACAGACTGCGACTCTCGGGCATGCTGTCCTCTTGCCAGATGTTCTCCATGAGCTGATGCATGCTCCTAATCAGCTCCTCCCCGCCACCCTTAAACAATTCAGCAGGGAGACCATCGGCTCCAGCAGCTTTGTTGTTTTAAGGCGAGATATTGCCACATGTATCTCGCTCTGACTGGGAGGCGGACAATAAATACCATCGTCATGGATTGGAGCGGGGTCTTCTGGAGTGGTGTCTACATCCAATAAATTTTTAAATAATTTCTCCATATGCACAGAACGTTATCCGGGTCCGTCACTAGCTCACCATCGCTGTCCTTGCAGGAGGGTAGCCCTGTTCCACGCATTCTCGCCTTAACTCTCTTGTAGAATTTTCGGGCTTCCCCTCTACTTCGGAGCAACTCTGTGCACTCATCCTGCCTCTTCTTCAGCTTCTTCTTTTTACGTCTAAGAAGACAAGTTTCCTCTTGTCTCTTCTGCCTGTGCCGTTCACGAACAGCTCGCGTTGCCATTGGCTGCAGTTTCGGCCTGTATGCAGCAACCGTCCCTCTCGTGGCATTGCGACATTCATCATCGTACCAGGCATCTTCTTGAGACGGCTTTGAGTACCCCAGTACGCTTCTCGCAGCCCGTTCTAAGGAGTCGGCTATGTTTTGCCACTGCGAGGTTATATTATCAGGGGTTGGAGCATTCCGCAGCAGTTGAGTTTGGTGGTTGGAGTAGGCTTCCGCTACCTCTGTGGTCCGCAATTTACCGATGTCGAGCTTTCGTTGTGCCTGGTAACGTACGTTTTTCGCCATGCTTATACAAAAATTAGTATCACGTATTCTCTGAGAAAAAGGATGCTGCATACAAGACAATGTTGCAGCCAGTGGTAAGGTAAGCTGTGACGGAACGAGAGTGATGAAACTCCTCTTCAAACAGAAATAGCATCTATGGTGGAGATGAGAGTGAGCGATGATACCGAAGATTATAGAAATAGAGGTGAATCCCGAAAATTTTAACAAAAAGGGTAAAAAATTATAGGTTTTTCGATACAGGAATCCCCACTTGCAAGGACAGAAGTGGAAATCTGCTCAGGGAGCCACCGAGTCTGCTGCTAATATAGAGGGAACATTTTTGTACGGTGCATTTTCCGAAAGATAGCGTAAGTGACGGAATCACATCAATCAGGAGTAGATTGTCGACCAGGTGAAGTGAGGTGAGTAATGTAAGCTGTGACGAGACGATATAAGGAGAGAAGCAGAGTGGCGAAACTCCTCTTCAAGCAGAAACAGCGTCTATGGAGGAGAAGAGAGAGCTAATATACCGAAAACTATAGAGATAGATGTGAAATACATAAATGTAAACAAAAGAGGTAAAATGTAGAGGTTTTAAAAGGGAGATCCCCACTTGCAAGAACAGAGGTGGACACCTGGTCGGGGACTGAGGACTGAGTCTGATCTTTCCCAAAGGTAGCGAACTTGTCGAAATCATGTCAATTACACCAGTTTACAAATCTTTATTTTTTGTCAGCTGCAGAGTTGTAAATAATTTTTTTCTATAGATTTCGGCCTCCTAAACACGAATATGAGATTTAAAAATTTTTCCTCTGATTAGTTTTCAAGATATGCATTTTTGAATTATTTTGCAAATTTTTTATGAGATGCATCAGCTTATTGGAGAATAATTCGTAAACGCGTTCAACGATTTGAACAAGTATGGTCTCCAATTAAAGGCAATGTGCTCCCCTAAAACCCTTCTATACAAGCTTTTAATATCGGTTGGGTAGTTTTGATGATAGGAGCATTTAATGTTAAAAAAACCATTTTTTTTGTTCAAAAATTACGATTTTAAATTTATAAAAAAAATTATAAAAAATATTAATCGCAAAAATAAATCCAACGTCATAAATTGTGTATAAAGATTGGACTTCCCCGAACAAAACAAGCCATCGTTTAAAAAAATTGGGTGATAAGAGGGATAGTTACACGTTTTTTAAAAAGACACTACAAATGGTAAATTTTTTGATTTTAAGCATATAACGGTAAGCTTATGGCTAAACTTTACGTTGCATGGAAATGACGATAAAAAGTGTAAATACCACTGTACTTCGGGTTGATCAGGCATCACAAAAATGTTAAATTTGAAATCTTAGGTGATCATTTTTAGAAAATATCGATATTTATTATTTCTGCCGACTGGACCAAAAGTCTTTTTACTTTTTAAACAATGACAGTAAAAAACTGGACCAATTAGATAAAAACAGTTTATTTATTATAAAAGTATACAAACAGGGATTTTTGTATGATCATTGATTATTTTGACATTGCTTAAAACTGGAGGCTGGAAGAGCATTTTAAGCCTACATTTTTGAAAAATATCTATATTTTTCATTTTTAAACCATATATATATACACATATATTGCAATTTATAAATATTCCACTTTTCTAATACTGAACAAATTCTTCTTAGGCGGTTACGCTGTATAAAAATGAAATATATAGATAAAAATTTAGGCTTAAAATGCACTTCCAGCCTCTAGTTTTAAGCAATGTCAAAATAATCAATGATCATACAAAAATCCCTGTTTGTACACTTTTATAATAAATAAACTGTTTTTATCTAATTGGTCCAGTTTTTTACTGTCATTGTTTAAAAAGTAAAAAGACTTTTGGTCCAGTCGGCAGAAATAATAAATATCGATATTTTCTAAAAATGATCACCTAAGATTTCAAATTTAACATTTTTGTGATGCCTGATCAACCCGAAGTACAGTGGTATTTCCACTTTTTATCGTCATTTCCATGCAACGTAAAGTTTAGCCATAAGCCTACCGTTATATGCTTAAAATCAAAAAATTTACCATTTGTAGTGTCTTTTTAAAAAACGTGTAACTATCCCTCTTATCACCCAATTTTTATAAACGATGGCTTGTTTTGTTCGGGGAAGTCCAATCTTTATACTCAATTTATGACATTGGATTTATTTTTGCGATTAATATTTTTTATAATTTTTTTTATAAGTTTAAAATCGTGATTTTTGCACAAAAAAATTAGTTTTTTTAAAGTTAAATGCTCCTACCATCAAAACTACCCAACCGATATTAAAAGCTTGTATAGGGGGGTTTTAGGGGAGCACATTACCTAAAATTGGAGACCACACTTGTTCAAATCGTTGAACGCGTTTACGAATTATTCTCCAATAAGCTGATGCATCTCATAAAAAATTTGCAAAATAATTCAAAAATGCATATCTTGAAAACTAATCAGAGGAAAAATTTTTAAATCTCATATTCGTGTTTAGGAGGCCGAAATCTATAGAAAAAAATTATTTGCAACTCTGCAGCAAAATGACTGTAAACTAGTGTTATCGAGGACGGAGTAGATTGTCGACCACCAACATCCACTGACAAATGGACTGCCGGTGGGGAATTTTATAGCCGGTGTCGATAAGATGATAATGTTCACTAGAAGATGGTAACAATGCATGTCCGATGATTTCCCCGAGAAAACCCAAGAAATATTACAGCAATTTATCATATTTTGATTGACGATAAAGACGCATTCGACAGTCCGATACGACAAAAGCTATTAGATGCCATGGCTGAGTTTGGTATCCTTGCGAAACTGAAACAACTTTGATGGATGACCCAGACCGACACGAATTCTTCTGAGAAAATAGGCAAAAATCCGACAGAGCTTTAGACAAGACCATAGTCAGTTTGGGGAATAGGACTTTGCTTAGAGGTGGAAAGTAACTGATTGTCACTCACTTGGGAGTGACCAGAATCGATTCCTTTGTTGCAGTGTCCAAGCAGCTAACTACTTCCGGACTTAGACCAAGTATTCCCTGGGCAATGACTTTAAAGCAACCGCTTTTAAGTTAGCTAGAGTTAGAAGTCAATACAACCATGTATCCTGAATAGTCAAAGAGAGAGAGTAAGCTTAAATCGCCGAAGCATGGTTGCACCGTGAAATAGGACGCGCAGATAGCATCCCCATTACCACTCTAGAAGACGAGTGTTAGTTACCCACATCTTCCGAAATCTAAATTGTTAACGAATCGTTAAGACGCCCATATGCTCTAATGGGAGTTAGAGGAACACATACATATATATAACGAATCGTTAAGACGCACTATGCTCCAATGGGAATTAGAAGAACACATATATGTATATATAGTAGGGTGAGTCTTAAAAAATGTTTTTGGAATTTTTCATGGGCCAAGTTAAAATTTTATTAAGACGTACAAAAAAACTCTATGTGAATTTTTTTAATTTTTTTCTTAAAGGTTTAGGGGTCGCTACCGGGGTTCGAAATTCAAAATTTTACCGTCATCCTGAGGGATAAGCAGAATAACTCGAGTAAACCTTAACTGATCCTTATGAAAATTTTTCAGTATTAATATTTTCTATAACGAAGTTATGGAATTGTAAATGGGCAGAATTGCCCCACCCCTTCTGGTACCTCCCATACAAAATTACCTATTTTTTGATAATTATTATTTCTCCCATAACTTTCAAACGGGCAGCTGGATGGCATTTAAACTTGGTCAGTTTAATAACCTTGTAATAACAGATAAACCCTCGGAAAATCAAAACCTTTGTCACACCCCTTCTGGTACCTCCCATACAAATGACCGAATTAACCCCCACATTTTTACCTACATATCTTTTTAGTAAAAATACTGAATTCAATAAAATTTTGTGTGAGATGAACACATGCCAAAATTTGACTCGTGAGTGACTATGGACTATATAGGCCAACCCCTTCTGGTATCTCCCACACAAAATTACCTATTTTTAAACAAATTATTTTTTACCAATAATTTCCAAACGGACAGCTGGATGGCATTTAAACTTGGCCAGTTTAATAACCTTGTAATAACAGATAAACCCCCAGAAAATCGAAACCTTTGCCACACCCCTTCTGGTACCTCCCATACAAATGACCGAATTAACCCCCATATTTTTACCTACATATCTTTTTAGTAAAAATACTGAATTCAATAAAATTTTGTGTGAGATGAACACATGCCAAAATTTGACTCGTGAGTGACTATGGACTATATAGGCCAACCCCTTCTGGTATCTCCTACACAAAATTACCTATTTTTAAACAAATTATTTTTTACCAATAATTTCCAAACGGACAGATGGATGGCATTTAAACTTGGCCAGTTTAATAACCTTGTAATAACAGATAAACCCCCAGAAAATCGAAACCTTTGCCACACCCCTTCTGGTACTTCCCATACAAATGACCGAATTAACCCCCACATTTTTACCTACATATCTTTTTAGTAAAAATACTGAATTCAATAAAATTTTGTGTGAGATGAACACATGCCAAAATTTGACTCGTGAGGGACTATGGACTATATAGGCCAACCCCTTCTGGTACCACCCATACAAAATTACCTATTTTTAGACAAATTATTTTTTACCAATAATTTCCAAACGGACAGCTGGATGGCATTTAAACTTGGTCAGTTTAATTACCTTGTAATAACAAATAAACCTCCAGAAAATCAAAACCTTTGTCATACCCCTTCTGGTACCTCCCATACAAATGACCGAATTCACCCTCATAGTTTTACATATTTATGCTAATTATTTGACAGAAAATTTTGATTTTTTTCATAGGTTAACTTAAAAGTTTTAAACGTAGAAGTCATATAATATGATTTATGCATTATATTTCGGGAATATCAACCGGTCCTGTAATATTACTTTTTAAGAGGTTTAAAAATGCCTGGACAAAAGTTGATCATTCCAATTTTAAACCTGGCATATCGGATGATCTCATATTAAGACAAGTAAAGAATTCTGCGAATGCTATTTGTTTTGCCGAAAATCAGCTTAAAGAGTTTCAGCCACGAGAGGACTACAAAGAGCTACTTAAGCTGACAATAATATTCTGCGGGATGTTCCAAAAACACAAATATTCTTCACAGCACCAGCAGGTCTTCACCGTGCTAGATGGAAGGCTAAGGTAATATATTCCTTAAAAATATATTAATTCAGAGAGCAGTTCAAGTTAGACAAAAGCGAATTATGTGGAATACAGGATGTTTGCAGTTTTATAATTAATATTTACCTTAAATATTGGTTTGAGTCCACTTCTGCTTCAAGAAATGACCTCCAGGTATTAAAAGACTTGAAGTCTTATGCAACGATTAATAAAGAGACAGCGGCAATAGCCTTAAAAAAAGTATAGGTCATCTCTGGTATTTTTAGGAAGAGCTAGTTGGATTTGCATTTTTGATGACAAAGTTTCTCATGAAATTAAGAAAAAGATGGTAAATGCTTTAAACATAGAAGGAGTAGATAATCCAGAAAAACGAGTTACAGTGGATGGAAACCTACTCCATTCCAAAAGTCTTGAGCATTTTGTATCCAACAATACTCTTAGATTTTTCAGCACAACGGGTATTAAATCGGGTTTCCTAAAAAAAATGTTGAAGATTGGGAGCAAGATGCAGACTTTAAATTAAGTAAAGAATTAGTTCGGTCTAGGTTGAAGGTTGTTAATGATATTGCTAAACACGGAGTGGCCTTGATGCAGGAATACAATAAATTGCATACACATTATGGAGAACAGAAGTAGTTCCTATTATTATTGGTGAAAGAATTTAGAAAAAAATATTCAGATCCAAAAAAATCTACCATGTGTAAATAATATTTTACAATATTTTCAAATTTAAAGAAAATTTTAAGCAGTAATACAGTTGTTTATAATTATATTTTTTAATGTTAAGTTTTTCATGCAATGAATTCATGTTTAATATTAATATATTAAATTTTTATTTTAATATTATTTTTTAACTGTTTAATTTAATTTTTATTTTCGAAATGTACCTTTTTAAGTAATAATACAACAAAAACTGATGAACAAATTTAAAATAAATCATTTCATATTAACTGTACTGTAAAAATTCCAAAGTTGGACTGCAAATTAGTGGAGGGGGGCAAGACAATAGCGTTGCATTATTTATGTTGAATATCTAAAAACATTCATTAAACTAGATTTATATTTAAGATAAGCACTAGTAAAATTACAATAAGCGTATATCTTTAGCAAAATATAAATGAATTCAGCATACTTACAAAAAAATGTATGTAAAAATATGGGGGTTAATTCGGCCATTTGTATGGGAGGTACCAGAAGGAGTGTGGCAAAGGTTTTGATTTTCTGGGGGTTTATCTGTTATTACAAGGTTATTAAACTGACCAAGTTTAAATGCCATCCAGCTGTCCATTTGGAAATTATTGGTAAAAACTAATTTGTCTAAAAATAGGTAATTTTGTATGGGAGGTACCAGAAGGGGTTGGTCGATATAGTCCATATTCACTCACGAGTCAAACTTTTGCATGTGTTCATCTCACACAAAATTTTATTGAATTCAGTATTTTACTATAAAGATATGTAGGTAATAATATGGGGGTTAATTCGGTCATTTGTATGGTAGGTACTATTTTTACCTACATATCTTTTTAGTAAAAATACTGAATTCAATAAAATTTTGTGTGAGATGAACACATGCCAAAATTTGACTCGTGAGTGACTATGGACTATATAGGCCAACCCCTTCTGGTACCTCCCATACAAAATTACCTATTTTTAGCCAAATTATTTTTTACCAATAATTTCCAAACAGACAGCTGGATGGCATTTAAACTTGGTCAGTTTAATAACCATGTAATAACAGATAAACCCTCGGAAAATCAAAACCTTTGTCACACCCCTTCTGGTACCTCCCATACAAATGACCGAATTAACCCCCACATTTTTACCTACATATCTTTTTATTAAAAATACTGAATTCAATAAAATTTTGTGTGAGATGAACACATGCAAAAACTTGACTCGTGGGTGAATATGGACTATATCGGCCAGCCCCTTCTGGTACCTCCCATACAAAATTACCTATTTTTAGACAAATTATTTTTTACCAATAATTTCCAAACGGACAGCTGGATGGCATTTAAACTTGGTCAGTTTAATTACCTTGTAATAACAAATAAACCCCCAGAAAATCGAAACCTTTGTCACACCCCTTCTGGTACCTCCCATACAAATGACCGAATTCACCCTCATAGTTTTACATATTAATGCTAATTATTTGACAGAAAATTTTGATTTTTTTTCATAGGTTAACTTAAAAGTTTTAAACGTAGAAGTCATATAGTATGATTTATGTATTGTATTTCGGGAATATCAACCGGTCCTGTAATATTACTTTTTAAGAGGTTTAAAAATGCCTGGACAAAAGTTGATCATTCCAATTTTAAACCTGGCATATCGGATGATCTCATATTAAGACAAGTAAAGAATTCTGCGAATGCTATTTGTTTTGCCGAAAATCAGCTTAAAGAGTTTCAGTCACGAGAGGACTACAAAGAGCTACTTAAGCTGACAATAATATTCTGCGGGATGTTCCAAAAACACAAATATTTTTCAGAGCACCAGCAGGTCTTCACCGTGCTAGATGGAAGGCTAAGGTAATATATTCCTTAAAAATATATTTATTCAGAGAGCAGTTCAAGTTAAACAAAAGCGAATTATGTGGAATACAGGATGCAGTTTGCAGTTTTATAATTAATATTTACCTTAAATATTGGTTTGAATCCACTTCTGGACCTTCTGCTTCAAGAAATGACCTCCAGTTATTAAAAGACTTGAAGTCTTATGCAACAATTAATAAAGAGACAGCGGCAATAGCCTTAAAAAAAATTATAGGTCATCTCTGGTATTTTTAGGAAGAGCTAGTTGGATTTGCATTTTTGATGACAAAGTTTCTCATGAAATTAAGAAGAAGATGGTAAATGCTTTAAACATAGAAGGAGTAGATCATCCAGAAAAACGAGTTACAGTGGATGGAAACCTACTACATTCCAAAAGTCTTGAGCATTTTGTATCCAACAATACTCTTAGATTTTTCAGCATAACGGGTATTAAATCGGATTTCCTAAAAAAATGTTGAAGATTGGGAGCAAAATGCAGACTTTAAATTAAGTAAAGAATTAGTTCGGTCTAGGTTGAAGGTTGTTAATGATATTGCTGCACACGGAGTGGCCTTGATGCAGTAATACAAAAAATTGCATACACATTATGGAGAACAGAAGTTTTTCCTATTATTATTGGTGAAAGAATTTAGAAAAAAAATATTCAGATCCAAAAAAATCTACCATGTGTAAATAATATTTTACAATATTTTCAAATTTAAAGAAAATTGTAAGCAGTAATACAGTTGTTTATAATTATATTTTTTCATGCAATGAATTCATGTTTAATATTAATATATTAAATTTTTATTTTAATATTATTTTTTAACTGTTTAATTTAATTTTTATTTTCGAAATGTACCTTTTTAAGTAATAATACAACAAAAACTGATGAACAAATTTGAAATAAATCATTTCATATTAACTGTACTGTAAAATTCCAAAGTTGGACTGCAAATTAGTGGAGGGGGGCAAGACAATAGCGTTGCATTATCTATGTTGAATATCTAATAACATTCATTAAACTAGATTTATATTTAAGATAAGCATTAGTAAAATTACAATAAGCGTATATCTTTAGCAATATATAAATGAATTCAGCATACTTACAAAAAAATGTATGTAAAAATATAGGGGTTAATTCGGCCATTTGTATGGGAGGTACCAGAAGGAGTATGGCAAAGGTTTTGAATTTCTGGGGGTTTATCTGTTATTACAAGGTTATTAAACTGACCAAGTTTAAATGCCATCCAGCTTTCCATTTGAAAATTATAGGTAAAAAAATAATTTGTCTAAAAATAGGTAATTTTGTATGGGAGGTACCAGAAGGGGTTGGCCGATATAGTCCATATTCACTCACGAGTCAAATTTTTGCATGTGTTCATCTCACACAAAAGTTTATTGAATTCAGTATTTTTACTAAAAAGATATGTAGGTAAAAATATGGGGGTTAATTCGGTCATTTGTATGGGAGGTACCAGAAGGGGTGTGACAAAGGTTTTGATTTTCTGGGGGTTTATCTGTTATTACAAGGTTATTAAACTGGCCAAGTTTAAATGCCATCCAGCTGTCCGTTTGGAAATTATTGGTAAAAAATAATTTGGTTAAAAATAGGTAATTTTGTATGGGAGGTACCAGAAGGGGTTGGTCGATATAGTCCATATTCATTCACGAGTCAAACTTTTGCCTGTGTTCATCTCACACAAAAGTTTATTGAATTCAGTATTTTTACTAAAAAGATATGTAGGTAAAAATATGGGGGTTAATTCGGTCATTTGTATGGGAGGTACCAGAAGGGGTGTGACAAAGGTTTTGATTTTCTGGGGGCTTATCTGTTATTAAAAGGTAATTAAACTGACCAAGTTTAAATGCTATCCATCTGCCCGTTTGAAAGTTATGGGAGAAATATTAATTATCAAAAAATAGGTAATTTTGTATGGGAGGTACCAGAAGGGGTGGGGCAATTTTGCCCATTTACAATTCCGTTACTTCGTTATGGCAATTATTAATACTGAAAAATTTTCATAAGAATCAGTTAAGGTTTACTCAAGTTATTCAGCTTATCCCTCATGATGACGGTAAAATTTTGAATTTCGAACCCCGGTAGCGACCCCTAAACCTTTAAGAAAAAAATTAAAAAAATTCACATAGAGTTTTTTTGTACGTCTTAATAAAATTTTAACTTGGCCCATGAAAAATTCCAAAAACATTTTTTTTTTGCCAAATAAGAATCAACCTAATAGTCAGTCATGCGATCTCTTTAATATGTTCAAGCGGCCGGCTGCAGTAAACACGACTGGCATTATCTGTAATAAAAGTCACAAGCTGCTGGCGTATGCCGATGATATAGATATCATTGGCTGAGGACTGAGGAATGTTACTGCAGCCTTTTCAAGCATTAAGACACAGTCGGAGGGCAACGTCGTCGTACGAATCATAAGCTGTACCAAGGAATCGTCGTAGTCAAGCTCATCCAAAAAGACCGAATACGAAAGCTGAGACATATTCGAAAAGTATTCGGCATTAATGTTGGTGGGCGGCGCAGAAGAGGGCCACCAAAACTTTGTTGACTGGACCGGGTTAAGAAGTTATTATAAAAAAATGGATTGACAAACTATCACCCTCCTTGAAATTTGATATGGAAAAAAGAAAGAAAAAGGGAAGGGCTTAGATCCAAGATTGCGGCTCCTATACTCACATACTACCCGATTAACAAAAATGCCATAAACACGCATGCCATGCCTGAGCTATTAGAAATTTAGTGTGGATGCTCAACGTGTGATTAACAAAATGTGTGATCAGGTCAAAAATGAACCGAATTAGATAAGTAGGTGTGGCTTCACCCTCATATCTAAAGGGCTACAGCGCCATTCGTCTTGAAATATAAAATTGAATCATTTTTGTTTAGTGTAAAGCTATGTTATGAAAGCTATGGAACTTTGTATGAGCTCATACTTATTCCTTGTCCTACATAATATAAATGTGTCATATCAGATTTTAAAAGAAATATAACAGTGAGAGTTTTATAGAAGCGTGTTAGCTACTCACACGTAAGAAGTTCTTCCATATCTCATTTATGGGTTGTAAAGGGGGAAAAGGTGTGTTTATACCCTCACCTTACGGGTTGGGGTGTGCATATCGTTTGCTATGGACCCAAAAGTGTAGCACATAGAAGTAGTCACCTAACACCCAAGGTTTCTTTCAAAAAAATTCGTTTTATGATACAATCGATCCGTGTCCGTCTGTCTGCCTGTTTGTCTGTATGTGCGGTTGGTAACACGTCATCAATTGTTTTGAAACGAAGCTCTGGCTAAAATTTTCCCCCAACTACTTACAGGATTGCATATGGGCTACATGCCCTTTCTGATACCTCCTGTACTAATGAACCATTCCGTTCCTTATTTAGTTCTTATATAAACAACACAGAATCATTTCAAAATTCTACAAGAGAGTTAAAGCGAGAATGCGTGGAACAGGGTTGCCCTCCAGCAAGGACAGCGATGGTCAGCAAGTGACGGACCCGGATAACGTTCTGAAGATATGAAGAGATCACTTTAGAAATTTACTGGATACTGACACAACTCCAGAAGACCCCGCTCCAATCCATGACGATGGTATTAACTGTACACCTCCGAGCCAGAGCGAGATACGTATGGCCATCTCCCGCCTTAAAAACAAGAAAGCTGCTGGAGCCGATGGTGTCCCCGCTGAATTGTTTAAGGCTGGCGGGGAGAAGCTGATTAGGAGCATGCATCAGCTCATGGAGAACATCTGGCAAGAGGAGAGTATGCCCAGGGATTGGAGTTTCAGTCTGTTATGTCCCATATACAAGAAAGGAGATCGTAGTGAATGTAAGAACTATCGTGGAATAAGCCTATTACCAATTGCGTACAAGGTCCTTTCAAGCATTGTGTGAACGTCTAAAGCCAATTGTAGAAAAACTAATTGGACCATATCAGTGCGGCTTTAGACCTGGCAAATCTACGAAGGATCAAATATTCACCTTACGACAAATCCTGGAAAAAACCCATGAAAAGCAGATCGACACCTACCACCTTTTTGTCGACTACAAAGCTGCCTTCGACTCTCCGATAAGGAATAGGTTTTATGAGGCCATGTCTGAGTTTGGTATTCCTGCAAAGCTGATTCGACTTTGCAAATGTACCTTAGACAACACCAAATCCTCGGTTAAGATTGGTAAGGATCAGTCTGAACCATTCAACACGGAAAGAGGTCTCAGGCAGGGCGATAGCTTGTCCTGTGCACTATTTAATATAGTTATGAAGAAGGTGATGAGAAAGGCTGGTGTCAACATGTCTGGCACCATATTCCACAAAAGCCACATGCCACTAGCCTACGCCGATGATATAGATATCATTGGCCGAAATCTGCGGGACGTTACTGCAGTCTTCTCATCCCTAGAAAAGGAGTCGGCAAAAATGGGTTTAGCGGTTAACGAGGACAAAACAAAAATTATGATTTCGACGAACAAAGAGTCCTCTCGATGGGGACGCAGCGTCAACATTGAATTATTGTTTTGAGGTAGTAGATGAGTTTACCTACCTCGGATCTTCCGTCAATAAGAAAAATAATGTCAGCCAAGAAATTAAACGGAGAATAGTGCTATCCAATAGATGTTTCTACGGACTTCGGCAGCACTTTAGTGACAACACCTTCTCTCGGAATACTAAGAAACAGCTTTACCAGGTGCTAATCTTACCCGTTCTTTTGTATGCTGCCGAATCATGGGTGCTTACGACAACGGACATACAAAACCTGGGAGTATTCGAGAGAAAAGTACTCCGAAAAATTTATGGACCTATCTGTGTCGACGGCGAGTTTCGCCATCGGATGAACCATGAGCTGTATGAGCTTTACCACGACATCGACGTATCTAAAAGAGTCAGAATGCAACGACTACGATAGCTGGGTCATGTTGCCAGGATGGATGTAAATGCTCCAGCGAGAAAGGTGTTTTAAGGCGAACCTGAAGGACGGCGCAGAGCAGGGAGACCCAAACTCCGTTGGAAGGACCAAGTGGTAGGTGATGTGCCATCATCTGGTAGGACTAACTGGAAAACACACGCACAAGACCGAAGCGTGTGGAAATCTTTAGTACTTCAGGCCTCAAACTTATGAACCATGTTTGTAAGTTGTAATGGGCCACCTAAGTAAGTAAGTAAGAATCATTTCCATAGTACATACATCTATTCTACACAAAGTACTTCTACAAAATGCTAACGTCAGGCCTTCTCTCTCCCTATCTCTGAGCTATATCACTCCTCTACACATTCTTGATTGCGTCAAAGATTGTGCACAATTCAATGCATTCGCATTCTTCATTACCGCATACATTATTATTAATTTATACCCAGTCTAGAGTCTTCATACGTATTGCTATGATTTCCGGGTTTTTGCAAAAATATCAATTGTTACGGCTTGTTTACTTTGCAATCCTTTGGCTGGCAGTTTTTTCTTTTCTTGCATACTCAACAAAATTTATCTTGACAAACAAATTGCAATAATTGCGTTTTTTTTTTTTTGCTTTTTGTCTCTCTTCCATTTCCTTGCCGAATCATATTTGCACAGTGAATGACTCCTTAGGCCTATTACATAGAGATCATGTTCGGGAATAATCAAGGTAAATGCAGTGAACGAAAAGACCCAATTGAATGTGGTGGTAAGCAAAAGGATTATAAGTCATATTGCTGAGAAGTTAAACGAAACGAGACGACTGGGAAGTTAAATTTATATCAGGTGGTGGTCGTGGTGCTGTTGTCTTTTGTGGTCTTGTTGTGTTTCATTTACATGTTTTTCTATACGAATGTATATTGCAGCGTGACTATTGCGGCGGTGGGTAAAAGAATACTATTTGTTTTATTCGTAAAGCTTTTATGAATTTGCAAAGCAGATATAACAACAACATTGGGCTGAAGGTAAATAACAAATGCAAACTATAAAACGAAATTGACAGTGGGTGAGATGGATAAACAAATAAAAAAAGAGAAAATAAGAGTAACGAGTTAAGAGTATAATTTCCAGTTATGTCATCTAAGCTAATACTTTTTTGGTAATATTGATTTTTTGCCATACTAAAAAATTCTCCAAATTTTTTATTCAATCCTAGTTGCTAATATGTATTTTTTTGTTTTTGTTATACTTAACAAATCCCTTATGTTTTTAGTAACCTGTGCAACTTTAAGCCAAGAACTTTATTAATGCTTTTATAGATATTTTTTTAATTTATATTTTTTTATTATCTGCCCTCAGTCTCTGCCACCTTAAGCCACTGTTCTATGCGGCAACAAATCAACACAGCTTCAAAATTGCCACCGATAACTGCCACAAAACTCGTCGTCGCCGACACAACTGCTGCCAGACAACAGGGGAGCAGTTAAACAATTCAAACAATTTTCAATGAAACATTGCCCCAACTTCAACATCCTTCGCACTCTCATGCGCTTCACAGTAATTCAAACACAAATATACAAATGAATATTAAAGCAAAAACAACAACAACAAATATTCTATATTCTATACTATGCAACAGAAATGAAAAAACACAACAAATCTCGTTGCCTCCTCTCCTGATACACTTCAGCCAGCACAGTGATGGCAACAACAGCGGCAGCAGCAGTAGGAGCAATGTTAAAGCGCCTCAAAGTATGCAAAGGAATGTGTTTTCAGGCATAAAAGGCATTGACATTGTAAAATGCTAAATTGAAACCGAGTCAAGTAAAAAATATTGCAAAATAACAACAACAACAACATCACAATATAAAACGAGCAAACGAAACATAACTGCAAATACATCAGAGGGAGCAGAAAAAAATACCAGCTTGAGGGAAGGTAAGGTACAAGAGCAACGTGATGGCCAGGAATTTATCCATTCATATCCTGATGGTGTACAAAAGATTGAAATGTAAAATAAATAAAGGTGTAAATATAAAATGTAAAGGATAACCGATGAAAGGTTATGCGCGAGGGAGATGGGGCGTGGGGGAATGCAAGATGCAGAATTGTAGGAAGCATAGACCAGGAAACACTTTACAATTTGAATTTAAGTTATAATTAAAAAAATTTTAAGTAAACTTAATAATAAAGCACATAATTAGACAATAATATATAGACAAATTTCTGTAAGATTAGTACAAATAATGAGCGATAGATGGCAATTTGGCATTTTAATGAATGTATTTTACGTATACGTTACGAACAACTCTAATAAGTATAGCATATGCTCCGAATCACTTAGCATATGAGCAGTAAAATTAATGAAAAATAGATGGAGACTAAATCATTTCAATGAATGTGTTTTCTATTAAGTGAGTTATATTCCCATATTACCCTGTGAAAAAATATAAATATATGTATATTAAATTGAAAGGCTATACGAAAGAAAGTTGCAATAAAAGATGCTTAATTGTATCAAAGATGACCATGAAATACAATAAAAAAATACAATTAATAAGCGATAGATGGCGACCAAATCTTTTCCATTAACGTACTTTACGTATAAGTTACAGCCAACTCTGTTAAGTAACGCATATGTCCCGCATCACTCTGTGGACAGAACCAGAGCAGTAAAATTAATGGACGGTAGAAGCCTACCAAATCATTCGAATGAATGTATTTTACGTCTACGCTACATAAAATTATATTAAGAATCACTTTCCAAGCCGTTGTCCTTATTGGAAAACCTAAACCTTACTTACTTGCTTACTTAAGTGAACCATTACAACTTACGAATGTGGTTCATAAATTTGAAGCCTGAAGTAATATTTAAAAATTCCACACGCTTCTGCGTACGTTCTCTAGTTAGTCCTACCAGATGGTGGCACGTCGCCAACCACTTGGTCCTTCCAACGGAGTTTGGGTCTCCCTGCTCCCTTTCTTGGTGGAGCATTTACATCCATCCTGGCAACATGTCCCTTGTAGTCCTTGCATACTCACTCTTTTAGCTACGTCGATGTATCTCTCGAATATTTCCAGGTTTTGTATGTCCGTCTTCGTAAGCACCCACGATTCGGCAGCATACAACAGAACGGGAAAAATTATCACCAGGTATAGCTGTTTCTTAGTATTCCGAGATAATGTGGTGTTACAAAAGTGCTGTCAAAGTCCTTAGAAACATCTATTGGCTAGCACTCTTCTCCGCTTTATTTCTTGGCTGACATTATTTTTCTTATTGACGGAAGATCCGAATTCATCTACTACCTCAAGAACCCTTTGTTCGTCGAAATCATAATTTTTGTTTTGTCCTCGTTGACCGCAAAACTCCTTTTCTAGTGATGAGAAAACTGCAGTAACATCCCGCAGATTTCGGCTAATGATGTATATATCATCGGCATAGGCTAGTGGCATGTGGCATGTGGCTCTTGTGGAATATGGTGCCTGACATGTTGAAACCAGCCTTTCTCATTACATTCTCCATAACCATATTAATAGGACAAGCTATCACCCTGCCTAGGATCTCTATTCGTGATGAATTGTTCACACTGATCTTTACCAATCTAAACCGAGGATTCATGATCTCCCACGTCTCATTATACCGACTATACCGCCCCTTACAACTGCACTGGCTAACATTTCACACACAGAAAAAAAAGCAAGCGAAACAAAAACTTTCTTTCTGATGATTCTTGTTTATTTCAGCAATTTTTTTTCTCTGCCATAGAGGCCGGCAATGCAATTGTTGCCTCGCACAACAAGGAAAAAGGAAAAACAAATAAACATTATCGTATTTATGATGAGTGCAGCGCTATGGAATTCCTGTGTTCGTAACCTCCAAACAACTGTATGGGGCCACAGTGTAGGCTTAGCATTCCACCACGCAGGAGAATTGCAAAACAAGGTCTACGGTCAACGTGACCGCGTCGAAGGATTTCAATTTGTAGCGGCGTTGTATTAGTACCGAAAGTACTACTGTGTACTAGAGTTCAGGGTAAATTTCTCATTCAATTCATTTCCACTTGAAATTACAATTTGTTTGGCTGCAAAATATATGGAATAAAGGCAGTGGTAGCCAAGGCTGGAGCGATGAGCAAAATAAAGTGGGCGATATTACGGTTGAAAGGCACAAGGCTCCAAAGTCCTGTAACTGAAAATTTTGTGAGGGGCGGAGAGTGGTGAAGGTTTTCCAGAACAGCCGGAATTATGTGTTTATTGTTGGCTCATATTTTTCTGCAGTTACTAGCAGTTTACTGTTGTTGGTGGTGGTGCTGCTGCTGTTATTGTTATTTACCTGCGGTTTATAGGCTTGAGTTTTTTTGTGTGTGCTGCCGCCGCCTGATACTTCCTAGTTGAAAATAATTCCTTTGCACGATTTGCATTTCGTTGATGTTGTTTCTGTAAATAAATGAAGCATTGCAGTGTAACATCAGCAACATTTCTATCATTGCAATCTCGGCGCACAGTCGGAAAAATAAATAAAGCTTTGTTGTGTGTGTGTGTGTGTTGGTGGAGGATGGGGAGAGGATGCCTGTAGGCAGAGGCCTTGACTCAGCCTTTAGTCTTGTACAAATATTATTTATAAATTGTAATGGAACTCATCTCATCGTCATCATCATCGACGTGTGTTTTGCACGGATAAAGAAACTTTGTTAACCTGTGTCTGTGTCGGTGTCGATGTCTGTTGAAGCTCATAAATCAGTATCTGGTAGCAAAAGGATTGTACGTTGCCTTTTTTATAATTGCAGACAGATTGGTGGGAGGGGGGGGATAACAAATGTAACTTTTATTTAAATGATGGCATGCATTAAAATTATTAGAAAATAATATGTAGTGCAGACTTTTATTAGTAGTAGAGGGAGGGGGGATTAATACTGGAATTTGTTAAAATTTTAGCAAATAAATTAATTGCAATGTCTTTAATACATTTTCCATAATTTCAGAATATTATTGCGGGTAATGGAAATAAAAGAGAAAACTTTCCTTAAAAATTAAAAAAAAAATTAAAAATCAAACTGTTTAGCTGTGCACCCTAGTTCTGTATTGGTATACTCCTTTTAAAATCACCCCTTTAACATTTATAACGAAGAATGAAAAAAAGAAAAGAATGAAAGAAAGCTTTAGTTGACATTTATGTTTACTGTCAATACAATTATTACCAGCGTACCACCCGAAGGTAATACCCCCAAATAAAACCCGAAATTTATACAAAAACTCATAATTTACTTGTGTTTTTATTTCTCCCACCGTTTGGATAAATTATTCTTCTTCCCCGCCGTAACACAAACATTTATATGGGGAAGAGAACTTGTTTGGTTTTTCAAGGACCTTGTTGATATAGATTTTTTCTTACTTTCAGATTACTTGGGTTAAATAAACATCTGCTAATATTCCCCCAAATACTCCAAAAAAAAAATTAGTTATTTATAAGGCGAAGGCAATTAGGATATTTCAAGGACCTTGTCTTTTTTTAATATCCTTGCATTTTCTCTCATATTGCGGTCAACAAATTTTAAAATAAAAGTGGGAACTTTTTCCAATTTATTACACAAAATTAGTAATTTGAAAGGTGAAGAGAAATATCAGAAAATATTTCAAAAACTTGCCACAATTCAATGCTATTGGAAAATTTTCGATAATTTAACAATATTATAGAGCGTTACAGTGTACCTTTATATGTAAGTGCAAACTCTTTTCAATATATTACACAAAATATCAAATCACTCAGTCATTGGCAGGGCGAAAGAAACTTCTTTGATATTTCAAGGACCTAGTCAGATTTCAATGTCCTTGGAAATGTTTCCATAACTTTAGATTATTATTGAGAGTAAAATACATAAATCCAAAAAAGGTTAACTAAACCATATATTTAGAAAAAAATATATAAGACATTTTTTATGACAGAGACGAATTTTTACATATTTTAAGGATCTCCTCCCATTTTAATGTCCTTTAAAGTTTTTTCATAATTTTAGATTATTATTACGGTTATTGAAATTATATTCAAATTATACATTTGAATGCAAAATAGAACTTGTTCAGTTTTTCAAGGACCTTGTCCTTGGATTTTTTTTTTTTTTTTAATTTTAAATCATCATCATACTTAAATTGAAAGTTGTTAATATCCCCCTAAATAATGCCGAAAATACTCACATTTGTAATTTTTAAGGGGGTGTGAACTTTTTGGCTACTTCAAGGACTTTGTCACTTTTAATTTAATATTGTCATTGCGGTTAATATACTTAAATATGAAATAGCGAACTTTTTATAAAATGTTATAAACATTACTTAATACTTAATTTCCCTTTGCACCCCATGAATGAGGTATGGGATAGCTACTCGCGTTGTTGTGAATTAACACGCTTTCTATTTTTAGATTCACAACTAACGGCACCTACTTGTTTATCGACGAATGCGAGCGTCACTGTTTGAGAAGCTCTTACTAGACACGACGATTGAATCGACGCTTAATACTGCGAAGTTGCTGTCAACAACATTCGAGGGGAGCCGACAATGAAAGAAAATTTTATTTATTTTTTTTCTTTTTTAAGATGACTGGAGCCAGTTTTGAACCTGCGATCTCCCGCATGGTAGTCGCGTGTTCTATCCACTATGCCACGGCCGGTGGCATTACTTAAGAATGTTATATAAGTAATTTTTAGGATTGGGTTGAATTTTTCCTATTTTAAGGACATTGTCCTCATTCAATGTCCTTGAAATTTTTCTTCCAAAATTTCTGATTCTTTTTACTAATGTTATATTTAGAAGTTAAAAACGGGAAGATTCCCAATAATTTAAATAACAGTTTAAATTATTTATAGTAATTTTTCTCCTTTCAATGTCCTTGATAATTTTTCCTTAATTTAATACTGTCATTGCTGTTGACCGCAATAGCGAACAGTTTCCGAAATACTATTTAAAAAAACATAACAACTGAGTTCTTAAGAAGAGGTGAATATATGATATTTCAAGGACTTAATCCTCTTTTAATGTCCTTGATATACTTTTTTATTTCAATTGTATAATTTTACGTAACAGACTAAAATATTAAAATGTAAACCATCCCCAAAATTTTACTAAAAAAAAAACAAATTAGTATTTTTTGGTTTGTTGCTATGTCAAGGACCTTATACCTTTTAAGTTTTCTTAAAACTTTTTGCATAATTTCAGATAATTATGGCTCAATAACATACTTAGTTTAAAGGGTGTAAGTTTTCCACATAAATATATCACATCAATCAATTGTTTGACGGATATTACATTTTTACTATTTGGAGGACTTTATCTCACTGCAATGTCCTTGAAATTTTATCCATAATTTCCGATTATTATTGCAGTTAAAGTTTTTACTTTTTAAAATATTAAATTATAGAGAAATTTTGTCATTTGTAAAGCAGAGATGAAATTTTGCTATTTTAAGGACCTTATACATTTTGAATGTCCTTATAAATATCGACTTCATTTCTGATTGCTATTGCAAGCAATATAATTAAATATAAATATCAAAAAGAATAATGTCCTAAAATTTACAAAAAAAAAATCTAATATAAAGCAGAGATCCTTGATTTGTATTTCAATGTCCTTGAAATATTGTTTGTAATTTCTGATTGAAATTGCCGATGACATAAGTCAATATGAAAGAGTGAATTTTTAGCAAATTCTTACAAAACCTTGTAGGCAAGTTACTTTTTAAGCGTACGGGCTTGATCGGCTTTTCAAGGACGTTGCAACCACTCAATGTCCCTTAACTTTTTTTCCATAATTTTACATTTTTGTTGCAAGAGACATACTTAAATATTAAGGTATGAATTTTTCACAAATATTCATAAAAATTATGAAAATTTTCATTTTAATGCCGGAAAGGATTTAATTGGTATTTCAAGGATTTTATCTCTTTTCAATGTTTTCACAAAAATTACACGAATTTCAAAATACCATTGTGAGTAAGAAGCCAACAATTAGCTTGATATGATTTATAAAAAAAACTTTACATTTGTTTCCATTTGTCTGTTAGAAGAGACTTGTTGGCTATTTCAAGGACATTGTATCCTTTTAATGCTCTTGAATATTTTTTGCATAATTAAAGATTATAATAACGGTTAACATGCTTAAATACTAAATTTTGAACTTTACCGAAAATGCTAAAAAAAAATTCTCTTTGGCTAGTTCAAAGGCCTTGTCATCTATCGATATCCTTGATTTGTTTAGATAATTTAAGAATACTATTATAACAGACTAAGTTACAACATATCTAAGTATAACATACTTTAACGTAAAAGTTAGTTTGTACCCAAAATGTTAAAAAAATGTTTCGCCTTTCTTATTTTTATAGGTGAAAAGGACTTTTTTGCAATACCAAGGACCTTGACCCCTTTCAATGTTCATGAAATTGTTACCATAATTATAATCATAAAAGTGTAAATTATGGTTTATGATGATTCTATTCTAAGTTATCTCACACATAATCCACCCATCCAGGATTACCTCAACATCACTTACTGTCGCATAGACTGAAATGAGTACTTTCACACATCTTAAGCTACATACTAATGCGAAAATTATAAAAACAAACAGCAAAACCTACAACACTTTTAGATTACATAAACTACTACTACCAGCACATACACATGGCGAACAAACACACACACACTCGTATCACCATATCCTTACAACCTTAATGGTGATAACACCAGCATACTGTATCACCCACCGCCGCACACACACTTACATAGCCATTTTCACCCACAATTCCCCGGTGAAAGATCTACAAAGTATGAAAATGATGATGAAACATTACCACGGGCTGAAGCAAAAAAAAACACAAATTTGGTGGGTAAACATTTTTCAGATTTTTGTAAAAATGAAGGGAAAAAAATTAAGCAATGAAAAAAAGTACAAAAAAGCCACAAAAATACGCGAATAAATGTGAAAATAGCAGACAGGCACGCGACTTGTTTGTGTTGACTTTGTTGGAATACGTGGCTGTTAATATTTTTCCGTTTTTCTGATTTTTGTTGTTTTTGCTCTTGTCTGTTTGCCTTATTTTAGAGTCTAATCTGGCATGTATGAAGAGCAAAATAATGCGGTTTTGAGTGCTCGGAAATCCCCAGCGCCCGACAAAGAAACGACGAAAAAAAAAACAACCAAAGCGGAGCCAACAAACGGAAAGACGCATATCTAACTACCTCTATAGGTGTTGGGCTGCCGGGCTGACTGGTGTTGCTGCTGCCTAGGTACATCCATACGTAAGTACAAGGCAAATGAAAGTCAAGGTTAGCGTCGCAGACTAATGTTCATGGTGAAGGTATTCAGGCACACACATTAACACACACACGCACAATATTTACACAAGAGCATTAGAATTTTTGCTGGAAGATTTGTTGGCAACACAAGAAAAAAAAACATGTAATACCGTATTAAATGAAATTTAAATTTGATTGCCGCGGCGAAATATGTTGGGGTTTTATTATTGTTGGTGTTTTGTGGCAGAGATTATTATTAACTTGGCGAACGCGGTGTTAATTGTCACTCGTGTGTGTGTGTGTGAGTGTGTGAATCAAAGGATAATGTAGAGAATTAAGTTAGCTGGAAAGCAACAGAATAAATAAAATAATTTACACTAAGGAGAGAGATAGACAGCAATACTGGAGAAGTTACGTAAATTGTGTATAAAGTTGTAGTAAAAGCTATATTGATTAAGGAGCCATGTGGAACATTCCAGCAAATTTAAACAGAAGTCGTACTAGAAACATCAATTTTAAAGTACAAACAGATTAGTAGGAGATGATGAGAAAGCACTTTCGATTATGTACTTTTGTATAAAGGATTTCGAATAATGAGGGATGATAGGATAACTGGCGTAAATCTTAACTGATCCTTATGAAAATTTACCAGTAATTATATCATACTAGCTGGCCCGGCAGACTTCGTCCTGCCTCCAAATTTTTGTGAAAGATGTTGGGTGCGGTTGAAATCTAATTCCGATTGGTTTATTACATTGGCCTCTGAAATATTTCAATTTAAAGGGCGAGGTTTTCCCGGACAAATTCTGTACTTCATATATCTAAAAGATTATTATATGTTATTGTAAGAAATGCTAAAATGGATCAGCAGTGTCGTCCATGATTTGATGAAAACTTACTTATTGATAGGCATATATATTTTAAAACAATATTTTTTAGCCGATTGACTGACATATAACATTCTCCGTTGGAGTAATGATAACACTTTGCTCCTTTTTATCTCAAGGAGTACGAATTTCCAAAAATCCCTTTATTTGGCTCAACAAATTTTGATTAAAAATTCACCCAAACGCCACCTACCGGGTCCATTTGTACATAAAATGTTTTCTCATGATCACACGAATATCTATTCTGAATTTCAGTAAAATTGGTCCAACGATTTGAATTTCTGATATAAATACACACCAGAGCCATTTACCGCGTCCATTTGTATATAAAACTGGTTATTACGATCAAACAAAACTACATTCTGAATTTCAGTTAAATTGGTCCATTCGTTAAAATTTTGCTTATAAATACACCCCAGCGCCATCTACCGGGTCCATTTGTTCATACACATTTTTTTGATGATCAAACACACATAGATTCTGAATTTAAGTTAAATTGGTCCATTCGTTTAAATTTTGGTTATGAACTCACCCCATCGCCACCTACCGGATCCATTTGTACATTAAATGTTTTCTCATAATTAAACAAATATCCACTATAAATTTCAGTTAAATTGCTACATGCGTTCAAATTTTCGATATAAATCCACCCAAGCGCCACCTGGAGTAGATTTTTTTCTTTACGAACAATCTACGGAAATCAGACAAATCGCTCCAGCCGTTCTCCAGTGATGGTATTACATACGTGGACCATTTCATTTTTATATATATAGATTTTTTTAAAACGGTGTTATGGAATTGTAAATGGGAGAATAGCGGAATTCTTTGATATCTCAGCAAATTTGCTCTCCTTTGATGTCCTTGAAAATTTGTCCATACTTTAAGATTATAGACGCGGTTATTATAAATAAATCAAAAAGAAAGAACTTTCTGCAAAAAGTTTCAAAAAATATACATATTAGTTATTTGTGAGGCAGTGGTTAATTTTTGATATTTCAAGGACCTTGGTCTCTTTTAATGAAAATGAAATTTTTTTCATAATTTTAGGTTATTATTTGCAGTAACTTACTTAAACAAAAAAACGAGAACTTTGCCCAAAATTTTAGAAAAAAATTTCAAATTAGTCATTTATATGACGTAGGACCCTCGTCTTGTTACAATGTCCTTGAATTTTTTCCTCATAATTTTACATTATAATTGTAAACAACACGATTAAATAAAAAAGTCTAGTATTTCAAAAACATTACTAAAAAATGTTATGTTAGTAATTTTTAGGGCTGGGCTAAATTTTTACTATTTCAAGGACTTTGTCCTTCTTTAATGTCTTTGAAATTTTTTCCACAATTTATAATTCTCGTTGCTATAGATAGATGTAGAAATTATAAAAGAAAAGGTTGCAAAAAATTTAACTACAAAATATTTTTTGTTTTATTTTATTTAGGCGTTATTTTTATGCTTTTTCAAGTACTTTTCCTCCTTTCAATATCCTTGAAAATTTTTCCATAATTTAATATTATCATTGCGGCCAACATAGTTAAAGATGAAAAAGCAAACATTTTCTTTGTTTTAAAAAATTACAAAACTGATTTGTAGTGCAGAGCTGAATATTTAAAATTTAAGCACTTAGGCCCTTTCAATGTCCTTGAATTATTTTCTTATTTTAATGTTATTATTTTTTGTAACGTAATATATAAAAAATTAATCAGACCCCAAAATTGTACTAAAAAATTCAAATAAGAATATTTTTGGTTTTATTGCTATGTCAAGGATCTTATACCCTTTCAATTTTTTTTTAAAACTTTTTGCATAATTTCAGATAATTACTTAATTTAAAGAGTGTAACCTTTCTCCAAAAATTTCAAAATATATCAGGTCAACCAATTGTACAACAGAGATTAAATTTTTACTATTTAAGGGACCTTATCAAAAGGCAATATTTTTCCGGGTATTTGAATTGTAATTCCTATGGTTATTTATATCATGATTTTAAATACGTTTTCAGATTTTCTTCATCAGGCACAGTATTTTAGTAATTTGGATTTGAATTTTTTGTCATTTCTTTATGTTGCATTAAAATACATTTTGCATTTCTAAATACAATAACCGTAACTAGTAGAGCTTAAAACATGAAAAATAAGGAGAACTTACTTACAACTTAATTTTCCTTTGCATCCCATGAATGAGGTATGGGATAGCTTCTTGCGTTTTTGTGAATTAACACGCCTTCTACGAGTATGTCTTATATTCACAACTAACGGCATATATTTGTTTATCGACGAATGAGAACGTCACTGTTTGAGAAGCTTTTACTAGATATGCCGATTGGCTCGACACTTATGCTGCGAAGTTGCTGTCAACAACATTCGAGAGGAGCCGACGATGAAAGAAGATTTTTTTTAGTAAAGATGACTGGAGCCAGGATTTGAACCTGTAATCTCCCGCATTGTAATCGCGTGTTCTAACCACTATGCCACGGCCGGTCCCCTAAAGTACCTATTAACGTACCAAAAACTACATCAATTGTACCACAAAGTATGATTATTGTAACAAAAAGTACTTTTGTTGTACCAAAAAGTACTTTCGTTGTAACAAAAAGTACTTTCATTGCACCAATAAATACTTTTGTTGTAACAAAAAGTACTTTTGTTGTAACAAAAAGTACTTTCATTGTATCAATAAGTACTTTTATTGTAATAAAAAATACACTCATACCTCGTTATACGGCCCCTCTTTGTACGGCATTTCGCTATAACGGCCTTTTTCAATTCTGGAACGCCTTCGCTTTACGGCGCACATTACCTCGCTATACAGCTAAAAGCAAATAGGGGTTTCACCGTTTTTCTACGAAGAGTGAGAGACTAACAAAAGCATTTACTCAAAAGCGCTGTGAGTGTTGATGCAGCAGTTCCGATCGTAAGTAGACGTAGTTTTCTTGCACATTTTTCGGTTCTTGAGTAATAATAAGTAGGTATGTACGTAAATATAAGTAGGTATACAATTTATTACCTCGCTTAACGGCTTTTCGCTTTACGGCCAACATTTTGGGAACGTATATAGGCCGTATATCGAGGTATGGGTGTACTTATATTTTAAAAAAAATTCCATAATTATATTAATTTATTGTACCATAAAGTACTTTTGTTGTACCGAAAAGTACTTTTATTGTAAGAAGAATACTTTAATTGTGAAAAAAATTCCATTAATTATACCATAAAGTACTTTTGTTGTACCGAAAAGTACTTTTATTGTACCAAAAAGTACTTTTATTATTTCGAAAAATACTTTAATTGCACCAAAAAGTACTTTCATTGTACCAAAAATGAATTTAATTATACCAAACAGCCCTTCATTGTACTGAAAAGTACTTTCGTTGTACCAAAAAGTACTTCTATTGTAAGAATAAGTACTTTTATTGTAAAAAAATTCCATTAATTATACCATAAAGTACTTTTGTTGTACCGAAAAGTACTTTTTTTGTACCAAAAAGTACTTTTATTATTTCAAAAAATACTTTCATTGCACCAAAAAGTACTTTCATTGTACCACAAATAAATTTTATTTTACCAAACAGCTCTTTTATTGTACTGAAAATTACTTTGATTGTACCAAAATGTACATTCATTGTACAAAGAGCACTTTAAATGTACCGAAAGTACATTCATTGTACCCAACAGTACTTTAATTGTTTTTTATTGTAACGAAAAGTGCTTTCATTATACCAAAAAGTACCTATTATTGTACAAAAAGTACTTTTATTGTACCAAAAATTATTTCAATTGTAACAAAAAGTTGTTTTATTATACAAAAGGGCACACTAATTGTACCGAAAAGTACTTTTATTGTACCTTAATTAACTTCTATTATACCGAAATGTACTTTAATTGTATTGCAAAGTCGTTTGTACCAAATGGAGCTTTGTACGAAAAAGCTCTTTCATGTACCGAAAAGGACTTTTATTTTTGGAAAAAGTTATTTTATTGTATCAAACAGTTCTTGTTTAGTACCGAAAAGTACTTTAATAGTACCGAAAAGTACCGAACCATTATTGTACCATTATTTGTATTAAAAATTTGTTTTATTTGTACCATGTAGTACTTTTACTGTACGAAAAGTAAAAGTACTTTAATTATACCAAAAACTACTTTTATCGTCCCAAAAAGTACTTTTTTTGTAACAAGAAGTACATTTATTGTACCAAAAAGTGATTTTATTGTAGAAAAGAGCACTTTAATTGTACCAAAAAGTACGTTTATTGTTTCAGAAAATACTCTTATTGTACCAAAAATTAATTTCAAAGTACCAAAAGGTACTTTTATTGTACAAAATATACGCTTTAATTGTACTGAAAAGTACTTTAATTGTGCCGCAAAGTAATTTCAGTGTACCAAAAAGTACTTTTATTGTAAGAAATAGTTATTATATTGTACCAAAAAGTTATTTTATAGTACAGAAAAGTACTTACATAGTACCAAAAAGTACTTTTATTGTACCAAAAATTACTCAATTACTTTCATTGTCCCTTAAAGTACTTTCTTGTAGAAAAATAACATTTATTGTGGCATATTTCACTTCCTTGCACCGAACATTGCTTTAATTGTACCAAAAATTACTATTATTCCACTAATAAGTACTTTAATTGTAAATAAATATCGCTTATTTGGCAAGGGTTTGACTCAAATGTTGTTAATCCCATTAAATGAAAAAAATTTATTTGCGTCAAATATTTAGAAGAACAATCAGTATTGACTTTGTCGTTTGTTTTGGCTTGGATAAATTAAGAGCTATATAAAGTATATAACAAATAAAAAAAAAATCCTTAATATTAAAACAATTTGGCATATTTGTACATAGTTTTTGATTCTTGAAAAATTATATTACTTCATCTCATTAATTTCATCCCAATTTCAACAATTTTCTCTAATCCAACGCCTTACACAAGGAAAAAACTAATGCACCGTTACGATAATTTCCATAAGATAAGTGTGAATGTAACATATTTGACCTAAAGAAATTAGTCAAAAATTTGCCAAGAAACACAAAGCCAACAACAATTTAAAGAAGCTTCATACTTCACGCTTATCACACGATTCATGGAGCATTATTTTGTTGTATTTTATATTTTTGCTTGAATACTTTTGTGCATTGTTCAACGTCTCATGAATCTTTCAGTGAATGTTTAGGCCAGAGGAAATCCTCTTGTCGGCTTTTGGTGTTTAACTATCGGTTTTATGATTATCCTCTATCTGTGTGTAGTAATGACTGACTGAGCAAGAGAGCGAATGAGTGAGTGAGTAAGTGATTCAACCATAGTTACGTCGTTTGCTCCCCACTACTATGTGTTGTGTTACCTTGGCAGCAAACGGGCAAAACGGGCAACACATCATCACAATCTTGCTTTGTGCGCCAAAGTTATCCATCACCATCATAAGCAGCAGCAACAGCAACACAGGAGAAGCGTGAACAAGAAGTGGTAAAACCAGCATTAGAACTGGAGGAAATCATCCATGAAAAGTGGCTGCCACTAACTATCTACTGCCCCATTGCTGGTCTTGCTTTCTACGTACTACTCTGCTGTGGAATGTTGTTGGAAAAATCAGCGTATGATTTGTGATTTCTTGCCTTCGGGGGTCAATGTTTGTGTTGGGATGAATGGTTGATGTTGCTGCTGCTGTAACTAGTGTTGCTGTTGTAGTTGTTGTTGGTGTTGATAATGCAGTTATTGCTTGCTATTGCCACAGCTGATGTTGTAGCTGTTGCTGATACTGCTGCTGCTGTTGTTGCATTTAAAGCTAAGTATGCAATCATCTTGTTAGATAAAAAGAAACAAATTATGTGAATCAATTTTGTGCAAATTATTTTCATTTTCTTTTGTTACGTTTTCGTTTTGGTAGTCTAAGAGAATGTGCAGAAATATTGGCTTTAACAGTGTGATGATGAAAAAAATGAGTGGAATTGTTAGCCGGGAATGGTCAGATTTGGTATATGGGCGAAAAATATTTGAAGAAAGGTTTAAATTAAAGAAACGCAATGAAAATTATGTATGATTTATATTCATCTAAAGCACATAAGCATATTTTCATATACATATCACATTTTTTAAGTAATTATTTTCTAACTAACTTCCCAATAAAAATATTCAAAATCAATCAATATTTGACCGTAACTTATGTTACAATGCCTCATTTAAATGACAGTCCCTCCTCACAGCCCTAAGAGTCAATACACTTATTGTAATATTTCTTTTCTAAACTAAACTAACAATAGCACTCATTACATAAAAAATCAATAAAGTCCTTATGTTGAATATGTAATAAAAATGAATTTGCAACCAACTTCTTTTAATCATAGAGGTGGACGATTTCTTAAGAAACATGTTGGTCACTTACGTGAAAAATGAATAGAGCACAAAAAAAACAGGACACAGCTGCAACAATTCGCAACTGAATAAACTACGCAATAAAATTGCACTTATATATTTTATGCATCATTTCCAAGAAATACGCGTAACCAAGGGTCTCATGAACAAATTGAAAAATTACAGCAATTTTTAAATGAAACTTCATACTCGATTAAGGACATGCATAGATATCTATGTAATATGTTGTATACGTAGTTGAGTTATTAAGTAATCATTTTAACGATTCAGGCGTTGGCATAGATTAATCATAACATGTTGTTAGACTAGAAAAACATTAATGAAGAAAATAGGCTATTATTGAGGTGTTAACTGATGGAATACTAAAGGAATTTAGTTAAGTTTAAAAATCAGATGTTATTTAAAAATACATAGTAACAATAATCTTATAATACCTTGAATTCCATAAATAAGAATTGGGAGAGGTTTTCGCATTTGAATGAATTACGTTAGGTTATGTTGAACAGTTTGACAAGACAAGTCACTGTCTAGCACAGTAAGCCCAGTGAATCCCATTGTGATACCCGCAATTTTTTCCTATAGCGAATACTGTTTCTTTATCTAGCCAATTCGACTTTTCTGCAAATTTGTTCATCAGTCCTACGAATAACCTAGTTTTTAATCTATGTAATGCTGGACAAACCAAGATAATGTATTTTGGTTTCATCCAGCGATTGGAGTTTCTACGGCCTAATCTAATGGCGTGTTTACTAATAAGACAATTTCCGATGCCACTGGTATTTTTTTCTAGTATTCGTATTTGGAATAAAAGTTGTTTGATTCCCCAGTACAATACATGATTTTGGGACTCAATTCTGAGAACTGCACATGAAAGTAGCCCCAAAAAGAAGAAGTTCTGCATCATACGTTTTGTCAAGTTACATGCCATAATAATTTAATATCGTAAGTAAGTAAGTATTGTATAGGGAAATTTGTCACGTTTTAGGCTCTTTTGTTATATGGTGGCGTATTATTATCATAAGTAATGTTCAAACAAATGAGGCTAAAACGTGACAAATTTTACTGTGTTATTTACTGTCAACAGGTACCGGATACAGTAATTCATTTTTTACGGGAATTGAGTTGATCCGGTGTTGTAGTTTAGCATATCCAGAGTGCTTCGATAGCATAACGCGTTATTATCTGATTCTCAGTGCAGTGGCAGCCGATTCAGCTAAGATATAGGAGTTCAGATGTTTAGAATGCGATACCTCTAAATAATGCTGATCTTTAAATTTTTGTCAAGTAAATCATAACGTATTCCCTAGGAAGGGACCTCCACCCAACTACGAAACCATAGGAAATTATTAGTCTAACTATGGCTGTATAAATACACGTAGTGACCGTTGGAGACCAGCGCTTGCCTTTACAGCAGTACAGAGCAACATATGTCTTTTTTGAACCTCTCCTCCACATTGGATTTCCAAGACAGTTTTATGTAGAGTGTAATCCCTAGATACTTGACTTGTACTTCTTCTTTCTTTACTGGCAGCAACAACGAATAAGCTTTGCGGGGATACCAAACTCAGCCATAGCATCCAACAATTTCTGTCGTATCGGACTGTCAAATGCAGCTTTGTAATCGATGAACAAATGGTAGGTATCGATCTGTATTTCTTGGGTCTTCTCCAGGATTTACGAGGTCTAAAGCCACACTCATAAGGTCCAATCAGGTTCGCCAGAAGGGGCTTTAGTCTTTCACAGAACACACTAGACAGGACCTTGTATGCGATGGGTGAAAGGCTTATCCCGCGATAGTTGGCACACACACTAGGATCGCCTTTCTTAAGCACGGGACATAGGACACTCAGATTCCAATCATCGGGCATATACTCCCTTAGCCAAATCGTATTTATGATGTGGTGCGTGCATGTTACCAGCTCATCGCCATACTTACTTACTTAAGTGGCCCATTACAACTTACAAACATGGTTCATAAGTTTGAGGCCTGAAGTACTAAAGAATCCACACGCTTCGGTCTTGTGCGTGTGTTCTCCAGTTAGTCCTACCAGATGGTGGCACATCGCCTACCACTTGGTCCTTCTAACGGAGTTTGGGTCTCCCTGCTCTGCGCCGTCCTTCAGGTTCGCCTTCAAACACCTTTCTCGCTGGAGCATTTACATCCATCCTGGCAACATGACCCAGCTCATCGCCGCCGGCTTTAAAAAGCTCTGCCGGCAGTCCATCGGCTCCCGCAGCTTTATTATTTTTAAGCCGCGCAATTGCCGTGACATAGTGGTTAGAACACGCGACTACCATGCGGGAGATCGCAGGTTCAAACCTGGCTCCAGTCATCTTAAAAGAAAAAATAAATAAAATTGTCTTTCATTGTCGGCATCCCTCGAATGTTGTTTGACAGCAACTTCGCAGTATTAAGCGTCGATTCAATCGTCGTGTCTAGTAAGAGCTTCTCAAAAACAGGGACGTTCGCATTCGTCGATAAATAAGTAGGTGCCGTGTTAATTCGAATAGTGTTAATTCACAACAACGCGAGAAGCTATCCCATACCTCATTCATGGGGTGCAAAGGGAAATTAAGTTTTTTTTTTTAATTGCCGTGCTGACCTCGTTTTACCTCGGTGGTGGACAGTCTACCCCATCGTCGATGATTGGTGCGATTTTGTCACTTATGCTGCGTTCGGGAACGAGAAGAGATTGAAAGTGTTCCCTCCATATTAGCAGCACACTCTGAGTGTCCGTGACCAGATTTCCGTCTCTGTCCTTACAGGTGGGGATCCCTGATCGAAAACCTTTACTTTTTAACTTTTGGTAGAACTTTCGACTTTCTTCCACAAACCCTTTTTCCAACTGAACAGGCGTTTCGTCTCCCTCCTTTTCTCTTTATAACGCTCCGTCACCGCACGCGTCGCCATTGGCTGAAGTTTTGCCTTGTATGCAGCATCCATTTCCTCAGACATTTCGCAACATTCATCATCATACCAGGGCTTGTCTGAGCGTGGTTTTTCATAACCCAGTACTGTTGTTGCGGCAGTGGTCATAGAATTCGCAATATGCTGCCACTGCATGTCGGGAACACCAGAACTAGGGGGATTTGTATGGAGTAATTGAGAGAGTTGGTTGGAGTAGGCATTGGCTATCTCAGTGGTATGCGGCTTTGTGATGTCTAGGTTCCGTACCTTGGCTGCAACTAGGTGGTGATCCGAGCATCACACGCACGTCCATAACGCTTGAGACATGCCTTCCATCAATTACCACATGATCAATTTGATTTTTGGTGTTTTGATCAGGGGATAGCCAAGTTGCCTTGTGGCGATCTTTGTGCTGAAATCTGATTCCACTCACTACCATGTTTCTTGCCGACGCGAAACTTACCAGTCTGAATCCGTTATCGGAGGTGTTGTTGTGTAGACTGAATTTTCCGACTGCTGAACCAAGAGCATCTTCCCATCCTATTTTAGCATTAAAATCTCCCAGAACAATTTTAATGTCATGTGCAGGGCAGCGGTCATATATATCCTACAGGCGCTCATAGATTCATCATTGATGTCATCGTCTTCGTCTTCCGTCGGGGCGTGTACACAAATCAGCGTAATGTAAAAATATTTCGACCGGATGCGAATGGTGGCTATTCGGTCACTTACAGGGTTAAACCGCGAGATCAGGTGTCGAAGTCTCTTGCCGACTATGAAACCACAATCAAATTCGTGTCTTTCTGCATGGCAGCTGTAAAAGATGTCACAGTTCTTTCGACGTGTGCATCCCTGTCCCGTCCATCCCATTTCCTGATGTCAGCCTTGTATTTGTCGAGGACATCCGCCAGTTGGATAGAGGCACCATCTCTGTAAAGAGTTCGGACATTCCAGGTGCATATCCTTAAATCATGGTTCTTATTTAGTTTGCGGGGGTCGTCAAGATTTGGGGGGGGGGGGGTCTTGTTTCTCTATTCTTCGTGTTTTCATAATAAATTTAGTTTAAGGAGAGTGGCTTATTAGGCCACCGCTCGCGATCCTAGTTTCTTGGGGCTGCCAAAGCCACTAAGAGAGCCTGTGTTAAGCTTCAGTAACTTCTGTAACCTACTTCCTAAGACGCATCGGTGGTAGCATGCAGATTAGGTTACTCAACGTTTCGTCATCTAACTCTAGCTAACTTCTAAGCGGTTGCTGTAAAGTCATTGCCCGGGGAATACTTGGTCTAAGACCGGAAGTAGTTAACTGCTTGGACATTTGTATAGTACGTGTAGTACAAATTATTGAAATTTTTACTAGTATGTTTTTAAATAATTTGTATAATGGCCAGTCTGCTTCTACTTTTAAAATAATTGCATAATGGTGACTTCTCTCTCTCTCATTTTGTTGGGATAACAAGGCTATTTTTACATTAAAATCAAACCATAACACCATCTATTAGATGAACAAACGAGCACCAATTTTAACTATTACCTCTACTCTGAATAACTAAAACAAGGACACTTTTACCTACTACTTTAGTAGTTATCACATTTAAATTCCACACCCCATTGCCTCTCAGCTTCGGCACCCCTTCACAACTAAATTATAAATTCGATTTTTGTCTTTTTCCAAAATCCTTTTACCAATATACCCTTGGATGTTATTGCCGTTGTTGTCCAATTCTAATAATCTATAAACAACATTTTCAATATGCAATAATTTACATTTAATTTTTGGGGAAATACGAAGCGATTTGCATAGTACTCTTCTTACCTGCCAAGCTGACTATCTGTCTGTCTGTCCTGGCCATGTTATGAAAGGATAATAGAAAAATGTCAAATACTCATAGAAAATAACAACAACAACAGCTGGCCATATAGTAACATATCAACAAAAATATTCGATTAATATTGTAGTATTTGCCTGAATGCCAATACCAACACTTGACAAATAAACACAGGATATGAAGATGACTACTCCAGCCATGTATGGTCAGGAGGCAAATAAACAGACCAGCCAGCAGGCAGGCAGACAAATAAGCCAAAAAATTATTTTTAGAAACACTAAGGGTCCTAACTAAACGAAAATAGCAAAGAACATTTACAGGAGATTAAAGATAAGGGTTGCCATGTACACTAAAAACAAATTGAAAATTGTGTATAAAGGTAATAAAACACATGGTATATCGCGTATGCTGCAGATGTAAGCTTAACACCCGCTTGCTAATTGTAATGCCTTTAGCTTATCAATATGCGCACTCGGGTTATCTTGATCCAGCCACTCATTTACATTTTAGCCTTTAATAGTTTTAGCCAAACTCCAATCTTGGTCATTTGTCATTATTAACTCTATGCAGGTGGCTTTTCCCAATATAATCACTTATTTATGACCAAAAATCCCTAGACCTGGCATTACTGACCACAAATTCCACACACACACATACACTCTCTACTGTATTTAATTTGTATTTACCAATTTTAGATTATAAATTGCATTTGTAGAGTTTGTAATGAAAATTTGTATAATTCTATGCTATATATGTATAATGGTTTGATTAGTACCGTGTGTGTGTGTGTGTTGTATGATATAATGTAATATATTGTAGGTATGGTAACCCACATATGCTCCGCAATCATAGGTAGGTAGGTAACAAATGTAATTGTATAAAATTTTGAGTTTACAATCTGCAATAATCATATTTCCATAAGAGCGCACGTACGAACAATACTAAAAATATTACGATTACATACAATATTCAATCTAATCATGCTGAAATTGTAATTGTATAGAGTAGGGAGAGTACAGTAGAGAGTGTCGGAGCAGATCGCATATTTATTTTGATTGTTTATTTTGTTCCGTAATAACTCTATTATTTATTTGCATATCGTAAGCATTACATCTGGTCACCCTAATCTCATAACATAAGATGAAAGCAAATACTAATTGTCTCTCTTTTGTTTTGTTTTTGTTTCTGTTTGTTCTTATTTGCTTTCATTTTTCTATGTTTTGTTTTTGGCGAAAGAAACGCAACTGAAATTCTCAGCGTTGATCGACAGCGCTGTTGACAGATTGGTGTATGTACATACATACAGATCAATAACTGTCTTTGTTTTCTCGTTTTTCTTGTGGCCCTTAATTGTAATTTTTGTTATGTTGAAGTCAGTCTTAGAGCGACCGGCAATAAAGAAAAGAGAAAAATACCAACCTACAGTGTTTGTGTTGTTTTTTAATCAGAAGAGTTTCTGCGCAAACATTTTGGCGACCGTGACAGGACCAGCAAATTAAAGTTGTGTTTTATTTGATAAAGTGAAACAAATTGTGCATGGCAAAAGGTGGTTCGAGAGCAAAACTAATCTTGGAGGCATAAGTTGAAGTTGCAAATTTGTGATTTTCGTTGTTCGATTATACATCTACGCTGGTATACACATCATCAATTATTTGCTGCTGTAACTTGGCTACATATTTGCAGTTGGGACCACATATTTGAAGCATTGTGCATCAACGTTAATTTGCTGTCATCATAAGCATATATTCGAAAAGATTCACTAAATTGTGATTTCTTTAGCAGAAACAAATCTCTGTTTTTCTAATCGTCATTGTTGTTCTGGTCGGTTTAGTGGCTCATTGAAATCATTAGTTGTTTGTTTTAACGGTCTCATCGTTGGCCGTTGTGTTGTGCTATACACATATATATACAATTGTTTTTTTTGAAAATTATTACATAAATACTGTCGTCCATTTTTTACTGGAAGTTGTACATTATATACAATTTTCTGGCGCTTTCGAACAAAAAGGTACGCTTCTCGTTGTTCTTTGTTTTGGAAGTATTACTTCTTGATTTGCAAAGATGAGCAAAGACGGTAAAGAAGAAATATCGGAAGAAGTTAACGCAGGTGGCTCAGAGTTATCTTCTCTTAAGCAGCAGCGTACTTCTATGAAAAGAAATATTTCCAATATACAAAATAAGGTGGAAAAAGATGGCGGAAAAGTCGACGCTACTATTTTAGAATGCCGACTTCAAATTTTGGAGTCATACTTTAAACAATTGTGCCACATACAAGGGCAAATTGAAGTATTGAGTCCGAAAGACAATTGTAGAGGCGATTTAGAAGAAGTATTTATTACCGCGAAAGCAAAAATTTTAGGCTTTCTTAACAAATCTCGTTGTTCTATGACAATGGACAACAGTATGATGAATGCATCGACTTTTGGTGTTTCAAATCAGTCTCGTTTGCCCAATTTAAAGCTCCCTCGTTTTGATGGAAAATATTCTGATTACAAAAGATTCATCACAACGTTCAACAATATGGTCCATGATAATTCATCAATTACACCTGTCGACAAATTTAATTATTTATTGAATTGCCTCTCTGGGCCGGCGTTAGCAGTTGTAGAGCCTTTTCAAGTATCGGATGAAAATTATCCAAAGGCATTAAAAAGGCTTCAAGATCGGTACGACAATAAGGTTCTCATATTTTTGGAACACATTAATACTTTGTTCGATGTTCCGAAAATGTCCAAGGGTGACAGTGCCTCTCTACGAAATATTATTGATACTGTTTCTGCTGTTCGTGGCTCATTGTTATCGCTAGGCTCTGAGATGGATGTTATGAACGCCATTTTAGTGCATTTAGTTTTGTCTAAAGTGGATGCGGATACGAAAGAAAATTATGATGAAAAACAGGAATTCAAATTATTACCATCGTGGGACACCTGTTACGACGTTTTGAGTCACAGATGCCAATTTTTGGAAAGCCATGGAAAAAGAGTGGAAGTTACTGAAAAATCGAAAAGTAACAAAACGAAATCAAATTTTAATCGGTCTGCTCATACATTCGTGAATTCGAATTCAAGTTGTCCCTATTGCAGTTCTGCGGAGCACAACATTTCATCATGCTCATCTTTTACTACGCTTATGGTCTCCGAACGTTTTAATTTTGTAAAACGTAATGGGCTTTGCATCAACTGCTTGCGTAAAGGCCATATTGTCTCGAGGTGTCCATCTAAATCACGTTGTCGCGTTTGTGATTCGGCTCATCATACGCTGTTACACATTTTTAGTAGCCCTGAACAAGCTGCACCCTCAACATCGAATACTTTGCCAGCTCAATCACCATCATTAAATAATAACAACAACCCTGTTGCGTTAGTAGCTCGCACATTCAAAAGAGCGATAATTCCAACTGCTGTGGTTCTGATTAAGGATTATTGTGGCACATTTCAACCGGTAAGAGCTCTTCTTGATTCGTGTTCTGAACTCAATTTCATTACAGAAGACACCGCAAAACGGCTCAAGCTCAAATTTCGGCCATATTCTCAGGAAGTTTCTGGAATCGGTGAAGTGCGAACTAAGATTAAGTTTTCTGTCGAAGCTACAATTAAGTCCAGAATCAGTTCATTCCAGTGGTCCTCTAGTTTCGCAGTCACTAGGTCGATTTCTACACAACAACCGGGTGAGCATATTCAAACTACCCACTGGAAAATTCCTCAGACGGTTGAACTGGCTGATCCACTGTTTTATAAGCCACAACGCATTGACATTCTTCTCAGCACCGAAGTATTTTTCGATTTGTTGCTCGATGGTCGTATCTCGCTAGGAAATGGTATGCCTTGCCTGACCAACACCGTTTTCGGCTGGATCGTCGGTGGTACATCTAATACTGCACCTAGTAGTCCATCTCTGACTTGCAACCTTGCTATCGGCCCACCCGAGACCGATTTGGACAAAACTTTAAAGCTGTTCTGGGAAGTCGAAGAATATGTCACAACTACAAAATCATATTCTGAAGAAGAACAAGAATGTGAGCAACATTTTGTTCAAAATGTGTCTTTCGATTCTGATAACAGAATTCAAGTTAGACTACCATTTAAAAAATCGCCTAAGTGTCTCGGAGAATCATTTGAAATGGCTCGCAAGCGTTTTATGTCGCTCGAAAGGCGATTAGAACGTGACTCTACACTTAAATCTATGTATATAGAGTTCATGGAAGAATACTCGTCGCTTGGACACATGTCGCCCTATACTCTGTCACTAAATGGACCAAACTACGTAATACCACACCACTGCGTCCTCAAACCTCAAAGCACAACAACAAAAATTCGTGTTGTATTTGATGCATCAGCACGAAGTTCGTCGAATCATTCCTTGAATGACATTCTGATGGTTGGTCCTACAATTCAACAGGATTTAATCACCACACTTTTTTCGTTTCGCCTGCACAAATACGCTCTCACTGCTGACATTTCAAAAATGTATAGACAGTTTCGCATTGATCAAAGGGATAAAAGGTATCAACTGATTCTTTGGAGGACCTGCAGAGAAGAAGAGTTAAAGGTATATCAATTGAATACTGTAACGTATGGTTTGTCAGCCGCTCCTTTTTTGGCGATTCGTAGTTTGTTTCTCATTGCTGACAAGTATAGCTCAACTTTTCCTCGTGGCTCCGAAGTACTTCGAGAAGACCTTTACGTCGACGACGTTCTTACTGGTGCAGACAACATCGAAACTTTAACTTCGAAAAAGGATGAATTGGTGCATATACTCAAATTGCATGGCCTTGAGTTAGCTAAGTGGAATAGCAACAATTCTGCTCTTACTTCGAATCACGATGAGGAAATCGTGATAAAAACATCTGAAGGTGATGTCGCTAAAACCTTGGGTATGTCTTGGAAACCGCTTCAAGATGTATTTCTTTATCGTTTCGAGTTGCCGAATGTCAATAATCCAACAAAAAGATCGATTTTGTCGCTTGTTTCGAAAATCTACGACTTGCTTGGTATTTTGAGTCCTATAGTTATTCGTTGTAAAATCTTCCTGCAAGAAATCTGGGTTCAAAATATTGGATGGGATGACCCGCTTAATGATCATCTCAAGAAATTGTGGCTCCAGATCAAAGAAGATTTCTCGTACATTCATTATATAGAAATACCTCGATATGTTTCTACGTCTACTGATACATTTGGAGAAATCCACGGTTTTGCAGATGCTTCCCAAAGGGCATATGGTTGTTGTCTCTACTATCGTGTTTTGACAATGGGTACGTACAAATCGATTTTACTGATCGCTAAATCCAAGGTAGCCCCAATCAAGGCCCAGTCGTTACCTCGCCTAGAGTTATGCGCCGCTGTCCTGCTGAGCAAAACGTGGCACAAAATTAAAGACAAAATCTCGAAATTCGTATCATCAACATATTTTTGGACCGATTCAAAAATAGTTCTACAGTGGCTAAAATTACATTCATCAACATTAAATTGTTTCGTCGCAAATCGTGTCTCACAACTTCAAGAAGAAACAAGGGATGTTATTTGGAGACACGTCCCTTCGAAATGTAACCCAGCCGATATCGTTTCTCGTGGTTGCAGTGCTGAAGAATTGCCACATACAATTTGGTTTTGTGGTCCCAATTTTTTGAAAGAAGACATTTCAAATTGGCCTGGAAATGATGAAGAAATAAGCGTTGAAATTCTAGAACGTAGAAAAGCAGCTGCATTTAAATGCTCCACTTCTCCAAAGCAGTTTCACCTTGTTGACAGCGTGATCGATAAGCATTCTTCATATATTAAAATTATTCGAATAATCGCTTTTATTTATCGTATATTTAATAGATGCCTTGTAGACCGGTCTTTGAAGCCCAGAGACATTATTCATCTTCATCCACGGGAATTAGAAATTGCATTCTGGAGAATCGTTTCTCATATTCAAGCTGAAACTTTTGCTGCCGAAATCAACGCTTTGTCCAAAGGCAACTTTGTTCAACCATCATTGCAGAAACTTACACCATTCTTACAAGAGATGCATATTGGTAACTGCTCTATAAAAGTTATACGTGTTGGTGGTCGTTTATCTAGTGCGCCCATTCCCTACGACGCCCGCTTTCCTGCATTGTTGCCCAAAGGTCATCGTTTTGTTAAAATTTACATTGAGCATTTACATCGCACCCACTTGCATGCCGGCCCTAAAGTATTGCTTGGCATTCTTCGCCAAAAGATCTGGATTGTAAATGCCCGAGATGTGGTTCGAAAAGTCGTTCGTAACTGCGTTCATTGCTTTCACTACAAACCAAAATTAATGGAGCAAATAATGGGTAATTTACCTGCCGACCGTCTTCGAGCTCAAAGGCCATTTTTAGTAACTGGCGTTGATTTTTGTGGCCCATTTTTGACTTCATATCGGATCCGTGGGAAGGCGCCTTATAAAACGTATATCGCTGTTTTCGTTTGCTTTGGATCGAAAGCAACACATTTGGAACTCGTTTCGGATTTGTCCACAAACAACTTCATTTTGTGTCTCAAGAGATTTGTATGCAGGCGTGGAATACCTCAACGGTTGTATTGTGACAACGCTACAAATTTTGTTGGAGCCCACAACAAGATTAAGGAGCTTAAAGAATCACTGTTTCGCGATGACGTGGTTCTCGAAATGAAATCTGTTTCTTCTCAGATGGGATTCGAATTCTGTTTTATACCTCCTCGTGCCCCACACTTCGGTGGGTTGTGGGAAGCAGCCGTAAAATCTACAAAAACATTGCTCATCAAAAATATTGGCCACTCGTATCTTACATATGAAGAATTGCAGACATTGATTGTTGAGATAGAAGCTATTTTAAACTCCCGACCCATTGCAGCAATCTCCGAGGACCCAAATGATGGCGAAGCGTTGACACCAGGCCACATGTTAATAGGTTCGTCATTGATTGCTGTTCCGGATAAATATTTCGATGTCAACAAAGAGAGTGCCTTGACACGATGGCAACGTATTTCATATTTGAAACAACAATTTTGGCAAATGTGGTCCCGAGATTATTTATTGTCTTTACAACAACGATCAAAGTGGTTCGATGACAAACCCAACATTAAGCAAGGGCAACTGGTCATTGTACATGAAGATAATACACCTCCCCAACAGTGGCTCTTGGCACGAGTATCTAAGATAATCGCTGGTCCTGATGGCAAGGTTCGAGTGGTGGAACTAAAATCTAAAAATGGCTGTTATCGCCGCCCTATTCATAAAGTGGCTCCTTTACCTTCCCAAGATGATTCTTGAAAGTTCGGCCTTTCAACGGGGGGAGAATGTCGGAGCAGATCGCATATTTATTTTGATTGTTTATTTTGTTCCGTAATAACTCTATTATTTATTTGCATATCGTAAGCATTACATCTGGTCACCCTAATCTCATAACATAAGATGAAAGCAAATACTAATTGTCTCTCTTTTGTTTTGTTTTTGTTTCTGTTTGTTCTTATTTGCTTTCATTTTTCTATGTTTTGTTTTTGGCGAAAGAAACGCAACTGAAATTCTCAGCGTTGATCGACAGCGCTGTTGACAGATTGGTGTATGTACATACATACAGATCAATAACTGTCTTTGTTTTCTCGTTTTTCTTGTGGCCCTTAATTGTAATTTTTGTTATGTTGAAGTCAGTCTTAGAGCGACCAGCAATAAAAGAAGCAAAAATACCAACCTACAGTGTTTGTGTTGTTTTTTTTTTAAATAGAAGAGTTTCTGCGCAAACAGAGAGTATAAAAGTAATTAACATCTTATGGTATATTATATTATTTGGAATTTTAGTTAGAATTACATAGTGTTGAGCTAAAACCGAATCAATTAGCAGGATGTGTGATAAATAGGCAAGGATCAAAAGTGTGTTTGTGTTAAAACATAGCAAAGCAAAGGAATTTCGTAATTTTAAAAAAATGGCAACTAAATTGAAATTCTATGAAGTGGTTTTGTTTTAGGCCGAACTCCGCAAGGACCCTAGATTATAATCTACATCTTAAATTATAATCTAAAGCATTAATATAGAACAAAATCCTCCTTGATCCTTGCATTCGATGGTCTAATGTCCTACAGCTGCCTGTGCATTTGTCCTACAATTATTGTGTCAACTTTCATTACAGCAATTCTTTGCCCCCTCGCCACCACACACACACCACAAAGTCATAAAAGTAACCACTACGTTACAACAATTAAAATGGCTGAAACCGCTTAAAAATCTGGCTGGACACTAACATCATAATAAGTTACCACTTTCAAATGCATACAAAACCATACAAAATATATTGCAATAGCTTTACACAATGTGTATACAAGTAGCACATCCATATGTGAACATATCGCGCATATGATTATATTGTCAGCACATGTGTGTGTGTGTGTGCATGTTGTGTTTGTGTGTATTGGTGTGTATAATAAAATGTGGTTGCAAAATATATTACAGCCGTTGCCGTTTTACACACTCTGTTGCAACAATGCAACAAATTATATCAGTTAAAGGATTTGTACAGCTCAAATAACAACAGTTCGTGCTCGAGCTCGTCGTTTTTCCATTTTTAGTAAATATAATTTAAATGGTTTTTGCGTTTTGCACAAGTGTTAGTGTTTGGTTTTTGAATAGACGTGTGTGTGTGAGTGTGTGTGGTGGTATATGTGGGTGCTTGTGCTGGCGTTTTTCTAGCAGCTCATTTAGTATCAAAATGCCAGTTTATGTTATTGTTGCGCGTTAAATGCATAAAACACATACGTTTCGTGGCGTTTTATTATAATTTCTATAATAGTTGAAGTTCTTGTTGTTGTTTTTTTTGTGCTGTTGTTGCTCACAAACCGCTGAAATGTAATTTAAATGAAAATTTTTTCATATGGAAAATATAGATCTCAATTGTAAAACAAAAAGGGTGATGTGGGCAAAAGTGGCCTAAGTCAAAAGTTTTTTATTAAAGTTTGAATGGTTATAACTTTTCAAGAGAGGCAAATAACAAACTATGTTATAGAAAGTAGATGGCTTCGCACCAACCGTGGCATGGTGGAAAGATCATCTCAAGGTGCATGTAATTCACAGTCCCTTCCTTTTGTCAGGCCTGCGGAAGGCATGCCAAAAATAATGGCAAGATGAAGGTGTTTGTATATATGTGTTGTCATTCCTCATTCCTGCCTTCAGCCTATCGTCAGGCCTGTTGAAGTACTATAGTGAATCCAATTCATACTCCAATCCCCTATATATAGACCTGTAGATGGGATGCCAAAATGAAGGCAACGAACACAAAGTTTGTGAGTGTTTTCATTGATCATAATACCCCAGTGGCGGAATTTGTTGTATTTTCTATAATATTTGTAATGTGTTGTTGATTTTATTAAATTTTTTTTTTGATTTTTTAATAATTTTGATCTCAATTGTAAAACAAAAAGGGCGTTGTGGGCAAAAGTATACCAAGTCAAAAGTAAGGAGTTATAGTTTCAGTGGTTATAACTTTTTGAGAGGCAAATACCAAATTATAATACAGAAATCAGATAGATTTCTCACCAACCGTGGCATAATGCTAAGATCATCTCACGGTGAATGTCATTAATAGTCCCTTCCTTTTATCAGGCTTGTAGAAGGTATGCCAAAAAGTAGAGCAATTGGAAGGTGTTTTTATGTGTTTTTATTCATCGTTCATTTACTCATCCCATCTTTATGCCTGCATATGTGCTACGGTGAATCTCATTTACACTCCATTGTGGAAAGGATGTCAAAAAAGAGAACAGGGAAGATATTCGTTAGTGTTTTTATTGATCAAGTTTCTTTTAGAGACGCAAAAATAGAAATTAGATGGATCTCATTCACGGTGGATCTCATTCATAGTCCCTTCCTTTTAGAATGCAAAAAGAAGTGTAGGTGAAATAATAGCAAGAAAATGGTGTTTGTATGTGTTTTTATTCTTTATTCATGCCCTCATCCCATATTTCGGCCAGCAGATGTGCTACGGCGAGTCTCACCCATACTCCCTTCACTTATTCAGACCTGTTGAAGGGTTGTCAAAAAGGAGACAACAAGGAAGGTGTCCGTAAGTGTTTTTATTGATCAAGTTTGAAAAGTTATCTCTTTTAGACAGGTAAATAACAAATTGCACTATAAAAATTTGGATTTGATACCAACCGGGATATGATGGTAAGAACACCTCACGCTGGATGTCATTCCTAGTCCCTTCCTTCCTATAGAAGTCATGCAAAAAAGAAGGGCAAGTGAAAGATGTTTGTATGTGATTTTATTCTTGATTTATGTCTTCATCCCATCTTTAAGCCTGCAGATGTGCTACGGTGAGTCTCGTTCATACTCCCTTTCCTTATTCATTCCTGTAGAAGGGATGTCTTCGTAAGTGTGTTTTTATTGATCCAGTTAGAATAGTTATATATTTTAGAAAGCAAATAACAAATTATAATATGAAAATTTAATTCATTTGAAACCGACAGTGGCATCATGCTAAGATCACCTCACTGTTGATGCCATTTATAGTCCCTTCCTTTTAGCCTTCATATAGAAGTCATGCCAAAAAGAAAAGCAAGTGAAAGGTGCTTATGTGTGTTTTTAATCCTCATTCAGGCCCCCTTCCTATCTTTAAGATTGCAGAAGTGTTACTCCCTTCCATACATACTCCCTTTCTTTTTCTAGGCATGTAGAATTGATGCCAAAAACAGCGCAACGAGGAAGGTGTTTGTATATTTGTGCTTCATTAATCACAGCACCTCAGCGGTGAAATTTCAGAATTCTTCTTCGTATAAAGCATTCAGCATGCTTTTTTATCAGATTCAGGCATTTCATGGATGTGCCTGACAGAAGACTTTCCAGCTGCGGAATTTGAAGGACATTCTCATAAAACACATGCAAAAGTCCTTATTTGGGAATGACTACGGTGAAGGCCATCTTAAGACTCTAGAAGGCGTGCTATACACGTTGCCACTTCCTTTTCAAATTACACGGGGTGACATTGGCAATCAAGGCATTCTGCTCCCGCTTCTGCATGAATGCCTTAGGTGTACAACTACCGTTTATCTGCCTTGTATGGGAAGGCCTTCTACCAGGTCTTCTCCAATAAAGGAATAGGCCTGGTATATAAAAGACTCGTTTCTTTGTTTGACAAGGCCTCTGGAATTAAAGTTCTTGAATATAAAAAATGTCATAGTACAGCCTTCTACCATGCCAGAAAAAGAGAATGTGCAATTTTTGATTTGCTAATTAAAAAAGGAAATGTAAGGCATTTATAAAGGTCTACTTGTGTCAGGCATTCGAATTTGATGGCGGACCTGCTGAAAGGTCTGCAAGAATGCCTTCTATGGGGAAGGCATTAAAAAATACCTTTGCTGAGTAGTTTTAACCACAGAATTCGAATGCATCATCATAGGCAAAATAAGTAGTAGCTGAGCATGGTGGTAGTGGCCTTCTTATAGGAAGCGACGATGGAAGGCCTTGCCTCCCAATCTCACGGGATGTAAAAGATAAAAAGAAGAAAAAAAGTCTAGGAAGGCATACCGCATACAAAAGAAGCCTTTTGAACTCATGAAATAAGTCCATTCTACTCATGATTTCCGTCGCTAGAACGGTGTATATTATGTATGCTCCCCTTCTTAGGAATGGCCTGTAGAATGCATGCCAAAAAGAAGGCAAGTCGAAGTTGTTTACGCGTGTTTTCATTGAACATACTACGCTCAATCTGATTCATGATCCCTTTGCAAATAGAGCATGACTGACTAACAATCGCGAGGTAGTGGCCTTCCATAAGACCTTCTTATAGGAAACGACCATGTAAGGTCTTGCCTCCTAATCTCACGCAATGTAAAAAAGGGAAGAAGGTCTTGGAAGGCATATCGGATCCAAAAGAAGGCCTTTCTACTCAAGATTTCCCCTGATGAAACCGTGGATGTTTTTCATGCTCCCTTTTTGCAGACAGACATGTCAAAAAATAGGCACGAGGAAGGTGTTTACGTGTGTTTTCATTGATTGTACTAAGGTAAATCTGATTCATATTGCCTTCCTTTTGTCGTCCCTGCAAATGTCATATATGAAAGAAGGCAACGGTACGCAATTCAAATATGTATAATATAGAGAGGAATATGTTAATTTGAGAAGAATATAAAAATAACAGTACGCATTGAAAAAAGAAAGACAACATGAATTAGACTGATCTTAGTACGATCAATGAAACTACACGCAAACACATTCCCCTTACCTTCTTTTTTACCTATAGAAGGCCTGACATGTGGAACGGAACATAATTGATACAAAAACCTTCCTCTTCTCCTTTTTTTTGAACAGGTCATAAAAATTACAGAAAGCATAATGATATTTACCGTGTTGTGAACAATGAAAACACACACAAATACCCTCTAAGAGGCCTAACAAAAGAAAGGGGGCAGGAATAACGTGTTATGAACAATTAAAAACATGAATGAGATTCAAAGTGGAATGATCAGTGGCATCACCCTCAAACACCTTCCAATTGCCTTCTTTTTGACTGACATTTGGAACGGAACATGAATCTACCATCTACGGTGGAATGATCCATGCAAACAAACACAAATATGGTTGAAAGTAAGCAGCCGGGATAGCTGGGTTCGTTAAGTCGACGCAGCTGATGAGACTCTAGCCCAAAGATGAAACGCGTACGGCAATAGGTGCCGGTTCAATCCCAGCACGGCCACTTGTTTTTCAATTTTTCTATTTACGAAAATAAACAGTTAACAGATTTGGTCAGCTCACACAGAGAAAGATTTAGTAACAATTAGAAATACTGTTTCTTCTCTCCTTCAAAAAAAATTCATAGAATCGTATTTCCAATACACCTCACAAACATCTTACTCCTTGCCTTCTTTTTGGCATACCTTACATCGGCCTAGCAAAAGGAAAGGACTATGAAAAACATCCCTTATAAGGTGATCTTAACATTGTGATCTAAAATACTTAGAAGCACTGCATAGTTATTGATTTTTGCAAGGTTTTGATAGTATGCAAGGTCTCAGTCTGTCGGCTTGTTATAGACTAGACTTTGGGTTCAAGCACCTATACAACCATCTACATTTGTTCATGCGGAAGTCAAAAACTTGGAGTAATGTTATCAATTGGCATTTGTCAGGTAAAAGCTTCTCACAACTATGTCATTCAGAATCGTCATTCCTTAGATTCCAATATTTAAAATGTATATCATCTATTTCTACTATGTGAACTTAGTTCCATTTACCTCTTCCATTGTTATCCAATTATTACTTACTCAACATTATGTATTCATTGGCTATGATATTTGCTGTTATCTGCTGCGTGTATGTGTGTGTGTTTATGTACATATTTATGCACATTATTTTTAAATAAATATAAATAAAAACTGATTATTGCTTCTATCAGTTTTATGTGTGTTTACTAATGCATTGATAATTTTCATTTGGCAAATTATTAATATTATGTTGTTGTTGTCATTGTTTTCTTTTTTTCATACTGCACACAATTAAAACCATGCGATATATATTGTATAAATACAACACGTGGCTTAACGTTTAAATAAACGTTATAAATGATTGTATAAATTTAAATTGAATTCGTGTTTAAATTGATGTATTTAAGCTCGAACAAGTGATGAAAATATGTGAAAATAATTGGAGGTATTAAAACTTAAATGGGAAAGAAACCATGAATTTGCAATTTCAAAAATATGACAAATGCTGAATGATAAATTGCTGTGCAATTAGTGACACGGTTATAGTATCATTTAATATGTCGCCGTCGGAGTCTCTAAAGAATTTGATCGCAAAAGATCCCAGTCTTAAAAATCCAGCTCTTAGGCAGCCTGCTTATATGCCTGCAATGACCGTCGGTAGGCAGGTCAAGACCACTGTGTCTTCCTTTCAATAGAAAACAGACTAGCATAAGGACCCAAGGCCTTCGATGCTGCCTTCAATTTGCAATCCTATAAAAGGCCTGCTACAACAAGCCTATAACGAAAGACTTGCAGAAGGCCTGCGATGGAAGGCCTTACGCCAGGCGGACGAACGAAGTCCTAATAGCAGACCCGTAGACCTTATTGCAGGCATGAAGAGGAAGGCCAATTGGAACGTCTGCAAATATATTACTACTACTTAATTTCCCTTTACACCCCATGAATGAAGTATGGGATAGCTTCTCGCGTTGTTGTGAATTAACACGCTTTCTATTTTTAGATTCACAACGAACGGCACCTACTTGTTTATCGACAAATGCAAACGTCACTGTTTGAGAAGCTCTTACTAGACACGCCGATTGGCTCGACACTTAATACTGCGAAGTTACTGTCAACAACATTCGAGGGGAGCCGACATTGAAAGAAATAAGCAAATATATTAAATATGTATAACTTCAGTAGGCCTGATCAAAGGAAAATAGCATAAATAAGATTTCCATAGTATTATCAACAAAAACCTAAACACCTTCCATTTGCCTTCTCTTTTGTTTGCCTTCTACAGGCCTAACAAAAGGAAGGCAGCGTACATAAGATGGTATGAACATACCCGCAACTACCCTCCTCTTGCCTTCTCTTTTTAATGCCTTCTACAGACCTGACAAACATATGAAGCATGAGTGAGTTTCGCTGTAGTATGATCGATGAAAACACCTTTCTCGTTGTCTTCTTTTTTACATACCTTTTGCAGGCCAGACATAAAGAAGGAAACGTAAATAGGATTCACCAGGATATGGTGAACGACAATACACACAACCATCTTCCTCTTGCCTTTCTTTTTATGCCTTCTACAATCCTGGAAAAATGAAAGGAGCATGACTGAGATTCACTGTGGTATGGCAAAGGAAACAAATATAAACAGCTTCCTGTTACCTTCTTTTTACATGCCTTCTGCGGTCCTGATAAAAGGAAGGAAGCCTGAATTAGAATCGCCGTGGTATTATCAAAGAAAGCACATCCAAACACATTCCTCTTGCACTCTTTTTAATATGCCTTCTACAGGCCTGACAAAAGAAAGGCAGAATGAATGAGATTCATCGGGGTATGAACAATGAATACATATCTAATGACATTACTCTTGCCTTATTTTTGACATGCCTCTAACAGGCCTTACAAACGAAAGGAGGACGTAATCATGAGTTTCACTGTGATAGGATCAATGAAAGCACATTCAAAAACCTTTCTCTTCCCTTCTTTTTTAACATACCTCTAACAAATGAAAGGGGCAGGTATTGGGTTCAGCGTGTTATGAACAATTAAAAACATGATTCATTTTCAAAGTGGTATGATCAGTTGCATCACCCACAAAGACTTTTCACGTGATATTTTTTTAACATACCTTCTGCAGGCCTGTAAAAAGGAAGGAAGCTTTAATGAGTTTCACTCTGATATGATCAACGAAAAGACACACAAACACATTCTTCTTCTTGCCTTACGTGTGGCATGTCTTCTGCAAGCTTAACAAAAGTACAAGTATGACCAATGAATAGACATACAAATACGATCTGTTTGACTTCTTTTTGGCATGCCTTCTACAGACCTCATCCGCATGAGTCACTGTGATATGATCATCGAAAGACACACAAACTCCTTCTTCTTACCTTATTTTTAGTATGCCTTCCCAAGGCTTAACAAAAGTATATGTAAGATTACACATTCTTTTTGCCTTCTTCTTGATATGCATTCTGTAGGCTTAACACAATTACAGGTATGGTCAATGAAAACACATAAAAACAGAGGGCTTAACAGAATTCAAGGTATGACACACCCAAACACCTTCCTCTTTCCTATTTTTTGATATGCTTCCTACAGAACTGACCTAAATGAGTTTCACCATGATGTGATCAACAAAAAAACACGCAAACACCTTCTTTTTGCCATATTTTTGATATGCCTTCTGCAGGTTTAACTAATGTGCTGGTAACATCAATCAAAACTCATACAAACATGATTCTATTGCCTTCTTTTTGGCATGTCTTCTACAGGCTTGATCTGAATGAGTTTCACGGTGATATTGTCTTCTTTTTGATATGTCCTCTGCAGGCTAAACAAAAGGACAGGTATTATCAATGAAAACACATACAAACATGATCCTTTTGCCTTCTTTCTGGCATGCTTTCTACAGGCCTCGGGAAAAGGAAGGGAGCATGAATGACATCTACTGTGTGATAACCTAGTAGCGGAATTCATATCTTGGAAGGTCCTCTATAGATGATAAAAGGAATTCTAAATGCATTGCATCTTTCTTTCCAAGTTATACGCGGTGACACTAGCAGGAAAGAACTTCTTCTCTCCCTTATACAGCAAGGACACTTTGAGATTTCGAGAATGTGCAATTTTGGAAGTAAAACATCTTTAACGAATTCCAAGAAAATAAAAATGGGAAGTTGAAATTCTTCCTGCCATTCAAACAAAGAATGCTGATGTGGAGAAAGAACCTTCTTGTGTCAGGCATGTCACATTTTGTTGCAGAACCGTTAGAAGGCCGTCTAAAAGTGTAACGTATTATTAAAGACGTGTTGGACTCCAAATATCAAATTGGTTTCAGGACTTTCTAAGATGATTAAGTCATGTTCGTCTCTGTGGCTAGTAGGATAACTTAAGTACCCCCCAACTGATCCTTATGCTTAGGAATGAATGTGGACTATATAGACCGACATGGGGGTACTAGAGCCTATACAAAATAACCTATTTTTGGAAAAGTATTATTTCTTCTATAACGTCTAAATGAAAAACTACAGGACATTTGTAATATGTCAGTGTAATTATCTAGTAAAAGCAGGCAAAACCTCAGAAAACTGAAACAGTTGCCACACTCCTACTAGCATCTGTCATATGAGGGGCCGAATTTTGTTGCCAGTCACAAAATGTTGTCGGCGGAAAGGCACATTTGTGTGGGTGGTACCGGAAAGGGCATGCCTGGACCTCTAGTCGTTTTTCCAAATTTACACTTTTATAGCTTTACAAATGATAATATTACTCGATTTCTAAAATGGCATGGCCATGTAGGGATTATGTCTTTCGAAAGGCGGACAGACGGACATGGATCAAACGACTTAAAAAGTCATAAATCGAATTTGATTCAGAGAAACCTAGGGTCTAAAGTAATTATTTTATGTGTTACACTTTTAAATCGTACCAAATGTAGTAAAGATATTAATCAGTCAGTTGTCCTATCTAAAATCTCTGTACTGGTTTTTGATTTTATTTGGTTTTTCTAAATTTCTTTATTTTATTTTATTTTATTTTATTTTATTTTTTTTTTTATATGTTTCCTTAGGACTGCACGAAATACTATTGTCCTTAATAGTTCCTTTCAAAGTATCAACAAATTAATTGCCTACAAACAATACATCTAAGAGTTACATCTACCTCCCCCAAAACTTTGTACTTACTTATTTATTGCTACAAATAGCAAATTTGTATGATGTCATTAAAGTTTCTCTCTCTCTCTCATTCTGTCTACTCTTCAAAATATATTTAAACAACATAAAATCAATTGAAAAACACTTAAGGTAGGGGCAAAAAACAGAAACTTATTTAATAGAACCCTAAGAGTGTACTCACCAAAGTTGCCCCATAGCTAGAAGATACATGCAAATATTTACGAAATATTCATATTCATTGAAATTCCTCCACTCTCACATGCCTCGTGGCCTATCCCACCTTATAGGGAGGGAGTTGTGTTGTAATGTTATCTATTATTTTACAATTCACAAGACACAATTTTTTGTATAGTTTTTTTTTATTTGTAAATTACTTTACCGAAAAACTCAAACACACACAAAAGTTAAATACACTTGAAAATTTTTCAAGGAGATCAAGATACCTATGGCAGAGCATTGGTAAACTCAAACAGAGACGATGACGACAAGGACGCCGACGACGAAGAAGTCAAGAGAATTGTGTGTACTAAGTGCAATGATGGCATAATATCATTGTGAAAGTTATACCTCAATAAATTTTATATTGTGAACAACTATTGTCAATAGCTGAAAGGTAATGATATACAAAACTCGTAGACAGCCATGCAATCAGACAAATAGTAAAAGACACACACACACAGACAGACGGACCCTAGGCACTTGTATGACTATCGAGTGACAAAAGGGACGTTTAAGGGATGCATAGACAGACAAATAGACAGACAGAGGCAAACAAATAATTGAGCTAAAGCTCTAAGTGTATAGGTTACTAAGGTAAAGAAAGACGTAAGGCGACGACGATTGAACTTACAATAGTTACTCCTGTGAGGACGTAATGAAATGCATTTGCGTTTATTGCATTTTGTGTAAATTATACGCACAAAAGGATATTAAATGCAAATTTCTTAGCAACTTGAACTATAGAGAACAACAACGCCAACAAATACAACGATAACAACATCGACTACTGCGACAACAACAACAACAACATTAGTAGCAACGGTAACGACAGCCAACTCGATAGCAACATTGACATCAGCAACATCAGCACCAACAACTACCAGCCCGCACTAACACACTAATTTTGCTGTTGTAGTAACGAGACACTTTTGCTGCTGCTGCTGCTGTTGTCGTCGTTGTCGTTAACGTTAACATCGACAACAACAGCAACAACAACATGATAACTTTAAGGCTTACATATACCACGAACACAGAAGGTTATTGTTATGCACCAGGATATTTTCCATACAGGCACCCAGAGACACACACAGGTGAACACTTTCTGACACATGCTAACGTAATGCTACTTGCCACGTAGTTATTGTCGTTATATCAATACAATAAGGTATGTGTGTGTATGTGTTTGTGTGTGTCCTCATGTGCGTAAGGATATTCGTGTTGATAGTTCAATGTAAAATAGTAAATACAATATGGTGACAATTGTCATAAAATCCTAACAAAAACGGAAATAAAACTAAAGTTCATGAATGCATATGGATGAGTACGAGGGGTGGCGCAATGAGCAATAGGTAATGATATTTTAGATATTACTTGTATGAGTTAGACTTGTTAAATTTTAAATTTAAATTTTTGGTACTATAAAAGTACTTTTGGTACAACAAATTGTAGATATGGTACGATAAAAGCATTTCTTCGTACAATAAATTGCATTTCAATAAGCAGTACTTTTTGATACAAAAAATTGTACTTTTTGTACAATTAATTGATTGATTTTGTACAATCGAAATTTTTGGTACAACAAAAGTACTTTTGAGTATGATAATTTAATTGCACTAAAACTACCTATTAGTACGATAAATTTACTTTTTGGAACCAGAAATGTACTTAGTGGTACATTAAATTGTACTACTATGTACAATAAGCAGTACTTTTTGGTGCAACAAAGTACTAGTTTCTAAAATAAGTTTTACTTTTTGGTACTTTGAAAGTTCTTTCTTGTACAATAAAATTAATGTTCCATAAAATAAAAGTACTATTTATAAAATATGTACAATTTGATACAATAAATTGTACTTTTTGTACAATTAATTGATTGATTTTGTACAATCAAAATTTTTGGTACAACAAAAGTACTTTTGAGTATGATAATTTATATTATTTTGTGCAATAAAACTACCTATTAGTACGATAAATTTACTTTTTGGAACCAGAAAAGTACTTAGTGGAACATTAAATTGTACTACTATGTACAATAAGCAGTACTCTTTGGTGCAACAAAGTACTAGTTTCTAAAATAAGTTTTACTTTTTGGTACATTGAAAGTTCTTTCTTGTACAATTAAATTTATGTTCCATAAAATAAAAGTACTATTTGGTACAATAAATTGTACTTTGGTACAATTAAAGTACTGTTTCGTTAAATAAAAGTGGATACAATAAAAGATCTTTTAAATACAATTCTACCTCACAGTACTATTTAGTACAATAAATTGTACAAGTTGGTACAATTAAAGTACCATTCCGTTAAATAAAAGTACTTCTATGTACAATTAAAGATTTTTTTTCTTATACAACAAGTCGTGCTATTTAATATAATAAAAGTACTTTTTGTTACAACAAAATGTACTTTTAAGTACAATAAAAATCTTTTTGGTTACAATATATTGTACTTTTTAGTACAATAAAAGTACTTCGTGATACTACTATTGTACTATTTAGTACAAAAATATTGTACTATACTATATCTATTGTACTATACAAAAGAATTTATTGGGAAAATAATTTGTACTTTTTGGTACAAAATTTTTATTTCTTTCTATAAATGTACTTTTTGTACAATTAATTGTACTATTTGTACAATATAGGAAAGTTCTTTCATACACAATAAAATTCATTTTCGATACAATAAAAAGTTAATAATTTAATACAATATAATGTACTATTTGGTACAATTTATGTACTGTTTCGTTAGATAATAGTACTTCTAGGTAAAATAAAAGATCTTTTTTGTATAATAAGTTGTGCTATTTCATACAAACAAAGTACTTTTTTCGTCAAATAAAAATTATTTTCTGCTACAACAAAATGTATTCTAAAGTACAATAAAAATCTTTTTGATTACCATTTATTGTACTTTTTAGTACAATAAAAGTATTTTATGATACAATAAGTTGTACTATTTGGTAAAAAAAAATTGTACTATACTATATGTATTCTATATATGTATACTATATAAAAGTACTTACTGGAAGTATAAATTCTACTTTTTGGTACAATTAATTGTACTATTTGTACAACATAAGATCTGTTTGGTACAGTAGATTTTACTTTTTGGTACAACAAAAGTACAATAGTACCTTTTCGTACAATGAAAGTACTTTGCCGTACAATTACTATTTGGTGCAAAAAATTTTACTCCACTATATGTATTGTACTATACTATAAAAGTACTTATTGGGAGTATAAATTATATTTTAGGTAAAATTAATTGTATTATTTGTACAATATAAGATGCGTTTGGTAAAATAAATTGTACAAAAGTACTTTTGTGCAATAAATTATATTTTACACTTTAATCTTGCAATAAATAGTACTTTTTGAACAGTTTTTGTTACATTAATTTGCACTATTTGGTACAATAAAATTAAATTTTTAGTACAATAAATTGTACAAATTGGTGCACAAGTACAGTTTGGTACAATAAATTGTACTTTTTGCTACAATAAAAGTACTTTCTGGTATCACAAATTGTACTTTTGGTTCAATTAATTTTACCTTTGGTACAATAAAAGTACTTTTTGGTGCAATAAATAAAATAAAAATTTGGTACATAAATTTAAGTTTTTTGTACATTAAATGTACTTTTTGTACAATACTTGAACTTGTTGATACAATTGAAGTAATCTTTGGTGCAAGAGATTTACTTTGTGATACAAAAAGTGTACTTTTCTGGACACAAAAAATACTTTTTGGTACAAAAAATTTTACTTTTTGGTACGAAAGTACTTTCTGTAACGATGTATTGTACTTTTTGTTACAATAAATTTACTTTTTGATATAATAAAAGTTAATACAAGAAATTGTACATTTTGGTACAATAAAAGGACTTTTGGTACTTACCCTACGTGTAAGAGGGTATATATCATTTGATACTTTAGACTCTAGGTTTTTTGAACCAAATTCGTTTCATGACTTTTTAAGACTTTCCCAAAAGCTACTTACGGGATTGCATATGGGCTATAGGGCAACGCCCCTAATGGTACCTTCTATACAAATATACCATTCCGCCAACTTTATCGATCGAGAAATAATATCAATACACCATAGGCGATCGTTCCCAAATTCTGTATGTAGTAGAGCTATTAGTGGATAAAGCTTTGGAGAATAAATTGGAAGTCTAGTCACGCCTCTCCTGGAAACTACCATACAAATGTTCCATTCCGCCCACTTTAGAAATCGAATAATAATATCAATACACCCAGCGAACCCAAATTCTAAATTTAGATTAGCTATAACATCATCAAGATTTTGAGAATATACGGGAAGACCAGCCACGCCTCTTCTGTTAGCTCCCATACAAATTTCATGTACCATCGAGTAATAATATCAATACACCCTACGCGATCGTCCCCAACTTCAGTGTTTAGAAAAGCTATAACAGGATAAAGTTTTGGAGAAAAAAAAACCAGAAGTCAAGCCACGCCCCTTCTGTTACATCTCATACAATTCCGTCTACTTTAGAAATCGAGTAATAATATCAAAACACCGAACGATATACAACAGGAAAATTTTTTGGAGAAAACAACTCTAAATCTAGCCACTCCCTTTGTGATACCTCCCACAGAAATGTACCATCCCGCCTTTTTTAGATATCGAGTAATAATATCAATATATCCAAAGCGATCTTGGCCAAATTCTGTATATAATAAAGCTAAAACCTGATAAGGCTTTGGAGAAAAAACTGAAAGCCTTGCCACGCTTCTTCTGGTACCTCCCATACAAATGTACCACTCCGCCCACTTTAGAAATCGAGTAATACTATCAATACACCTATCACGATTGCGCCCAAAATCTGTATTTTGTTAAACTATAACAAGATAATGTTTTGGAGAAAAAACAGTAAGTCCAGCCACGCCCCTTCTGGTACCTCCATAAAATTTATGTACTTACAAATTGTATATTTTTACTAAGGGTCGGTTTGCTCGACTTGAACTTTTTTTGCTCAATGATCCTAATGCATTTGCTATAAAATAATTTCCATGTTTATAATAAGCATTTTTCGGTAACAATCCACAAATTGATATAGGGAATATGTTTAAAGTTGTCTCGAACCTACCCTCACAAACTTTTCAGTTAAATTAACTTATTTTTAATAAAATTATCCATCTATATATATAAAATGGAATCTGTGTTTGTTTATTTATTTGTTTGTTTGTTTGTACCTTATAGGAGACCAAACCTCTGAACCGATCTTCCTGAAATTTTCACAGCATTTAACTGGGACTCTGACACGACTTATAGGGTACTTTTTTCGACCACGCCCACTTTTACGCCCATTTTTTAAATCTATATATATAAAATGGAATGTTTTTAAATCTATATATATAAAAGGCTTGGGTGACTGACTGATCCCTGACCAGCCCAAACGGCTAAAGCTAGAACCGTGAAATTTAGAATGTAGGTTCCTTTTATGACGTAGGCGCGCACTAAGACGGGGTAAAATGGGCGTGGCACCGCTCCATACAACTCGAATTTTTTAATGAATGTATCTTTTAAGCCCCAATGGGTTCGAAGTCGAGATTTGGTACGTATATTGGACGTATAAGAAAAAATATTTTGTTTAAGGAAAGTGGGCGGTGCCACGCCCCTTTAAAAAAATAGTTATATTGGCCAAATAAATGGTCCGATTGTAATTATATTTTCTTTGTGTGATATTGTCAATAGGACCTTCATCATAGGCTACATGGAAACATATTTAGACAAAGGGGCGTGGCACCGCCCACTTAAGCCTCAATTTCAATCGGTCATATCTCAAGAGCCATTAGAGGTATATAGATGAGATTTGCTGTTACTGATACGAAGAGGAACTCGTCTCGATAAAAAATGGGCGGTGCCACGCCCCATTTAAAAAATCATTATCTGGGCGAAATAAATGGACAGGGTCTCTATCATAGGCTACATGAAAACATACCTAGACAAAGGGGCGTGGCACCGCCCACACAAACCAAAATTTGAATCGGTCATATTTCGCGAGCCATTAAAGGTATGAAGATGGGATTTGCTACATAAGTAAATGGTACATGGGGGATTACATCCCGCTGGGAAATAGGCAGTGCCACGCCCCTTTTGAAACAATTGTTATGTCGGTCATATAAATAGAACGATTGTAATTACAATTTCGTATATTTCAAATTAGTTAACTAACTGATTGAGTGAAATGGCTGTAGATATGATGATAAAATTAGGGGTAGTTGTTCTCCTTTTCGAGTAAACGTCAGCTAAGAATGGATTTTGGAAAATGCGTACTTTATGGTGTAAACATTACCAATAAGGGATAAACTCAGACGAATCGGTTAAAGCTTTTATCGCGAAAATTGATAAGGACATGTTCACTTTCAAATTGGATTGAAGGTTTTTTTCGAAATCCGTAATTTCTGGGTAAAAATATCGAAAAGGAATGTAATTATGATAATTTTATGGGCTTGCTCCCTATGGAATTAGAACGAAGCAAGGAGGGTTTTAGAAATTCTTACCTTTTAGGGGCAAAAAGGCCGAAAATGAATAAAACTGGTACTAAACGGCTAAAGGATTAGTCTTAAAAATTGAAGTGAATGTTTTAGTTATACAATGTTAATTAATTTTTCGAAATTCGTTCTTAAGTTGTAAAAATACTGAAAAGCAATTAAACTGGTACAATCGCCCAGACCAAATAACTAAAAGTAGAGCTACGAAAATGTATTTAGCATTGCTCCGTATAGAATTAGATACCCGCCAGATGGTGTATTCAGAAATTTGAACATTGCGAGTGAAAAAAACAGAAAGGGGAAATAACTGGTACCATCGCCCAAACCAAACGGCTTAAGCTATTATCAGATATATGTGCATAGAATTAAAGGGGGACCACTCAATTATAGTTTAAGGTATAAAAATCACTCAGACAAATGGGATAAAGCTACAATCACATAAATTTGTGTCCGTTAGTCTTATGAAACGTTCGCATTTTATTTGTATTGATTACATTCTTAAGAAGTTTCATTATAGGTACGGGTGAAGCAAAGCGAGCCGGGAAAGCTAGTACTATATAAAAGTACTTATTGGAAGTATAAATTCTACTTTTTGGTACAATTAATTGTACTATTTGTACGACATAAGATCTGTTTGGTACAATAGATTATAGGTTATAGTCTTTTTGATTACCATTTATTGTACATTTTAGTACAATAAAAATATTTTATGATACAATTAGTTGTAATATTTGGTACAAAAAATTGTACTATACTATATGTATTCTATATATGTATACTACAAAAAAGTACTTTTTGGAAGTATGAATTCTACTTTTTGGTACAATTAATTGTAGTATTTGTACAACATAAGATCTGTTTGGTACAATAGATTTTACTTTTTGGTACAACAAAAGTACAATAGTACTTTTTCGTACAATAAAAGTACTTTGCCGTACAATTAATATTTGGTACAAAAAATTTTACTCCACTATATGTATTGTACTATATAAAAGTACTTATTGGGAGTATAAATTGTATTTTAGGTAAAATGAATTGTACTATTTGTACAATATAAGATGCGTTTGATAAAATAAATTGTACAAAAGTACAAAAGTACTTTTGTGCAATACATTATATTTTACACTTTAATCTTGCAATAAATAGTACTTTTTGAACAGTTTTTGTTACATTAATTTGCACTATTTGGTACAATAAAATTACATTTTTGGTACAATAAATTGTACAAATTTGTGCAAAAGTACAGTTTGGTACAATAAATTGTACTTTTTGGTACAATAAAAGTACTTTCTGGTATCACAAATTGTACTTTTGGTACAATTAATTATACTTTTTTTTTGGTACAATAAAAGTACTTTTTGGTGCAATGACTAAAATAAAAATTTGGTACATAAATTTAAGTTTTTGGTACAATAAATGTACTTCTTGGTCTGATACCTGTACTTCTTGGTACAATACTTGAACTTGTTGATACAATAAAGCTAAAACCTGATAAAGCTTTGGAGAAAAACTGGAAGTCTAACCACGCCTCTTCTGGTACCTCCCATACAAATGTACTATTCCCCCCACCTTAGAAATAACAAAGATACATAACAGGAAAAATTTGGAGAAAAAAACTGAAAGCCTAGCCACGCTTCTTCTGGTACCTCCCATACAACTGTACCACTCCGCCCACTTTAGAAATCGAGTAATACTATCAATATAGCTATCACGATTGCACCCAAAATCTGTATTTTGTTAAACTATAACAAGATAAAGTTTTGGAGAAAAAACGGTAAGTCCAGCCACGCCCCTTCTGGTACCTCCATAAAATTTATGTACTTACAAATTTTATATTTTTACTTAGGGTCGGTTTGCTCGACTTGAACTTTTTTTGCTCAATGAACCTAATGTATTTGCTATAAAATAAATTCCATGTTCATAATAAGCATTTTTCGGTAACAATCCGCAAATTGATATAGGTAATATGTTTAAAGTTGTTTCGAACCTACCCCCACAAACTTTTCAGTTAAATTAACTTATTTTTATTAAAATTATCCATCTATGTACATATATAAAACATTCCAATCTGTGTTTGTTTATTTATTTGTTTGTTTGTTTGTACCTTATAGGAGACCTCTGGACCGATCTTCCTGAAATTTTCACAGCATTTAACTGGGACTCTGGCATGACTTATAGCGTACTTTTTTCGACCACGCCCATTTTTTAAAAATAATATGCAATAGCGAAGCATTGCCGGGCCCACTAGTTTGTTATAAATATGAAATATAAAGACATCATCGGTAGGTCGAACAATTATCACATATTTACTCATGGTATCATGGTAGCTGTAATATTAGGAAAACTTACAGTAATAATCTACACGTATAATATTATTAATCATACGTTTTAATATCATCGAACTTAAGTTACGCTTACGACAGAATCCCTAGCTTATTTCCAACAAAATTATACTATTAGGAAATAAATTAAATCTAATATACACTGTTTCTAATTTAAGGGAAATAATACCTCAAGGTATATTAATATCAATCATACGTAAAAAGTATACCGATGAATAAAAATCACTCATACGTCAGTTACTTTAACGTATTTAGAATTAACGACGACAGATCCAATATTATTCACAATATTCTTGCCTAGAATATTGTTAGGGAACTAGAGCTACATCATGAAAGACTGGTATTAGTACAACTTAACTTGTTGTTTGCAATAATGAATAACTTAGTTCTAGACTCGTTTATCGCTTTTTTCCCGGATATCCCTGAGAAGTTCAAATTTGATATCTCTCAACCAGCCACAAATGTGATGAACTCTTGCCCAAAATTTCACTCTGACCCCCTCTTATTTATGTATTTGCCTTCTATGTATATCTACGTTGTCAGATATTTGTGTACATTTATGCATTTCTATGAATATTTACACCCAAGTGCACTGTACTTGTAAGTACTTGGAATAGTTATCGAATCATATTCCAACAATATGTTTGTTATTTGTTAAATGTACATAACAAACATACACATAGAAACACACACAGGGACACTTGCCCATACACACTCAACCAAATATATATATACACTTCTGCACATACCACCTCCGTCTTGTCTCGATAATAAAGGCAAATTGTTGCAGATTTTCTTTTCTCAGTCATACAGACATACAAACAGACGAATATAGTTTTTTTTTTATACCGGTGCCGGTGCCGGTGCCGGTGTTAACTTGAAATCCTTCTCTGTTATTTAAGGAAGTCAACTGAATGGCTACGCTACCTTCATTTAGAGGAAAACTTTGTAATGGGAAAAAGTTCAGTGTTACCTTAGATTTGCGTTAGTAAAACTGAAGCGACACAAACTGCTCTTCAAGATATTTTGCATTTCAATACGAAATTGTATAAATTGTCAGAATGTTGTTGTCAAGAATGTTTGTAACATTAGTTAGGTCTTTTGTAACCGGAAGTCTGCTTTTTTTAGGGTGGGGAGAGGTGGTCGGAGATATGGGTATGATGACTGAAAACAGGAGCCTGTTAGCAAATTTAATAAAAAAAATTTGGTGTTACACTGAAGATAATAGAAAAAAAATTGTGACAAAGAAAGAACAAAAAATATGTGAACAATTTAGAAAAAAATAGGTTACATGGATGTGTTTCGTTAAATGTTGGTAATTACATATACACACATATAACACTTATTTGTGGAAAGTTTTGAAGAAGTGGAACTAATCTATATGCTAAAAAGTCGATACTCTTCTGGGACCCTAAAATACAAATCTATTGACTAACACTATCAATACACCATATGCGATCGTCCCAAATTCAGTATTTAGTAAAGCTATAACAGGATAATGTTTTAGAGAAAAAACTGGAAACCAAACCACGCCCTTTCAGGTATTTACTATACAAATGTACCATTCCGCCCATTCGATATATACATCTACATGCAGAATAATATTGAAAAATATTAATATTTAGCTTTTTGTGTTTATTCGACCTAATTGATTAAAACTTGGGATATTATGAAAAATATTAATATTAAAAATATTAGATAATAAAATGGACTAAAACATACTTTTGCTTATTGCCACTAAATACTAATACTCATTTACTAATAACATAAGTTATTTGGTGAAAGTATTTTTTTTGCTTAGCCATAGTAGTAAATTTCTGAAGGTGATGCGAATTACAATACAATAATCATACGCCCATAGTACCAAGAAATAAAATAACTCATACTTCACTTACCTTTATAAATAATATCACTCATACGTAATACTTTGTATGCAGCGAAATAAAAAAATAAAATTACTCACTTACCTTTTTAAACAAATTACTACACTTACCTTTTTAAACAATATCACTAATACGTAATACTTTATATTCGCTGGTCCCTGGACTGTAAAGCGTATTTGGGTTTTATTATATTTAAGTAAATTTTAAACTTATCAATTTCCAATCTATTATTCAAATCTATACAAATAAAATTTTATTTTATCTTAAAAAAAATCGATTTATTTCCTCATTCCATCCTGTTAAAAAGATACAGTATTTCTATATAAAATATCCCTTCGTTACACCACTTTCTCTGTGTGTACTTTATTTTACTTTTTCCTTATTCCTAATAAATTCTCAGTTACAAATTGTTGTCTGTTGTAATTCTGTTGCATTTTAAATTTTTGAGCACATAACCAATGTTAAATCACTTAACCTTTTATTGTAATTAATGATATACAATTAAATGAAAAACATGTTTCACCATTTGATATGGTTTACAAACAAATTGCCAATAGAGTAACCCTTTAGGCCTATAAATTAGTGTGAAAATAAATTGTATTCAATAAAAAACATTACAAATAATCCAATAACGATGAACACTACAGCCAAAGGTATCAGAAATCATCAACCACAAAGGCTTTTTTCTGTGCAAAGAGACCATAAACAGTCTAAAAACAATTTAATTTATTTATGCAATCTTCTGTAACGAAGATAATAATTTTTCACAATTACTGATATGAAATTGTAAACTAGGATAGGGGCAGTAGATAATTGGTAGTCAGGATCTTAATGTAAAGCTATTAAAAGTTGTCTGACCGCCCAAAAAATTTTCATAAACATTAAACAGTTTGATTCTTACTGTTAAGGTCGATAAGAATACCTATGCAAACCAGTAATTGTAATAAAGAATAACTTATGAGTTATATTAATATTTATTAAAATATACAACGCAAACACAGTAAAACATTTTTTAGCTCATTGATTTGGGACTTAATTCTGAGTCCGATTTCAGCAATTTAAAAACATTAAGAATTACAACTCCTTTATTCTGTTCATATAACGTTTCCTTACATAAGCAACAGTTTCACTTTTCCATGCATCAAATGATTTTGAACTGAGTTTATTCTGTAGCAGTTTGTAACGTGGTTTACTCGTCGGTTGAGGTAAGTCCAGTCGTCGCCAGGGTCGCCATAAGGACCCACAAAACCTTACGGAATAAAAACTCAGTAGATTTTCCCCGACTAGGGCAAAATAATAATATTGTTTATTGATGGTGTAATTCAAAATTATAATCTACTGGATAAAGTATTTAGATACGAAAACAATTCAGATTCGGATTCAGTGATAGCGTTGTTGTCTTGTCCGGTAATTTGTTCCCAGTTCGATTTTAGATGATCGATAACTTTTAGTATACGCTCGACGAATATTGATGTGGCCTCTGACTGCGATGACAAGTTTCGGGACTTGGTTCGATTTAAGATAATCGAGAATTTTATGGAACGATCGATTTGAGGTGATCGAGAACTTTATACTATACTCCCAAAACTGTAGAGGTCAGATAGGTCAGGATTGTTTCGGTATTCAGGAACGTGGTAATTCGGGTACTTTCGATGATTCAGGCTCGTACCAGTAACTTGGCAGCGTACTGATGATTCGGATTTTGTCGGGGTTTCAGGTTAATATCAGCAAGTGATAATTGATGTCTCGGGTTTTGTCGGGGTTTCAGTTTAATATCATCAAGTGATAATTGATGTCTCGGGTTTTGTCGGGGTTTCAGGTTAATATCAGGAAGTGATGATTGATGACTCAGGTTCGTCGGTGGTTCGGGTTAATGTCAACAATTCATATCAGGTTCATATCAGCAATACTGGTGCATCTTGATGATATGGGTTTGTCGGTGGTTCAGGTTTATATCAGCAATACGTGGCCGTTTTGGTGGTTCGGGTTTTGTCTGGTATTCAGGTTTACTTCAGCAATTTCGGAACATATTGCAGCTTCGGCTTTCGTCGTAAATCAGTTTGATATTCACAACTCAGGATCGTGTTGATGATTCGTGTTCTTCGATGATTCGGCTTCCGTCGTAAATCAATTTGATAACCGCAACTCAGGATCGTGTTGATGATTCGTGTATCCGCAATTATGGATCGTGTTGATGACTCGTGTTCCTTAGTAGATCGACTTTTGCAATTCTTAGTTATATCTATTCCGAATTCGCGACCGAACTAGTAATTGTGCCCGACGGAGTGTTAGTATCAAAATGCTACGGTGCTAATTTCTAATGCAATGCTACAGGAACGAAGAGTATCTTCGTGTACCAGACCGAAATATGTGCAACCGACGAGTCGGTACAACCAACCGGGGTTGGATTCAACAGACCGAAGTCCTATTTAACAGACCGAAGTCCGATTCATCAGACCGAAGTCCGATTCAACAGACCGAAGTACGATTCAACAGACCGAAGTCCGATTCAAAAGACCGAAGTCCGATTTAACACACCGAAGTCCGATTAACAGACCGAAGTCCGATTCAACAGACCGAAGTTCGATTCAAAAGACCGAAGTCCGATTTAACACACCGAAGTCCGATTAACAGACCGAAGTCCGATTCAACAGACCGAAGTTCGATTCAACAGACCGAAGTCCGATTTAACAGACCGAAGTCCGATTTAAAAGACCGAAGTCCGATTCAACAGACCGAAGTCCGATTAAACAAAAGAATATTTCTTTCGATAAATGATTGCCCTGAGAAGGGCAAGGGAGATCGGGTACAAAGCAACTTAGCAATAAATTCGCTGCGGTAGCAACCGACAAACTATCAAGCAAAATGTGCGATCATTTAAGTAAGTGGAGCTCTCGATGTAATGAGATTTATATTATAGCACATCACACAGCATTGAACAACACTTTCCCTTGTGATGTCGTCTCATTAATGTGTTTGGTTGGATGTTCGTTGTCGCGTTCATTAGCCGTTCGTGGCGATTGCTGAATGTGTCGTTGGTGGCAGCTGTGTTTATTGCCAAACGCGTCGTTTGCAGCGGTCGTGCGATTGGTAGAATTGACGATTGCCCTTCAAGTAGTTGAAGAATTATCAGTATTGAAAGGTAAATGAAGGTTGCTGCCATTCGGCCTCTGCTGCGCTCGAAGTAATTGAAAGTATGTATGAGTTGAGTTTGTTGGCGATATTGAAGGTCAAACAAAGGTTGTTTAAAGGAAGAGTTGCTGTATGTAGGTGAATGTATGTACGGACGACTAGCGTCACGTTACAATAACACTGTTGTTACTCCGTGGCGTATGATTTACGTGGAATATTATTTATAATAATCATACGCCACCACATAACAATATAACAAAAGAGCCTAAAACGTGACAAAAAACCCTACACGATATTTACTAACTTCGAAACAATATTAAATTTTTATGACATGTAACTTGACAAAACGACTGATGCAGAACTTCTTCTTTTTGGGGCTATTTTCACATGCAGTTGTCATAATTGAGTCCCAAAATCATATGTTGTGCTGTGTTAACTGCCAATTAACTTAGGTTATTTTTAATAAAACCAGTAAGAAAGTTTCAGTCGGGCAACCCGATTTACATGTACCCTAACCCTCAGTAAAACATAAAATTTTCTATTACATTAATATTATTGCTCGATTTTTAAAGTGGGCGGAGTGGTACATTTGTATGGAAGGTACAAGATGGGGCGCGGCTACACTTCCAGTTTTTTCTCCAAAACTTTGTCCGGTTGTAGCTTCACAAAATATAGAATTTGGGCACGATCATGTCGCGTGTACTGATATTATTACTCCATCTCCAAAATGGGCGGAATGGCGCATTTGTAGGGGAGGTACCAGAAGGGGCGTGGCTATATTTCCAGATTTTTTTCTCCAAAACTTAATCCTGTAATAGCTTTACTAAATACAGAATTTGGGCATGATAGCGTTAGGTATATTAATAATATTAATCGATTTCTAAAGTTGGCGGTACCAGATGGGTATGGGAGGTACCAGATAAAGCGTGCCTATTCTTCCAATTCTTTTCCCGAAAACTTTATTTTTCATTATTAAATACAGAATTTGGATACGATCGCGTTGGTTGTATTGATATTATTACTCCATGGGCGGAAAGGTATATTTGTGTGGGAGGTACCACAACGGGCATGGCTAGACTTACAGATTTATTTCGAAAACTTTATCATGCCTTAGCTTTACTAAATACAGAATTTGGGTACGATCCCGTTGGGTGTATTGATATTATTACTCGATTTCTAAAGTTGGCGGAATAATGTATTTGTATGGGAGGTACCAGAAGGGGCCGGGACATACCGTAAGTAGTGTTTAGGAAATAATTACTCGTGCAAATTTTCAAAACATTTGGTTGCGTCGTTCGAAATTTATCGTGCGTATCAGCCGCATAGCCAGACACACAGACGGACAACCGAACATGGATCAAACGTCTGAAAAAGTCATAAACTGAATTTTGTTCAAAGAAACCTAGGGTCTTAAGTGATTCCTTCTGTTTGTTACACTTTTGGGTCGTATCAAACGATATATATCCTCCAACCCGTAGGGTGGGGGTATAACTACAAGTATTAACCTTTACTCATAGTAATATTAATCATTCGTTTAAATGTCCTCAAACTCAAATTACCCATACGATATACGACATAACTCTTAAATTTTTTGAGATATGAGATAAGTCTAGTAGTTCTAACTCTAGGGAAATAATACCAACAACTCAAAGTATATTAATATCAGTCATACGTTAGAAGAAATCTCATGAATAAAAATCACTCATACGCCTGTTACCTAACCGTTAAAATTATTTTTTTGTAAGAATATGAATACATCCACGTCCATTACGTACATGCAGACACTTGTTCCATTTTTTTTATTTCAAATCTCATTGTTTAAACTACCCGACAAATATCATATTTGTAATTTTTAATGCTCACCCATAACAACAGTGCTTTAACTCATTGTTACCCAACACGACGACCAATATTAATCACTGGCATATGACAGAAAGAAAAAAAATCCAGCCATTATATAAATAAACTCCACAAGATTTTAAAATCAAAAAATCAAGCTATAACTCATAATTCCCTCTCCAACAATTAAAAACCACATCACTCATACGTCCCATTATACTCGATAGTAAAATTACCACTCATACTCGAGTCAATACTTGAACACTTGGCCCACAATTCCCTTTGAACCTATGATATGACGACGAAACGACCAATGACGACACGATACAACCATAACCATTAACATTTTCCATATAAATCACATCAATAATTAATTACATTTTAATTCATATATTTCATTATAATCACTTGCTTTTGCTATACCAACACCACCGCCAGCACCACATACATTATAAACGATAACACAACACATTATTTTTGTTATTGTCGGCTCTAGGTACAAACCGGAACCGGAAGGTAAAGCCGTCAATGGCACACATACAGCAGTCGTCCACTGGAGAGCAGGGATATGAATTCCCACCATATTAAAAGTGTTAAAACCACTAAATTTGTTAAATTAATAAACGGACAGACACCCTGGGGATATTAACAACACGTCAAAGCAAAACCGTACAATACAAGTAACAACAACGTTAGCAAGAGCGATGACCATGGCTACAGTATAAACTACTACTACTCGAGTGACTGCATGGGTTGCTAGGATTGTTTTCATGTAGTCGAGGATTTTTTTTTTAATTTTTTTGTTTTATTTTATTCATTTTCTGCTGCTCTGGCTTGGAGGTGAACACACCAAAAAAATGATAAAGTTATTTAGTAAACAATATACACAAAAGAATCACACATATGAGGGAGGGCAGGATGAGTGGGGTTGAGATGTTAACACTATTAGCAAGAAAATAAATTATGGCTTAAAATGTGTAATGCAAAAATAATATTAATATATCGTAGGCATATATCGTAGGTAACATTAGGGGTATACTTTATCAATTTTGTATAACAAATAATTATATAATTTGTTAGGTGATACAATTTTTATTAGGGTTAGCCCTTCAAGACCAACTGCCACTGAAATAGTGCCGATGTCTAAGATCTTTCTGTAAGATCGATATACCAACTAACCGAACTTCGTCGATTCGAAATACAAGGTTAATGCTGGCTGCTTTTGGATTGTGTAATAGTATTGCTCATACGTTACACTAACGGTGAATACGTATCACTGACACAATACAACACATGAATTTGGAACTCAATTCTGAAAACTGCACGTGAAAGTAGCCCCAAAAAGAAGAAGTTCTGTATCATTTGTTTTGTCAAGTTACATGCCATAATAATTTAATATCGAAGTTAATAAGTATTGAATAGGGGAATTTGTCACGTTTTTGGGTCTTTTGCTTGACATAACTCTAATCTTAAAGTATTAATCTTAATACCATTAATCATACGTTTTAATTACATCGAACTTCAGTTACACATACGATAGAACCTTCACCTTATTTCCAAAATAATTATATTGAGAAATGAATTAAATCTAACATACACAGTTCAATAATGGGTGCTGTTGGGGATGTATAGTGAATTATGCATCTCAAGCCGACTAACAGCCTCCTTCGTAGTGGCACCTGGACAACGTTGTTCCTGATATTTTTTTAATTATGAAAAGTGGCAGATAGTGAGCGACAAACCCTGATGGCTGGGTTAACCACCCGCCTCCATGTCCTTTACTGGCTATGAAAATAAGAGAAAGAAAATTTAAGAAACCGAACCGCCCCCAATGTTGACGACCCCACAAACCATATAAGGACCATGATTTAAAGATATGCACTTGGAACGTCTGGACTCTCTACAGAGAAGTTGTCACTATCCGATTGGCGGATGTCGTCAAAAAATATAAAGCTGATATTCAGGATATGAGATGGACAGGACAAGGATGCTCACGACATAAAAATTGTCACATCTATTATAGCTGCCATGCCGAAAAGCACGAATTTTGACGTGGATTTGTAGTTGGGGAGCGACTTAGACATCTTGTCTCGCGATTCAATCCTGTTAGTGGTGATCGAAGAGCCGCAATCCGCAGCAAGGCGAAAAATTTTTACAAGGTAAAGATGATGATATTAAAAATGCATTATACTAGCGCCTAGAGGAAACATACGACTGTTGCCCTGGCCACGATATTAGAATTGTTCTGGGAGACTTTAATGCAAAAATAAGAAAGGAAGATGTTCTTGGTCCATCGATCGGTAAATTCAGCCTGCATACCAACACGTCAGACAACGGGTTTAGGCTGGTTAGCTTCGCGGCGGGAAGGAACATGGTAGTGAGTGGAACCAGATTCCAGCACAAAGATATCCACAAGGCAACTTGGCTATCCCCCGATCAAACACTATACATAGAATTGATCATGTAGTAATTGATGGCAGGCATGCATCTAATGTCCTATACGTGCGTGTAATCTAATAATATTACTAATATTGCCTCGAATCATTACCTGGTTGCAGCCAGGATGCGCACACGATTGCGCAAAACGAAACTCCCACATAACCAAACACAAAGAAGCAGGACATCGCGAAGCTGCAAACACCCGAGATAGCCCCTGCCTACTCCAACTAGCTCTCCAACTTCTATGACACAACGCCTCTACTTCTGGCGTTCCCGATACACAGTGGCAACATATTGCGCCTTCCATGGCAACCACCGCAACAACTGTGCTAGGATACGAAAAACGGCGCTCAGACGAATCCTGGTACGATGAAGAATGTAGCTGGTTTCAGAAGGCAGCGCACGTGAAGGTATCACGCCAATTGTCGATGGTGCCGACGAACTTCCGGCAGAGCTCTTCAATTCCAGGGGCGAGCTGCTGATAACGAGCATGCAACAGCTCCTACGCACAGTTTGGATTTACGATTACATGCCCGATGATTGGAATCTAAGCGTATTATGTCATGTTCTGGAAAAAAAGCTGATCCAAGTGTGTGCTCCAACTACTGCGGGATTAGTCTTTTACCCATAAGGTCCTGTCGAGTGTGCTATGTGAAAGACTAAAGTCAGTGTTATCCAACCTGATCGGGTCTTATCAGTGTGACTTTAGAACTGGTTAATCAACATAATCAGATATTCACACTTCGGCAAATCCTGGAAAAAGATCCAAGAGAAACAGATCGACACGCACCATAGTTTCGTCGACTATAAAGCTTCATTCGACAGCCCGATTCGACAGAAATTACTTGAAGCCATGACTGAGTTTGGTAATCCATCGAAGCTGATACGCCTTTGCGGAATGACGCCGACTGAAATGAAGTCTTTAGTGAAGATTGGCAAGGACCTTTCGAAACCATTCTATAACAGACGATGCCTAAAACAAGCCGACGGCTTATCTTGTGACCTCTTCAACAAAGTGATTGAGATGGTAATAAGGAATTTTGCAGTAAACACGAGTGGCACGATATTCAATAAAAGCCACATGCTACCCGGCTACGCTGACATAGACATCATCGGTTGATAACTGCAGGATGTGACTGCAGCTTTCTCAAGTATGGATCAAATGGTGAACAACGACAAAACTAAGTTATTAGTTTCACCGCACAAAGAATCCTCTCGTTTGGGAAACTGCATGAACTTTGACAACTATAATTTCAAGGTGGTAGATTATTTTATCTACCTAGGCTCCGCCGTCATCAAAACAAATAAAGTCAGCCTCGAAATCCGGAGAAGATCCCTCTTGCTAATAAATGCTACTACCGACTAAGTAAGCGATTTAATGGCAGGGTACTTCCGGTCTTGATGTATGGGTCAGAATCCTGGGCTATGACACAAGCGGATGAATCGGTTCTGGCAATATTCGAGAGAAAAATACTCCATAAAATATATGGGCCCAGCATCGTCAACGAAGAGTATCGGTATCGTATGAATCATGAGCTGTACACTGACATTGACGTGGTCGGACACATTAGGGTGCTGCGATTGCCTTGGCTAGGTCATGTTGTACGCATGAACGAAGTCTTCGACAATGAACTCGCTGGACGGCGCAGAAGAGGCGACCAAAACTCCGTTGAAAAGGCCAGGTTACTGAGAAACTTGCAGAACTTGGTGGGACTTACTGGAGACGAAGCGCAAAAGATGAAAGGTCATATAATATTTTTCTAAATGTCATACGATTGCCAAGAAGTGCCAGTTAAGTAAGTAAGTATACGTATACTTCATGACTGATAATATCAATTAAACTATTTATATTCTGCCGATGACAACATAATCACTTTACTCTCCCTCAGTAAAGTAGTTAAACTATGCTAGAAGGATAAGTTTTGTCATAAATGTCATGTTAATAACTAAAAAATTGAATGGCTACACCTATAATAATACGAAATAAACATAAATCATACGTAGTATGGACTATACACCTATAATCGATGAAATCGACTTTAGATATTACCACACCGATAAATACCTCTGTCTGACAAATCAAATCAAACTCACAATTCACCCTGGGATTGATTAAAAGCAAAAACTTGATAAAAACATATGCGGACAGATAAATAAATATTTACAAATATTTGTGTCATTATCTGGCAATTACAATACAATCACTTGTATGTTATCTATTGCTATCACAACATAGGTTTATAGTCGTAATAGGATACTACTTATATTTCTGACAAATATAATAACGTAATATAGAATTATGCGCTCTCTATTGGAGGAATATAAAATATTACTATATAATTAACAATCAAACGTTCTGCAAACTACATACTTACAATTGATAAGAACTACTTTGGTTATTTGAATACGGACAATTTCTTATATATAGGAAACCAGGTCAGGCAAATGACACCAAACTCACAAATGACTGCAATTGACTAGAACGTATTCTACAAGGTTTGATTATAACAATTATTAAGCTTATTATGTGCCGATATGATGTGGAAACACTTAAAATCTGTGGACAACAATCACAATGTAGTTGCTTTGATAGGAAATGTTTTCACTTGTGATTGATCATTTTCTTTTCCCATTCCGACTGCAATGGAAACGATATTAAACATTAATAAATAAATATTAATCATACGTTCCATAGTTCAATATATGGGGCGTATGCTTAATATTTATTTATTAATTTTTAATATCGTTTTCGGTGCAGTGCGAATAGATGACGCTGTTATATTTGAGTGCTGTTTGTCGAAATCCATTATCAAAAAGTTTGAACAAATTGCAAAAATGGTATAGGGAATAGTATATTAGTATTTACTAACAAAGCTGCATGGGCAACAAGCTGCCAGCCTAAATATACAAAATTCAATTAAGCTCAAACTGTCTGCATAATTTCTACATAGCACAGCACAATCTGTTCATTATCACACTTCCACATGTTTAATATAACCACCATCTAGGAACTGCTTTATTAATTTGAATACATTTATAAAAATAAATACAATATTTGCACAATATGTCTCTCAATAGTGCTATCAGATAGAAATATCTTTTCACGTTGTTATAGAAAATGTATGTGCATTCATTATACATCACACTGAAGATAACTCCACCGTAACTCATTCGCACTGGGTATGAAACAAATAATATTAATTATACGCACTTACGTCCAAAGGCTTCATCAGAAGTGCAAAAAATTAATGCTGCCAAACAAAATGTGCACAATAACTTCAAAGCCATTCATGGCAATCAGTCCATTAGCATTCACATAAGTGATAACTACAAAAACTGCAAGTCAACACAGCTGAATCTACAAGTGATCATAAAAACATGCTTCTACTACTAAAAATCGCAAATTGTATACTAAAATTGATACATAACTTCAGACTAGTACACAGTTTATAATTTTAGCATCATTAGACAATGCCTCACATATCATGACCACTCATACGTCATGAGTAACACTTAAAACACTTTTCGCATAGCAAATGACACAGGTTATTAATGCATATGCAAATATGCCTCAAACTCTTAAAACACTCAGTTTCTGATTGATCAACAATTAATAGCACATAACCACAACAGCTTCAAATACACTTTTAAGCAACTTTATTTGTCTAATAGCAGTTGTTGGATTAAAATGCATAATGAACAAAGAATAGCCTCACATAACAAAAACACTTTTCGCTTAGCAATTGACACCACATGCCTAAGGTTATTAATGCATATGCAAAATATGCCTCAAACACTTTAAACACTCAGTTTATAATTGATCAGCAATTGACAGCACATACCACTGCACAGCTACCACCACATTTTCAAACAACTTAACAAAATAAGTCTATTAGCAGTCGTATGATTAAAATGCATAATGAACAAAGAATAGCCGCACATAACAACGACTTAATTTTGTATACTTGCCTCGTTACACGCCGCCAATTTTGCTCAACAACATATGAAAATGAAATATCGAAATAGAAATAGAAATGCACAAGATTTATATGCAAAATGTGAATGTTTAAACTATGCATAGCATAAATACAAATATACCACCAACAGAAGTCTAGAAATAAATGTAAACGTATACATATATAGACTTCTCTAAAAATACACTTGTGTAATGGTCATGTATTTATTTATGTACACGGCCACGGGCAAAGGCAAATTTTAGTTAACCAACAAATCTACGAGTACAATGTGAGAAGTTTTTGGAATTGTTAATTAAATTACAGCAGAGCATGTTGCGATATAGTTTGCGTATGAGTAAAATATTTTTTTAACACCCACAAATTTTTTGACATTTTCGATGTCACATAAAAAATGTTCTCAAAAGGTTGAATAAATCCTTAGAAAAAAGTCTGAGTCTACCTCGCCTTAAATATTTTTCAAGTATATCACTCATACATTTCATTTACATCAGTCAAGAACAAAATTTATGTGAAAATACATAGAAAAATTTCAGTGTCTTACATTTTTTTAAAAATGACATCACTCATACGTTTCATTTACATCAGTTGCGAACAAATTTTATGTCATGTCTATGCAATATATTAACCAATTGGTTGAAAAGTTAAAGGCCTTTCTATGGTCCCATTATTACTTTAATACAAAAATATTAATCCCTCCAAGATTTGATACTGCATTAACAGCCACATCGACGTCACTCATACGTCACAACTTGTGAAAATTAGCAATGGAATGAGAGATCTATAAAAACTCGCATATATACGAAAATATGTCTGCATAAGACTAAGAAAGATCAAGTATTGAGGTCTTTATATAGATGTAATTGCATCAACAATCGCACTAGGTCCTGCATCATAAACGAATACTTGATAACTCAATATCAATTGTAACTGCCACTATAACAAAATCACTCGAACGCTGTAGACTAATCTCCAAACTCAGTAGTCTAGCTATGAAAAGATAGCAATTCTTGTAACTAATTTCCTTAAATATCTAGCAAATATAATAGGGCAACCTATAATCACACCTATCATACTATACCAGAAAGGCTTTTAAATCTTAACAATAAAATATTAATCATACGTTCCAAAGCAGGAGATTAAATTGGAAAAATTACGAAAATATGTCTATCTAAGATCAAGAAAGACCAAGTAGGAAGGTCTATCTACAGATGTAATTGCATCAACAACCACACTAGGTCCTGCATCATATACGTATACTTGATAACTAATAATATCAATTATACTACTCTGCCACTAGAACAAAATCACTCATACGCTGTGGACTACTCCTCAAATTCAGTTGTCTAACAATTAAAGGATAGCACTTCTTGTAACTTGTGTTTTTAAATATCTGGCAAATATAATAGCGCCACCTTTAATCACACCTATCATACTATACCGCATAGGTTTAAACATCTTGAAAAATAAATATTAATCATACCTTCCATAGTGGGAGATTTAAATGGGAAAATACAAATGACAAACTTTAACTACTTGTTAGAAGCAGTAATAGTAAATTAATTTGTTTGTTAACCAAATGAAACATCGCATATTTATTTCAACACTTTTTAAACTTTTTAAATTAAGGTAATTAAATATCTTATCAAGTTATGTTAGTGTATCAAATTATACATCAAATTGGGCAAACGATCAGACAAGTGTTTTTTTTTTGATGGTCAGTATCTTATTGTGGAAATATAGAATTTCTATGTTAATAAAAATATAACTTTCAACATCTTAACATTATAACACCTTACAGCTGTTCATTTTCTATCAAAAGATTATCTGTCTTCCTTCACACTATATTGCAATACCTTTCCCAACGATCCTCCTGTATTTTATATAAAATTGTTGATTTAACTATGATGATACAAGATCAAAGGCCAAAATAGAATATAAACTAAAGTGTTAGCTGCTGGACCCAGACATATATACGTTAAAACGTTCACACACACACACATACTTCTGTATTCAAAACTACATTTAAACATTTGTTTTATAGTTTGAAATAATGTTTTAACTTGCACCACTTCAATATAGTCGGTGTGCATATACGAATATAAAAACAATTGACAGTGGAGCGAAATTTAAATAACAGTGGCATTGATACAGTTTGATTGTAAAACAAAAATTGGCACAAACATCGCCAGAGTACAATTAAAAAATATTCATAACACACTTCTTAGTATCAAAAGTTCTATACGTCAAAACAATACCCCATACATAGTTTATATCCAAATGTTCGGGAAGGACTACCAACAGACATCAGTACCACTATGTACAATTTTCGTATCAATCGGACTGTTAGAAAAGCCGTCAGAGCGATTTTTTAAAAGTTGCGTGGCATAATCCTTTTCCAGCCCGGCTTTAATCGATACTGTACAAACCACATATGATGTATCCATTTTAAATTTTACGGGCGGTACCACGCCTCTTTGTCCAATCACAACCAAGTATATCCAAGAACTATAAACAAGTCATTAGTACCACTTTGTGAAATTTTCGAATCAATCGGTCTATTGAAAAAGTCATCAGAGCAATTTTTTAAAAGGAAACGTGGCACAGCCCACTTCCACCATGGCTGTAATTCTAACTGTACAAACAATATATATACCAAATATCATCTTCTTACCTCTGATATTTTATGAGATATAGCCTTTTTATTTTTCAAGTTGTATGGGCGGTGCCACTCCCCCTTTATCCAATCACAACCAAGTATAGCCAGGGACTACCTAGAGGTCGACAATACCACTTTGCAAAATTTTCGTATCACTCAGTCTATTGGAAAAGACGTCAAAACGATTTTGAAAAAGGGGCGTGGCACCGCCCTCTTCCTCCCAGGCTGAAACTCTATCTGTACTAACAACATATACACAAAATACCATCTTCATATCTCAGAGAGATCATGAGCTACAGAAGTTTAAAGTTTCAAGATGTTAGCCACGCCCATTGATCCGATTCCGCCCATTTTTTGTTGGATCAAGAATTTTGATGCCAAATGCAGCCACATAAATGTTCAAGGCGATTGGTGACATAGTCCTCCAGATATGCAGTTTCAAAAATAAGGTCCAATGGGCGGGGCCACGCCCACTTGATATATATGTAAAATGAAAGTATACATTTTTCACCACCGAACAGACAGACGCTTAATTCTGTGAACAATTCAAAAATATTGGTCAAACGGTTTTCGAGTTCTATAAAATGCATACAAACAAAGACAAACTCATTTCCACTGTTACCTTTATTTGACCCTTGACCTCTTTGGTGCACGGCTTTAATTTGTCCAATTTTGCTCAAATTTTGAACATAGCTAATTTATAACAATTGACACAATATTCTGCTTAAATTAATGATCGGAATCGAATTCTGAGTCGATATAAAAATGTCCGTCCATCAATCGAGCTGAGATTAAGTTCTAATATGAGCGAGAGAGGACACGAATATATAACCAGCGGTAAATGAAACGCTCATTATCACTCTGATTACAATGGTATTGAAATGGCACCTACTGACATCGTCACTTACTTCGTAATCAAGCGTGTTATCAAGCTAAGCAAAAGCGCACCGTTTAAACGGCCTATGACACTCCTGTGTAAATGTAAGTCGGAACATAAACGAGAGAATTATCACTGATTGCTAATAAATATAACTGACATCAGCGATTACGGTATTTTAACCACTGGGTAGGTTTATCCACGTCCCATATCGAGTCCCCCTTTTTGGGGGACACTCCTGTGTAAATGTAAGTCGGAACATAAACGAGAGAATTATCACTGATTGCTAATAAATATAACTGACATCAGCGATTACGGTATTTTAACCACTGGGTAGGTTTATCCACGTCCCATATCGAGTCCCCCTTTTTGGGGCTGTCCACATGACTATCCCCGCGATTACAACCGAAGTTTAACTGCTATCGAGCTGATATTTGGTATGTAAGCTTCTATCCTTTAAGCGGAGGTTAAGTTCACAGATGAGCAAGATCGGTTAAAAACTACTAACACCTCTCATACACACACCCCCTTTTTGGGGTTGTCCGTCTGTCTGACATTGCGGATATAGACGTAGTTGAAGGGCTATCAAGATGAAATTTAGCATTTCTATTCTTTAGCTGAGGTCAATTGGGAGTGATTGTCAGTCTGTCACAGTAATTTCAACCATAATTGAAAGATTTGGTATACTATCTTCTTTCCCTTAGACATAGGTTAATTTTGAGGATAAGCAAGTTTGGACAAAAAGTACTCCCACCTTACATACAAACTCCCAATTTTTGGGGGTGATCGTCAGTCTGTCTCAGCAATTACAACCGTAGTTCAACAGCTATCGAGCTGAAATTTTTAACGTAAGCTTCTGTACTGTAAGCGGACGTTAAGTTCATAGATGAGAAAGATCGGTCAAAAACTACTAACACCTCTCATACACACACCCCCTTTTTTGCTATCGAGCTGAAATTTGTTACGCAAGCTTCTATCCTCTATGAGCAGATTAAGAGCTAAGATAAACAAGATCAGCCAAAAATTACTCTCACCTCCCATACAAACTTATCCTTTTGGGGGGTGTCCGTCTAGATTACAGCCGCTAGATTACAGCCGGAGCTTAAGAAATGTTGAGCTGAAATTGAATATGCAACCTTATGCCCTCTTAGCGGGGGGTAAGTTCTAAGACGGGCAACATCGAACAATAACTACCTGCACCTCCCATACAAACACCACCTTTTAGGGGTGTCGGTCTGTGTGTCTCCGCAAATACAATTTAACAGCTATTGAGCTGAAATTTTGTATACAGGCTTCGATCCTCTAATTAGAGGTTTAGTTCTAAGATGAACACGATCAGACCAAAACTATTCCAACCTCCAATATATTGGGGGTGTCCGTCTGTCTATCCCCGAGATTACAACATCAGTTTAAAAGCTATCGAGTTAAAATTTGGTATGTAAGATTCCATTCTCGAAGCAAAAGTTAGGTGCTAAGGTAACATAGATAAGACCGGACAAGAACAATTACCACCTCCCATATAAATCGCTCCTTTTCGTAGCTTAAGATATAACGCGAGAACCACTAGTCCGATTTTACTGAAACAAATTTAAATAAAAAAATTAAGAATTACAATTCCTTTAATCTGTTCATTTAACGTTTCCCTACATAAGCAACAGTTTCACTTCTCCATTCATCAAATGATTTTGAATCAGGTTTATTTTGTAGCAGTTACAATAAAACTGTTGTACTCCGTGGCGTATAATTCACGTGGAATATTACTTACGATAATCATACGCCACCATATTACAATATAACAACAGAGCCTAAAACGTGACAAATTCCCCTATACGATACTTCAAATCGATATTATTATGGCATGTAACTTGACAAAAATAATGATGCAGAACTTCTTCTTTTTGGAGCTAATTTCACGTGCCGTTCTCAGAATTGAGGCTCAAAATCATGTGTTATACTGTTGTTCTAATATTTTGTTTCAATTTTTACATATGGTGAAGGGTATCAGAGCTTCGGGATAGCCGAAAATATTTACTTTACTAGTTACTTAATAATTTTCATGCTCGTACCGAACATAGCCCAGCCAAAAAAATCGACCTAGGATAAAAATTGATCGGCAATCAAATTCGTATTGACATTAAGTCCCTTATAATTTCTTAGTTTTCTATATTAATAACTGAGATGTCCCTTCTGCGGAACTTTATCGTTCACAATTTCACAAAATAGTTCTTATCTATATATATAAAAATGAAATGGTCCACGTATGTCATACCATCACTTGAGAACGGCTGGAGCGATTTGGCTGATTTTTTTTTATTCGATTCGAAATTTTCCGTAGATTGTTTGTGTTGAAAAAAAACCAAATCCAGGTGGCGCTAGGGTGGATTTATATCGAAAATTTGAATGCATGTACCAATTCAGCTGAAATTTAGAATGGATATTCATTTGATCATGAGAAAACATTTTATGTACAAATGGACCCGGTAGATGGCGCTGGGGTCGGTTTACAATCAAAATTTTAACGAATGGGCCAATTTAACTGAAATTTAGAATCTATGTTTGTTTGATCATCAGAAAAAAATCGTATGTACAAATGGACCCGGTAGATGGCGCTAGCATGGATTTATATTGAAAATTTGAATGCATGTATCAATTTAACTGAAATTTAGTATTTATTTTTGTGGAACCTTGAGAAAATTTTTTTTGTATAAATTGACCCGGTAGGTGTCGCTATGATGGAATTATAATGACAATTTTAAGGAATTAAACAATTTGATTGAAATTTAGAATGTATATTTGTTTTATTATGAAATTTTTTTTTTGTATATATGGACCCGCAGTTGATTTGGCTGGGGTTGAATTATTTCGAAAATTTATATCAATTGTCCGATTTTACTTACACTTAAAATATATGATTTTTTTGGCATGAGAAGATTTTGAATATCGATTGTCCGATTTTACTTAAACTTAAAATATATGATTTTTTTGGCATGAGAAAATTTTGAATGTATGTTTGGAACCAGTTGCCGGTGTTTAGCTTATGACACACTTAATTTTTGGAATGTCATTTAGTCACTTTTTTAAACATTATAGTTATTCAGAAGTCTATATTTATAAAAAAGATGTACATTTTGATGTCACCACTAATTGTGAAAACGGTTGACCCCATTTGTCCCAAAATTTCAGTGAAAGTTAAAGATTGGCTGTAGATGGTCACCCAGACTGCAAAAAGGCTTAAAGAAGAATGACTAACATTTATAATGGCGCACTTCCTACTGAATTAGAGAGCTTCACAAAGTTGTTTTTCCCATTTCAATATTTTAGGGGACAATAACGAAAATAAGAATAACTGTTAATATCACCCAGACCATACGGTTAATGGGGTTGCTGAGCTTAATGAATGCATTTTTGGAAATTCGTACTCCTTAGGATAAAAAGGTACAATCACCCAGTACACCAACGCTGAAAGTTATAGGTCAGTCAATCGGCTTAAAAATTTGGTTTTAGAATATATGCCTATCAATAAGTAAGTTTTCATCCCATCATGGACGACACTGCTGATCCGTTTTAGCAATTCTTATAATAATATATAATAATCTTTAAGATATATGAATAACAGAATTTGTCCGGGAAAACCTCGCCCTTTAAATTAAAATATTTTAGAGGTCAAAAAAATAAACCAATCGTTTTTAGATTTCAACTACACAACATATTTTACAAAAATTTGGAGGCAGGACGAAGTCTGCCGGGCCAGCTAGTAATAAATAAATATCGATTTGAAGTTAGTATGTATCGTATTGGGGAATTTGTCACATTTTATTTGACATAACTCGAGAACTACAAGTCCGATTAAGCTACAAATCCTTTAATCTGTTCATTTAACGTTTCCCTACATAAGCAACAGTTTTACTTTTCCATTCATCAAATGATTTTGAATCAGGTTTATTGTGTAGCAGTTACAATAAAACTGTTGTACTCCGTGGCGTATGATTTTCGTGGAATATTACTTATGATAATCATACGCCACCATATAACAATATAACAACAGAGCCTAAAACGTGACAAATTCGCCTATACTTCAAATCGATATTATTATGGCATGTAACTTGACAAAAATAATGATGCAGATCTTCTTCTTTTTGGAGCTACTTTCACGTGCTGTCTCAGAATTGAGTCCCAAAATCATGTGTTGTACTGTTATTCTAATATTTTGTTACAATTTTACATATGGTGAAGGGTATCAGAGCTTCGGCATAGCCGAAAATATATACTTTACTAGTTACTTAATAACTTATCATGCTCGTACCGAACATAGCCCAGCCAAAAAAATCGATCTAGGATAAAAATTGACCGGCAATCAAATTCGTATTGACATTAAGTCCCTTTTAATTTCTTAGTTTTCTATATTAATAACTGAGAGGTCCCTTCTGCGGAACTTTATCGTTCACAATTTCACAAAATAGTTCTTATTTTATAATAAAACGTTCCCTAAAATGCAATGCTTTCCTCCGAAGCCCACTGTATCATTGTACCAACAACAGAAATAGGATTCTTTTCATGGAAAACAATACAGTTTTATACAATTGTTCTGTTATACTCACATGTATGCAAGTGTGTGTGTGGATGTATGTGTGTATGGGTGAGTGAATAAGTCTGGTTATATTGTTATTATTTGTTTATTTTGTGTTATGTTTTCATATACGTATATACATATGTATGTGTAGGGGTTTCCCTTCAGTTGTTTTTGTGTGATTTCATATACAAATATATACATTAGGCCGGGTCGATTTGTATGGGTGGAAAAAAACCAACAAAGCGGCTAGCAAAAACGAAAACTACAGAAAATTCTAAGAAAGTTTTGCCAAGATTCCTGGATTCCTCGACCCCAAAAACAGTAAAATACCAAAACTTTCCGTGATAAATAGAATTATTTTACGACTTTTTTATTGAATTTTTCTTGTTAGCCAGCGTTCAAAAATCACCAACTTCAAATGCGTGTAAAATAAAATCTCGCACTAAACTTAAGAAATCCCTTGAGGGTTTTGTTATGTATAATGTCAACTTTCATTTGTATTTGGTTTCATCCCATTCCAATTCCAAAAGTTAAATTTAGTGTCACAGTGTTATTATTATTATTAGTAAAGCTTTAACAGGATAAAGTTTTGGAGAGAAAATCTGGAAGTCTAGACACGCCCCTTCTGGTACCTCCCATACAAATGTACCACTCCGCCCACTTTAGAAATCGAGTAATAATATCAATATAACAGAATTTTTTTTTCTTTTACTGAGGGTGATGGTATTTGTAAGTCGGGTTGCCCGACTGAAACTTTCTTAATGGTTTTTGTTGTTTTTTGCTCAGCCACGTGAAAAAACAAATAAGTTACAAAAGCCTGCTATTATTGCATGCTGTTATTTTCAAAACTATAGGTTTTTGAGTACAATTTAATAAGTATGACCTCAGAATCTAAAGTCGCTCTGCGCGAACTGGGAATTAATTTTAGACCCATGGTTTCTTGGCAAAACTTTCTTAGAATTTTCTGTAGTTTTCGTTTTTGCTGGCCGCTTTATGCGAAAAAAATTCGACCCGCCCTAATATACATACATATATACCTATCGATTTATATGTGTAATACTATACTATATACATGTGTGCAAGTGCGATTTGTTTGTAGGAGTGTTAGGTTCTTTGTCTTTTGCCCCTACCAACGGAGAGTACCATAAAAACTAACGCGAATCTATGGGGAAATTCAATTTTCGTTTATATTTAATTTTCCAATATGTTAAAATCAATTGAAGAAAAAGTATCATTGGGAATTCCATAGACACTTTGTGGATTGGTTGGTTGGCTGGCTGGTTGCTACTATTCGTATGTTAGCTAGCTAGCATGCTGTTTCAGCGCTTCTTCAGTTGTGCTAATATTCTGTTTCTTTTTTTCGGTGATTCTCTTTTGCTGGTGCCTGTGTTAGGGATAGGTTTCAAGCGTTTCTCGTTTGTCGTTTTCTGTTTTTTTTTTGTGTGTTAGAAGCTGACTGTGCTTCTCGGTTACCAGTAACTAGAATTGATGATGATGGCGTTGCCGTTGCTGTTGCCGCTACTGATGATGATGCTGGGGTAATATGTACGTGCTGCATCACTTGCCTCTGAATGGCAATATAAAAACCAATAATTTTGGAGTTTTTCCCGTTTTGTTGATATTTTCTTTGTTTCTTATTCTCTTTGCCGTGGCTGTGTTTTTGTGTGTGTGTTGTTCTTTTTTTTATCGCCGGCTATGCTCCAGCTTTGCATGTCACACTGCTCTAGCAGCTATTTTTTTTTTTAGGGAAAACAAATTGTTGAAATGAAATAAAATGAAATATTTGCTAAAGTGTAGCGAACGAACGCAACAACAACAACAGCAGCAGTAAAAAATTGTGTTTATCAAATTTGCTTCCATGGAAAATACTTTTTTAATATGTTTTGAATATTGTGTTGATAAAGTTTGAGCACACAAAAAAAAACTGAAGCTCATTCGCGTTGCGACAATTTGTTTACCATAGCGGCAAAAAAATACAAGAAACTCTTATTGTTATATTAAGTTTTCTTCCATGGCTTCTTGCAGCATACAAAGGATATTTGATTAGCATTAAGGACAATAACTTGAAGGGATGAGATGAGTTGATGATAGAAACGTAAAAACAACGAAATATAATTTGCGACAAATCGAAAATTTATTTGGAAATAAAAGAAAAGTTATAAATAGAAAACAATTGTGTACAAGTATTTTGGTTCGTTTATTTAAAGAGGACATAATTTATAAGGGTCATAAATGTTATGACGAAAAAAATATAATACAAGGCAGACTATATGCAAAAAATAGGTTTACTTATAAATTGGCAGGATATTTTTTTTTACCTTTTAAATTTTTTATATAAAATTACTTAAACAGGCTCTTAATGAATCACCCTTAAATTTGAAAATAAAATTGGTTGAAATTATCTTCAAAAATTAATTGCCGCAGACTGTTTCTTCGGCTCATAAGAAATATTACGACATCAAATTCTTTTTTAAATGAATGATTTAAAATTTAAAAACAAAATGAAAAATTAAATTATCCTTCAAAACTTGTTGCCGGAGATTGTTCTTTCGGTTCGTGGTAAAAATACCCACATAAAATTCTATTTAAAGTATTTTAATTAAAATTAGAAAAACAACTCCAAAGTGAATCACCGCAAGATTAATAAAAGTGCATGCAATAATCCTCACAGACCAATTGCCGGGTTTTGTTCATTTGAGTTATACTAAAGATATCAACATCAATTTATATTTCAAATATTTAATTATAGTGGCAAAGACAGTTTCAAAATGAATCATACTTTATTGCACAATTTTTTTGTAAATAAATTCTGATTTCAATAATACACTGACAAATGCATACACTGAACCCAAGGCAAACCAAGGAGGAGAAGAAATCTGTTTATCTTTATCTTTTAATAATAATTGTCGCAGACCGTTTAATCGGTTCATGAGAATGATTTCGACATCAAATTCTTTTACAAGTGATTTATTGAAAATTGAAAAACAAACTTCATAATGATAAAACAAAAATAGTGGAATTATCCTTCACAAATAAATGCCGCAGACTGTTCTTTCGGGCCATAGTAAAAATTCCCACATAAAATTATATTTAAAGTTTTTAAATAAAAACTAGAAAAATAACTTCAAAATGAATCACCCTTAGATTAATATAAATTGATGATATTATTTTCACAAACTAATTGCCAGGTTTTGTTCTTTTGGCTTATGATAAAAATTTTGGCTTAAAATTATATTTTAAATACTAAATTTAAAATAAAAAAAACAGCTTTAAAATGAATCAGCCTTTGATTGCACAATTTTTTTTAAATAAATTCTGATTTCAATAATACTTTGACTAGACGGTTATGTAGCTAAGGTAAACCAAGGAGGAGGAGATATCTGTTGAAATTATATTCTTAAAATAATTGTCGCAGACATCACGTTCATTTTCTAGTGATTTATTTAAAATTGATAAACAAAATTCAAAATGAATCTCTGGTGGATAAAACAAAAATGATGAAATTATCTTCCACAAATAATTGTCAGAGATTGTTATTACGGGTCATAATAAAAATTCCCACATAAAATTCTATTTAAAGTATTTTAATAAAAACTAGAAAAACAAATTCAAAATGAATCACGCTTAGATTAAAAAAATGGATAAAATTATCGACACAAATTAATTGCTTACTTAAGTGGCCAAATACAATGTTCTTTTAGGCGGAGAAGAAATCTGTTGAAATTAACTTTCAATAATAATTGTCGCAGACCGTTTAATCGGTTCATGAGAATGATTTCGACATCAAATTCTTTTACTAGTGATTTATTGAAAATTGAAAAACAAACTTCATAATGAATCACACGTGGATAAAACAAAAATGGTGGAATTATCTTTTACAAATAATTGCCGCAGATTGTTCTTTTGAGTCATAGTAAAAATTTCTACATTAAATTCTATTTAAAGTGTTTTAATGAAAACTAGAAAAACAACTTCAAAGTGAACCACTCTGAGATTAAATAAAATAGATGAAATTATCCTCACAAACCAATTGCCAGGTTCTGTTCTTTTCACAGATTTTTAAAATTTTGACATTAAATTATATTTTAACGGCCTTATTCATAAAAACTTATAAGAGGTTTATAAACCATTTTTAGGCAAATTTCGAGAAAACAATATTCATAAACGATTCACATCTTCAATAAGTTAAAGTAGGGTTGTCTCCACTTTAAGCGTGCTATAACTTGACGTTTGTACAATTTATTGTATATTTATGAATTTGAGATTTTTATTTTGAGTTTTTCGGCATTTTTCCTATTGGAAAGAGTAGTTGCATGTATTCATTGTGTAGGAAATTTTCTTCTTCATCATTGCGCACATAGAAAAGTATCTAAATAGGCACTTTTCATTCATGAATACCATTTTGAAAAATATTTCTCCAAAATTCTTCAAAAATAATTTGTAAATAATGAAATAATATTCGTGATGTATAAACAATCAAAACAAGGAACCAATGTAATCGGTAGCCGATTATTATTTCAACATGAGAAAAAGAACGTACACTTTTTTCATAAAATTTTTACTTAAACATCTTTCTTATCGTCATGAGAATCGTAGTCAATGATAAAAATTGAGCTACAATAATGTTCATAGTTATTATAAGTGCAAATACAAGTTTGCTATCCGATTATAAAGCTTTTGTATCCGATTAAAAAGCTTTTTTTATACATCATTAACGACCAACAACAGTCGGCGTTGCCACCGGAACACATAAAGCTAAAGGACTGATAACAAACGTTTATGAATACAATTTCTTATTAATGGTTTTTTAGAGCAAAAGTATACTTTAGCTAGAGAACGCTTCATATCTACTTCAGAAATTTTTTATGAATATGGCCGTAAATATTTAATTTAAAGTGGAAAAAACAGCTTTAAGATGAATCATCTTTTTATTAGACAATTTTTTTGAAATATGTTCTGATTTCAATAATACAATGACTAGACCAATGATGTCGCCAAGGTAAACCAAAGGAGGCAAAGAAGGAGAAATCTGTTGAAATTACCATCCAAAATTAATTGCCGAGGACTGTTTTTTCGGCTCATAGAAAAGATTTCGGCATCACATTCTTTTTTAAGTGATTTATCGATAATTGAAAAACAAACTTCAAAATAAATGAAATGACAAATTTGATGAATTTATCTTTCTAAACTAATTGTCAGAGCTTGTTATTACGGGTCCTAATAAAAATTCCAACACAAAATTATATTTTAAGTGTTTTAATAGAAACTAAAAAACCAAATTCAAAGTGAATCACACTTAGATTAAAAAAATGGATTAAATTATCTGCACAAATTAATTGCCAGGTTTTGTTCTTTTGACTTTTAATAAAAATTTCGGCATCAAATTATATTTTAAATACTTACTTAAGTGGCCAAATACAATTTACGAAACGTAGTTCCTAAATTTGAGGCCTGAAGAAATAAAGAATTCCACACGCTTCGGTCTTCTGCGTGTGTTCTCCAGTTAGTCTTGCCAGATGATGGCACGTCGCCTACCACTTGGTCCTTCCAACGGAGTTTGGGTCTCCCTGCTCTGCGCCGTCCTTCAGGCTCGCCTTCAAACACCTTTCTCGCTGGAGCATTTACATCCATCCTGGCAACATGTCCCAGCCATCGAAGTCGTTGGATTCTGACTCTTTTAGCTACGTCGATGTCGTGGTAAAGCTCATACAGCTCATGGTTCATCCGATGGCGAAACTCGCCGTCGACACAGATAGGTCCATATATTTTTCGGAGTACTTTTCTCTCGAATACTCCCAGGCTTTGTATGTCCGTTGTAGTAAGCACCCATGATTCGGCAGCATACAACAGAACAGGTTAGATAAGCACCTGGTATAGCTGTTTCTTAGTATTCCGAGATAAGGTGGTGTTACTAAAGTGCTGCCGAAGTCCGTAGAAACATCTATTGGCTAGCACTATTCTCCGTTTAATTTCTTGGCTGACATTATTTTTCTTGTTGACGAAAGATCCGAGGTAGGTAAACTCATCGACTACTTCAAAATAATAATTGTCAACGTTCACGGTGCGTCCCCATCGAGAGACTCTTTGTTCGTCGAAATGATTATTATTGTTTTGTCCTCGTTGGCCGCATAAACCCTCCTTTTCTAGTGATGAGAAAACTGCAGTAACATTCCGCAGATTTCGGTCAATGATGTCTATATCATCAGCATAGGCTAGTGGCATCTGGATGTGGAATATGATGCCAGACATGTTGACACCAGCCTTTCTCATCAGTACAGGCTATGGCTCTGCCTGAGACCTCTTTCCGTGTTGAATGGTTCAGACTGATCCTTACCAATCTTAACCGAGGATTTTGTGTTGTCTAAGGTAAATTTGCAAAGTCGAATCAGCTTTGCAGGAATACCAAACTCAGACATGGCCTCATAAAGCCTATTCCTTATCGGAGAGTCGAAGGCAGCTTTGTAGTCGACAAAGAGGTGGTAGGTGTCGATCTGCTTTTCATGGGTTTTTTCCAGGATTTGTCGTAAGGTGAATATTTGATCCGTCGTAGTTTTGCCAGGTCTAAAGCCGCACTGATATGGTCCAATTAGTTTTTCTACAATTGGCTTTAGACGTTCACACAATATGCTTGAAAGGACCTTGTACGTAATTGGTAATAAGCTTATTCCACGATAGTTCTTACATTCACTACGATCTCCTTTCTTGTATATGGGACATAACAGACTGAGACTCCAATCCTCGGACATGCTCTCCTCTTGCCAGATGTTCTCCATGAGCTGATGCATGCTCCTAATCAGCACCTCCCCGCCAGCCTTAAACAATTAAGCAGGGAGACCATCGGCTCCAGCAGCTTTGTTGTTTTTAAGGCGGGAGATGGCCATACGTATCTCGCTCTGGCTCGGAGGTGGAGAGTTAATACCATCTACATGGATTGGAGCGGGGTCAGTATCCAGCAAATTTTTAAAGTGATCTCTCCATATCTTCAGAACGTTATCCGGGTCCGTCACTAGCTGACCATCGCTGTCCTTGCAGGAGGGCAACCCTGTTCCACGCATTCTCGCTTTAACTCTCTTGTAGAATTTTCGGGCTTCCCCTCTACTTCGGAGCAACTCAGTGCACTCATCCTGCCTCTTCTTCAGCTCCTTCTTTTTTCTTCTAAAAAGACGAGTTGCCTCTCGTCTCTTCTCCCTGTGCCGTTCACGAACAGCTCGCGTTGCCATTGGCTGCAGTTTTTCCCTGTATGCAGCATCCGTCTCTCTCGTGGCATTGCGACATTCATCATCGTACCAGGCATCTTCTTGAGACGGCTTTGAGTACCCAAGCACGCTTCTCGCAGTCCGTTGTATGGAGTCGGCTATATATTGCCACTGTGAGGTTATATTATCAGGGGTTGGAGCATTCCGCAGCAGTTGAGTTAGGTGGTTGGAGTAGGCGTCCGCTACCTCTGTGGTCCGCAGTTTACCGATGTCCAGCTTTCGTTGTGTCTGGTTATGTACGTTTTTCGCCATGCTCAGCCTAGTGCGTACCTTAACTGCGGTAAGGAAGTGATTGGAGTCAATGTTCGCACCCCTGATCACTCGTACGTCCAGAACACTCGATGCGTGCCTTCCACCGACTACCAGATGATCTATCTGATTCCTCGTCAATTGATCTGGAGATAACCATGTTGGCTTATGAATATTTGTATGGTCAAATCTAGTGCTGCTAACTACCATATTTCTTGCCGCAGAGAAATCTATCAGTCTAATGCCATTGTTCGATGTTTCGGTGTGCAGACTGAATTTTCCGATGGTAGGCTCAAATGCGGTTTCCCTGCCTATTTTAGCATTAAAATCGCCTAGTACAATTTTAATGTCATGGCTCGGGCTACGGTCATATACATTTTCGTAGAACTTGTCTTTGTACTCATCGCTTTTCTCTTCTGTCGGAGCATGAGCACATATAAGTGTTATGTGGAAAAACTTTGTTTTGACTCTTATGGTGGCTATACGTTCACACACCGGGTTGAACCTTGAAAGTAGGTGTCGCAGTCTCTTGCCAACCACAAATCCACATCCAAACTCGTGCTTGACCGCATGACCACTATAGTAGATGTGGCACGTCTTCATGCGCGAGCATCCGTGTCCCGTCCACCGGATTTCCTGTAAAGCGGTTATGTCAGCCTTGTATTTTTCGAGGACTTCCGCCAGTTGGATGGAGGCACCTGGTCTATACAGTGTTCTAACATTCCATGTGTATATCCTTAAATCATGGTCCTTAATTCGTTTGCGGTGGTCGTCAACATTTTGGGGGGTCCATTTTATTCCTTTCTTATTTCTTTTCATTGCAATAGTTCAAACGTCAGTGGCGGGTTGCAAGCCCAGCGCACCACGTCGCAGTTTTCTCCTCCTGCCAGGATTTTATTTCAGCCGCCCATTCTGGGTCAGACGCTGACCAGGGTACCGCTCACTCTGAGCAGACGTGCCTGGGTTTTGGGTTTCGCCCCTCACAGTTAGTCGTTGTCTGACGGGTGTCAAAGGAACGCTTCCAGGCGTCACAACATGAAGGTACTCCGTCCGAAGTAGTACTACGAATACGGAGCTCTTTGAGTAGACTTGAAGTGCAATTGGCAAGAATCACTTTGGGTTTACCATGTTAAACCGATCAGAAGCTTTATCTTGCATTACACTCACGAAGTATTTATATTTTAAATATTTTATTTAAAATGGAAAAAACAGCTTTAAGATGAATCAGCTTTTGATTGCACAATTTTTTTTAAATAGATTCTGATTTCTATAAAATAATGACAAAACTAATGCTGAAGCCATGGTGAACCACGGAGGAGGAGTTCACTTCACCTAATCACTTAAAAATATCGGCCCAAAAATATCAAATATAATTTAAAATTTTCCTCTAAAAAAATACAAAAAATCCCATAAGGATTTCTTTTTTAAAGTATGTGACAAAACAAAATTTATACTTCAGCCATTCCTATGACTTTCATTATTGATCCTCCTATCCATATTCAATGTCTTTAAATTCATTATCTAGCCTTTATTAAATCTTCACCCAAATCATGTCCTGGAATTCCTTGCCAAGCCTTTTTTCCTTTACATATTTTAAGCTAAACTTTATACAACTTTTGATAAATTTAATGAAAATTTTCATAATTTAATTCATTTCTCATATAAATTATATTAAAAAACATTCATATTTCTATACAAATCTAACGAAGAAGAAAAACATTAAACCAGCACAACAGCAACAACATCAAAAAACTCGATTCACCCAGAGTAAATGAAGATGCCAGAAATGAAAACTTTTTAATTATATTAAAAGCTGACATCACGCACTAAAGGGAATTTTTAATGAAAATAAATTGCAGTTGAATGTTTGTATAGAAATGTAAGAGAAATATAGAGATAACACAGCTAGAGAGAGAGAGGGAAAAAGAGAGAGCAAATAAAAAAAATACAAAATCACAAACGTACCGGAAACGGAAACCAAACCTAGACTAGAACTGGTGAAACTTGTGGAACGGCTGGTCAAGTCAAGTTGCTAGGAAACAGACAACAACAACTACAACTAAGCAAATAGCATACCAAGATAAACAAATAAACAGCACGAAAACTATGATCTACACACACACCAACAAACAAACATGCAAACACTTGTGCATCAACCTCATTTAATAGCCTTAAAAGACAAGAAAACTCTGGTGTAAAAAACTTTATAATGTCTGTGGAGGAGTAACGGCCCATCGTCGTCGTATGAAGTGTATCATTACTTACTACTTTAAAACTCAAGAACATTGGCATTGAGAAACCTTCAGGGACATCAGACAAACATTGCTGGCAATATTTGCTTACAAATGAACACAGACAACAGCTAAGAATATGTACTCATATAGTTTAAAAGCTGTATTTGAGTCTATGCTCTAACTTTAACTACCACAACAACAACAACACCAACAACATCGCCAGCACTATCAAAGGCACTAACGTCTGCTACATGTTACCAACAACCGTTACCATCTTTACACTATTAGTGAAACATCTATAGCTATAGCATTACTAGCAATGTCTTCAGTTACAAGTTCTCTATCACTAACATCACTTGCATTTACCAGGACTTTCGTTCATTATCAGCACGACCCGCAATATCCGGTTTCTTACAATCGAGATACTTGAATAATGCCACATAACATATAGTGTGTATGTGTTCTTTGCACACATGGATTTCTTTCTCGTATTACATATGTAGGTGTCTGTGTGTTGTAAACAAACGCGTAAAGTTTTTATGCGCTAACGTCGGCAGGGTGCGGAAAATGTTGCTGAAGCAGCTGAGGGAATGTAACCCTTGCAATGTTATAAGATTATATATATGTTATATATTTGTCAATATCCAAGACCAGATCAGGTGATGCCGCCGATAATTTTATTGAGGGTCTACGTCATTTCGACAAGGATGCCAGCGGTCTTATATCCTGTGCTGAATTGAGACATTTACTCACCACGTTGGGTGAGAAGCTGATCCATGTTAAGGTCAAATAGCTGTTGGCCAACCAAGAGGACTCTGAAGGCCGTGTTGTGCGATTGTTTATGAACGCCTGAAACATATGTAGCTCAAGCGAATTAAAAAAATACCAGAGCTAAAAAGTTGAAGAGAGCGGGAGCTTGGTTGTCATTATTAAAAAAAAAACAAACAAACAATGAGGCTCCGGCAGAAATTATTAATAGTATTTTACAACTTTTAAGAAGAACCAGGATGTACTAGATGCACCTGTTCATATATATCAAGGTAATTTGATTAAAATTTTTTTAGAAATGCACGTTTTTTACTGCTTTTCAGAAAAAGTATGGAAATTGCTCTTTTTATACTAAATCTATGTTTGCACTTTTAGTAGTGTATAGACTCGAAAATGACTTAGTCGATCTTTTTGCAATTTTCACAGAATGTAGCTGTATGGTCTTAACTTAATTTCCCTTTGCACCCCATGACTGAGGTATGGGATAGCTTCTCGCGTTGTTAAGAATTAACACGCTTTCTATTTTTAGATTCACAACTAACGGCACCTACTTGTTTATCGACGAATGCCAACGTCACTGTTTGAGAAGCTCTTACTAGACACGCCGATTGACTCGACACTTATACTGCGAAGTTGCTGTCAACAACATTCGAGGGGAGCCGACAATGAAAGAACAATTTTTTTTAAGATGACTGGAGCCAGGTATGAACCTGCGATCTCCCGCATGGTAGTTGCGTGTTCTAACCAGTATGCCACGGTCGGTGGTAAAAATAGTGTAGTTTAATTTTTGATATATCCAGTGGGCGTGGCCCCGCCAATTGGAACCAACTTTTGAAACCGCAACATCTGAAGGACAGTTTCTCCAATCGCCTTGTGTGGATGCATTTGGCAGCAAAGTTCGTGATCACACAAAAAATGGGCTGGATCGGATTAGTGAGAGTGGTAGTTTTGATATCAAGTGGGCGTAGCCCCGCACATTGAACGCTATTTTTGAAACCGTAATATCTGGAGAACTTAACTCCAATCGCCTTTGGATGTATTTGACAGCAATGTTTGTGAACGCACAAAAAAAGGGCTGGATCGGATCAGTGAGAATGGTATTTTTGATATCTAGTGGGCGTTACCCCGCCCATTGGACCCTATTTTTGAAACCGCTATATCTGGAGGACTATTTCTCCAGTCGCCTTTGGATGTATTTGGCAGCAAAGCTTGTGAACGTTCAAAAAAACCTGTATCTCGCGAACTGTAAGAGGTACAAAGACGATGAGCATGTGTTGTCGGTACAGTATAAATTACAGCCTGGGTGGAATTTGGCTGTGTCACGCCCCATTTAAAAGAAACCGTTATAACAGCCATAAGAATAGTTTGATCGCACTGGAAATTTCACCCTTATAGTAGAGATATAAGCAGACTATTTGGAATCAAGTTGGCAAACAGGTCCGATTCACCACACACACACACTTCAATATTTGTCTATTACATATAAACGCGAAAACATTACAATTCCTTCACTGTACATTGGTACAAAATATAGGATTTACTAAATTATCACCTCTTTGGCTCACGAGAAATAGTTGTCCGAAGTGGATAATATTCCGGTCGAACATTTTGAAAATTTCGCAAAAAAAATTGTCCTTATATGTCGCCGTCGCCCTAATGTATACAGTCGTTAATCATGCCCACAATTATTCAATTTTTATAACCTCAACCTACGGGTAGGAGGGTCTTTATCATTTGATACGACCGAAAAGTGTAACACATAGAAGAAGTCACTTTAGACCTTAGGTTTGTTTGAACCAAATTCGATTCATGACTATTTAAGTCTTCTGAGCCATGGGCGTCTGTCTGTCTGGATGTGCGCCTGGTATACCCGATAACTTTCAAAAGACGAAACCAAATGTTTTAAAACTTTGCAAAGGTTAATATCTCCCCAAAACTACTTACGGTATTGGAAATGGGCTACATGACCACGACCCTTCTGGCACTTCCCATACAAATGTACCATTCCGCCCACTTTAGAAATCGAGTAGTAATATAAATACACCCAAAGCTACAACAGTAGAAAATTTCGGGAAAAATTGGAAGTCTAGCCACGCCCCTTCTGGTAGCTCCTCTACAAATGTAGTAATAATATCAATACTCCCAACGCGATCGTACCCAAATTCTGTATATAGTAAAGCTATAACAGGATATAGTTTTGGTGAAAAAATTGGAAGTCTAGCCACGCCCCTTCTGGTACCTCCCATAGAAATGTGCCATTTCGCCTACTTTAGAGATGGAGTAATAAATCAGTACAACCAAAGCGATCGCGCACAAATTCTGTATTTAGTAAAGCTATAGCAGGATAAATTTGTGGAGAAACTAGAAGTCTAGCCACGCCCCTTCTGGTACCTCCTATACAAATGTACCATTCCGTCTTTTGAAATCGAGTAATAATATCAACATGGCCAACGCGATAGTCCCCAAATGCTGTATTTAGTTAAGCAAATTTAATGTTTTGACTGAGGGTGTGGCTATATGTAAGTCGGTTTATCCGACTGAAACTTGCTTATATGGCATAATTGGCATTAGCGTTGAAACTGAAAAAAGTCGAATTGGTTTAATCTCTGGCCAGTATTCTCAGATTGTTGCACGTTACATTGGCTGGTCGGTATTCATCGTGCAACACTATGATATTCTTGGTCTGCCTGAACTTCTTGTATGCTGAGTATTCCACTATAGTACCCGGCGGCTCGGTGTTGCGGGAAATCTCATTTGAGAACCAGACTTTATTCAACATTGTGAATGCTTGTCTTCCCCCCTTCTAGTTCACTCCAAACATGACATATCGCAATCGCTGGTGAAGGTGAATACGGTTTTGTTGGTCGACAGATTAGACTTTTTGACTGAGAAGATCCATCTAGGTTTGTATGTCAGACTTCTTGACAGAGTAAAGGGCGAAGTCAACAGCATAGGCAAATTATTCTAGATGGCTTGACACGTCCCATGGCAAGCACAATTAGGAATAGTGGTGACACAAGTTAACCTTATTTGACCTCAAAAATTTTTGAACCTAATTTCGAATCCGTCATAGTGTGCTTTGATTTTATTTAGCAATTTTCCTGGGACATATCTAGCACGCAAGGATCTGAATATACTGTCGAAGGCAGTGCTAAAGTCCACGAAACTGACATCAAGATTCAATTGACATTCATTGACTTGATCGAGGATTACACGTAGTGATACGATGTTATCTGTGCATAAGCAGTTGATGCCAACATGTCTTAAACTCTGTTGAGTAACAGTTTTGCTGGAGTTTTAGAAGGTGAGTTTAGTTTAAAATTATAATCTTCCAAAAGACAAAAATTAACTATATTAACTCTTAATAACTGACTCGTTGCCAATACCAAATTTTTTACGATTTTTAGCAACACAATCATGTCGAAAAGATATACTATCCTTAACCTGAATATAACCCTATACAAACACACCACTCACATTTGTCCCTATCTCACAAGCAGCCACACACACACACAAATGTCTGCAACGGATGTTTACATCGACTAGATGAAAAACTTGTCTTCTTATTTTTTATTTAAGCGTGCAAGTGCGATTATTCGTGTGCTGTTGTCAGTTTGTGTTATGATAGGTACATGTGATGTTATTATAAGAAATGTAAGTTCATTCGTTCATTCATTCTTTTCGTATTCGTATAGGTTTTCATATGTTTTAAATGATGAAGATGATGACGATGGCGAAATGTCTCACTAAGTTTAGGGAAGGGACTAACGCAGAAGTTTGTTTATGTCTACAAAAAAAGAAATTATATTTATTTCTGGAGTTCGTGGAATTCCTGGAATATCTTGTGCGTCTTCTTAAGAATTGGTAGTAAACTGCTTATGTAGTATAAGCGAAATAAGCGATTGTTTTAATAAATAAGGTAACGACAGCCTAAAGAAAAAATGTGTCATACAAAATATATGTAATTTCAATAAAAATAACTCTTTCGCTGTAGGATTTTCCTAAATAGGTTGGCATCACATTCCATGTGCTCTCTCTCTCTCTCTTTTGGCAATGGTCCAGTATTATAAAACACTTTTGTCTTGTAGCAATATTTGATTGAAATGTCGTATACAAAAAAAAACACAGTACAACATTTTTCAGTTCATTGATTTGGGACTCAATTCTGAGAACTGCACGTCAAAGTAGTTCTAAAAAGAAGAAGTTCTGCATCATTCGTTTTGTCAAGTTACATGCCATAATAATTTAATATCTATTTGAAGTTAGTAAGTATCATACAAGGGATTTTGTCACGTTTTAGGCTCTTTAGTTTGACATAACTCGAGAACCACTAATCCGATTTAGCTCCAACAAATTTAAAAAAATTAAGAATTACAATTCCTTTAATCTGTTCATATAACGTTTCGCTACATAAGCAACAGATTATCTTTTCCATTCATCAAATGTTGTTGAACTATGTTAATTTTGTAGCAATTACAATAAAACTGTTGTACCCCGTGGCGTATGATTTACGTGGAATATTACTTATGGTAATCATACGTCACCAGTATAACAATATAATAAAAGAGTGTAAAACGTGACAAATTCCTCTAGACGATACTTACTAACTTCAAATTCGATATAAAATTATTATGGCATGTAACATGACAAAAAGAATAATGCAGCACTTCTTATTTTTGGGGCTACTTTCACGTGCAGTTCACAGAATTGAGTCCCAAAATCATGTGTCGTACTGTGTAATCTAACCGAAATCCAATTTTTGACGATAACATATGTATGACTTTCAGGTTTTACCAATATGGGAAAAATTTCTCAATTATAAAGAGTTTGTAACTAAATAACGAATTCATTTCTAGCCTTATAAGAATTCTTTTTATAAATTGCAACTAATTTTATGGCATATAAGAATCAAATATAATACTTTTTTAAGACATAATTTTAATATCCTTTTCTAGAAAAGTGTATACAGTATTCGTCACCTAGCTAAGAAAATTTGCTATCTTTCACATATGAATTCCTATCTATCACCCGCGATAATTGAACAAACTTCTACCACAGCCCTCCTTCACCTAAGTAAATTAATATTTTTCTCTACCGTATGTGGATCTAACTGCTCTCCACTATCTATTTATATCCCCCAAAATATATATGGTCGTAAGTAACAAAGTTACTCACATACTATAACTGCCATGAAGTAGTGTTCAAAATGGCAACCACAACGTGTAGCATCTTTCATTTACTGTCAAAACTAATTATCAATTTTCTTAATTAAACCGCAATTACAACCACAACAACTAACAAAAAACGACAACACAAGCAGTAGCAGCAACAACAGTAACACAAAAACAACAAAAAAAACACAAAAAGTTTTGCTTCCGTTTCTTTTGTGCCATAGTTTTACTTACACGTGCACCTACATATCCTATTCGAACTATATCCCCCTGCTTACACTCGCAACCAATCGTATGAACTTTGCACCCACACACACACGCAAACTACCATATATATATATAGCGCATATCTACATGAAATTGTAATATAAAAGGATCTTTTGTGTAAAGTTTTTATTAAGGCAATGAATTAATGAAGGTTATGGCTGAAGCAGCGCATGGGGGGGGGGCAGGAGCGACGTATGATTTTACCATTTAAAGATTGTAACGATCAGGATGTAGCAAAGAAAGGATAAAAAGGGTTATTGGTGTATTAGTATATTAAAAACGTAAAACCATTATGAGGTTCTCTCTATCTCCCTGTCTCTCTGTGATATACATTGACTGGCAATATGGTAAAATAATAGAGTAAAAGGTTTGGATTTTGGTTAGCATGGTTGGGCGGTTGGTTGGCCATTCGATGTGTATGTGGGATTAACTGAAATTTAATATATTTAATGTTGACAATTAGGAGATTAAAATTCAAAGGACATTGGCACAGAGTTTATAAGGTAGAAAAAAATACGAATATATTTATATTTGGTTGGTTTATTTACTTGTACAGAAAATATAAGTGTCAAAAAATTGTATAAGAAATGTAAATCACTTTAGGTAATTGTATTTTAGATTCATCTAAAGTGAACTTGCCTGGTCTGTAAATGTGTGAATCCATCTATGAAGAAATGGCCAAGTGGCCAAATTAATCATGGAATTTTGGTTATTATAGAATAACTACAGAAGAATGTACCTCTAAGCTCTAAGCAACACAAATTTTGAGTCATGGAACTACAACACATGGAAGAACAAATTAGGAATATGCTGGGTCATGGAACTACAACACATGGAAGAAAAAATTAGGAATATGTTGATCCTTGTGATTTCTGTATCTTGTGGACAAAAAAATTTGACAATTTTGATGGGTTTAAGTTTGTCCTAAGCATTAAATATCTAACTACAAATAAGGAATATTTTGTAAAGGCATAGAACTAGTTTTAAAACATAAACACAACAAATTCAATGGAATGATCGAAATTTTGACTTATTTAGATCGAAATTTCTTAGAATTTAAGGTTTAAGATTAATCTCTGTTATATGGCCTCCACGACTGCGCCTTATGAACGGTAACGTTTTACAACGTTCCATTTCCATTTTTCACCACTTTTTCGAACATACACCCGGTCTAATTTCGTCGACAGTGCGTTGAATGTTGACTCCTAATTGATCAGTAGTTACTGGTTTATCAGCTTAGACCAGAGATTTGGGTACGTCAACAAAAAGTAGTCCAAAGGTGTCAAATCACACCAGCGAGGTAGCCAATTCGAAGGGTTCATTTCCTGAGACAATTCGGTCACCAAATTTTGATTCAAAAAGTAATGGTATCAGGCGCTGTTTGCCATGTTGCACTGGCATATTGGAATCATTTCTTCCACAAATGATTTGCAATGATATGAGAACTAAAAAATTCACAAATCATTTGCCTTTAACGTTCGATATTCACGTCAATGTTGGCACTGGTTTTGTATCCAAAGACCAATGGGCCGATGATGACTTGGGCATGTAAAACGCTCCAAACAGCGATTTTTTCAGAATGTAATGGGCTCTCAATAGTCTCATGAGGACTGTGCTCTTTCCAACAACGACAATTCTGCTTTCTCACGTACCAGTTAAGCTAGAAAGCTTAAAGATAATTTGACGATAAAAATCTGATTCAACTTCCAGTTGATTTTCAGCCCATTCAACAAACACATCGAACGCAATTGATGGTCCGCTGGCCTTACTTATTGCCAGGGATTGAAAAGACTCCAAAACACTCTGCTCAACACATTTTAAACGTCGGTAATGAGCGCAGGCGAACTCAAAACACAAGAGTTTAATGATCGAAGATGCTCCGCACACAGAGTCAACACATAACAAAACTCTTTTGTACAATTTTTTCCTGAGCACTCAAAGATGGTGTGCCCACATAAACGAGCGACACTAAAAGATTGGTAGAGAAGAAGAAGAAATATAGCTGTATATGTGTAAATATATGTATGTATGTGTTTTTTTCTCTATATGAATATTCATGTGTTACTCCGTGTTTGGGTATTTTCGTTTCTCAGTGCACATATGAGTTGTGTCATCTTTATCGCACACACGACGGGAGTCAGAAAAAAGAGCAACATCGTTTTCCGACACTTAGCGAGATGTGTTTGCATGTTAACATGCTCAACGGTACAGAGTTTGTGTCACATTTACCTCTCAAACACTCTCATGAAAAGAGTTTTGCATACATTTTGTGCACATTTGTGAGTTTTTTTCAAACGCTGCTTATTGCAACAGTTGAATCTTGTATGAATGTAACACAAGATCTTTCCTCAAAAATTTCCAGACCGAGTTGCTGAGAACGGCGTCAGATCGATAAACTCAAATTGTCTTTCAAACTCACGTCTCCAGCTGAGATGACTTTTTCTTTACGCACGGTACTAGGTCGATTTATATATTATATTATACATACTTAAAAATTTTGGGGTCAGCTATGACACGCGTTAGAACACGCGACTATCATATGGTAGAACAATGAATATATATTTCTTTCTCCAGTCAGCTACATTTAAAACAGTAGACATTCACATTCGTCTATAAAAGAAACAGGTGCCATTTGTTGTAAGTCTAAATACAGAAAAATCTGGAAGTCTAGCCCCACCCCTTCTGGTAACTCCTATTCAAATGTACCATTCCGCCCACTTTAGAAATCAAGATATATATATATATATATATCTATATATATAAAAATGAAATGGTCCACGTATGTCATACCATCACTTGAGAACGGCTGGAGCGATTTGGCTGATTTTTTTTTTATTCGATTCGAAATTTCCCGTAGATTGTTTGTGTTGAAAAAAATCAAATCCAGGTGGCGCTAGGGTGGAATTATATCGAAAATTTGAATGCATGTACCAATTCAACTGAAATTTAGAATGGATATTCGTTTGATCATGAGAAAACATTTTATGTACAAATGGACCCGGTAGATGGCGCTGGGGTCGGTTTACAATCAAAATTTTAACGAATGGGCCAATTTAATTGAAATTCAGAATCTATGTTTGTTTGATCATCAGAAAAAATTGTATGTACAAATGGAACCGGTAGATGGCGCTGGGATGTATTAATAATCAAAATTTTAACGAATAGACCAATTTAACTGAAATTCAAAATGTAAGTTTGTTTGATCATGAAAAACAATTCTATGTACAAATGGACCCGGTAGATGGCGCTGGGGTGTATATTTATCGAAAATTTTAATGGAAGGACCAATTTTACTGAAATTCAGAATGTATGTTTGTTTAATCACCAGAAAAATTGTATATACAAATGGACCCGGTAGGTGGCGTTTGGGTGGATTTTTAATCAAAATTTGAGAGAATGGACCAATATAACTGAAATTTAGTTGGTATATTTGTGTGATCATTAGAACATAGTTTTTGTATAAATGGAACCGATAGGTGCCGCTGTGGAGTTATAATAAAAATGTTAACGAATCAACAATTTGTCTGAAATTAAGAATGAATATTTTTTTATAACGAGTATTTTTTTGTATAAATGGACCCGCTGTTGAAGTGGTTGGAGCTGAATTATTTTGAAATGTATGAATTTTTGGACATGAAAAATTTTGGATGTATGTATGGATTCAGTTGCTGGTGTTTACCTTATGATATACTTAATTCTTTGAAAGTCATTTAGTCACCATTACTTATATTACATAAAAAATTTTTTTTAACATCAAAATTATTGAAAACTCTTTATATAAAAACAGATGTCCATTTTGATGACAGCACTAATTGCAAAAACGGTTAAACCGATTTTGACCAAAATTGCAGTGAAAGTTGGGGATGGGCTGTAGTTGGTCACCCAGACCGCAAACGGCGCACTTCCTATATAATTAGAGAGCTTCACTAAAAGGTTTTTCGCATTTCGAACTTTTAGGGGACAAACCCGAAAATGGGAAAAACTGTTGCTATCACCCAGACCAAATGGTTAATAGAGTTGTTGCGCCAAATGAAGGGATTTTTGGAAATTCGTACTCCTTGGAATAAAAAGAGGCAAAGTGTTATCATTACTCCAACAGAGAATGTTATATGTCAGTCAATCGGCTTAAAAAATATTGTTTTAGCAATTCTAAGAATAACATATAATAGTCTTTTAAATATATGAAATACAGAATTGGTCCGGGTAAACCTTGCCCTTTAAATTTAAATATTTCAGAGGCCAATGTTATAAACCAATCGGAATTAGATTTCAACTGCACTCACAGAATGTATGCAACATACATTATCAACATCTTTTAAAATAATTTGGAGGCAGGACGAAGTCTGCCGGGCCAGCTAGTCTATATATATAAAAGGCTTGGGTGACTGACTGATCACTCCCCAGCCCAAACGGCTAAAGCTAGAACCGTGAAATTTAGAATGTAGGTTTCTTTTATGACGTAGGTGCGCACTAAGAAGGGATTTTTGGAAATTTGGTCTGCAAGGGGGTAAAATGGACGTGGCACCGCCCCATACAACTGGAATTTTAAAATGGCTGTATCTTTTAAACCATTTTAGGTAAGAAGTCGAGATTTGGTACGTATATCGGTCGTATAAGAAAAAATATTTTTTGTTTGTAGAAAGTGGGCGGTGCCACGCCCCTTATTGAAATTGTTATACTAGCTAAATAAATGGACCGATTGTTATGAAATTATCACTGTGAGTTACTGTCAGCAGGGCATCTATCATAGCCTACATGAAAACAAAATTAGACAAAGGGGCGTGGCACTGCCCACACAAACCGAAATTTCAATCGGTGATATCTCAATAGCCATTAAAAGTATAAGGATGAGATTTGCTACAAATGTTAATGATACAAAGAGGAATACGTCTGGCTAGAAAATGGGCGGTGCCACGCCCCTTTTGAAAAAAAATCGTTTTCTGGGCACAATAAATGGACCGATTGCAATGAAATTTTAACTGTGTAGTACTATCCGTAGGGCCTCTACCATAGGCTACATAAAAACATAATTAGAAAAAGGGGCGTGGCACCGCCCAGACAAACCGAAATTTGAGTTAGTCATATAGCTCGAGCCATTAGGGATATGAAGATGAGATTTGCTACATATGTTACTGGTATAAGAAGGATTAGGTCTTGCTGGAAAATGGGCGGTGCCACGCCCCTTTTTGAAAAATTGTTATACTGGCCAATTAAATGGACCGATTGTAATGACATTTTCACTGTGAGGAACTGTCCGCAGGGCCTCTATCATAGGCTACATGAAAACAAAATTAGACAAAGGGGCGTGGAACCGCCCACACAAACCTACGGATCTCAATAGCCATTAGAGTTATGAAGACGAGATTTGCTACAAATGGTTCTGATACAAAGAGGAATACGTCTGGCTGGAAAATGGGCGGTGCCACGCCCCTTTGAAAAAAATCGTTGTCCCGGTGAAATAAATAAACCGATTGCAACAAAATGTTCACTGTGTAGCACTGTCAGCGGCTACATAAAAAACATAATTAGACAAAGGGGCGTGGCACCGCCTACACAAACCAAAAGTTTAATCGGTCATATTTCACAGGCCATTAAAGGTAAGAAGATAAAATTTGCATTTGGTACATGGCGGATAATGTATCTCTGGGAAATAGGCGGTGCCACGCCCCTTCTGGTTAAACTGTTTGTCAGTCATATTAATAGAATGATTGTAATAACATTTTCATTATCTATATATTTTAAATTGCTTACTGGGTGAAAATTCAGATAAAATAATATTCAGCTAAGAATGGATTTTTGGATATTCGTACTTTTAGGGGTATCGCAGAAATTGATATGGACATGCCCGCTATCAAAATGGATTGAAGGTTTTTGTAAAATCCGATATTTCTGGGTAAAAAAATCGAAAAAGAGATTTTACTTTCGCCCAGACCAAACGGCTAATGCTATAATCATGATAATTTGTATGGGCTTGCTGCCTATGGAATTAGAACGAAGTAAGGACGGTTTTCGAAATTGTTACCTTTTAGGAGTCAAATTGCAGAAAGTGATAAACTGGTACTAAACGGCTAAAGGCATAGTCGCAAAAATTTAAGTGAATATTTTAGTTGTGCAATGTGAAATAATTTTTTGAAATTCTGGTACTATGGTCCAGAACAACTGCCTAAAGGTAAGGTTACGAAAATGTAAATAGAATTGCTGCATATAGAATTGGAGAGCCAACAGAAGAAGTTGTAGAAATTCGAACATTTAGGCGTAAACAGGCAGATAATACTGGTACCATCACCCATATCAAAAGGCTAAATCTATAATCGTATATGATGATGATTCCTATAGAATTAGAGGGAGTACCAGTCCATTATAAATGTGCGTTACGAATGTATCTTTTGAAATTCGTACTTTTAGGTATAATAAGGTACTAAAGCGATACAATCACTCAGACTAATGGGATAAAGCTACAATCACATAAATAAGGTGTTTGTTGGTCTTATGATGATTTTACATGTATTGCTTCATAAGAAGATTCATTGTAAGTATGGGTGAAGCCACGCGAGCCGGGAAAGGTAGTATATATATATATATATATATATATATATATATATATATATATATATATATATTCAGATTCTGTATTTTGTTAGGCAAATTTTAGGTTTTTACTGAGGGTATGGGTCGGGTTTCCCGACTGAAACTTTCTTACATGTTCGTACTTCTACTGTATCGAAGGGTATTGTTATAAAAGGATAAAGGAATTTTATTGTACCAAAAAGATCTTTAATGGTAACATAGATTTCTTTTAGTGTACCAAACAGTACTTTTGTTGTACCAAAAAGTACTTTTAATATATCATTATGTACCTTTTTTGTACCAAAAATAACTTTTTATATCACAGAGGATTTTTTATACCAAAGAGTAAAATATTGTACTAAAAGTACATTTACGGTACCAAAAAGTACTTTTATTGTAACAATAAGTAATTTTATTGTACCAAAAAGTACTTTTATTGTTCCAAACAGTACTTTTTCTGTACCATAATGATCTTTTATTGTACCAAAAAGTTGTATTGTACCTAAAAGTTCTTTTAATCTATAATTTAATCTATAATTAATCTTTTTTTATGCCAAAAAGTACTTTTTGTACCACAGGCGACTTTTTACGTACCAAAAAATAATATTTTTCTACGAAAAATTACCATTATTTAAAAAAAAGTACTTTCATTGTTCCCATAAGTACCTTTATTGTACCAAAAAGTACTTTTATTGTCCTAAAAATAACTATTATAGTACCATGAAAGTCTTTTGTGTACCATGAAGATCTATACTTGTACCATAAAGTACTTTTATTGCAACACAAAGTACCTTTTTGTATCAAAAAGTACTTTGTAGACCACAGAGGAATTTTTTGTACCAAAGAGTAATAATATTGTACGAAAAAGTACTTTATGGTATCAAAAAGTTCTTTTATCGTGTCAAAAAGTACTTTTATTTTCACAAAAAGTACCTAAATTGTATCAACATCTATATTCAATTTATTAAAAAGTACTTTTTATGTACCAACATGTTTGTACTTTGTACCAAAAATCTACTTTTGTTGTATTAGAAAGTACAAAAGTACCATTTAGTCATTTTATTGTTAAATAATTGTAATAAAAAGTGTTTTCGTTGTACCAAAAGTTATTTTGTATATCGAGGGGTACTTTGACTGTACCAAAGAGTTCTTTCTTACCAACTAGTACCTTTTTTGTAGCAACAAGTACATGAATTGTACCAAAAAGTACCTTTACTACATTATAAAGTGATTTTCCTGGACCAATTCTTTTGTTTTATCAAAAAGCGGTATTATTGTACTAAAAAAACTTTTTATTATATCAGAAATTTCTTTTACTGTATTAGAAGTACTAGTAAGCATTAATAGTACTTTTTGTACCTATTTCGTACCTAAAAGTAATGTTTTTGAACCATAAATTAGTTTAATTGTATCAAAAAGTACTTTTATTGTACCAATATTTTTTTATTGCACGAACCTATACTTTTGTTTTACGAAAAGGTAATTTTATTGTACCAACAACAAAAGTTTTTGTACCAAAGTTACTTTTTTGTAAAGTACTTTTATTGACCGAAAAATTACTTTTTTGCACCAACACGTCTATTTGTATACTAGGGCGGGTCGATTTGTAGGGAATAAACCCAATGAGCGATATACACAAATATGTAGGATTTTTTAAACCTTGACCCAACGGGTCAAAAGTCAGGACATGAAATTCGTTTTAGAGGTATGGTTCCTCGGAAAAAGTTTCCTAGAATACGATTTTCCTTGTCATTTGAGCGATTTTTAAATCGCACCGAAGGTTAGCTTCAGTTTGTTCTTCCATTTGTAACGCCTATAAGAAGGCGTGTTAGATATGAGCTATATGGAGGTATATATAAATGATCAGAATCGAATTCTGAGCCGATTTTAAGATGTCCGTTCGTCTGTGTCCTGTCCTCGCGATTACGGCCGTAGCTTAAGTTCTATCGAGCTGAAATTTGGTAAGCGAGCTTCAATGCTCTAAGCGGGGGTTAAAGTTCTATGACGACTTAGATCGGTTAAGACTTACACCCACCTTCCATACAAACTACCGCTTTTTGGGAGTTTGACCCTGCGATTACAGCTGTGGCTTAAGAGGTATCGAGCTAAAATTTGTTGTGCAAGCTTCTATCCGCTAAGCGGCGGTTGAATTCTAAAATGAGCACTATCTGATGAAAACTACTCCCCACCTTCCATACAAACTTCACCTTTTTGGGGTGTGCCCATCTGTCGATTACAGTCGGAGTTAAAAACTATCGAAATTTTATTATGCGAGCTTTGTACTCTAAGCGGAGGTTTTGTTCCAAATTGACTCTGATTGGGGGAAACCTACTCCCATGTCACATACTACTATACCTTTTTGGGGGTCTGACCCTGCGATTACAGTCATAGTTTAAGAGGTATCGAGCTAAAATTTGTTGTGCAAGCTTTTATCCCTTATCGGCGGTTGAATTCTAAGATGAGCAATATATGTCAAAAACTACCCTCACTTCCTATAATAACTGATCCTTTTTGGGAGCCGCCCGTCTGTCTGTCTCGCAATTAAAGCCGTATTTTAGGAGCTACGAGTTGAAATTTGGTATGCTTGCTTTTATCCCTTAAGCTTAGGTTATGTTTTAAGATAAGCAAGATCGGTCAAAAACTACTACCACCTCCCATACAAATTGTCCCTTTTGGGTGCCTGACCCTTCGATTAATGCCGTAGTTTAAGAGCTATCAATCTGAAATTTTGTATGCAAGCTTCTATTATCTAAGCGAAGGTTATGTTTTAAGATAAGCAAGCTCTGGAATCAGCGCGTTAGTTTAACTTTGAACTTTGTTGTTCAAGCTTCTAAGATATGTAAGATCGGTCAAAAACTACACACACCTGGCATAAAAACATCCCTAATTGGGAGTAAATTTGGGTTATTCGCGATTTTAAGTGTCTCGAGCATTTAAAAAAAACATTTTATCTACTTCCAACTACACAGACATCAGAAAAGTACTAAAATATATCCTTAATTTACTTCTCTTGTATATTCGAATATGTTTTACTATTCCTTAAACATATAAAACAACTTCCACATCCCCCATCCTAATTGATTTACATTACAATTTGCAATTTCCCTTCCCCCCGTACACCCGGACATATGATTGTTATTAATTTTGCATCACAACAAAAAAAAACACCACATACGTAACCCCCAAAGTATGCAACACATTTCATAGTCATAAAAAGTTTTAAGTGTCAAGATCATCAGAGTGAGTAGTAATATATTTTAACAAATTTACATATTATAATGTCAATAAATATCTATCATTTATCTTCTGTTGCTGCTGATGCCATTTGCCCATCAGCACAACACAGCACAGTCCAGTCAGTGCCCTGCCTGCCACACGCTCAAGCTGTAAATATTTTATCATTGAAAGTGTGTGTGTAAATGTAAGAGTGTGAGCCAACGCTTGTACTTTTGAAAATGTTCATTCATAAGTTTAACTGTCATTTGGGGGTTTTGGGATATCACAACACACACACACACATACATACATCATCATCACGCATGCAATAGCATACAAAGAAACATGAAATATATCAGAAAACAACTTGACATGACATGACATTACAAGCCAAGTAATCATTCTAGCAAAAAATTCAAATGCACAAAGAAAAACCAACTCCGCTAACAATACTACACACACTCTTATACATGAACTATCTAAGCATAGAAATGTGTGTTGGTGTGTGTGTGTGTTTATAAGTGAAATCCAAACACATACGCAATGAATGGTATACTTAAAAATTTTACACTTTTCAAGAGTGTTGTCGAGAGCAACATAAAACCACACACACACCAACAAAAAAAAAACGGAAATGAAATCAAGAAAACAATACAACACAAAGAAGAAGAACGGCTAAAATGTTATGCAAAAATTGCACTATCATCATTTATCATTTGTGTTAGAATAACACCACCACCAGCAGCAACAACAACAACAGCAACAGCTATGGCATTATTACTTACATACTTGTGCTGGTTTTTGTATTGGTGGTAATGTTTGCCTGTTTTTGCTGTTTAAGATGGCTTAGTTATTTATAACGTGTTACGCTGTTGGTTGTTTTTTTTCTCTCTTCAAACTGTCTGCTTTTTTCGTTTCCTTCCGTTTGATTTCAAATGCGTAATACGAAGGTTGAGTGATCGGTTAAATATAAAGAGGAGCAGTGAATGGTTATCTGTGTTTGTTAGTAATAATAAAACAATTAATCTTATGATTCATTGCACTATCATCAAGGACAGCATAGCACTACTCCTCAGGTGATAATAAGGACATCAAGGACTCCTCAGATGATAGTCTCGTCTTTTTAGATAACATCTTCAACATAACTGTCGTAACTGGGTTTTTAATATAAACTGCCTACCGCTTTGTTTTTAACACCATTGATCCTATTTTCCTATGATTTCTTTGCAGTTAGATCCCTAACAACAATTGCACCTCGTATTTTTCCCAATCACATTTGTTTCTCATGTTAACTTACTAAGGTTTTTTATTATTTTCCTCTTTTCATTTTCGTTTTATTTCCTTACATATTGCAGTGCAAAAATCCTGCCCCCACTTAGTATAGGGAAAAACACACACACACACACTGGCTCAAAACCATTTTTATTCTGTTGATTGTCTGTCGTGTAAATATGAATTTGAATATGGCCAAAGAGCAAGCAGGAAAATGCTTCAAAAGGAAAATCCTTAACAAAAAAAAACTCAACAAGCTTTATAGAAAAGAAGCGTAAAAAGCTACACATAAAATTGATGAACCTCTGTCTGTATGTTGAGCAAAAGAAATTCTTAAAAAAATGAAAAATTGCACAATCTTTTCTTTCAAAGGGGGTAAAAAGTGACTTTTTGATAGGGATCATTGTCTAGGGAAAATGTTATAAATGTTGCAGAGCAATAAGACAGCAAAGAAACATTTTGTTTTTAGCCAATTGTTTTTTAGCCTTCAAAGCGTACAACTTAGATTGTTTTGAATATTTAGTGTTGGAAGAAGGGGTATTGTTGTAAAAGTATTAAATAATCGAACAAAAGATGTTTTTAGCAAAAACATTTATTTATTTTCTATACCGATAAACTCACATTCAATAATTGTCAAAATAATACAGCCGATCATACGTTCTAAACAAATAGACGGTTGACTAAAATACAAAGCACAAAATTCGTCAACTCATTGATTTGTGACTGAATTTTATAAACTGACGCCCCATCTGGTACCTTTTATACCGATCAGTAACCGCCCGCTTTGGAGACTTTATTATAATTTAGTAATATTTAGTTAAGCTCAAACATGATAAAGTCTTGGTGAACAAATTGGAACTCTAGCCACACTCCTTTTGGTACCTTCCAAACAAATGTACCACTCCGCCCACTTTAGAAATTTTTTTGTTTTACTGAGGGTGAGGGTATATGTAAGTCGGTTTTAACGACTGCAATTTTTTGACTGGTTGGTGATATCGAGCTGAACATTAATGTGCAAGCTCATATCCTCTAAGAGCAGGTTAAGCTCCAAGATGAGCAAGATCGGACCAAAATTACTTATACCTCCCATACAAACGCCCCCATTTTGGAAGTGTCCGTCTGTCTGTACCCCCGATTACAGCAGTAATTTAAGAACTTACTTACTTACTTAGCTGGTACTTCTATGCAATCCCAGTGGATTATATACCGCACGTAGAAAAATATTATAAGCGCCTCGATCTTCTGCGATTCTTCTCCAGTTAGTCACACCGAGTTCTGTAAGGTTCTCAGTAACCTGGTCTTTCCAACGGAGTTTTGGTCGCCCTCTTTTGCGTCGTCCATCGAGTTCATTGTCGAAGACTTTTCGAGCTGGAGCATTTTCGTTCATGCGTACAACATGACCTAGCCAACGCAACCGTTGCACCTTAATGCTTCTGACCACGTCAATGTCAGTGTACAGCTCGTACAGCTCATGATTCATACGACGCCGATACTCTCCGTTAACGATGATGGGCCCATATATTTTACCGAGTATTTTTCTCTCGAATAACGCCAGAACCGATTCATCCGCTTGTGTCATAACCCAGGATTCTGAGCCATACATTAAGACAGGTAGAACCATCGAGCTGAAATTTTGTATACCAGCTTTATTATTATTATTATTAGCCTTTAAAACAACTTGACACATATATATATTTATATCTTAGTGCCTAAGTCAGAGGCCGAAATGATCAAAGATTTCCATTCGCTTCGGTCTTGTGCGCACCGTCTCCAGTCAGTCCTACCAAGCAGCGTCAGTGATTCCTCCACCTGGTCCTTCCAACGTAGTCGCGGTCTCCCTCTTTTGCGCCGTCCTTCGAGGTCTTGATAGAATACCTTTCGTGCTGGAGTTTCCTCATCCATTCTCACGACATGGCCTAGCCAGCGTAATCGTTGCACTTTGATCCGCTTGACGACATCAATGTCGTGGTATAACTCGTACAGCTCATGGTTCATCCGAACCTTAACTCGCTGTTTACGCAAATGGGTCCATATATTTTGCGAAGTATTTTTCTTTCAAACACCGCCAGATGAGCTGCATCTGCCTGTGTAAGCACCCAAGATTCGGAGGCGTACAACAGGACCGGTAAAATTAGTACCTGGTACAGCTGAACTTTGGTAGTTCGAGATAGGGTGGTGTTTATAAAGTGCTCCCGTAGTCCAAAGAAACACCTGTTAGCAAGCACTATTCTCCGTTTTATTTCGAGGCTGACACTGTTGTTCTTGTTCATGGCGGATCCAAGGTAGATAAATTCATCCACTACCTCAAAGCAATAGTGTTCAACGTTCACGCTGCGTCCCCAACGGGTGGACACTTTGTTCGATGATACCATTAACTTCGTCTTGTCCTCATTCACTGCCAAACCCATTTTTGCTGACTCCCTTTCAACTGATGTGAAAACAGCTGTTACCTCTCGCATCGTTCGACCGATAATGTCGATATCATCGGCATATGCGAGCAGCATGTGGCTCTTATTAAATATGGTGCCAGACATGTTAACCGCTGCTTTCCTTAACACCTTCTCCATCACTATGTTGAACAGCATACATGACAAACCGTCACCCTGTCTAAGACCTCTCGTCGTATCGAATGGTGCAGATAGATCTTTGCCAATCCGAACAGAGGATTTGGTATTCGTAAGGGTACACCGGCAGAGACGAATTATCTTCGCAGGAATACCGAACTCAGACATGGCTTCGTATAGTCGATGCCTGATGGGACTATCGAAGGCAGCTTTGTAATCGACAAAGAGGTGGTAAGTGCCGATTTGCTTCTCATGGGTTTTCTCAAGAATCTGCCGTAGTGTAAATATCTGATCCGTCGTGGATTTGCCTGGTCTAAAGCCGCACTGATAAGGTCCAATCAGGTTTTCCACAATTGGCTTTAGACGTTTACACAGTATGCTAGACAGGACCTTATACGCAATGGGTAAGAGGCTAATTCCACGATAGTTTTTACACTCACTACGGTCACCTTTTTTGTAGATTGGACATAGCACACTGAGATTCCAATCCTTTGGCATGCTCTCATGAAGCCAAATGTTCTCTATGAGCTGTTGCATGCTTAAAACAAGCTCATCTCCACCCGCCTAAAACAACTCAGCTGGAAGACCATCAGCCCCAGCGGCCTTGTTGTTCTTTAGGAGGGATATGGCAGTTGTTATCTCAGCTTGGCTCGGAGGTGGACACTCGATGTTATCATCTCGGATTGGTGCACAGTCTTCTTCCGTCAAGTTTTCACACATCAATAGGCTACAGAAGTGATCTTTATATATTCTCAGTACGCTCTCGGAGTCAGTAACGAGATGACCATCATTGTCTTTAAAGGAGGGAAGACCTGTTCCATGTACCTTTCCTTTTATCTTTTGATAGAATTTTCGGGCTTCACCTCTGTTCCTGTAATCTTCAATACACACATTATTCCGCTCCTTAAGCTCCCGTTTTTTTCGCCTGAAGAGTCGAGTCGCCTCCCGCCTTTTCTCCCTATACTTTTCATGAACAGCATTGGTCATCGTACCAGGCATTATCGTTAAAGGGCTTCACATACCCTAGTACGGACCGCGCAGTCCTTTCCATCGAGTGGGCAATATGTTGCCATTGCGCGCTAGTATTTTCGGGAGTTGGAGCATCAAGAAGTAGTTGAGTGGGTTGGTCAGAATAGGCGTTGGCTATCTCCGCGGTCTGCAGTTTAGCGATGTCCAGCTTTCTCTGTGCCTGGTTACGCAGGGTTTTCGCTCTGCTTAGCCTAGTACGCACCTTCACTGCAGTGAGGTGGTGATCCGAGTTGATGTTCGCACCTCTGATCACTCGTACGTCTAAGACACTTGACGCGTGCCTTCCATCGATTACCACGTGATCAATTTGGTTTCTCGTTACTTGATCGGGAGATATCCACGTTGCTTTGTGAATGTTTTTGTGGTCAAATCGTGTGCTGCTAATTACCATGTTCCTTGCTGCAGAGAAATCAATCAGTCTGATTCCGTTTGGCGATATGTCAGTATGCAGACTAAATTTTCCGACTGTTGGGCTAAAGACATTCTCCCGGCCTATTTTGGCATTAAAATATGTTTCTATGTTGTTTCTTCAAGTTGGGCGTAGAATTCGTCTTTGACCTCGTCACTTTTCTCCTCCGTCGGAGCATGAGCACATATCAGCGTGATGTAGAAAAATTTTGCCTTTAGTCTTATGGTGGCGATTCGTTCACAGTAATGTCAGCCTTATACTCTTCGAGGACATCCGCCAGTTGAATAGAGGCACCTGGTCGGTAAAGAGTTCTAACATTCCAAGTGCATATTCTCAAATCATGGTCCTTAAAACGTTTGCGGTGGTCGTCAACATTTTGGGGGTTTCTTTTTCTCTTATTTCTCATTTTATAAAAATAAAATGTATACCAGCTTCCATCCTCAAAATCGGACAAACACTACTCCTACCTATGCTACGAAGTCGAGATTTGGTACATATATCGGTTGTATAAGAAAAAATGCTTTGTTTGCGGAAAGTGGCGGTGCCACACCCCTTTTTTAAAATAGTTATATTGGCCAAATAAATGGACCGTTTGCAATTGAATTTTCTATGTGTGATAATGACCATATGGCCTCTTTCATAGGCTACATAGAAACATAATTCAACAAAGAGGCGTGGCACCGCCCACACGAACCGAAGTTTCAATCGGTCATATCGCAAGAGCCATTAGAGGTATGAAGATGGGATTTGCTACATATGTTATTGATACAAAGAGGATTACGTCTCGCTGGAAAATGGGCAGTGCCACGCCCCTTTTGAAATAAATGGACTGATTGCAATGAAATTTTCACTGTGCAGTGCTGTCCGTAGGACCTCTACCATAGGCTACAAGAAAACATAATTAGACAAAGGGGCGTGATACCGCCCACACAAACAAAAATTACAATCGTTCATGTTTAATGAGCCACGTAAGGTATGAGGATGAGATTTCCTACATATATTAATGGTACATTGGGGATTACGTCTCACTGGGAAATGGGCAGTACCACGCCCCTTTTTATGTCGGTCATATTAATAGAACGATTGTAATAACATTATCATAATCAATATATTTAAAATTGTCTACTCTCTGTAGATAGGATTATGAATTTTGGGATGATTGTTTCCCTTTTCGAGTAAACGTCAGCTAAGAACGAATTTTTGGAAACTCGTAATTTTATAAGGAAAAATTTACAAATAAGGGATAAAAGTTATATCGGCTAATGGTATAATCGTGAAAATATTATATGAAAATGCTTACTATCAAATTGGATTGAAGTATTTTTTTGTTTTTTGAAATCCGAAGCTTTTGGGTAAAAAATTTAAAAAAGGGATAAAAATGTTACTTTCGCCCAGGCCAAACGGCTAATGATGTAATCGTGATAGTTCATAGAGGCTTGCTCCCTATGCAATTAGAACGAAGCAAGAAGGGTTTTCGAAATTCATACCTTTTAGGGGTAAAAAGGACTGAAAAGGGATAAAACTGATAATAAATTTTCAAATTCGAAAAAGGGATAAAACTGATTATATCACCCAGATCAAATACCTAAAGGTAGAGTTACGAAAATATAAATAGAATTGCTCCCTATAGAATTTGAGAGCCTCCAGATGGGATTTTGAGAAATTCGAAGATTTAGGGGTATAAAGGCCGAATAGGGATATAACTGGTACCATCACCCAGACCAAACGACTAAAGTTATAATCGTATATGGGTATACTTCCTATAGAATTAGAGTGGGTACCAGTCCATTTCAGTTGTGCGATACGAATGTATCTTTGAAGTTCGTACTTTTATGGTTAAAAAGGGAGTAAAGTGGTACAATCACTCAGACCAATGGGATAAAGCTACAATGACATAAATAGTGTTCGTTCATCTTACGGAGCGTTTGCATTTTATTTGTATTGCTAAAATTCATAAGAAGATTCATTGTAAGTACGGGTGAAGCAACGCGAGCCAGGAAAACTAGTATTTTTAATATTTTTAATCGTTTTAATATTTTGAATTTTATCAATATATTTAGTATTTTGAATATTTTTAATACTCTTAATATTTTTAATAGTTTGAATATTTTGAATATATTTAGTACTGTTAGTATTTTTAATATTTTCAATATTTGCATTATTTTTAACATTTTTAAAATGTTTAACATTTAATAATTTTAATATTTTTAATTGTTTGAATATTTTGAATTTTTTCAATATATATAGTATTTTGAATATTTTTAATAGTTTAAATATTTTGAATTTTTTTAATATATTTAGTATTTTTAATAATTTTTAAATTTTTAATATTTTTTATAGTTTGAAAATTTTTAATATTTTTAATATATTTACTGTTTTTAATATTTTTTATATTTTCAATATTTTGAAAATTTGCATTATTTTAAACATATTTAAAATTTTTAAAAATTTTAACATTTAATAATTTTAATATTTTTAATTGTTTGAATATTTTGAATTTTGTCAATATATTTAGTATTTTGAATATTTTTAATAGTTTGAATATTTTTAGTATTTTTAATACATATTTTTAATATTTTTAGCATTGTTAATACATATTTTTAATATTTTTAATATTTTAAACATTTTTAATATTTTTAATATTTTCAATATTTTTAATATTTTTAGTATTTTTAATACATATTTTTAATATTTTTAATATTTTAAACATTTTTAATATTTATAATATTTATAATATTTTTAATATTTTTAATCGTTTTAATATTTTTAATATTTTTAGTATTTTTAATATTTTTAATATTTTGAATGCTTTTAATAATTTTAATATTTTCAATACTTTAAATAAGTTATTATTTTTCAAGTTTCGAATAGTTTTTTATTTGTTATAAAATTTTTTAACATTTGCTTAATTAAATTTTTAAATTCCTCAAATATTTGTTCCACCTACGCTCACTTCATAATTGTTGTCGTACAACTTTCAATTCAATGCCATTTTAACGCTTCATTGCCCCATAAAGTTTCCCTTTCATGTGGTCAGATCAAAGCTAGCTTACCCTTTCTCTACTTTCATATTGATAGTGAACCTATAACATTTCTATTTCAAATCTCTTAATATTTCCTGTTTCCTGTAATTGTGAAAAAAAAAACATACCAAACTTACAATTGAAATCACCACCACCATGACCCTGACTAGATGTACACTCTCGCATAACTATTCTCAGCTTTTGTACGCTTCGTGAAAGCGATATATCCTAGCAAATTTTTCCATTATTATCCTTTTATATATGACTCTTGTTGTTAGCTGAATGGTAGTTGTTGCGTTGTTTTTGCATTGTGTGTGTGTGTGTTGTTCTTTTGTTGTTTCCTTACTATTTCATAGCAGTGTGCTCTGATATATCACCTAAACCGGAAATGCTTGGCAAAGCTTATTTTATTTGCCTTGGTGAAACAACTACCAATAATACTAACATATAGCAACTTTCAGACAAACTGCTTATTCCAGGATCAAACACACATACACACACAAGGAAGTTCTGTAATGCTTTCAGATATATTTCGCTTACAACCATATCATTGCTGGTTGGGTATAGACCAACAATCACATCTATTATCCCAACTTTTCTGTAGAGAAATTAATAGATGGAGAGCGAGGGATAGAGAGGGAGAGGACGAAGGATCATATTATGCACTTTATTCGTGGGTCCTTAAAGAATGTGTTGCAGAATTAAGTTTCAATATGTAACCAATACGACCAATATTTTGCAAAACTATAGAAAACATTAAAGTTATTAACAGTTTTTAAATTAATAATATTGTTAAAGATATTTAATAGATTTTTTCCAGTAAAAACTTCTACTAAGCCCTCCGCTCAAACTTTCTCTCTCTCTATACTTTTACCCAACTAGTTATACAACAACAAACCATACGATTTCCTTTCTATCTTAGTTGTGGCCTGAAAGAGAAAACATATCGCTTTAGCCGGTCCTGCATTATTCGTTTAGTTTGTTTAGTTGCAGCCATAGTTAACTATTGTGTTACCCTGACTGTTATAGGCCGGCAGTATATTTTCCTTAGCTACCAACCAATATATCAGCAACGTATGTCCTGCGTTTACCCTAGGACTTGCTTAACTCTATTCGCTTAGATTTTTTTACAGCACAATCTTTTTTCCCTTCCTTTTCCAGTGTCCAACGTCTTTTGTTGGGTTGTAAATCAGCATCAGAAATTATGAGGGGGAAATTTTGTTTTATTCAACCAAAACTTTAAAGCCATATTTATTGTTATTTTAGTTGTAAAGCATCTTATAACTAAAATATTAACCAGAGAGGGAGCGCTGGATTGCGAAAGATAGTAATTTTTACATGAAGCTACAAATAGACTAGAAGTTATAATTTTATCTAAAAACTAGGGTGAATATCCTCTTAATAATACAGCCATAAAACTCTGCACTCGTCTCATGTTTCTGTCGAGTACTTCTACCCTAATGGCTGCTTTTACCGACCTCTTTATTTTTATTAAACTTTTGTGTTTTCCATATGAAATTTTATGCTACAACTTTTGAAAATTCATCATAAAATTCCACCAAAGGATTTTTAAGATACATAAATATGACACCTTTATACATATGATTTTGGTCGTTTTTCTTCATTCATCCAGAATAGCAGTGAAAAATACCTGTAAATTTGAGAGATCATAAAAACAAGAAACCTTCTCTTCGCTCGCGCAGTCCTTTAGCCATCAGCGACACAAAGTCATACTTCTGTGGTTTATGACCGTTTTTAACCTGCAAATGCGAGAAGACGTGAACAGTGAACATGAGATCATAAACTTGAAGAACAATTTTTCATTAAAGTTTATGATGTAAACCATATAACATTTACCTAAAAGACACCAACACAACCACCACACCACAACAACAAGTATCAGCCAAGTGTGTCAACCGTCGGAAATAAAACTGATGTACAATATATATTGTCAGAGTTTAGAAGGAAATGAAACTGTAACTGGTGACAAATACATATAGCCAAGACCACATACATTATAAGTAACATTTTACGAGTTTGGACCATAAAACATGAGTATCCCCATTGAATGCAGAACCAAAGTTTATGACATCGCATCATCTATAGTTTAAGCGGAGGAGAGGACATATAACACAAATGGCAAAGAGACTATTTGAGGGTTAGACGATTGGTAAAGAGTAGTAAAAAATATAGATCCTGAAAGAAGAGGTCCTTAAACATAAATTGATTTATTAAAATTTGCAAACTCTCATATACTAATATCTGCCGAGAGGTACACTCGGTAGGCATTAAATATTTAACCAAATATCAAACATATAAAAACTGAACAAATTACACAGTGCAACACACTTTTTCGGGGGTGAACCAAACCTATATCAAACGATTGCATTTGACCTCAGTAACAAAACCCTAAACTCAATTTTGCTCCACTACGTCACAAATTTTTTTTACAGTGGTTTAAAGTTTGATTTTTTTGGTCAAAAGTCGAATCAAAGAATATGAAAAATCATCTGTAAAAATACGTTTGGGGTATTTCATGTCTTCGGAGACCTATATTAAAACCATCAGGGGAATATTTTCTCGGAACATTTTAACCCTCTAGCTCCCACCCGTATGGGAAATTTTTGGCCCAATTTTGAAAAACCGTTTAAAAGTCAACTTTGGACGGAGGTCAAGGATTAGAATCTTCGATAGAAATATTCTCCAGAAAATTTCACTAAGAGTCACCGAAGACAAATAACCTCTACGAGTCAAATGTTCCAAAATAAAATCAAAATGAAATGTTAAAGAAATGTTAAAAAGTCTATTTTTGAGCAAACAGTGCAACGCACTTTTTCGGGAGTGAATTAAACTAATATCAAACGATAGCATTTGACCTCTGTAATAAAACCCTAAACTCCATTTTGCTCCACTACGTCACAATTTTTATATACAGTGGGTTAAAGTTAGATTTTTTTTATACAAAGGTCAAATAAAAGAAAATGAAAAATCATGTGTAAAAATAGATTTGGGATAGTTCATTTCTTCGGAGACCTACATTAAAATATTCCGGGGAATATTTCCTCGAAACATTTTAACCCTCTATCTGCCACCCATTTTGAACATTTTGCGAAATTTGACTTTTAAGCTGTTTTTCAAAATTCATCCTAAGGGTTAGAGCTGGAGGGTTCAAATGTTCTGATGAAATGTTCCTCTGAAAATTTTGATGTATAACTCCGCAGACATGGACTATCCCAAACCTTTTTTTAAAAATGATTTTTCATTATCTTTTATTTGACTTTTGTCTAAAAAAATCCAACTTTAACCCACTGTATACAAAAATTGTGACGTAGTGGAGCAAAATGGAGTTTAGGGTTTTATTACAGAGGTCAAATGCTATCGTTTGATATTGGTTTAATTCACTCCCAAGAAAGTGCGTTGCACTGTTTGCTCAAAAATAGATTTTTTAACATTTCTTTGACATTTAATTTTGGTTTTATTTTGGAACCTTTGACTCATAGAGGTTATTTGTCTTCGGTGACTCTTAGTGAAATTTTCTGGAGAATATTTCTATCGAAGATTCTAATCCTTGACCTCCGTCCAAAGTTGACTTTTAAACAGTTTTTCAAAATTGGGCGAAAAATGTCCCATACGGGTGGGAGCTAGAGGGTTAAAATGTTCCGAGAAAATATTCCCCTGATTGTTTTAATATAGGTCTCCGAAGACATGAAATACCCCAAACGTATTTTTACAGAAGATTTTTCATATTCATTGATTCAACTTTTGACCAAAAAAATCAAACTTCAAACCACTGTAAAAAAAATTTGTGACGTAGTGGAGCAAAATTGAGTTTTGGGTTTTGTTACTGAGGTCAAATGCTATCGTTTGACATTGGTTTGGTTCACCCCCGAGACAATGACCATCAAATTGTGTCACAGTGTTATTAATAATTTTAATGTTATTAAAAATATTAAATATATTGAAAATATTAAACGTATTTAAAATATTCAAAATATTCAAAATACTCAGATTATAAAAAAATATTAAAAATTTAAAAAAAAATTCAAAATATTATAACTATTAAAAATATTAAAAATAAAATTAAAAATATTAAAAATATTAAAATCATTAAAAATATTCAAACAATTAAAACAGTTAAAAATATTAAAAATATTAAAAATATTAAAAATATTAAAAATATTAAAAATATTAAAAATATTAAAAATATTAAAAATATTAAAAATATTAAAAATATTAAAATTTTAAAAATATTAAAAACATTAAAAATATTAAAAATATTAAAAATATTAAAAATACTAAAATTATTAAAAATATTAAAAATGAGTTTGGTTTCATTGTTCGGTTGAAGATCTTTTCTATTATCCTATTAATATTATAAATGTGAATGTCTGTCTGTTTGTTTGTTTATATGTTTGTTGCTCAATCACGCCTATTCGGCTGAACCGATTTTAATGAAATTTGGAAGACAGTTAGTGTTCTATATGGAAATTACTATAGGCTATACATTTTGTAATTTTTTACCCTATGGGCGGAGTGGGCGTGGCAAAACATTTTTTTAGAGCTTGAGAGATAAAATTTGATACCCAGATAGTACTCGACAACACGAATATGAATATGCAGACAAAATTTAAATTTTGGACCCAATGGGCGGAGGGGGCGTGGCAAAACATTTTTTAGAGCTAGAGATATAAAATTTGATACCCAGATAGTACTCGACAACACGGATATGAATATGCAGACGAAATTTAAATTTTGGACCCAATGGGCGGAGTGGGCGTGGCAATACATTTTTTAGAGCTAGAGATATACAATTTGATACCCAGATAGTACTCGACAACACGAATATGAATATGCAGACGCAAATTAAATGTTGGACCCAATGGACGGAGTGGGCGTGGCAAAGCTTTTTTTAGAGCTAGATATATAAAATTTGATATCCAGATAGTACTCAACAACGCGATAATACAAATTTATTTAGTGTACTAAAAAAAAATTTTATTTTTGGATCCGATGGGCATAGTGGGCGTGGCAAAACATATTTTTAGAGCTAGAGAGATAAAAATTGATACACAGATAGTGTTTGGCAACATGAATATGAATATCCAGACGGAATTTTAATTCTGGGTCAATAGGCGGAGGGGGTGTGGAAAAACTGTATTTTAGCCCTAGAGAAATCAGATTTGGTACATAGATAGTACTCGGCTACACGAATATGAATATGCTGACGAAATTTAAATTTTGTATCAGTTGGCGGAGAGGGCGTGACCAAACGGTATTTTAACCCCACAGAAATAAAATTCAGTATAGAAATAGTAGTCGACAATACGAATGTGAATATACCGACGGAATTTAGATATTCGATCAGTGAGCGAGTGGGCGTGGCAAAACAGTACACAGATAGCATTCGACAACACGAATATAAATATGCAAACAAAATTTGAATTTTGGGTCAGTAGGAGGAGTGGACGTGGCAAAACTGTATTTAAGATAGTACACTGCAACACGAATATGAATATGTAGACGACATTTTAATTTTCCATCATTGGGGAAAGGGGGCGTGGCAAAACTGTACTTTAGTCCTAGAGACATGTAGTATTCGACTATACGAATATAAATATGCAAACGAAATTAATATTTTGGATCGGTGGGCGGAGTGGGCGTGGAAAACTGTATTTTAGCCCTAGAGACACATAGATGAATATGTAGATGGCATTTTGGACCAGTGGGCGGAGGAAGCGTGACAAACCTGTTTTAGCCCTAGAGCGATAATATTTCATATACAGATAATACAAATTTATTTAGTGTACTAAAAGTACATTTATTGTACCAAAAAGTACAATTTAGTGTACAAAAAGTACAATTATTGTTAAAAAAAACATTTAAGGTATCAAAGAGTACTTTATTGGTATCATAAAGTAGATTTTATTGTATTGAAAGATACTTTTATTGTGCACAAAAATAACAATTAATGGTATCACAGATTACCTTGATTGTACCAAAAAATACTTCAAATTTACTAATAACTACTATTATTGCACCAGAAAGTTTTTTAATTGTGTGAAAAATTATGTTTACTGTATCAAAAAGTACTTTTATTTCCGTCAAAAAGTACTGTTTATGGACTATTTACACTGCGTCAATTTATTTTGTCAAAAGATTTTGGCAATAAGTCGTCTGAAAAAGTTTGTCGAAAAAAAGTAAATGAGCCATGATTACATACATTTTTTTAGGGCTGTATAAGGTAATATTTGTATATAGATATTAATTGGTGCTATAGATATGAATTTGCTGACGTATGTTTTAATATCGGTTAGGGGGACGTTGTTAGTTTGATCAGGTTAAGGAGTAACTTGGGATAACAAATAGTTTACAGAGCGTACATGAACGACGCTTAAGCTTAGCCCTTTAAATAGGCATGCCAAACATATTATAGGTATTCGACAATTAAGCAATAGCGAAGCATTGCCGGGTCCACTAGTTGCTAATAGAATTTGTTTTACAAGAGTTGTGTGAAATGGATTATGTTGATAGCTGGCAGGGCAGATAGCTATTTCGATGGTTGCCAAACCATCATCATCAGTGACGTTTGCTGTACAGATCATACAGATCAACAATACAAAACAAGAGGAAAAAAATATTAAAAATATTAAAAATATTCGAAATTTCAAATATATAAAAAAAAAGTATAAAAACATTACTAATATTAAAAATTTTAAAAATATTAAAAATATTAAAAAATAATAAAACCCTAAAAAAACACTAAAAAACTTTCTATGCCACTATTTATTACTTAATTTTAACCAAAAACTTCACACTTTAATACTCACATTGACCTTTCAACTTTTGATGCTTTCGATAATTTCTTTAGTAGCAACTTTTGATGCTTTCTTTGTTGTTGAAAGCCACTGACCCTAGTAGCCAAGGACAACGAACAGTGTTCATCACAACCTCTCAGCATCTATGAGTTATTTTGCACTTAATAATATTTTATTAGTTGCTTTCTGCCACATAATTCTTAATAAGTTAAAAATCTTCTTATCAAAAAAAAAAATAACTTATAAGCTGCTTGTTGTTATATTGACTTTGGTGAACCGCAAAACATGTCAACTGCATCCATTGACATACGAAAATACATTATTGTCCTGCTTTATACATTTTAAGTTTAACACGAAAATTTCATTTTTAAATTATGCTAAATGTTGGTAGGGCATTTTTCGTCACTGAGGGTTGCTCTGCTACAAATCGAATTAAATCAACTTGTATAAAATTTAAATATTTATTAAGTTTTATATGTACGGAGGTGGGCACAAGTTAAGTTAATTTTTTGTGGTTTTGCCCGGTTGATACTGCTGCAAATGTTAAGTAAAATGTAAAACTCTTTAAATGTTGAGAAATTTTTGACATGCAATGAAATTCAATTACAGAGACACTCACGCATACAAATTTTTTACTATAATTTTATTTTATGTATTCATAGAAATTGAATATGTCAAGTGTCTTTAAGGTATTTAAAATTAAATGCAAATGTATTGCCAAACGAAGGTAAGCTGATAGATTTAATTTCACAAGTGCTGCATACGGTTTCTTCTTTTTAAATAATTACCAATTAAACATAGTCTTGATAAGCTAAATAATATTTCATATAACAGAATAATTCATATTATTTGTTGTAAGACGAACTAAATTTTTAGATATTTTGCCTTTAAAATTAATACTTTTTATCCCTTATTAGGATGCAAATCCTATGAATAAGTCATCCGAAAGTTTCTCATATTTGAGTGATACGTTTTTAATTTATAACTTATACAACAAAACCCACAGTTTATCGACGATCCAGGAAGTCAACCAAGGTCGTTCCATATGCCTACGCCAATCGATATTTATTTACCCGGTTAAAAAAGTGCAGATCCAATTGGATCTAATCAGACCCAAAAAATGGTAATATCTGATTGGACCAGGTTAGATCAGTGCTGGTGTAATTGTATATAAGTAGATCTAAGCTGATCTGAGATTTGTCCGTGATTTTATCTGATGTCGTATTAAATGAAATTAATTTCAAGCTTTATTCATATCATTTTATATCCACAAGTTCACTCCAAAAGACCGCCCGACGTACTAGCTCATATCGAACCCAAGTTTATACAATTAAAAATGCCAGATATAATTGTATCTGTATAGATATTATGAGATCCAATCGTATATGCGGCTATATAATCAGATGTAACTAGATTTATAAATAGGACAAATTTCAGATCAAATTAGATACGATTGGATAAGCTCTCATCTGATTTGATATAACAATTTCTTGGATCTGTTGTGATACAATTAGGTCCAGTTGGGTCTCCATTTTTTACACGGGTATGTAAAATTACCGAGTAATTTTATTAATTATGCTATGTCGAGCTTTTATTGTAAAAAAGAGCGTCAATGCACGACCCATTTTAAGGATGATTTTGATCTGTTTATTACTTATCCATTGAAATTTTTTTTACAAATTAATTACATTAATAATAATTTCTACCGATCTTCCTTTACGCAAATGTAAATAGCTACTCACACTAGTGCCATCTGACTGTAAGTAGCGGTATCTTTATTTAGAGATCAATGTAGCTTGGTATGAAATACACCACGATCTGGTGAAAAAAAACCCCTCTATTCACCTTATCAAATACAACCACCATCAAGATCAGCTAAGTCATTCGCAATATTTGAGGTGAATAAGATAAGATCAAAGCAGGGATGGCAAATATATTATTTAAAATTATCTGCGAATCCGCACAAATATTACTCTTTCTCGACTTTAAAACTCACCAAAAATTTTATAAGGAATTTGCGTTTAAAAATACATTTTAAAAAGTTTTCCTCCATAAGCAATTATTTTTTTTTATAAAAAAGAATATTTTCTTCAGATACAAAACTATTGACACAGTTTGTTGTCTTTTAGTGTGAAAAAATATTATTGGACATAAAAAAATTTTTTTTTTTTATTTTAATTTGCAGTCTATGTATATTAGGATGGCAGTGAAAATTCGACTTTGGAGTTTCGGTAATGTTTAAGAGGAATATTGTGTCAGATGTTATAAAAATAGCTTTAATCAACATTTGAGCCAAATCGGACATATTTAAGCCATATGGCAGTGTTTGCGAAAATGTCAACCAGAGGGGAACAACATTTTTGTGACTTTTACAAAAAAAATTTTGTGTGTATGATATAAGAAGTGTATAATTGCAAAACAGTGGCAACCCTAGCATGTTGTTTCTAGTAAGCTTTAAACTGAGTTTTCAAACAAAATGGATAGCTCACAGAAAAAGGTAAAAACAACCTATTTTGCTCAGAAAATTTCATTGTTTTCTTTTGCAATATATAGATAAAGAATTGTTTTAGTGCTGAAAACAAAAAAAAATTAAAAAAAAAATTTAAATGCACATTTGATGGCAATGAAAACTGCGCAATTTCGGTGTAATATGACAGACTAAAATGGAAAAGTTTAATAACGGTGGTTGTACGCTGGTGTTTTGTTATAAAAACTAAACTGTTTCTGAGCAGGAGTTCCTAATATCTGGAATGGGTGGAGTTTTCGAAGATTAATGCGGTTTCTCAGTTTAAATTGCCATCAAATGTGTGTAATGTGAAAGACCACTTGAAAGAAAAAAAATTTCTTAAACTTTTTTTTTGGTAGGATCCACTTACATGTGCAGAAAAAAATAAAAATTACATCGAAAAGCTAAAAAAGAATGGTAAATACGAAGAACTCAAAAGAAAGAGGGCAGAAGCTATGCGTAAATTGAGAGAAACCCGTAAACTGAAAGAAAGTGAAATGCCAAGAAAGGATCGTGAGTGTCTTATAAATAAAATTTTCGCGAACACGGCCAGGTGTGGGCAGCTCTTAAATATTGTCATGCTGTTTTCGAATTTTTTGACACCTTTCTTTTTTTTGCCATAAAAAGCTGATAAAAACATGGTTTTGTCTCACCTGTCACAAATCGCTCTACCCCCAAATACCAAACCATGATATTTATTACGATCCCTTAGCCCCAAGACCAAACATTGGTCTTTGGTTGTAAAAAAATTTCTTTAAGAAACATTTATAAGCACTAAAAATCGTTTTAAATGCAAAAATTTGTACGATGTAATGTGAAAGACTTTCGATGTAATGTGAAAGACTTGATATTTTAAGTCCTACTGTGGTTTCTAAGCAACATATTTAAACCGTTGAAATGCAATTTCATTTCTTCATTATTCAACTTTTATCTCCAAAAGTATGGGGACAACCCGTTGTCTATAAGAGCAGATCTTTTAGAATGTATCTGTCTACCTCAAAAATGATTTCCAAAATTTGTAATGTGAAAGACCGACTTTTACTGCTTATACCATGAAAACCATAGGATCTGGAAAACAACATTTCTTTGAAGAAAATGTGCACACTGTCAAGCTTTATAATTTCCATGCATAAAACATAAGCATTTAACTAATTTCAAATAAAAAAAAAATTCCAAAGCATTTGGTAACAAATTTCGTGATCCAACAAAGATGCGCTGGGTGCGCTGAATTCGAATCTGGCAAAAAAAATTGGACTATCATGTCTTGTTAATTTTTTATCGCATGCTGCATGGTGTAGCCTATGCTAAAATCAAAGTTGTCTAAGAAACTATTGAATAATGGCAATTTTCACAATGTTAATTGGAGAAATAATATGCAGCCTGGAAATCTTTCAAGAGCATCGTGGGAAGTTTTCTTGGAAACAATAAGAGTAAAAACTACAGACAAGTTGCGTAGGATTTTTTTTTTTTGTTAAATATTTTTTTTTCATAAAGCTGATACAAATGCCTTCTCTACATTTCAAGTTTATGTAATTTCTTATAAATTATTAATATATATTTTTTACAAAAATTCTTATTATAGAAATAAAAATATAGTTTTGCCTTAAAAAAGAAAAAAAAATTTATTTATTTAATTTTATTTTTTTGTTACAAATTTGGGTTAGACTTTATTTATGCAAATATTTTCAAAAACAAATTTTAAAAACTAGTGAAATATAATATAATTTTTATTTGTATTATATTGCTTATTTTTATTGTTTTGTTTGTTTTGTATTGTTGATCTATATGTATCAATACTGAATGTGTTTTCATCGTTCGGTTCAAGATTTATTCTATTATTGCTAATATAATTTGTTTTACAAGAGTTGTGTAAAATGAATTACGTTGACAGCTAAGAGTTTTGATAGTATTTTTAATATTTCATTATTTTCAATATTTTTTATTATTTTTCGACATTTATTTTAATATTAAATGTTTCGCTCTTGTTTTATATGTTGATATGAATTTTTTTAGTGTTTTTTAATCTTTCTTTATACTGTGGCTTTCATGACCATCGCTGATTATTTATGGTAGTTAACGACGTATACCAGAAGACTTGGAAACTTTTAGACCTTAATGAACCAACCAATAGGCAAATTGTCGTATTTGTTTTCCTATCTGTTACGATTCTGTATACTAGTGATTATAGTACTTAGTACAAGAACTGAGTATACAATGTACTTATGTACATAATGCCATCTCTGTTTATGCTTTGTTGCCTCTGTTTATGCTTTGTAGCTGCTGGTGTGTTTATAAGATCACATGATAAGTTGTCATACATTGAGGGTTAGCGTCTTATCATCAGCTTTGAGCAGACGGTACTCATCCTCCCATATGGTCTAGTGGCTAGGATATCTGGCTTTCACCCAGAAGGCCCGGGTTCGATTCCCGGTATGGGAAAGTTTTTTTTGTAATTTTTTTTGTCATATAAGATCAAAAAATTGGAACAGAATTAAATTTAAAATCATATTAATTTATAATGTAAATCATATAAATAATATTTAAATAAATTATAAGCAATGAGTTAATATTATATTTATGCAAATGTTACGATAAAAGAGATATCAAATTTGTTTGTTTATAATTATGTAGCAAAAAGTGATGTTAAGACACTAAGAAAAAAAATTCTAATTTGGTTATATTTTTGAAATTAATTTCAATAATATAAGCCAATTTTTTTTTGAAGCTTCATAAAAAAAATTACACAAAAAAATCGTTATAAAATTTTGAAAAAAATATACATAATATAAAAAATAAAAAAAAAATTATAAAAATTTACATCCTTTACTTACAAATGTATACATATTTTTATTATTAAATCACACATATTATCATTATAAAAATATGAAATATAAATTGCCAAATTTGTATGCAGATCCAAAAAATTTTGTAAAAATTATACATTTTCATATCATTTTAGCATTTGTTAAGGAAATTTCATTAAAATTGTCAACTGATTTCAAAATTTTATTTCCAAGCAATTACACAAAATAGCAGTAATTTTCCCCTATATGTGTATGGATGGAACAATTTTCCAAAATCTTTCTTTATGAGAATTATAATCAGCAATAAGAAATTTTCGTAAAACATTACAACGTCCTCGATAGTATAGTGGTCAGTATCCCCGCCTGTCACGCGGGAGACCGGGGTTCAATTCCCCGTCGGGGAGAAAATTGCTTTTTTTTAGGAAAGTTACAAATCTAATTTTAAATTTATGTTTTTTCAGTATTTTTTTTTTGTAACTATCCTACAAAAAATAACTTTCCTCCCCGACGGGGAATTGAACCCCGGTCTCCCGCGTGACAGGCGGGGATACTGACCACTATACTATCGAGGACGTTGTAATGTTTTACGAAAATTTTTAAAAAATGTTCCATCCATACAAATTATGGGGGGGGCGTGCCCATACGTCGTAGTCAACCTAGCAACTTTCACTCTCTGGCATTATTAAAAGACGAATGCAGTGGGGGGCACGCCCATACAAATTTGGCAATTTATATATCATGCAAACAGAAAACATAAGTTTTGGAACGCTGTATAGAATGTCACAAAATAGGTAAGTGAACTGATTTTTATGCATATGAAATTATTTGTTTTAGTTAATAACTTATTGTACGGACAATTAAGTAGTTAAATAAATGAGCAAGTATTTGTTTATGTTACACATGAATCACACGTTTCTTATCCTCCCATATGGTCTAGTGGCTAGGATATCTGGCTTTCACCCAGAAGGCCCGGGTTCGATTCCCGGTATGGGAAAGTTTTTTTATTTAATTTTTATGTTACAATTTTTGACAATAACTTTTTTAAGCAATATTTTGCAGATATTCAAATTTTTCTCAGTTTATTTAAAAAAATTTCCAATATCAACTAAAGAAATCATGATTATTGAAATGCTGTTGTAGTCGAGTCGAAAAACTGGCCGACAAATGCCAACATCCTCGATAGTATAGTGGTCAGTATCCCCGCCTGTCACGCGGGAGACCGGGGTTCAATTCCCCGTCGGGGAGAAAATTTATTTTTTTGTAGGAAAGTTACAAAATTAAGGAGTTTTTTTTTGTTTTAGTTAAAAATATTTACAATAAATTTTTTTTATAATTTTTTTGTTAAAATTAAATTTTTTTTTCAGCATCTTTTATGATATCCCCCTTACATATTAACTAAAAAAATCATATATTTTGAAATGCTGTTGTACTCGAGTCGAAAAACTGGCTGAAGAAACGGAATATCCTCGATAGTATAGTGGTCAGTATCCCCGCCTGTCACGCGGGAGACCGGGGTTCAATTCCCCGTCGGGGAGGTTTGGAATTTTTTTTATATGAATAAATAAATATTAAATGAATATATATTAAATTTTTCACCATTTTCCCCAAAAGGTCCAATAAAATACCCATATTTTGAGAAGATAGAGGGTTAAAATAGTTGACAAAAATTCGTCTTGTATAGTTTTAAGTAAAATTGCTGAACTCATTCTATATGTAAAATGTAAGGATCACTTGATTTCCTGTGGCAAATCAACGCAAGAAAGTGAAAAGGAAGGAAACTTTGACACCTCATACATAGTTCGGGTGTCATAAACGGCTGATACTTTCCATAAGAGACGAAGAGGCACATCGGCTATAAAAAAATGGTTTGTCGAAAAATATTATGTGTTTTCGTAGGAACCATTTTATATATAAGGGGTTATTGTAGTAGGGTCGGAAAACTGGCAAATCACAACATCCTCGATAGTATAGTGGTCAGTATCCCCGCCTGTCACGCGGGAGACCGGGGTTCAATTCCCCGTCGGGGAGGAAAGCTATTTTTTTAGGATATTTCCAACAAAAAAACTGAAAAAAACATAATTATTTATTTATACTTTCCTAAAAAAAAAAAACAAATTTTCTCCCCGACGGGGAATTGAACCCCGGTCTCCCGCGTGACAGGCGGGGATACTGACCACTATACTATCGAGGACGATGGCACGATCTTAAATGTCAGCCTGCTTCCGTTTGCATTTTACATACGCCACATATCCTTTTCACAAACACATCCCAACAGCTAAGAAAAATCTTGGCTTTTGGCCAATAAAATAATTTGAACTGTTATAATGTATGTACACGTATGAGTGATTACATTTTGACCAAATATTTAAATAATTTATTATAAAATGACAACAATGCATGGTGATGGAGAAGACGAAAACGAAACTCGACGCTGTGAGTGGTGTGAATGGATAAATTGGAAACTGAAAAACATTAATTTTATACTGCAGCCAGTCGGACGACGGACGCACTTTAGCAAACGGTTTGTGGCATTGGCCATTGTGTGTAATATGACTCAGAGTGTCCTTTGGGTACAAACAAAAACAACAACAAAAACATAACAAAATAGATGAAATCGAATCAAGCATTTTAAAACAGATTTGCATACAAACAGGGGAACCTGACTACAGAGAACGGGATCTACATCAGTAACACTAAAGTCTTAATTATAATTTTTTAGGCGAAAACTATTACATATATATAATTTCTTTAATGTTTAATTAAGACAGTAAAAAAAATTCTAGTGTCTTTTAAAATCTTGAAAATTTGACCCTTTCAATCACCCACTGTGAATTTTTACATATATTCCTCTAGACAACCGCCATCCATATACAAGTTTAACTATATGGCAGTCAGGCAGACAGCCAGTCGGCTGTTATGTTTGTCAGTGTTTTTTTTTTTTTTTGTAAATATCCTATCACACATCCTTGTGTACATGCGTCAGGATATCATATACAGGTGTCTGTTGCTGTTGCTTTAAACCTTGCCCTTCTATTTGGGTATGAGTGTTGCTGGTATTATATATGTGTTAAATTTTTGGGTAATATAAAACCGCATCCATATCCGCATTTATATTAGCATATCCGTCGTAGTCTACCTTTTGCATATGTATATATTTACTATATTCATACACTTCATCTGCCACAATTGGCCATGGTGCAGTGCATTTACTTTACTGCTGCAATATGCCAATGATAGAATGGAGGGAAAAGTCTATTAAATATTTAAACAGGCCAGCGAAAAAAATTTAAAGGGAATACAAATAAAAAAAAACAATGATAATTTCGATACAAATTTTAAAATTAACTTAATAATATTGATAAATTAATCTATATAAATAAAAATTAGTTGAAGTGCGTTGATATGAGCATCAGAACGCCTGGAACGTTCTGGATAATTTTTATAATGTTCGTAATAGTCCGAATAAAGTTTTTAAGAAAATAATAATTGTCCACGCCCAGTTTTATGCCCTCTTTTCCAAATATATTTTAAATTCCTATATTCAATAAAAAGTTGTAAAAGAAAATATTATTACAAAAAAATTAAATTTTTTTATAGATCCGCTCTATAATGTACTATATGGAAATAATCATAGACAATATAGTCTTTAAATTTTACATCCAAGGTGCGGGGTGGGCGTGGCAAAATTTTTTTTCAGAGCTAGAGAGATAAAATTTGGTATACAGATAGTATTCGGCACTTCCGTTTCAAATTTGCAGACTTAATAGTCCGAATAAGGCTTTTAAGAAAATAAAAATTGTTCACCCCCAATTTTACGCCCCCTTTAACGCTTTGAAAAAAATAAATATATAAATAAAATATTAAAAACGAAAATTTTTATGCAGATATCTATAATGTACTGTATATTAAAATTTACATGGGCTACATATATTTTAACTTTTAGATCCAAAGGTCGGAGTGGGCTTGGCAAAACTTTTTTTCAGAGCTGGAGAGATAAAATTTGATATACAGATAGTTCTGGGCACTTTAAGTTCAAATTTGCAAACGAAATTTATATTTTTGATTAGTGGGCGGAGGGGGCGTTGCTAAAATATGTTTAAGTCCTAGAGATATACAATTTGTTACAACGATAGTACTTGGTAGGTCTGGTTGGAATTTGCAGATGGCAAATTCTGCTATATAGAAATAAAACTTGATAAGCAAAAAGTACTCGGCACAACAATTTCGATCAATGGACGGAGTGGGCATAAACTCATAGAACTCTACATCAAAATTATAAATATGCAAACTAAATTTTAATTTTAGTTTAGTGGGCGGTGGGGGCGTGGCAATACTATATTTTAGTAGCCCCTATAGAGATACAATTTGTAACACAGATAGTACTCATTATACCTCAACCTCCAACGCGATCGTCACCAAATTCAGTATTTAGTAAAGCTCAAGCAGGATAAAGTTTTGGAGAACAAAGTGAAAGTCTAGCCACGCTTCTTCTGGTACCTCCCATACAAGTGTACCATCCCGCCCACTTTAGATACTTACTTACTTAGCTCGTACTTCTATGCAATCCCAGTGGATTATATACCGCACGTAGAAAAATATTATAAGCGCCTCGATCTTCTGCGCTTCTTCTCCAGTTAGTCACACCGAGTTCTGTAAGGTTCTCAGTAGCCTGGTCTTTCCAACGGAGTTTTAGTCGCCCTCTTCTGCGCCGTCCATCGAGTTCATTGTCGAAGACTTTTCGAGCTGGAGCATTTTCGTCCATGCGTACAACATGACCTAGCCAACGCAACCGTTGCTCCTTAATGCGTTTGACCACGTCAATGTCAGTGTACAGCTCGTACAGCTCATGATTCATACGACGCCGATACTCTCCGTAAACGATGATGGCCCCATATATTTTACGGAGTATTTTTCTCTCGAATACCGCCAGAACCGATTCATCCGCTTGTGTCATAACCCAGGATTCTGAGCCATACATTAGGACAGGTAGAACCAGTATCTGGTATAGCTGGAGTTTTGTTCGTCGAGAGAGGGCTCTGTCATTGAATCGCTTGCTTAGTCCGTAGTAGCATTTATTTGCAAGCAGGATTCTTCTCCGGATTTCTAGGCTGACATTATTCTCTTTGTTGATGGCGGAGCCTAGGTAGACAAAATTATCTACCACCTCGAAATTATAGTTGTCAACGCTCACGCAGTTTCCCAAACGAGTAGATTCTTTATTCGTTGAATCTAATAACTTCGTTTTGTCCTCGTTCACCGTTAGGCCCATTTTCGCTGATTCCTTCTGTATACCTGAGAATGCTGCAGTCACATCCCGAAGTTTTCGACCGATGATGTCTACGTCATCAGCGTACGCGAGTAGCATGTGGCTTTTGTTGAATATAGTGCCACTCGTGTTTACTGCAGCTTTTCTCATTATCATCTCCATCACAATGTTGAAGAGATCGCACGATAGGTCGTCGCCTTGTTTTAGACCTCGTCTGGAATAGAATGGCTCCGTAAGGTCCTTGCCAATCTTCACTGAAGACTTCGTGTCAGTCAGCGTCATTCCGCAAAGACGTATCAGCTTCGCTGGAATACCAAACTCAGCCATGGCTTCAAGTAATTTCTGCCGTATCGGGCTGTCGAAGGCAGCTTTATAGTCGACAAAAAGATGGTACGTGTCGATCTGTTTCTCTTGGGTCTTTTCCAGGATTCGCCGAAGTGTGAAAATCTGGTCAGTTGTTGATTTTCCAGGTCTAAAGCCACACTGATAAGGCCCGATCAGGTTGGATAACACTGGCTTTAGTCTCTCACATAGCACACTCGACAGGACCTTATATGCGATGGGTAAAAGGCTGATCCCGCTTTAGTTGGAGCACACACTTGGATCACCTTTTTTCAGCACAGGACATAATACGCTTACAATCCAATCGTCGGGCATGCACTCTTTAAGCCAAACCGTGCGCAGGAGCTGGTGCATCCTCGTTATCAGCTCCTCGCCACCGGACTTGAAGAGCTCTGCGGGCAGACCGTCGGCACCGGCTGCTTTGTTGTTTTTCAGCCGCGATATTGCTCTTCTTACCTCGGCTTGACTTGGTGGTGGGCAATCTAAGCCGTCGTCGACAATTGGCGTGATAACTTCACGTGCACTGCCTTCTGGAACCAGCAGTTGCTGGAAGTGTTTTCTCCATACGTGCAGCACACTTTGCGTATCCGTGACTTAGCGTATCCGTGACCAGATTTCCATTACTGTGGGGAGGCCATTACCGTATCCATTTGCTCTTACTTTCTGGTAAAATTTTCGGGCCTCACCTCTATCCCTGTATCGCTCAATATCCTCGTTCTCCCGTTCCTTCATCTGACGTTTTTTTCGCCTAAATAGCTGTCTCGCCCGTTTTGCTTTCTCCTTATGCCGTTCCCTAACAGCACGGGTTGCAATTGGCTGTAGCGTTGCCCTATAAGCAGCATCCTGTTCCTCAGACGCTATGCGACATTCTTCATCGTAGCAGGATTCGTCTGAGCGCCGCTTTTCATATCCTAGCACGGTTGTTGCGGCGGTTGCCATGGAATGCGCAATATGCTGCCACTGTGTATCGGGAACATCAGAAGTAGAGGCGTTGTGTCGTAAAAGTTGGGAGAGCTGGTTGGAGTAGCCAGTAGCTATCTCTGGGGTTTGCAGCTTCGCGATGTCCAGCTTTCTTTGTGTTTGGTTACGTGCGTTTTTCGCTTTGCTCAATCTTGTGCGCACCTTGGCTGCAACCAGGTAATGATCCGAGCCAATATTAGCACCACGGATCACACGCACGTCCATGACACTAGATGCATGCCTGCCATCAATTACCACATGATCAATTTGATTTTTGGTGTTTTGATCGGGGGATAGCCAAGTTGCCTTGTGGATATCTTTGTGCTGGAATCTGGTTCCACTCACTACCATGTTTCTTCCCGCTGCGAAGCTAACCAGCCTAAACCCGTTGTCTGACGTTTCGGTATGCAGGCTGAATTTACCGATCGATGGCAGCGGTCGTATGTTTCCTCTAGGTGCTCGTAAAATGCATCTTTAATCTCATCGTCTTTATCTTCCGTCGGGGCGTGTACACAAATCAGCGTGATGTAAAAATATTTCGCCCGGATGCGAATGGTGGCTATTCGGTTACTTACAGGGTTAAACCGCGAGAACAGGTGTCGAAGTCTCTTGCCGACTACGAAACCACATCCAAATTCGTGTCTTTCTGCATGGCAGCTGTAAAAGATGTCACAGTTCTTTCGTCGTGTGCATCCCTGTCCCGTCCATCTCATTTCCTGTATGGCGGTGATGTCAGCCTTGTATTTGTCGAGGACATCCGCCAGTTGGATAGAGGCACCATCTCTGTAAAGAGTTCGGACATTCCAGGTGCATATCCTTAAATCATGGTCCTTATATCGTTTGCGGGGGTCGTCAACATTTGGGGGGGGTTCTTGTTTTATTTATTCTCCGTGTTTTCATAATAAATTTTGTTTAAGGAGAGTGTCTTATTAGGCCACCGCTCCCGATCCTAGTTTCTTGGGGCTGCCAAAGCCACTTGGAGAGCCAGTGTTAAGCTTCAGTAACTTCTGTTACCTACTTCCTAAGACGCATCGGTGGTAGCATGCCGATTAGATTACTCAACGTTTCGCCTTCTAACTCTAGCTAACTTCTAAGCGGTTGCTTTAAAGTCATTGCCCAGGGAATACTTGGTCTAAGACCGGAAGTAGTTAGCTGCTTGGACAGTGCCGCAAAGGAATCGATTCTGGTCACTCCCAAGTGAGTGACAATCAGTAACTTTCAGCCTCTGGGCAAAGTCCCATTCCCCAACTTTAGATATCGAGTAATAATATCAATATACTACAAAATTATATTTTTCACTGAGGGTGAGGGTATATGTAAGTCGATTTTCCCGACTGAAATTTTCTTACTGGTTTTCATTTACAATTTGGCATCGACACCGGATGTATAACCACAGATTCAAATTTGCACACGAAATTATTATTTTCGATTAGTAGGCAGATGGGGCGTGGCGAAAAAGTTGTTTATCCTCAAAGAGATGAAATTTAGTACATCAATAGCACTCGGCCATTGGGGATGTAAAGTGAATCTTGCATCTCAAGCCGACTCACAACCTCATTCGTGGTGGCACCTGGACAACGCTGTTCGTGATATATTTTAACATGAATAGCGACAGATAGTGAGCGACGAACCCTGTTGGTTGGGATAGCCACCCGCCTTTAGGTCCTTTACTGGCTATGAAAACACGAAAAAGAAAAAGGAATAAACGGATATGCACCTGGAATGTCCGGACGCTCTATAGAGAAGGTGCCACTATCCGCCTTTCGGATGTCCTCAAAAAATATAAGGCTGACATCACCGCCATCCAGGAGATAAGATGGACAGGACAATGATGCTCGCGACGTAAAAATTGCGACATGTACAACAGCTGCCATGCGGAAATCACGAATTTGGATGTGGATTTGTACTTGGCGAGAGACTCAGACATCATGTCTGGCGGTTCAATCTAGTTAATGATCGAATAGCCACAATTTGCATAAACACGAAATATTTCTACATGACGCTGATTTGTGCTCATGCCCCGACGGAAGACAACGACGATGAGATTACGAGCGCCTAGAGGTAACATACGGCCGTTGCCCTGGCCACTACATTAAAATCGTTCTGGGAGATTTTAATGCAAAAATAGGTAAATTTAGACAACGGGTTTAGGTTGATTAGCTTCGCAGCTGGAAGGAACATGGTAGTGAGTGGAACCAGATACGTCAAATGAAAAAACGGGAGAACGAGGATATAGAGCGATACAGGGATAGAGTTGAGGCCCGAAAATTTTACCACAAAGATGGAAATCTGGTTACAGATACGCATAGTGTGCTGCATATGTGGATAGAACACTTCCAGCAACTGCTGGTTCCAGAAGGCGGCACACGTGATCACGTCAATTGTCGACGACGACTTAGATTTCCCACCACCAAGTCAAGCCGAGGTAAGAAGATCAATTTCGCGACTGAAAAATAATAAAGTAGCCAGTACCGACGGTCTTCCGGCAGAGCTCTTCAAGTCCGGTGGCGAGGAGCTGATAACGAGCATGCTATACGAGCTGTGTACAGACATTGACGTGGTCAGGCGCATTAAGGTGCAGCGACTGCGTTGGCTAGGTTATGTTGTACGCATGGACGAAATTGATCCAGCTTAAAAAGTCCCCGACATAAACCCGATGAAGGCGCAGAAGAGGGCGACCAAAACTCTGTTGGAAAGACTGAGATCCTAGCAGAACTTGGTGTGACTAACTGGAGAAGATGCTCAGAAGACCGAAGCGCTTATAATATTTTTCTACGTGCGGTATATAATCCCATAGGATTGTAAAGAAGTGCCAGCTTAGTAAGTAATAGCACTAGGCACAACAGATTTGAATATGTAGCCGAAATTTTAATTTTCGATCAGCGGACGGATGGGGGCGTGGCAAAATAGTTTTTAAGGTTAAAAAGATAAAATTTAATCCAATCGTATCTATGTGGCACAAACGAGTATTGCCGGCCTCGCGAGGCTATGAGGTTCCAGACAGTGTGTTTAACAGCGATTGCTGGTTGGACCTTCAGAATAGACCAATTACGACGTAGTCGCGACGAAGGTAAAAATGAAATTATTTTTAAAAAATAATTGTCAGAGATTGGTCGTTTGGGTTTAAAGGTCTAAATAAATCAAAATGTATTATAGGTAGAATATATTGCAAAATAAGCGTCACGACTGCTTATTATCAATATGAAAGCGAATGCGATGCCACTCCCCTATTAAGGGGAAAGTTCCGTAGAAACTGTATCATAGGCTCTTATACTTATTATATCCGATAGTCGCACCAACACACACCCATCGTAAGATAAAGATAAACCAGAGATGCCAGCTATGCGATTCTCAAAATGTCGAGTAATCAAATATTCTGAAGTACGATACTAGAAATCTTGAGAAGCGCATAATAGGTACATTAGAGTGGGCCAAATTGTATGGAGTAAAAAATGCTCCAAGCGATTACCAAAATCGTAATACACGATGAATTCTATGAAAATTTGCCCAAGAAACCTTGGGTCTTAAATTTAAAATCGAGCCCACGGTTTTTAAAGAGAAACTTTCCATATTGGGGAAAAAATCCACAACAAACCACGCAACTGGCAAGGAATCGCCCATAGAGGGTTCAAATGTATGACCAACATTTCCATTTTTACAAAAACAATCCTACTCCCTATCTTCACCCCTAAGGGGGCTAACATACAAAAACATTTTTTTTATAAAATTTGCTGTTACCAACCCTAAAGGTGCCCCTCAGATCATATCTACCCTCTTTCTTCAACTCTTAATGTGGTTCCCATCCTTTTTTTTATATTTTTTTATGAAATCAGCTCTTGTCGCTCCCATGGTGCCTCCTAGAAAGGTGAAATGTATAACCGACCTTCCCTCCTAACATTTTTTTCGAACATAACTACCACCTATCTTCACATCCTTAGGGAGCTCCCATACACACATTTTTGGCAAAATTTCTTAGAATTTATCGTAGAATACGATTTCGATAACCGCTTGGTGGAGAAAAAATTTTACCCACTGTAAGGCACAAATTCGTATTGTACAGTTTGGTTCACTTACACTCGAGTAGGGATCACCGACAGTGAGAGAGAGAGCGAGCCTTCAAACTCCTATAAAAAGTAAATATTCATAAGCATATATCCGTTGTTAAACGATAAAGACCAATTTAGTAGTAGTGCCTTTGTAACTTTTGTCATACCGATAACGAGGAGTAATCATACTTTGATTTTTAATCTATATATATAAAAGGCTTGGGTGACTGACTGATCACTCCCCAGCCCAAACGGCTAAAGCTAGAACCGTGAAATTTAGAATATAGGTTTCTTTTATGACGTAGGCGCGCACTAAGAAGGGATTTTTGGAAATTCGGACTGCAACGGGGTAAACTGGGCGTGGCATCGCCCCATACAACTGGAATTTTAAAATGGCTGTATCTTTTAAACCATTATAGGTACGAAGTCGAGATTTGGTACGTATATCGGTCGTATAAGAAAAAATACTTTGTTTGTGGAAAGTGGACGGTGCCACACCCCTTTTTTGAAAATAGTTATATTGGAAAAATAAATGGACCGATTGCAATTGAATTTTCTTTGTTTGATACTGTCCATAGGGCCTCTATAATAGGCTACATGAAACATAATACGACAAAGGGGCGTGGCTCCGCCCACACAAACCGAAATTTCAATTGGTCATATCTCAAGAGCCATTAGAGGTATGAAGATGAGATTTGCTACATATGTTACAGATACAATGATATGAAAAAAATCGTTCTCTGGGCGAAATAAATGGACAGATTGCAATGAAATTTTTACTGTGAAGTGCTGTCCGGAGGGCGTCTATCATAGGCTACATGAAAACATGATTAGACAAAGGGGCGTGACACCGCCCACACAATCCAAAATTTCAATCGGTCATATTTCACGAGCCATTGAAGGTATGAAGATGAGGTTTGCTACATATGTAAATGGAACATAGGGGATTACGATTTGCTGGGAAATGTGCGGTGCCACGCTTCATATGTTGGTCATGTAACTAGAACGATTGCAATTACAATTTTATATATTTCAAATTGATTAACTAACTGATTGGGTGAAATGGCTGTAGATAGGATGACGAAATTTGGGGTAGTTGTTCTCCTTTTCGTGTAAATGTCAGCTAAGAATGGATTTTGGAAAATTCGTACTTTAAGGTGTAAAAATTACCAATAAGGGATAAACTCAGACCAATCGGTTAAAGTTATAATTGCGAAAATATCGACATGCTCACTATCAAATTGGATTGAAGGTTTTTTCGAAATCCGATATTTCTGGGTAAAAATATCGAAAAGGGATGTAATCATGATAATTTATATGATCTTGCTCCCCATGGAATTAGAATGAAACAAGGAGGGTTCTCAAAATTCTTACTTTTTAGGGGTAAAAAGGCCGAAAACGGAAAAAATTTAAGTGAATGTTTTAGTTGTACGATGTTAAGTAATTTTTCGAAATTCGTTCTTTAGTTGTAAAAATACTGAAAAGCCATAAAACTGGTACAATCGTCCAGACCAAATAACTAAAGGTAGAGCTACGAAAATGTATTTAGCATTGCTCCCTATAGAATTAGATACCCGCCAGATGGTGTATTTAGAAATTTGAACATTGGGGGGTACAAAAGACCGAAAGGGGATATAACTATATAACTGGTACCATCGCCCATACCAAACGACTAAAGCTATTATCGTATATGCGCATAGAATTAGAGGGGGTACCACCCAATTATAGTTGTGCTGTACGAATGTATCTTTTGAAATTCGTACTTTTAGGGATAAAAGAGATTAAAACGATACAATCACTCAGACAAATAGGATGAAGCTACAATCACATTAATGTGTGTCCGTTCGTCTTATGAAACGTTTGCATTTTATCTGTATTGATTACATTCTTAAGAATTACATTGTAGGTACGGGTGAAGCAACGCGAGCCGGGAAAGCTAATATTATATATAAAGTGCGCGTGGCCCCGACCCTTGGATCCTATTTTTGAAAACGCTGTATATGGAGGAGTGCGCGTGGCCCGACCCTTGGATCCTATTGTTGAAAACGCTGTATATGGAGGACAGTTTCAGCAATTCCCTTAAAAATTTGTTTGGATGCATTAGGTAGCAAATTCGTTGTCGAACAAAAAATGGGCGCAATTGGTCAGTGCAGCTGCATTTCATGAACTATTAGAGGTATGAAGATGATAATTGGTATATATGTTGTTTGTACAATTACAGCCAGGGCGGAAGAGGGTGGTGACACGCCCCTTTTCAAAAATAGCTCTCACGGATTTACAAATAGACCGATTGTTATGAAAATTTCACAATATGGTACTGATAAACTGCTGATAGTCCTGGGCTATACTTGGTTGTGATTGGATAAAGGGGCATGGCACCGTCCATACAACTTGAAATGTAAAATGGCTGTATCTCGTGAACTATCAGAGTTATGAACATGACAATTGATATATATGTTGAACGCACAGTTCGAATTACAGCCATAATTGAGTCATCACTATGAAACTTTAACAAACCAACCAATTCAAGTTAATTACCACCAGTTCAAATGCGCATATTCATATTTATGAATATTATTATGTCAAGTTGTAAATAAAACAAAAACAGTTCATATTTTTTATTTAAAAAAAAAATTCTAATCATCTGTTGTTAATTTTCCTATCGAGCTAATTTGTTTAGCCATTACAAAAGAAACCACCAAACAAATTGCCCTTAAATGTTGCCAACAGCTGTGTAAATTTTCAGCTATAATGTGGTTGTTGTTGCTTTACTATATTATTTTTTTTTGCGCTAAACCAAATCCAATAATGAAAACTTTTAAATGCACATGTTGTAATACGAAAAAAAAGCACCAAAGACCGCGTAGAAAGAGTAACAAGCCGTTGTGTACAAATTAAATTTATTGATTTTGGAATAAACGACAATATTGTGACATTATTGAACCAACCCCATTTATCATCATGGTATATACAGGCAATCGCTCTCTACTACTTGATACATGAATGAAGGGTTGGTCACCCTCTAGATTTTTATACATATTTTTGTATTTCACTACTCAAGTGTTGGTGGTTATCTTATGCCGGCATACGTATGTGTGGGCACTGGCGTTTCATATTCCCCAGGATCTTGCTAATTTATGCCTAAATATATGCATTACCAAGAGCCGCCACCCAAAAATCACTAGTTTACTTCCTTTGAGCGCAAAAAGAAAGGGTATTAGTTATGTTATTCCAGGCGAGAATTAGAGTTGGGTATTACGAGCGTTTATGTCTTTTTATTTGCAGTTTAGGGAGTTACGCAAAATTTATGTGTCTGGTATCTTAACATGAACATGCGACCAACCCCTTGGGTGTTTTTCGATTTTTTTCTCGTTCATGTTGTTGTGTGTGTTTTGTTTTCTCCCTGTCTTTTTACTGACTAATATATACAATAGCAGACAAATGAAGGATGTTTTGAAAAAAAAAACAGAACAAACAAAATTCTTAACCGCAGTTATAGACCCATTCATACTCATCACCGCGCGCACCATACAGTTAAATATGTTACACTGACGGCGCAAGTGGCAAATGAACAACTATAGTAACACTTAGATGTGGAAAGGATAAAATATAAAAAAAGAACTGTAATGATAACTTTTAAAAGTAGAAAGTAAAAAAACACACAACAACTGTCAGCTAATGACAATTAATGGGGATTACAACTTAAGGCCAAAGAAATGTAGCTGATATACAAAGTTGAGCGGTAGTAAACAGCAATGTGTGTTAGTTTTAACGTACTACAAGTTCTCAGAGGACACTAAAGAGTTTGTGCAAAAATGTTGCACTTTATGCCAAGTATGGGAACATCTTACCATTTCATGCATTTAGTCAAGGTAATAGGTTCTATCAAGCAATATAATTGATTTTGAAATTTACACTATATTACACTCTGTTGGTTAAAATGTCCTTTAGTCAACGACCTCAAGATATCCTCTATAGTTTATATTAGTGGATGATCACTATGTCATTATTCAAATATTCAGCAATAGCTTAAATTTAGAAAACATACTTTGATATTTACTTACCGACTTTAAGTTGGCATTTTGATATGCTGCGGTGGTGTGTTGAGTTTTACTTCCTGCAAATACAATAATAATATGATTAGTTTTTGACAAGTTTGTTGTGTTATTAAGATATTATTTATGACAATAGTAAAATGATCCTGAAACTGAATTAGGAATCATATATATATTATATTGTATATTTTAGCTTGTCAAGCTTATAGTAATTTTGATCTTATATTCAATTCACAATCAGCCAGTGTTTGGTCTAAAGTGATGGGCATCTCATAGCCTCGCGAGGCAGGCAGTAACCGTTTATGCATACAGACAAAATCTGCATATAACACTAACTCTAAAGTTTTGTATGATTTAAAACAGTCAGTATCTGCTTGAGTCTTATGATAGCAACACCACACACATTTGATTCGCATTCAACACAAAAGCAGGCGCAATTAATATAGAATAGTGATATTCATTCCATAGCCTAGCGAGGCTGGCAGTAATCGTTTAATTCAAGTTTTGTATGATTTAAAACAGTCAGTATCTGCTTGAGTGTTATGAAAGCCATCAAACATGCTTGTTTCGCATTCGACACAATTGCAGACATAGAAACAATGTTCACCGGTTGTTGGTAGAGCACAACATTTTCATCGTGTACAATTCGACATCGCTGACGCTTCTTGTGCCACCGCACAGCATATAGTTGTATGAGTTTGTACTTCTATGCCTACCACTGGTTTATAGTGCTTATAAAAATGAATGGTTTTTACGTTATACCTCCAGAGTCCATAAGAATAGATACCTACAATTTATGGCGACCATCATAGTTTTTGAATCAGTACAACTACGACAAGAGATATACTCGTATCCGATACGTTTATATTATTTTGAATGTTCACGTACACGAAAATCTATAAAAGATTTTTGCAAAATTTTACGCAAATCTGTTTAATGTCTACGGTCAGCTCTGAAAGGATAAAGCTAGATTTACACGATTGAAGGCATTTTGAAGTCTTATCAAAATTTTGAAAATTTATTTTGATGTTCTATTTACACGTTTCAAAAATTTGATCAAAATATTCTTTCAAAATATTTCAAAATCTTTTGATGAAAATTTGATCAAAATTTGTTGAAGCTAATTTACACTATTGGTAAACTTTTTATATTGAAAATATTGACTTTGATCAGCTGTTTTGCTTCTTTTGTAAAATAATTTATTATTAATAAGTATGGACGACGACATTATCATCGTAGCATTAACATTTTTAGTATTGGAGGAAGAAATAGCTGATAATAATGCAAAAAAAGAATAAAACAAATGAAACATGGGCTTCGACCTTTTCTATTGAAAGGTAATGGTGTGTATGTGTCTTTTAGGGAGCGATTGAAAAGGAATGATCCTGACCTATACAAAAACTTTGTGCGAATATCACCAGACGATTTAGATTATTTGCTTAATCTCGTCACCCCATCAATAGAAAAGCCAATACTAATATGCGGCGCCCCGGAGAACGCCTGTCAATTACTTTGATATTTTTAGCGGCTGGGGACAGTTATGCAAGTCTGATGTTCTTGTTTTAAAAGATAAAGATTGTGCCTGAAGACTGCACTGCATTTTATAAAGTATTAAAAGATGAATTTTTAATGCATAAAAAAACATATCAAAAACATTATCTATTGATACAGATGCCAGCAACAGAGGAGGAATGGGAGAGTATTTCCCAAAGTAAAAATAAAACGTGTCCACTTTTTCTGTTGCTTGCCATTGTTGCGCAAATTGAATATGGTTATTAAATATGTAATACTTGCCAACTCATATTAATTTACTAATTTTATTCTTCAAGAAATTTAATTACATTGCCACTTGCCGCAACAAACATATGTAAATAAAAAACCTGATATGTATTGAATCAAAAGAATGAACATGCTGTCAAATTATTTATAGTTATCAATATTGTCAGATGCGATTTTGAAGCTTATTTACACGGCATCAATAAAATCTTCAAAAGTTTTGTTCAATAAATTTTAATCAATAAATTTTGAAGAAATTTTGCTGTTTACACAAGTTTGAAGCATTTTGAAGAGCAATTTTGAAGAAAATTTCAATCGTGTAAATGTAGCTTAAGATTCTAATAAAAATATAGGAATTTTTTGCCTCAACTCTTGAAAAAAAAAGACGTTTATCATAGATTGCAATGAAACTCATTGGACGACGTCTTTAGGAGTTTTAGGAATTTATTTGCTACAACTCAATAATTCTCCAGACGCTTTTCCTCGATTGTTACACAGCCAGTGGGACCTTTTTGGAAGTGAGGAATATATTGGAAACAAACTGCGAAGATATACATATCCCTACGGAGAATGGGGTGTCAATTGTCTAAAAATACCTGTTTCGGGATTGGTAAAGTGTGGATGTGTCACCAAACTGTTTCGAAAGTGGTTAAGGAGTGTCGATTGCTGTATAGCATTTTTTTATATTTGCTGTTTGAGTTATACATTTTTATTCTGCGGAGAAAGCATTTCGTTTGAAAATTAAAAATTACGGTCTATTTGCAAGTGGTTAATGTTCTCCAACTACTGGTCCGAAACTTAACTGATAATTCCTGGTCTAACAGGTCAATTGAAAAGTCTCCGGCCTGACACATAGATGGCCATACTAGAATTAAATCCATATGATTTTAAGTTAGCCGTAACCTAACTTGACTAGATGACGAGTTTCCGAACGCTGCCCCTTGAAAATCCACCATCAAGGACTGCTATGCTAAGCTTAGATGTGGTGAAATGAGCACCGAAGACGGTCAACACAGTGGACGCCCAAAAGAGGTCGTTACCGACGAAAACAATAAAAATATCCAAAAAATGATTTTGAACGACCGTAAATTGAAATTTAATGAAATAGCAGGCACTCTAAAGATATCAACTGAACGTATACATCATATCATTCACGAATATTTTGGTATGAGAAAGCTCTGTGCAAAGTGGAGCTCACTTTTGACCAAATACAACGACGAGTTGATGATTCGGAGCAGTGTTTAGAGATGATCAAGAGTAATGCACACAATAAACCCGCTCCAAAGCAGGGAAAAACGCAACAGTCGGCTGGCAAAGTTATGGCGTCTGTATTTTGGGATGCGCAAGGAATAATTTTCATTGAGTAACTGGAAAATGAAAGGACCATCAACCGCCACTATTACATAGCATTTAGGACCGTTTGAAGGACGAAATCGTCGAAAAACTGTCTCATTTGAAAGTGCTGCTTCACCAAGACAATGCACCGTGTAACAAGTCAGTAAAAACGATGGCAAAAATCTATGAATTGGGCTTCGAATTGCTTCCGCATTCGCCGTATTCTCCAGATCTGGCCCCCAGCGACTATTTCCTGTTTTCCGATCTCAAATCGTGCTACAAAAATAGTTGGAGGGTCGCTATAATCAGAATAATACCTAGAAATAAATTATTTTGAATAAAAAAAAAAAGTTTTCAAAACTCTTCAGAAAGTGCCATACAAAACGTTCGCTACATACAAAAGTTGAAGAACTAGAACCGGTTCATAAAATCAAGAAAACCAGTCCCGTGAAATAATTCTTTGAGTATAACTATTTTTAAGATTCTTCCTAAATTTTATTGTATTGTTGGTAAGAGGACCCCTTTTTTGTCTGATAGTCTTCTAAAATTGTTACTGAATGCTAACATAGATTCAGAAGATACCCATTTTCCTCAATTTCAGCATGGGTTTAATTTTAAAGCTCTATATCATAATAATATTAAAATCAAATAGCAATTGCTGTTGCCTGACGGTATTCAATATCCTCGATAGTATAGTGGTCAGTATCCCCGCCTGTCACGCGGGAGACCGGGGTTCAATTCCCCGTCGGGGAGGAAGTTAAATTATTTTTGGCGAAAACAAAATTTGTCTCTAGAGAACAAATTTAAGGTTACTGTAACTGCAATGATATTTCGACATATCAATGCTATGCAAAGAAGCCCACAATATACGATTTCTTGGCAATGAGTTGAAATTTCTTTCATATGTATTTCTCTCATATGTATTTCTGTGGAGCAGTCTACGTCATCCTCGATAGTATAGTGGTCAGTATCCCCGCCTGTCACGCGGGAGACCGGGGTTCAATTACCCGTCGGGGAGAAAATTAAGCTTTTTAACAAAAAGTCGAAAAAATTTATGCTCTGAACGACAATTCCAGGAATTACGTAGTGAAATTGATGTATAAAAGCACTGATGGTCTGATAATATCACATCTATACAATTTCTTGGAGACGAAGCAACATTTTTCTGCTATTTAAAATATATGAGATTTGAAAATGTGATTTAAATTCTACTGCCACTTCTACGTCATCCCCGATAGTATAGTGGTCAGTATCCCCGCCTGTCACGCGGGAGACCGGGGTTCAATTCCCCGTCGGGGAGAAATTTATTTATGAAACACTAAAGTAAGATTTTTTTGTCAAGATAGTATTTGTAGCATTCACAACAGCACATTTCCTTGATTTTTTTAGTCTCATCCAAATTTAAAGAGTAATATACGAAGCTAATAGACACATGAGAATTACAACATTTCATAAGAACCAAAAATAAATATCGAATTAACAACATCCTCGATAGTATAGTGGTCAGTATCCCCGCCTGTCACGCGGGAGACCGGGGTTCAATTCCACGTCGGGGAGACTTTGCATTCATATTTTACACATGCTACCAAACTTTACGCTTAAATTTTTGAATATCTTCAGTTTTTTCTCTTGCAGAGAACAAAACATTGTTTATGTACCAAATTATATACTTTCCTGTGTAAAAAGTCTTTAATTCCGGACATTACTTTACATACAACATATGCAAAACTTTCCCACCCCTCATTTGAACCTGCTGTTTTAATAAGGCCTATAAACAAATTGTTAACCATTAACAGCCAGGCAAAAAAATATTCACATCTTATCAACAAAATAAAAACAATATTACGTTAACATGTAATGCCTGTAAAAATATTTTTTATGTATTAACTTTATGAAGGTATAACAAAAAACGCCTTTCTTAGATTGTGAGAAAATAACAACAATATGTATATGAATAAAGCAACACAATTTACAGACATTTATGCCAACAAGCCACAAAAAAACAGTTATAAGCTTATGTTCTATGTGCGATATAGTAAAAACCACACCAATAACTTAAGTTTATGTAACAAACAATTTGTCAAATACGTTAATAAAAAATATTATTATTAAAAATATGACTCAAGGTCCCAGTACATATAGTACTACACAAGTTCTTATGGCGTAAATTTATTGCATAATTTTAAGTTATATTCAAAAGACTGGTGCTGGGCATTGATTTGCAAATGCTCAGAAATTAATTTGATTAAGTAGTCCTTGTATTATCTACCGCACTCAGGCAGGGGTTGATCACATAAATATCCGTTGCCCCAACACTTGCAGCAGCATTGCTTTTCATACCCGTCGTACCGTGTTAATTCAATGAAAATGCGTATAATCGAATTTTCCACCAATGTATATGACTCGGTAGCACGGTATACGCTTACGAACTTTTATGGCAAGCAATAAATATTTTATACAATTTATTAAATTATGACTACAAATGCAATAATCTCAATGTGTGCGGTTTTGCGGGGTGGTGATGCTGCTGCAAATCCGTATATCCTTATGGCCCGCCAACCCTGCCGCTGCCGAATGAAATGTATTTTATACGAGCATATATCTTTGAATTTGGCTTACCACACGCAAATGTTGTGTGTGGTTGTAGAATATTATCTAGTATTTTTCAAAAGATTTCTCAGTGTGCCTTTTAAGTGGGTTTGCATCATTTATACTCGTGCATGAGTAATGCCACCCCAAAATGGGGTGGATGATTTACGGGTATCTGTTGGGTATCGATACAAGCCAGCACGTAACAAGTGCATTTTGTAATCATATTTTTGCAATATTGCAAATACAAGCACATATACTACCAGAGTATTTGTGATACTACTTGTACCTATACTGGAGTCATCCATGTGTAAGTTGAAACCATAGCAGATGTTATAAATGGCCTTTTAGGGACGCTTATTTGATGCGGTTTGTTGCGGGCGGGTATGCGTCGAGATGTTGTAATGTTAAAAACTTTTCACAGTAATTGTCACTAATGTCATAGGCATTTATTAACCAGATACTACTACATATGTCATGGAAATGTCGTATGAATGATAACATGAAGCACTTGGGTGGTGATATGTTCCAAAGGGCGGCTTTTAACGGGAAATATTGATGAATGTCGTAGTGATTAGTTGAAATGGTTGTTGTTAGACGCATAAATCATTTTTTATAATTTTAAAGACTATTACATGTGGAATTTTAAATGTTCATTGGATAATCATTTTTTTAAGTTACCCAAAATTGCATGAGCCTGCGAAAAAAATTAAATTCTATTAAATTCTATACTATCGAGGATGACGTAGAATTGGCAGTAGAGTTTAAATCTCATTACCAAATCTCGTATATTTCAAATAGCAGAAAAATTTTGCTTCGTCGCAAAGAAATTGTATAGAATTGTTATATCAGAATGTCAATGCTCATGTGCATGAATTCTACTATTTAATTCCTGGAATTGTTGTCGAGAGAGTCATTTTTTTCGGCTTTTCCGTAAAAAATAAATTTCTCCCCGACGGGGAATTGAACCCCGGTCTCCCGCGTGACAGGCGGGGATACTGACCACTATACTATCGAGGATATGTTTTGGGGCTTACTAAAAATTTAGATTTATGTTTATAATTAATATGTTAAAAAAAATAACATAAAAACCCCAAATGTTATGCAATGAAATTTAGCAATTACATGATTGTTATATTGATATAAGTCCTGGGGCTGCTCTCATGTCTTGGAAGGCCGTTTATAAGGACTTCTTTAAGGTGGAAGTCATGCTATATCCATTGCCATTTCCTTTCCAAATTACATGAGGTGACATTGGCGATCAAGGCCTTCTGCTCTCGCTTCTGAATGAGAGCATTAGTTGTACGAACTCCTTCGTATCTGTCTTATATGGGAAGGCTTTCTACCAGGTCTTCTCTAACAAAGAAATGGGCCTAATATGTATGAGACCCCTTTCTTTGTTAGACATAGCCTTTCATCAGGTCTAGAAAAGAATGCCTTCTGGAATTTAAGTTCTTGAATAAACAAGTTTTCATACTACGGGCTTTCTTTTTCATGCTAAGATAAAAGAATATGTGATTTATGATTTGCCGATCAAAAAAGGGAATGTAAGGCCTTTATTAAAGAGGTTCTAGTGTCAGGCATTCGAATTTAGAAGGTCTTCTATAATATCTTCCATGGGGAAGGCCTTAACAATTCCTATGCTAGGGTAGTCGGAGTCAATCGCTGGAACCACTCTTTGAAATTGCTTGGGTCTTCTATGGGGAAGGCCTTAACAATTCCTCTGCTAGGGTGGTCGGAGTCAATCGCTAGAACCACCCTTTGAAATGCTTGGGACTGTGAACTGAAAAACTCTTTTCACATGAAATTTGGAATTCCCAGCAAGTGTGGAAGAAAAATGGCCCCCACTAACAACACACACCCATCCATCATCATCCATCCAGTGCAAATCATCCTTCCTCTACTACTTATTATCTGTCAATCATCACCCCTGGGGATTTCTCTCCAGCAGCCTAACAATATTTCAGATATTGGTCGGAGTCAATCGCTGGAAACACCTTTTTGAAATTGCTTGGGATTTGTGAACTAAAAAACTCTGTTCACATGAACTTTGGAATTCCCAGCAAGTGTGGAAGAAGAACACGTCTCACAAACAACTCCAACGCACCCATCCATCATAATCCATCCAGTGCAAATCTTACTTCTTTTACTACTTATTATCTATCAATTATCACCTTCGGGGGGGTTTCTCTCCAGCAGCCAAACAACATTTCAGATATGTCGAACATAAAATTTTCTTTCTCCCCGACGGGGAATTGAACCCCGGTCTCCCGCGTGACAGGCGGGGATACTGACCACTATACTATCGAGGATGTTGTACGAAGTGATGCAGTTTTTGAACATGTGAACCTGATGAGAATCTGTGGTAAATGTCGTAGTGTTAGCATCAGCCTTACCAGCTGTAACATAATACGTCTCACAGCTCTTGAGCTGCAAACTCTATTGGCAATTATTAATATTTGCCAGTAATCAAAATGTTCTTCAACTGAACTATGAAACAATATCATAAATCATACAGATTGCGAGAATTAAAAAAAACTGACTTTACATGGCTCTGAATGCAATTTGTAGGATGTGTCGTGCAAAAAACCTATTTTCCTCCCCGACGGTAAATTGAACCCCGGTCTCCCGCGTGACAGGCGGGGATACTGACCACTATACTATCGAGGATGCTACGAACGCTGACGCAGTATCAGAACCTCTCATTCATAATTCGCATTTACAATTTTCTTTAAAAATTTAATGAAGTTAAAGGAAGTGCATGTTTGGATAAATATAGAGAGACGTAAGATTTTCGTATCAGCATTTCAATGGAATATAGTAAGTGTATAGCTTAAAATGTTCTCCTGGACTGCGGGGCTCCATTCTTCTTTGGAAGCAAATTTTTTAAATATGTTGTTAAAAAAGGTTTATTTTCTCCCCGACGGGGAATTGAACCCCGGTCTCCCGCGTGACAGGCGGGGATACTGACCACTATACTATCGAGGATGTTGTTATTCATCGGATCCAAATTTAAAACAAATATATTGAGTAATTTTTATTAAGTCTCATGAATGTGGCCCTCACCTTACGTTTAAAGAATATGACTTCCCGATACTGACCAGAGAATGACAATAAGTACTCGGCATTAATGTATACTTAAGTACATATCCATAATTTGTATACTTGTGTGGAACTATACCTAACACACAGAGAATACTTACAGACTCTTACTTGCGTTGATAAAGACATGTTTGCACACCATTTATAACGAACCTTACCATCATCTACCCTTACTTTTGTTTCTCATACACAAGTATACACAAAATACACTCGACGCACACGATGTCAGAAGCCGAAGCAGACTCAACTTAATTATGAAGTTTTTTTTAGCTACGATAATGATCATCATATATCATCGTGTTTGATCGTTCTTACATTCGTCAACTCTACTAAGCACTACGGGTGACATGAGTACTCATGTGTACTCATGTACATTCCCATACTCTACGGAACATGACATGTATAACTAGCACCCAACACAACCAACACTTCTAACAACATCCCAATGTGCACAAATGCGGACGCGGATCCGAAACTGATCAGTATCGGATCCGACAAAACGGAATCCGTGGAATCGGATCCGAAACTGATCAGTTCCGGATCCGACAAAACGGAATCCGCGCAGTCGGATCCGAAACTGATCAGATCCGGATCCGACAAAACGGAATCCGTGGAGTCGGATCCGATACTGATCAGTTCCAGATCCGACAAAACGGAATCCGCACAGTCGGATCCGATACTGATCAGATCCGGATCCGACAAAACGGAATCCGCACAGTCGGATCCGAAACTGATCAGTTCCGGATCCGACAAAACGGAATCCGTGGAATCATAATTATGGTAAAAATTCTCAAACTTGGTTGAAAATGCATTCATATTATTTTTTTTTATTGTAGGAAGTATTATACAATTGTAATTAAATTATACAATATATAACATAATATTAGTTTTCACATGTTTCACATGTTTTCCTGAAATTTTTTTAATTGTGTCAATTTTAAACACTTTTTCATTACATGATTTCCGTTTTTGTGCGCCATGCGGATCAGGATCGGATCCGATACTGATCCGATTCTACGGACATTTTATCCGAATCGGATTCCGGATCGGATCCGATTTCGTTTGAAATTCCTTTTTTAAATCGGATCCGTTTTTTATCCGCATTTGAGTCCGATCCGGATCCGGATCGGAATCAGTTTCGGATCCGAATCGGAAATCAGTTTCGGATCCGAATCGGATTCCGATCCGGATCCGGATCGGACTCAAATGTGGATAAAAAACGGATCCGATTTAAAAAAGGAATTTCAAACGAAATCGGATCCGGATCGGATCCGATCCGGAATCCGATTCGGATAAAATGTCCGTAGAATCGGATCAGTATCGGATCCGATCCTGATCCGCATGGCACACTGGGATGTGCTGGGTTTTCGTGTACTTGGGTGTACCAATGCACAAGTGTGTACGGGTATGGGCATGGTGTGATCGTTTACTCTTTACACATGTACAAGTTTAGACATTAATACTTCAACAGTACTCTTATTATACATTTTGTCATTCTCTGATACTGACATATTATTTGCCCTCTTCTTACCATAACAAACATGTCAATACCGCCAACATTTATCAATTCCCTACACAACATCCTTACCTTATCACCATATGCATTCCCCGCAAAGAAAAAAAATTAATTACAAACCCTTAAAACTGCATTATTTCATTTAAAGAAAAAAAAAAAAAAAAAAGAACAACTTCCAGCAAAAGATAAACAACAATCAAGCATATCATTATTTATGGTCATTCCACTGGCAGTTAATATTAAATGCAACTTATTAATCACTTGCGTTTGTACGGTACCAACTCTAAGGCACAACGAATAGGAGAAGACAACGACCAACCAACAACAACAATAACAACATCGAAAAATTAAGTGTAAAAAACATTCTCTCGTGTTTGGGGACTATTTTGTAAAATGCATTAACAACATTAACTTTGGTTGTCCTCCCTAAGTTAAAGTTGACAGTAGAAAGTTAAAAATGTCAACGACAGCCGAGCAAATAACTTTTCACTATTTGTTGACAATGTCATAAATTCACGAAGGGAACACAAATGGTATACAAAAAAAACACACACACTCACACAGCGTTGACTGTTTACTAGTCCTTTACAGGATATTACGCTATTTGTTTGGTGCAGTTAAAAGGATAATAACCTTTTTTTGTTGTGCATCGTCAAAAGAAAGTTAATTTATATACAACATTTCAATAACATTTTGGGGAAAATTAAAAATCATCAGACACGCAATGTATGGAGAAATGAATCATTGCTGCGAGGATGTAAGAAACAAAAGGATACTAGTGCTTTGTTGAGTCAAGGCAGCAGTGGTTTAAAGTTTTGATAAGTAATAAAAGAATTTGCATTGTGGGATGAATTTAAAAACTTTAATTCTACTACATAGTGTGGAGCTTATGCAAATGAACAATGTATTTTATAATTACACACAAATATGTGAAAAAATATAAGTAAACACGCTTTAATTTTCTACAATAATATCATTTTCATAACGCCGATAAATACCTTTCAGGAGTAGGTATTCTCGAATACAATATTCTTGGAAGATAACAAAATATAAAATTTATTTGCTTAGCAAATTAATATTTGTAAGTTATTGCCGAATAACAGATATGCAGAAGAATATCCTACAATTGATACCGTGAAGATTTGCTTACGATCCTATAATATCCTTCGTTGATTTGTTGTCCATTTTGAAAACAGATCAATATCTTATGCTATATCAATATCTGCATTATGATATAGTAATAAGATTGATAATATATGATAATAATAAGAGCGGATCGTCCTTAATCTATCTCACCAGTGATAAATACACAGATAGGAAGCGACACCTGCATATATGTAACTGCAGAGTTAACTTTTTTAATGAATCGTCTATAAATCGCACAATTTTATACTTCTGTATATAAATGGATCTGTAGGCCATACAAATAATACATCCAATGTTTCTAAGCATTGCTTCACTTTGCCAATTTTCACTTAAAATGTTGCTCAACATTTCATGTTGCCGTATTGCTTGAATACATATTTATAAATGTTGCGCACATGTTTCGCTGCTTGTTGCGCACATTTAAAGCATGTTAACATATTTGAAATACTTGTTTTTGGCTGTTATCAACATCCTCGATAGTATAGTGGTCAGTATCCCCGCCTGTCACGCGGGAGACCGGGGTTCAATTCCCCGTCGGGGAGAACAAATTCCACCAGCATATTTTTTTTTCTTCGTATTACTTTGTTACATATTATTTTTGCTTCTTGAAAAAGTCCTAAAACCGTTTATCGACTCAATGGAAGATAAGTGAATATAGCCAAAAGGATCATATCCTACAACAGGGTGGACTAAAAGTTATATGTATATACAAATGATGATAGAAAAAAATTAAAAATTAGATATACTTTTAACATATTATGAAAGTACACTTATAATATGACCTGACACTATACTACGAAGTTGCTGTCGACAACATCAAGAGGGCTACAGATGAAAGAAAATGTGAATGACTGGAGACAGAAATCGATAGTTCAGTTCCCTTTATACCCCATTAATGAGGTATGGGGTAGCTTCTCTCGTTATGGCAAATTAACATGCATTCTATCTTTAGACTAACAACAAACGACACCTACTTGTTTATAGACGAATGCGTACGTCAGCTGTTTGAAAAGTTTTTACTGGACATGCCGATTGACCTGACACTATACTACGAAGTTGCTGTCGACAACATCAAGAGGGCTACAGATGAAAGAAAATGTGAATGACTGGAGACAGAAATCGAACTATGGACCTCCCGCATGATAATCGAAAGTACTTTACACTTTTTAATACAGTAATTGTATTTTTTGGTATAATAAAAACATATTCAGATGCAATAAAAGTATATACGGGTACAATAAAAGTACTTTTTTGTACAACAAATATTCTTGTTAGTTTAGCAAAAGTACTTTTTGGTACAGATAAGGTACTTTTGGTACAAAAATAAATTTATTATTGTACAATAGAAATATTTTTTAGACAAGCACAGAACTTTTGGTACAAAACTTCAAATTATTTCTTCAATACTCTATCCTGTTATAGTTTTACAAAATACTTATTACATACGATCTCGTTGGGTGTATTGATGTTATTACTCGATTTCTAAAGTGGACGGAATGGTACATTTGTACGGGAGATACAAGAAGGGGCGTGGCCATGTAGCCCATTTGCAATACCGTATGTAGCTTTTGGAAAATATTAACTCGAGCAAAGTATCAAAACATTTGGTTGCGTCTTTCCAAAGTTACCATGCTTACCTGCCGGACAGTAAGACGGACATGGGTCAAGCGACTTAGAAAGTCATGAGTCGATTTCGGTTCAAAGAAACCTAGGGTCTAAAGTGACTCCTTCTATGTGTTACACTTTTGGGTCGTATCAGATGATAAATACCCGTAGGGTGAGGGTGTGAATACACATATGTAGACCAAATCATAACATATTGTACCATTAATTCTTTAGATACCTCTCAGCAGTGGAATTGTAAAGGCCTTCCCCAAAGAAGGCATTCTAGAAGACCTTCTAACAGATCCGTCAAAAAATTCGAATGCCTGATACAAAAACTCCTTAATGAAGGCCTTGCGTTTCCTTTTATTATCGGAAATTCAAAAATAGCACTTTTCCTAGCACGATAGAAGGCCTGTACTATAAAAACTTTTTATATTCAACTTTTATTCAAGAAGGCATTCTTATCTAGACCTGATGAAAGGCCTTGTCTTACCGATGAACGCGCCTCATATATGTATATGAGACCCATATACATTAGGCGCCCAACTTCAGTTTTAGGTACATCGATGAAAGCAAGGTCCTGAAAGACCTTATAGAACGCCTTCAAGAGCTGTCAGTAGGCCTTTCCTCTGCATTCGCTTTCCCTTTCCAAATAAGATAGGATGTTGTTGGGAGACAAGGCCTCTCATCGTCGCTTCCTATAAGAAGGCCTAACGGAAGGCCTGCAACCAAATGAAAAAAAATAAGGACTCGAAAACGAAAAAAAACTAATTTGCTTATTTTACTGAGATCGCACCTGTTATTTTTAGATATTTCTCACTTCTATATTTTTCTCTCTATACTTAAATTTTTTCCAATTTCGCCGCTGAGATGGAACGGTCTATACTACATTGCAAGGACTAATCAATCACCGGTGGAAGATGGGATACATACAAGAAGATACAGATAAACAAGGGCACGCACTGGAGACATTATACGCATGTATCCCATGAAAAAGGCCTCTGGTGAGACATTGCAGTCGAAATACTTCCAGTTCAGCGACTGGTGGCCCGCAAATGGCAGTGGCAACCGTCGTTAGGCAGAGCAACATAGGTTTGATCCAACAGCCTTTCAACCTAAGAGTCGAACTTTTCAGAGGTGGGTTTAGAGAACGTACAGGCAGGTAGCAAAAAACGGATAATATAGCCCAGATAAGCACTACTATGGTAAACTTAGCTTTGGTCTGACTTCTATCCTATTTTCAAACATCGGAACAATCGAAATTTTTGCGTGGTGAGTTTACAGCACGTATAGGCAAGTCTTTTCCTAGTATACGGAGTTTTTCCTATTACCAAACCCTGTCTGCCTAAGAATATAAGGGACCATCGTACATAACATCAACCTCACAACTGCAGCGGTCTGACTTTTATCTAGTATTCAATAGGCGGATGGACGGACATAAATAGGATGACTATATTTTTGTTTTGCGGATTCTAAGATAAATGTTTCCTAAATAATATGATTCTTATATGATTCTTAGATAAGTTTGCTTTATATTGAACTCTATCGTGCTTTCCACTGACACATATAAGGACATATAGAAGGACTTTCTTAGAACGTCTATGATTTATTTTACTTTTTGGCGTCTGAGAATTTAACGTGGATGGTATAATTATACAACATCAGAGTTATCACTTTGGTCCCCTTTAAACTGTGACTTTGATCTGACCGGATGACCACGGATGTTTGTGATTCATACGTGATTCATGATTTATACATTTTTTGATGCGCCTTACGAAAGTTTGCAAGTTTTTGCAGATAAAAAAGCAATTTTAAGTAGATAGTTTAAAATTAAAAATATCCTAATACAACCTCTTTAACAAATATATTCCTGCCGATCCAATATAGGGTTTTTTTTTACAAAAGACCCCAACTGTCCATCTAAGTTTACAACTTAGTTAGACAGGTGCCTTCAAAGACCTTTATCTCTTGAGACTAGACTTTTTTGCGCATATCCAACTTAAATTACAATTGCAGCACAAATTAATCATCTTTATTGCCCCCAAAGAAAATAAATGTAAAACACAATAAAAAGCCCCTAAAAATTAAAGTGAATGAGGCTCGAAATTAAAAACCGTTGTCATACACGGCATAAGTTTGGCGTATGTCTGCCACATGCAAGTTTATTTCTGTGCATTTAAAATATGTATGCAATAATACAAACTACAATTTATATCAAAGGATATGGCGGGATTTCACCCTCTACCAACCATTTATTCGTCCACCCAAACATTTTGCAATTGCAACACATAGGAAACAAACAAAAGGATTCTGGACACGGTGAGTGAGAATGTGTCTATGAATCTGTTGCGGCATATTCATACACTCGGGGGTAGTGGGTATGGTCCAGCGGGCCAGTATTTAAAAGCAACCAAATATATATTTTTTGGAGTGTGAATATAAATTGAAGAGAAATTTTATGTGGGAGAGGGCGGAGAGTATAAAAGCGAATGATGAATCCTAGGAAAACAACTTTGTGTGCTTCGTTAAGCAAAGTGGATGTTAAGTGTAATGCGATTTTTATGTAAATTTTTCCCTGCAAAACTCGAGTTGGCAAACGTATACTATTACATACCACCATTACAATACACTACACCACTCTACCAACAACAACAACTACTAACCGGACAGCGATGATGATGGCAATGAGCACTAGCAGCAGCTCAGAATCTGACGCCGTTGATGATGATGATGATACTGATGGTTGTGTTGGTTGGTTGCCACGGTCACGGCCAGGATGATATTCATAGTCATAGTCTCTGCATCAGGCAGAAATTTTAAACTTTTTTGTTACTCCCACATTTACACAATGACTGGACTGACTCTTTCTGCTACTCACTCCGTTCATGTATGAATTCATGTATGGTAAATTTATTTTAAATGAACATTTTATACTGCAACCACCACAACTACTACAAACTACTTTACACTGCATATGCATAAAAGAGAGTTTGAATATGTGTTAGCACAAAATTCACATTATATCGTCGTATCATATGAACAAGGATATACATACTGGAGTACGTATGTAGGTACATAGTACACATGATATCCTGATATCGGAATATGATTTTCTATATAAATCTATGCTGTGTTGTTGTTCATTTTGCACAGATTTCATCAGAGGGAATGTGCAACAACAACAACTACGTAAAAAACGCAAACCAAATCAAAAAGCTTAGCAATGACGATTGCTACAAAAGTTGAATGTTTATGGAACATTTACTATTGTCCAGGACAGCAGGAATGATGAAGAAAAAAAACGACGTAATTTTTGTACCATTTAAATGGTTGCCAATATTTTTGTATGTGTGTTGTATGCTTAAATACGAGGATCTTAGCAAGGATAAGGGAATATATGTCTGTGAATTTGTTGTGTAGTTCAAAATTTTCTAGAGAACAAGATTTTTAAAAATGTTTATATTTAAGATGGGGTAAATAGGGGCTTAGAGCTATGTAAAAGAGAGGAATTGTACATTTTTTAAATAGAGTTTTTTATGTAGAGTTTTCAATAAGGGCGGGCCGATTTTGTCATAGAAAAAAAACAAGCTGTATGTGAGATATTAACGATACTATTTCTTTATTTGAAAGACACATGTGTGTCGTTATCTGTGGTCAATAACATCGTTCAAATAGGTGCCGCTGCTTCGCTGTTTGGCATGGATCTAAGTGGGAAATTCACTCTGCCGCATATATCCTGCTGAATTAGAGCGCTAATATGGATTATGTTGACTTTAAGGAGATTGTTCGAATGCAGCTCATTGGAATAGGCCTGAGACTTTGGAAAACCTCAAACAAAAAGTCTAGCGCAGAGTAATTGCACGATCTTGGTGGCCATTTTAAGTCTTCTATGTGAGAGATAATCATTCCCTCAAACCATTCAAAATGTTCATCGTTGCGTAGGCTGTGTGGTACGTAGCGCCGTATTGCTGAAATCACATCTCGTCCGTACCTTTATATTTCATTTAGGATCAAACGAAATTGGTTATCAAGGTCCTGCAGCGCTCGCCATTGGCAGTGATAGCCTTAGCAATGTCATATTCAAAAATGTACGGACCAATGAAGCCGCCGACCCAAAATCCGCAGCAAACAGTAACTTTTTGAGAATGTATTGCTACCAGGCTGACATCGTGCCACGTATGGCAATTATGCTTGTTAACATCCCAACGGGGAAAAAACTTATATAGAACTGGTCCTGTGCCAGGTGGGATAAGGACAGGTCCTAGTTCTAACACAAATATATGGTAGGGACAAGTCACCTTAACATAACTTTGTCATTTGAGATTTGAATAAAAACTATATACCATAACTTGAATCACTCTTATGTCTATTCTACTGTACCTGTCTTAGACCAAGGTCAAAGAATATAACTCAGACCACTCGTTAAAAACATAAGGAAATAAACTAGCTAAATTGACACTTCTTTAACACTCTAGAACCAGTTTGTTTACACTTTGATACTTTTATTCAATTGACTCCTTATTTGCCGTAGGGATATCAATACCTCTAAACATGGGGCTCTTCGCTAAAGATGATTTTCGGGACACTCTTCGAAATGGTCCGAAGACAGGTCAGCGAAAAAAATGTGTTTTCTATGGTAATTTTCTTTGAGTTTGTGGGCCAGTTGCATCTAGTACGGTTGCAGGTCCCACATGCAACCCAAAATTTGTCAAGATGAATACCACGAAAGGACGAGTACTTGCGCACCACGAGCCACTGACTACGATATTTTTGGCCGATCGGGCGTTTCTTCTCGGTCGTCTCGAATAAGGACACCAAACGTTGGAGAGATCACATTTACCGCGTGTGCCGTAAAATGGAAACAACGCGCACATTTATCATATCGATAACCCTAAACAGGGGCCTTTTCGCTAAAGGTGATTTTCGGGGTACTCTTTCAAATTGTCCGAAACCATATCAGCGAGCAATCGGTGTTCTATATGGTCATTACCTTAAGTTCATGGATCAATTAGATCTTGTACGATCGCAGACCCAAGTTCTTACCCTATATTCGCCAAATTAAATATATACAGGGTGGAGCGCGGTAATTTGCTTTTTTGCACTGCAGGCTGTGGCGGCACTATTGGTCGAAGAGAGTGGAGGGTATGCGTGGCTTATAGTGGCTGGATTTGTTTTCGTCTGCCTTTCAGTTGCCATCATACATTGGACACGTGAGAAGAGGTTATTTTGTGAAGACATTCTTGCAACTACACCCCTTGACGCAATTGTGTTCTTATCTGATGAGACACATTTGCACCTCAGTGGGCGTTTAAACAAACAAAATATGAGTTCATGAAAACTTTAGAAAACGTAAAATATAAATTTATAAATATTTCTAAGGTTCATACTTTGTATATTTTATTCTCAAATAAGCAAACAACCGCGCTCCACCCTGTATTTGAAAGGTCTGGTTATTGTGCAGGGCGAGGAATAGACTGTCTTGAGCTGCCCTGCACACTTTAACATACAGCGGCGTTGTTCTCGTTGGATACGTTTGAAAGTTCATCTTGAATGAGCAACAAGTCTGCCGTAAATTTTGTGCAACGCGCCCAACTTTTTCTCTAACGAAAATTAATTTTGATAATAGGTTTTTATCATTTTGACAAACGGTTCAATGGTAAAGGATAATTTGGCACTAGTAACTGAACAATAAACAATGGGATAGAAAGACGCCACCTAAGCAGCATGTCCGCCACAGGCTGCCTAAATTGAACCGCACCAGTTGAAAACCCCTGTATATATTTATTCGTTAACAAAATCTATGGAAAATTTTAAGAAAATTTCTCCCAGTAATTGTAGGTCTAAAATGAAGCCAAGGCGGCCGGGCATATCAAACCCAAATTTTCAAATTCCGCCTATTTTTTTCCTGATCATAGTTATAGCTGTTAAATGCATATACACTGTATATTATACAGTATAACCTCTTTAGTCCGGACAGGTATAGTTTCGGCCTTTGTCCTGATTACTGAATTGTCCGGACTACAATACAAAATTTAACGCTGCAGCATTGAATATATTCACTTTATATCCTGATAGGTCATATCTATATATCTTAACTGAATAAGTGGAACAGCATCTTCATCGTTCCATTTTGTGCTTTTTACCTGGTCTAACGGAAAAATAACATACAAAAGCTACGAAACACACAAAAAACAAATTGATGTCCGGACTATAGAGGTAAAATTGACAAACTGTCCGAAACATTAAGCTGTCCGGTCTACTGCGAGTGTCCGGACTAGAGAGATTACACTGTAGATCTAATTTCAAGTCGATTTGGGCAATATAACGTCAGATTTTCAGTGTTTTGGTGATGGAGTAGTGCAGGCTGGGCTTCACCTCTTGATTGCATTACGCCCAATTTTTTAGAATACATAAGCCATCCTTTATTGGCATTGGCATATTTATCCATTGGCACAATAGACTTCAAGATAAAGCATTTTAAAAAATTGGGTCCTATGGGCTGGGCCACACCTACTTTTTTGAACAAAATATTATGTAGCCTATTATTTCTTTTTCTTCTATGGAGAATTTTAAAAAAATTTGGATGTAAAATGAAGTCGAGGATATCAACCCCAAGTTTTCGAATTCCGACTATTTTTATCCAGATCACGGATATAGCTGTTTAATGCATATACATACATTTAGTTTCAAGTCGATTAGGGAAATATTACGCCAGATTTGAAATTTTTTGGTGATTGGGTAGTGTTGGCAGGGCCTCACGCCTGCCCAATTTTTTTCTATTATACATATACCGTCCTTAAATGAATCCATGCCAAATTTTAGAACCATTGGCACAATAGTCTTCAAGATAGAGCATTTTTAAAGCAGGGCTCCTATAGGCGGGACCACGCCTACTTGTCTGATCAAAATATCATGTAGCCTATTATTTCTTCTTCTACAGACAAACAACTGTATGCTTATAAAATTTCAAAAGAATGGTTTGAATGGTGTAGCTTTTTGTAAGCTTCCAATGAACTTATTCGCACGCATATCTTTCAATACGTGTTTATCTTCCTATGGGTTAGAGTATAAAAAATAAAGTAAACTTTTTTGTTTCCTAGACGAGTTGCGACATTTTAAAAGAATAATTTTCAAAATATTTTTATTAGTTGTGGAGTTTACCCATGACAAAAAATCCCCATACTACAAATTTTGTAAAAATAACAAAAATAAAGTATCCCACTTTGCTTATTAACCGAATTGAAAAATTTTCAAATACGTTTAATAGATTTAGAGATTACGCGTTACAAATAGTCTCCATATAACAAATTTTGTAAAATAACAAAAAAAAATTACCCTACTTTGTTTATTAACCGAATTGTGATATTGTAAAAGAAAAATTTTTTAAAATACGTTTAGTAGTTTTTGAGTATACCCGTTACAAACAATCTTCATATTAAAAATTTTGCAAAATATGAACAAATAAAGTACCCTTTTCTATTCAATAGACGAGTTGTGACATATTAAAAGAATAATTTTCAAAATATGTTTATTAGTTGTGGAGTTTACCCATGACAAAAAATCCCCATACTACAAATTTTGTAAAAATAACAAAAATAAAGTATCCCACTTTGCTTATTAACCGAATTGTGAAGTTATAAAAGAAAAAATTTTAAAATACGTTTAAAAGATTTAGAGATTACGCGTTACAAATAGTCTCCATATAACATATTTTGTAAAATAACAAAAAAAGTTACCCTACTTTATTTATTAACCGAATTGTGATACTATAAAAGAACAATTTTTAAAATACGTTTAGTAGTTTTTGAGTATACCCGTTACAAACAATCTTCATATTAAAAATTTTGCAAAATATGAACAAATAAAGTACCCTTTTCTATTCAATAGACGAGTTGGGACATTTTAAAAAAATAATTTTCATAATATGTTTATTAGTTGTTGAGTTTACCCGTTACAAACAATCCACATATTAAAAATTTTGTCAAATATTAAAAAAAGTACCCTTTTCTGTTCACTAGACGAGTCTTCACATTTTAAAAGAAAAGAAAATTTTAACATAGGTTTAGTAGTTGTAGATTTTATAAAATAAATAAAAAATATAGTACCTTATCTGTTAGTTAGCGCATTTGTGGCATTTTAAAACAATAAATCTTAAAAAAGTTCGGTAGGTTTTGAGTTTATCCGTTTAATAGTGTCTGTATCAAAAATTTTGAAAAGTAAGAAATATAAAATACTCTTTTCTGCGTATTAGATGTAGTAGTTGTTGAGTTTACTCGTTACAAACTGTGACATACCGATTTGAGACATTTACCTGTTACATACAGTTTTGAATTAGAAATTTAGTGAAATAAAGGAAAACAAAGTACCTGTCTCTGTTCATTGGCCTAATTGTGATATTTTAAAACAATAATTTTTAAAATAGATTCGTTAGTTTTAGAGTTTACCCGTTACATACAGTCTCCACATTATAAAAATTAGTAAAATAAAAAGACACAGTACCCTTTACTGTTTATTAGCCGAATTATGTCTTTTTAAAAGAATATTTGTTGAAATAGGTTTAGTAGCTGTTGAGTTTAGCCGTTACATACAGTCTTCACATTACAAAATTTTATAAAATAAAAAAAAACAAAGTACAATTTTATATTTAATAGACGAACTTATTACCGGTACCCCTTTTACCTTCAGTCACTTATTAGTTACATAAATTACATCTAGAAATTGTAAAAAGTTTTTTTGGCTTAGTCCATTAAATTTTTAGCTTCCCTAAATTATAGTTAGACTACTCGATTATTACAATCCTTGCACATCATTCCTCACTCGTACTTATCTTTTGTATGATCCTATGGTCATTTCTGTATCTCCATACAGTCCTATCCATACGAACGACTATCATCATCCTTAAGTACTTCATATGTGCACAGACAAAACATACATTCATACAAACATCCATATATGTATGCATAACCATTTGTCTGTGTGTCGCAGCTACCCATCAATAGCCAACATTGTCGAATTTTTCCATTTGTGCTGTGTTCAGTTCTCATTTCGTTTTTTTGTACATACACAGAAATTCAAAATGCTGCAAGGATTTCCCAACACATACTCACACATTTACATGTCCGTAGTACATATGAAATATAAACAACATTATATCCTGTCAAGTGGTGGTCGTCGATGGAACGTTAACAATATAGTATAACTAGTTGGTTTTTTTTTTTGATTTGCTTTTTCCTTTGATTCTTTGCTCCTCTGTTGCTGTTCCTTTGGCTGGGAAATCCCTTTGGTCCTGGCCCTGATGTTTCGATGATGGTGTTTGGTTCCCAGTGCTGGATGGAATCTCTGTACAAATGTTAACTCAAGTACTCGTATATTTTTGTTATTGCATAAAGAGTTGGGTCCAATGTCTGCAGAAAGCATTGTTTACAGGTGGTACGGGCGGACAGCCAGTTGTGTTTGCGAAGGAACATCATCGCCCAATGAAATCAAATTCATAAATTGCTCATATTTGTATTTTGTAATTAACATAATGAATATGCTTTTTCAAGAGTATTTTTGAGGTGAAATTATGGTCGTTGTTGTGTTTGTTTAAGGGGGCGACGTATATTTTGTAGATAAATAATGCCATAAGTGTGTGGCGAACGAACATCATGTTAAATAATGTGATGGTAATTGCCTGTGTAAGACTGTAGTTACAGCAATGACTAAATGAGTGGGTGGCCGTAGTTTACGGTAACCATAATATTCCATTAAATTTACATATTCGGTTTAGGAAGATACATATTTCGTATTGAGGTTGACATTTGCAAATACTTTTTCTTTACGATGCGATATGACAAATCTAACATAGAAGTTAGTATAGATTTCAAATTATAAGGTAATATAAATGGTTATTCTTAAACATATAACTTTAATAAATGGGAAACTAAATACTACTCACTTTACAAACTTCAAAATTTATAAAAATAAAATACTCTTTTTTGTTTATTAGCCGAAGAGTAATATTTTAAATAAATATTTTAAAAATATATTTAGTAGTTTTAAAGTTTACCCGTTACATACATTCTCCATATAACAAATTTTGTAAGATAACAAAAATAAAGTAACCCACTTTGTTTAATAGCCGAATTTTCATATTTTAATAGAATAGTTTGTAAAATATGTTTAGTAGTTGAACAGTTTACTCGTTACAAACATTCACCATATAACACATTTTGTAAAATAACAAAAACAAGGTACCCCACTTTGTTTATTAACCGAATTGTTTTATTATAAAAAAAAACTAATTTTTAAAATATGTCTACAAGTTTTGAATCGACGCTTAATACTACGAAGTTGCTGTCAAACAACATTCGAGGGGAGCCGACAATGAAAGAAAATTTTATTTATTTTTTTCTTTTTTTTTTAAGATGACTGGAGCCAGGTTTGAACCTGCGATCTCCCGCATGGTAGTCGCGTGTTCTAACCACTATGCCACGGCCGGTCCCCAAAGGGAAATTTTGTCTACAAGTTTTTAAGTTAACCCGTTACATACATTCCAAATATAACAAATTTTCCAAAATAACAAAAATAAAGTATCCCACTTTATTTATTAACCGAATTGTGATGTTATAAAAGAATAATTTTTAAAATACGTTAAATAGATTTAGAGATTACGCGTTACAAATAGTCTTCATATAACAAATTTTGTAAAATAACAAAAAAAAGTAACCCTACTTTATTTATTTACCGAATTGTGATATTTTAAAAGAATAATTTTTAAAATTTGTTTAGTAGAGTTCGAGTTTACCCGTTGCAAACAGTCGCCATAAAACAAATTTTGTAAAATAACAAAACTAAAGTATCCCACTTTGTTAATTAGCCGAATTGATATCTTATAAAAGAATAATTTTTAAAATATCTCTACAAGTTTTTGAGTTTACCCGTTACAAATATTCACCATATAACACAATTTGTAAAATAACAAAGTTGAAGTACCCTACTTTGTTTAATAGCCGAATTGTCATATTTTAAGAGAATAATTTGTAAAATATGTGTAGTAGTATTAGAGTTTACCGTTACATACATTCTCCATATAACAAATTTCGTAAAATAAGAAAAATAAAGTACCCCACTTTGTTTATAAACCGAATTGTGATGTTATAAAAGAATAATTTGTACAATATCTCTACAAGTTTTTGAGTTTACCCGTTAGATACATTCTCCATATAATAAATTTTGTAAAATAACTAATAAAAAAGTACTTTTTTTTTGTTTTGTTAGAAGAATAGTGATATTTTAAAAGAATAATTTTTAAAATATGTTTAGTAGAGTTCGAGTTTACCCGTTGCAAACAGTCGCCATAAAACAAATTTTGTAAAAATAACAAAACTTAAGTATCCCACTTTGTTAATTAGCCGAATTTTTATGTTATAAAAGAATAATTTGTACAATATCTCTACAAGTTTTTGAGTTTACCCGTTACAAACATGCAACATATAACATATTTTGTAAAACAACAAAGTTAAAGTTCCCCACTTTGTTTATTAGCCGCATTGTGATATTAAAAAATAATAATTTTGAAAATATGTATACAAGTTTTTGAGTTCACCCGTTTTATACATTCTCCATATAAATTTTTTTAATATGTATATCAAAAAAATAAAGTTTCCGACTTTGTTCATTAGCTGAATAGTGATATTTTAAAAGAATATTTTTTAAAATAGGTTTAGAAGTTATTGAGTTTACCCGTTACATCTTTTTAATTTTATAGTTTTTATACAATTTTCTACATATTTATATAGCCCAAATAGAATATATGATTTTTCTCAAATTCTAACATTATGATCTTTGACATCTTAATATATTTTTTTGTAACATATAACTGAAACTTTGAAAATAGGAAAAAACAACACCAAAAACAGAGTTATTAAAAAAAATTCACAGTCAAATGCATAGAAAAAATATTTCACATTTTAAAAATTCTCTAAAAAATTTACTGATATCTCCCCGACGGGGAATTGAACCCCGGTCTCCCGCGTGACAGGCGGGGATACTGACCACTATACTATCGAGGATGTTGAGTACCGAGTGCATAATATTTCTGTTTAACCCAAGCAATCATCATCAACATCTAGTATGATCACATTATCACCAGCCGCGATGATTTGAACAAGTTTAAGTTACAGGGGAGGGTGCACAATCAAGCAAATGCTAATGATAATGACAGAAAAAAACTAAAAAGATGACAAATAACAATGAATCCCTCGGCAGTTAACATCTAAGTATTTACTAGAAGATAAAACGACAATGTCAATAAATTTAAAGAGCAGCACAAAGCGATAACAACAATGATGCGTCAGTAACACAATATGATACAGAAAAAAAATTAAAAAGTTTAAAATACGTTTTATTATATGTTCTACTTCAGATTTTTTCCCTTTTTTACAGTTGAAAATTTTATAAAATTCTTAACAAGAATATTTTGTATTAAAATGGTGATATTCTCATTACATATTGGTATAGAAAATATCCACATAAAAAAATTAGCAATTATCATATAAAATATAATATTATTAAACTTATAATAAAAAATTTATCATTCATTCCATTAAAAAAAATTGACCTTGTTGATATCTCCCCGACGGGGAATTGAACCCCGGTCTCCCGCGTGACAGGCGGGGATACTGACCACTATACTATCGAGGACGTTGGTTCTAGCTGCGTTAAAAGGCAACACAAACTCACGCATGGTGGTTGAAAATCTCACAAAGAACATTTTGTATATCAGGGAAGGCATATGGCTATATTGGGTACTTTTTAACGCAAGAGTAACACATTAACAAATATTACACAAAATTTTGAATTTTTTTTTCGCATTTATTTCTTTCATAAGTGATTGAACTGAAAACATTCTTTAAAGAAATCAAACGATTTATTTTCTATTTATCTATTAAACCTTCGGATAACAATTGATTTGTCACAATCTTACTCTCCGCCAGGCAATATTTTATTATGTAGTCGTAACGATCACCTGAGTTAGATGGCAAAATTTTAGCATGAGAATCTCTTAAGGATTGTAAGGACCTTTTTTATGAAGTCAAAATTTTTAGTATCATTTAAACATTTTCATTATAAATTTGTTACGTAAATCTATAGATATATTTGAAAGAGATCTTTGTGAGTTTGTTAGTTTGTTTGTAATCTTCTAAACTACTAGGCCGATTTTCAAAAGAATGCTTCTTTAACAATGAGTGGTAAAGGTAAAAATACCCTATACATAATCATTGATGTCTGCTATATTCAGTGATGCTCTCGCTTTTATATCTACTTAAATTTAGTATAGAAATGTCGTGGGATGTTTAATCGGTGTGTTTCCGCTTACAAAGTAAGCGACGATGTTAGTAAGTGTCATTTTAGTTGCAATTACGTTATATCCTCAGTTTTAAGCTAGCTTGATAACATGCTTGATTACGAAGTAAGTGACGATGTCAGTAGGTGCCATTTCAACCAGAGTCGTAATGAGTGGTATAGTTTTTTACAATACACACGCAAGACATTCTAAGTACTTAGAATGCTCGCTTACTAATTCATACAGATGTCATGGATTACTAAACAGATACAGTATTTTTCGGTTAATTGACCCTACGGTTAATTGGTTTCCATGCTTAATTGAACCACATGATTGGGCAAAAATATTGCATACGAAAACACATGTAAATTTCCTCGGATAACTGAACCCGGTTAATTGATTTTCCCGCTTAATTGGTTCAAAATTCATGTCATCAAAAATAAATTTCCTCTTACTTTCACCCGGTTAATTGCATTATTATTGAAAATAAAACTGGCATTTTTGCACATACATATTTGACGTCATTTGTGAAAAACACTGGGTGGCATCTGTACTATGTATGTAATTGAAAAAATATGTTTATATACACATACATATATCTACATTTTTTTCTGTTTGTTGCATTTTTTTGTCTTATAATTATATCGGATATGATAGTTGTCGGAATTATGCGATACTCAAAATGAAATTTAACACGCCAAATGTTTTTATAGGTGCCAAAAATTTAGTTAGTCAAAATTGTGTTCAACAAATCATTTAAGCTTGGACTTTATGTTCTTAAAAATATTACTTAAAAAAAATTTTGTATTAGAAGACAACAATGAAGACACAAGAACCAGGGTGTCCTGGGGCACCAAAGCATGTTTCTGAAAATATTAAGGAAACGTTGCTGTTACTTTGCCGACTGTACTTATTCTATAGTCAGACGTTGTGGTGCCTTAATTAGGAAAGCAGTAAAGATCACTTACACCATCGCTAGAATGGAAGATTTGTGGTATTTCTATGCCATTGTGTGATAAACTTATTATTGGTAAAGTTATCACTTAGATCACTCTTTTTCCAAAGTCGTCATTTAAAGTTTTATATTTAATATATATTTCAGTTACAATATATGTTTGCATCAAACTACTAATTCCTTGATTTTCTATACAATTGTGTTACATGTATAATGCAGTCTGTAGCTATCAGAAATGATATGAAGTAACTCCCACAGCACTACTCAGAGGAGTGTTTTCGGAGTGCACGTATAAAGGGCGTCCGAAAGAGCTCCACATGGGATAGTTTAAGGAGCGTTGACTCATATTGTCATTTTATTATCTTTGCATATATCCGTTCAAATTAGTTGGAAATTGCTTTAGAAAATGTCTTAAAAAGTCTAATTTTTCATATGAGAGTTATGAGAGTCGTATTTCATATTGCCTAGCTATATCCACTGTAAATGGATAATGAAATAATGAACACAGAGAAAACAAAATTTTTGTTTAAGGGACCAAAAAAATACTACTTTAAGTCCTAAAAATATCCAATGGTTCAAATAAGTCCATATTATATATAGAAATTTCGCAAAATTTATTTTTGTTCAGGGTTTCTTAGATCGACTTCTAATGATAATTTGTATACAATTTTGTAGATTCCTTTTAAGATTTGTTGATTGCATCCTCAAATGTCATCACTTTTGTGCAGTTAATATCGGTTGATTTACATCAAAACTTCGGTAAATGATCATTCTGCGTTAAGTCAGTTAATATCTTTTGAATTTTTAAAATATTTCACCATTGTGGTACCACAACAACTATTACACTATGCAATAACAAGCAACAAAAATTCGACATCAGTATTCTCACTTAATTTTTAAAAGCATTTATGGTCTTTCGAATGAAAAAAGTCGACATTATTTTTTCTATGGTAAAATTTTTTTTAAATTTTTTAGTAAAAATTAAGGTAAGTAATCTAAAAAAAATTAATATTAAATTTTGTATTTTATTTATTTATTGCAAATATTAAATTTGTCATTAAAATAATGTGGGCTTAACTTAAACGCCAGTATTTAACGTCCTCGATAGTATAGTGGTCAGTATCCCCGCCTGTCACGCGGGAGACCGGGGTTCAATTCCCCGTCGGGGAGTTGATTATGACTTGTGAATTATTTTGCTGTCAAATATTAGAAAGCGTATTTTTTAACTTTACCCGTACTTAGTCGGTGGAATATGCTTAAAAATTCCTTGGAAACGCTAAATAAATGAAGATCTTAAAAAAAAATTGGACACAAAATTGTTCGTTTTAGTTTAGTACAGGGAACAAATGGTTTATGCTTAAATAGTACTTGTATAACTCTGCGATCAGAACTGCATTCGAAATAAATGCAGTTACAACATCCTCGATAGTATAGTGGTCAGTATCCCCGCCTGTCACGCGGGAGACCGGGGTTCAATTCCCCGTCGGGGAGAAAATGTAGCTTATTTTTATAAGAAACTAGTGGGCCCGGCAATACTTCGCTATTGCATATTATTTAAAAAAAATGGGCGTAAAAGTGGGTGAGGTCGAAAAAAAGTACGCTATAAGTCATGCCAGAGTCCCAGTTAAATGCTTTGAAAATTTCAGGAAGATCGGTCCAGAGGTTTGGTCTCCTATAAGGTACAAACAAACAAATAAAAAATCACACATTCCATTTTATATATGGGTCGATATCACGAAATGACTACATTCTGTGGCCCGACGCATTTAGTATTGAAAGTATTGAAATATTTAAATTCTGCGAAAAGGAATAAATAAAACAAAATGTCCTTTAACGAGGCACGAAAATCAAAATAAAATATTCTAAATTTTTTTATGAAAATATTTGGTCGCATGGTGCAAATAGTCATTACCATGGCGTGTGTCCGATCGATTTGTGTTCAGAAATCACAGATTTTCGTTAATATTTCAAAATATATATTATAAATGAAGTACGTCGAGTTATTCAAGAAGAATGAAGAAGTGAAAAATGTAGTCAGTTGTTTGAAAGCTGTTGAAGTGTATAGTGTTTTTTGCGCATGTTCCTAAAATTTCATCATTTCCGTGGTAAGTATATTTTTCCTTTATTTATATTATTATTATATTATATCTTATAACAAATTTTGAAGATTTCCACATTTAAATTCAAGAATACTCACGTTTCCATCATTACCGTGCAGTCATGGGTATAATCTAAGTAATTTAAGTAAAAATCAGAGGAAAAAAAACTTGCGCTTAAAATCCTTAACATTCTAAAATATACATGACCCATTGCTTATTAATAATTTTTTTTTTATAATTTAAAAAAAAAAATATGACCCATTGCTTATTAATATATAAAATGGTCTTATAAAACGGTATCAACCGAAAAATAATTATTTAAACCCATTTTCGCACTTGGCCGTTTTCAACTCTCGATTGTAGTCATTTCGTGATATCGACCCGTATATAGATTAAAAATAAATTGGACCCGGAAATTTAATACATTAGTAGAATTTAGAGTAGTGAATACTATTGTTAAGTACAGCCAGCGGTGCATACGGCTTTTGTCTCTAAATAAGTACAGGAATATCCCTGTTTTTATATAGTTGCATCAACTTTAGATGACAAACAGGTGATGCTAATAGACATATGAGAATTACAATATTTCAAATATTCAAGATCTATATTTACAAGTAAACAACATCCTCGATAGTATAGTGGTCAGTATCCCCGCCTGTCACGCGGGAGACCGGGGTTCAATTCCCCGTCGGGGAGAAATAAAATTAACTTTTTATATGAATATTTGTATATTCAAAAATTTTAGTGAACAAAAAAAGGATGTGATATGTATGGAATACCTGCGAATTCCCTTTTGTTTGTTGTAATGCAGTTTTTAAACACTTGTACAATGTACATATTTACATTCAAAAAGTTATTATATCTCTCCCCGACGGGGAATTGAACCCCGGTCTCCCGCGTGACAGGCGGGGATACTGACCACTATACTATCGAGGATGTTGTGATTGGCCACAACGATATCAAACGAGCGTTTATAATTCGCATATGCAGACTAAGTATTCACCAAATTATTAAAGGTAATTAAACGAACCATAATTTATATGTTGCTGGGTATTAACGAGCATAAAAACCTGCTGCCTAACCAAGCACATATAACTAGTATACATATAAAACATTTAAGTATTTGACTGTATAAATCATATTATAAAAACCTGTTATCAAATTTCAAATAGCTTAAGTTATGCGATAATGTCACTAGATTAACTTTACAATATCATAAATGTGTTAAAATATGAACGACGGAAATATCAAATTTACAACAAGTTACTATAAGAAAATATGAAAATATAATTTGTTTGAATAAACCTTTTTTTGTTTCTCAGGCCTTCAAAATATTTAATTTTACATTTTAAAAATAAACAATTTCTTTGTACATAAATCAATCTAAAAAAGGAAAATTGCTGCCCATATATTAGGATATAATCACCTATCACAAGATTGACGATATTTCATCGGTGGTTCAACAAAAAGTAAAACATTTGTTTTGTTAATATTTTTATGAATTTTTAATTTAAAGTATATGGGTATTTCCTAGCGTTGCGGACGCACGTTTTTTTCTTATTTTTTATTTTTCTCGAAAAGTTGAAATATTTTGAAGATTATGTTTATATTAAAAAATGTAGATTTTGGATAGTACTACGATATTCTTTTAATGAAACTCTACTTAAATTGTTGTATTCAAAATTTGACTAATACAAAGTGCGTTACGGACACAAACAATTTACCATAGCTACTTGAAGTATCTATGAACATTTGCAAAATTAAGCGGAATTTCTTATGGGATCAGTATATTCTATTTTGTAAACTAAAGAAGACATGTTGGTGTTTTATAAACAACTTACTTCACATTTAAAATACTTTTACCTTTTATGCTACTTCAATCTAATTGTGTATTGCGGACACACGTATTTTTCTATGGATAAAACAGAGCGACAAAGAAAACAATACCTGAGAAATTATACTACTTTTTTGGTAGGTGCCACTAAGCACTACAGGAATCTGTTTTTCAAATTTCGTAAAACCCCAAAAATCTTGAGTTACGGGTAAAAAACCGGGTTTTCGTACTTTTACTCACTTATAAGCCAGTAACGCGGATAGCTATGAACCGATTTTAAGTTTCTCAGCGGATTTGGAAAGAAGAGACTTTTCAACGATAACTATAGTTTGTTTTGTTGAAGTTCAACAAATTCATTATATGATTACAAAAACAAAAAGTAAAAAATATAGCAATTTTTTACTATGAAATCGTCCGTCCTTCCGCTGGAAATACCCATATCGTTATTTCACTTTACTGAACTAAGGGATCAAAAAAACTATAAGGACTCGAGGAAAATAGTAGAATTTGCTATATGAAAACTTTGCTATATTTAAGGTTTTCTAATAAGATTAACATTTCTTTAACGCTATTGCTTATTAAAGGTTGAAACAATGATATGGTGCGAGGAAATTTAAAGGTATATAGAGTAGGGTGGGGCGATTTGAACATCTTAATGGGCGCTTCGCGTTTCTGATTCTTGGGATTGTACTGAGTAAAAAAGTCCACTAGACCATATGTCTACGGTGAAAATCGAGCCTCCCCATTTTGACTTGAAGTTTTTTCTCAAACCTTATTTTTTTGGAAAATTTGCAAATTTTCTTCGGCTCATATTTCGTAAACTATTTAAAGTTTTGACTTATTTTCAAAAGAAGGTTATAGCTATTGTCTCGGGCTTCAATTTCTCTGAATACATTATTTACTTTTTGTCCCGTTTTTTAGATATTTTGGCCTATAACAGCCAAACCATTGAGATTTTCGATCCAATACTAACACAAAAATGGTAGACAAGACAATAGTTACGAACTCTCTAGTACATCGTTAATGCATTGGAATGCTCCTTCAGGCGGTTTTGGCCTTGTGAAAGTGCATATTTTTCTTGAAAATATTGATAAATTACCATTTTCAATTGTTCATAGGGCAAAATCATAAAAATGCTTTTGCGATGTACTAGAGAGTTCTTAACTATTGTCTTGGCTACCATTTTTGTGTTAGTATTGGATCGAAAATCTCAATGGTTTGGCTTGTAGGCCAAAATATCTAAAAAAAACGTGACAAAAAGTGGTGAATTTTCCACATTTTCGACTATTTCACCATGCAAACGAAGTTTTTTCTAAATAATATGTTCAGAGAAATTGTAGCCCGAGATAATAGCTATAACTTTACTTTTGAAAATAAGTCAACATTTTAAATAGTTTACGAAATATGAGCCGAAGAACATTTGCAAATTTTTCAAAAAAATAAGGTTTGAGGTAAAACTTCAAGTCAAAATGGGGAGGCTCGATTTTCACCGTAGACATATGGTCTAGTGGACTTTTTTGCTCAGTACAATCCCAAGAATCAGAAACACGAAGCGCCCATTAAGATTTTTTTCCTTCCATACTAATCGCCCCACCCTAATATAGAGTATAAAGGTATATAGAGTATCCCCTTTCAAAAATTTCTTATTACATTGGGAAGGCGTTATGAAATTTAAATACATATGTGGCCATTATTCAATTGTAATAATTCGTTTTCTAATACTTTTTAAAAATTTAAAAAAAATGTACTTTCATGCTAAAATCGTTATATAGAACTTTTATATTTTGTATTTGTTTAATCTTAACATCTTAACAATTTAGAAAATAAATAAAAATTATAAAAAAAATTGACCTTGTTGATATCTCCCCGACGGGGAATTGAACCCCGGTCTCCCGCGTGACAGGCGGGGATACTGACCACTATACTATCGAGGACGTTGCTTTTTGTTTGCTTAATACTTGTTTTCGGGTGGCGGTGTGAGTAAGTTGTCACTGTAACTTGATCGGCAATATTGCTGCGGAGACACATCACAGCTAAAGGGTGTAAGTTGTCACACTACCTTGATCGGTAAAGGATATCTGTGACAATTAAATCGTAAGCTGTACACCAGCAACGGCGTGGTTAAACGCAACAAAATACAGCAATTGTGAGTGGAAAATTTGAATGGAAATTTATTTGAAGGAAACACTTGAGAATGCAACATATGCCATTACATCTAAAGAAGGTCTTGATGGTGTAAATTTGACCGGAAGTTATTCCGTAAAATAATAATAATATACAGAACTAACTCTGCTCGGCCAAAAGAATAAAGAGTGTAAGACCTGACACTGCTTTCTGCTGATTCTTATATAAAATGATCTCCTGATGCCGAAGATTCCTCCCATTTTGCCCCATCACGTTCCGTTTTCTCAGGTGCCCAATATTTATACCATCACCCTTAGAGATGATGGTATAATTTATTTGAAACGAGAAAAAGTGTAACGCATTAAAGGAAAGGAGTTAGACCCCAAGTATCTTAAGACCAAATTCGTTTCAGCACTTGTTAAGATGATTGAGGTATGTTCGTCAGTCCGGCTTACTGGCTGGTTGGCTGGTTAGCAGGATAACTCTAGTAAACCCTAACGGGGCAAAATGGGGGTGATACTTGGATTCAAAATTGTTGTTGGTATTGGAGCAACTTTTCTGATATTTTACGGATAACTGTGTTGAATTATATGAAGTTATCTCAAAGGACACGCCCACCTCCCATATATCCTTAAATTAATAAAAATTTATATATTCTAAAATTGTTGTTGGTATTGAACCAAATTTTTCACAATTTGCCTCTGATATTTTCTAAAAACTGTGTTGAATTATATGAAATTATCTCAAAGGACATGACCACCTCCCATATATCCTGAAATTGAAATAATTTATATTTTCAAAAATTTTTATTGATATTGAACTAAATTGGGCACAATTGTCTCTCATATTAACTGAAAACTGAAATTTTCTCAAGGACACACCTCCCATATATCCTTAAATACAAAAAAAATTTTAAATTTCTCAAATTATTGTTGGTATTGAACCGAATGTGTCTAGATTTGTGACTAATATATTACAGATAACTATATTAAATTAAATGCAACTGTCTCAAAGGACACGCCCACCTCCCATATATCCTGAAATGGAAAAACTATAATATTCCAAAATTGTTGTTAATATTTTACCAGAATTTGGCTCGATTTGTCTTTGATATATTACAGAAAACTGTGTTGAATTATATGATATTAACTCAAAGGAGTTATATCCTATCCATATATCCTAAAATGGGAAAAACAGAAATTGTTGTTGGTATTGAATTAAATTTGGTTCGATTTGTCTCTTCAATATTACAGACAACTGTGTTGAATTATATGAAATTATCTCAAAGGACCTGCCTAACTTCCATATATCCCTAATTAGAAAAACTTATATTTGTAAAGTTTTTTTTGTTATTGAACCAAATTTGGCTTGATTTGTCTCTGATATTTTACTGAAATCAGTTTTGAATAATATGAAATTTCTCAAAGGACACGCTCATCTTCCATATATCCTGAAATGGAAAAATCTTATATATTCCGAATTGTTGTTGGTATTGAACCTAATTGGGCTCGATTTTTCTTTGATATATTACGGACAACTGTATTGAATTATATAAAATTGTTTTAAAGGACACGAGGTACCCTGATATCCTTAAATGAGAAAAAACTTATATTTGCCAAAATTTTTGTTGGTATTGAACCAAATTTGGCCCGATTTGTCTCTGGGCACGACCTCTTCTCACATCCTGAATAAAAAAACCAAAGTTTTTGTTAATATTGAACCAAATTTGGTTCGATTTTTCTCTGATATATTGCTGATAACTGTGTTGAATTATATGAAATTGTCTTAAAGAATACACCCACCTCCCATACATACTGAAAGGGAAAAAACAAAAATTTTTATTGGCATTGAACTAAATTTGGTTCGATTTTGCTATGATATTAACTGACAACAGTGTTAAATTATATGAAATTATCTGGAAGGACACACCCACCTCCAGCATCCTGAGGGGAAAGAAACTTATGTTTTCCAAAATTGTTGTTATTATTGAACCAGAATTTAGCTTGATTTGTCTTAAATATTTTCGAGATAACAGTGTTTAATAATATGAAATTGTCTCGAAGGACACGCCTACCTCCCATATATCCTGAAATGGAAATAACAAAAATTGTTGTTAATATTGAAGCAGAATTTGGCTTGATTTGTCTCTGATATATTACTGAAAACTGTATTGAATTATACGAAGTTATGTCAAAGGACACGACCTCCTCCCATATATCCTAAAAATAAAAAATATAAAATTTTCCAAAATTTTTGTTAACATTCAACCAGAATATGAATCGAGTTGTCTCTGTTACATTACTGATAACTGCGTTGGTTTACATGCAATTGTCTCAAAGGACACGCCCACCTCCCATATATCCTTAAATAGAAAAAACGTTTATTTTCTAAAATTGTTATTGGTATTAAACCAAATCTTCTCTTACTTAGATTTCTTTACTACAGCATTTTCTTAATTTTATTAACCCACTGACAACCATAAAGCCATGGCTGTAAAACTAACAACTTTAACTATCGTATTTAAAGCAACAATTGTTTTTAACAACTAAATTACCAACATAAACTAGGACAATATATACTTTAATGTGGATATTATGAAAATACTAATAAAACGCAAGTCATTAAGTTAATTATTATTTTTAGATTTATTTCTGTACGAAATTGTCATAAAGTTCTATCATCCCCAATCAGAAACAAGGGAGGTAATGAGGTATGTATGTGCTGCTGCTGCATGTGATTAGATTCATGATTCATGTTATTACCTCAAGTAGAATGTTAGACAAAAAATTATCTATGTAATTTTGAGGACATAAGTTTTATTTGACAAATTCTGTTATTAGGTATATTATATTGCATTTAGTTGCTGCACACACATATGAACACACTTAATTTTCAGAGAGGTTTTAGCATTGCTACGTATATTCAGTTACCTTGTTATGGATTTGTTAATTAAAGTAATTAAAACTAGTTTAAAATTTTGCTATAAATTTTAAACTTTATAGACTGGTTTATGGTTTGTGTCTGTCTGTATTTGCGTACGTTGGTATGTTGGCAATTATAAACATGTTTCTTCCTGGGGAATCCAAAATATTTTTTGGACATGCAGTTAAAACGTGCATATGTCTGGGTGTTGTAAAAGTACATACAACGAAATATTTTTCTGTTTCCTCTGAATTGGCGAGTTGCAAATAGAAAACTTTTGGGCAGGGGCGTAGTAGAAGGAGTAAAAGTTTATGAGGGGAGTGGCAAGCAAAATATTTGTTCGTTACAGGTGGTCGTGTCCTTTGAGATAACTTCATATAATTCACCACAGTTATCAGTAATACAAATTTGGTTCAATATAAATAACAATACAAGTTTTTTTCTATTTAAGGATATATAAAAGGTAGGTGTGTCCTTAGAGAAAATTTCATATAATTCAACATTGTTGTCAGTAATATATCAAAGACAAATCGAGTTAAATTTGGTTCAAAACCAACAACAATTTTGAAAATAATAAGTTTTTTCATATGAGGATATATATAGGAGGTGGGAGTGTCCTTTGAGGTAATTTCATATAATTCAACACAGTTTTCATTAACATATCAGAGACAAATCGAGACAAATATTTAAATTGTGAATTATTTTTATATACAACTGCCCCTTTTCCATCCTTTTCATCGAACGCCTTTGCCTCCTCACATAGTTGTGATTTTTAGTTTTATATCGTTGGGGAGAAAGTCAACAATAAAAAACATTTATCATAAATGTTTTAGCATTTGTTTTTTTTTTCCTCTCTCCAGTTTGTTGCAGCTCAGCTTAGTTGAATCCTTCGTGTGAATGTTACAGAGGGGTTATGATATTTGTTTGGTACGTACGATGTCCTTGTGGAGATCCTGTTCAAAACGTGTTGTTTATGGCAAAAAGTGTTGCTATGTCTGGCTTGTGCAAAAACTAGCCCTAAAGCACAAAAATAGTTGTATGCAAAATGAACTGAGAAACAAAAAATATACACAACATACACAAACTACAAATCGAAAATCGTGCGGGGAAATGGACTCCAAGAGAGTACATTTGTTTAACAGATAAACAGATTTGAGTAAAGTGATAGCAGCAGCAGCAGGAAGAACACAAAAATACAGCAAATAATTTAAAATAGACCATAAACATATAACAGCTTAAGAGCAAAATGCAGCAAAACTATTGCCGGAAAACAAAGATGGCCACAGAGAAAACTTTAAATTAAATGTTTTATACTGAAAAGAAAAATCCTAAGCAACAGCAACAAGGAAACAACAAATCGTAAATAATCAACAATGGCAACAACATTTTTTAATTATAATGTCTGCCAAAGACAGTTTACAGTCCGTTACTGTGCCCTGGCCAGTCAGCACCTCTCACTGACTTTGCCCTTTGTTTCAAAATCCTAGCTGATGGTTGTCCCAAGGATAACACTACAAAATTGGTTCCTTTTGTTGGGTCTCTCAGTGTTTGCAAAAGCGCATCATCATCATGTAAGGAAAGTTATCGTATGTGTATATGTGTTTGTTTGTGCTCCATATGTCCCTTCTTGTGTGAGAGTGTCATCTCGTCCTTGTCCAAGTCGACCAGAACAAATCTCTCTCTAGTAAAAGTTGTGAGCCGACGAGCGACACTCAAGTTACGCCTTGACCATTTTGCTCGCACCAAACAAGTTAGAAAGTTTTTTGTGTGTTGTTTTGTTTGTTTGTTAGTTTCATGTTACACAACACAATAACTCTCAACTCTGCCAAATCTTTTAGGGAGTGTGGGGGGAGGGGTACACCAAACAAAAGTAGCTTGACACACTCGAAATGTCCTAAACAGTTAGGGTCTGCTCGCATTACGCTAGGTTCCCCTCTCTCCCGCACTTGCCTCCCGATGTATTGTTGTACACTCTTACGGAAACGGAAATGAAGAAAAATTGTTACATTTAAGCCTTGAAGGAGCATGGTAGTAAGTCTCTATGGCCCGTAACTTTTGTGACGTCACAAAGAAGCAAAAAAAAAAACACAAGAAAACATTTTTAATTTTTAACAATACTTTGTTGTCATCAACAAAAATAGGAAACTAAAGTTATGCAATCGCAAACAAAACATTTATAATTACTGCGAATTTTGGGGTGGCTAAAAACGAGGGGGGTTAAGGGAGGTTAAAGCAATGAAAACGTATAACATTGGCCAACTATGCAACAGAAACAAAACTTTAGTAGTCCCACACTATGTTTTCTTTGATGAAAGGGTCAAGAATTCTTTCAAAACCTTCCAATAGAAGTGATGATAACCTAACACAGTACAACACATGATTTGGGGACTCAATTCTGAGAAATGCACGTGAAAGTAGTCCCAAAAAGAAGAAGTTCTGCATCATTCGTTTTGTCAAGTTACATGCCACAGTAATTTAATATCGATTTGAAGTTACTGAAATTATGTTGAATTAAATGTTGTTATTTCAAAGGATACGCTCACCGCTCCCATATATCCTGAAATGTAAAAAAACTTATATTTGCCAAAATTTTTGTTGGTATCGAAACAAAATTTGGCTCGATCTGTTTCTGATATATCTCTGAAAACTGTGTTGAATTATATAAAATTACCTAAAAGGACATGCCCACTTCCGCAATATCCTGAAATAGAAAAAACTTATATTTTCAAAAATTGTAATTGGTATTGAACAAAATTTGGCTCGATTTGTCTCTGATATATTACAGATATTAAATTGAATTAAATGCAATTGTCTCAAAGGACACGCCCACCTGGCATATATCCTGAAATGGAAAAAACTTAAATTGTTATTGGTATTGAACCAAATTCGCCTCGATTTGTCTTTGATATATTACTGACAACTGTGTTAAATTATATGACGTTATATCAAAGGACACGCTCACCTTTCAGATATCCTAAAATGGAAATCACTTATTAGTATCAAAATTTTTGTTGGTATTGAACAAAATTTCTTTCGATTTATCTTCGACATATTACTGACAAATGTGTTGAAGTTTACGAAATCATCTCAAAGGTCTCGCCCATGACCCATAAATCCTTAAATGGAAAAAACTAATTATATAAAAAAATTTTGTTAATATTGAACCAGAATGTAGCCAATTTATCTTTGATATTTACTGAAAACGAAAATTTTCTCAAAGGACGCACCCATTTCCCATATATCCTTAAATAGAAAAAAACTTTCCAAATTTATTATTAATATTAAACAAGAATTTGGCTCGATTTGTCTCTCATATATTACTGACAACTGTGTTGAATTAAATGAAATTATGTCAAAGGACACGCCCACCACCCACATGTCCTTAAATGGAAAAAACTTATATGTGCCAAACTGAAATTTTCTCAAAGGACATGTGCATTTTCTCACCTCCCATATATCCTAAGATGGAAAAAAAACTTATTGTTTTTTAAAATTACTGTTGGTATTACACCAAATTTGGGCCAATTTGTCTCTGATATTTACTGAAAACTGAAATTTTCTCAAAAGACATGGAATGGAAAAAAATTATATTTTCAAAAATTGTTGTTGGTTTTGAACCTAATTTTTTCTAGATTTGTGTCTGATATATTACAGATAACTGTATTAAATTAAATGCAACTGTTTTAAAGGACACGCCCACCTCCCATATATCCTAAAACGGAAAAAACAAAAGTTGTTGTTAATATTGAACCACAAATTGGCTCGATTTGTCTCTGACATATTACAGAAAACTGTTTTGATTTATATGTAATTGTCTCAAAGAACACGTCCACCTTTCATATATCCTGAAATGGAAAGAAGAAAAGAGGCCGAAACGTGACAAATTCCCCTATACGATACTTACTAAACTTCAAATCGGGATTAAATTATTATGACATGTAACTTGACAAAACGAATGATGCAGAACTTCTTCTATTTGGGGCTACTTTCCAGTGCAGTTCTCAGAACTGAGTCCCAAATCAATGAGCTGAAAAATGTTGTACCGTGTAATTGATCTAAAGTCCTTTTTAAAGAATTTACTATGGTAGTCTTTCATAGAAACATAGAGGGGTCTTCAATAACATTTATTCCGATGCAATAAATCTCTCAAAACATTCCAAAAGGAACTATGATAACCTAAATGGCCTGAAGTCCTTTGGGCAGCTCAATTCACTCTGATGCAAGAACTCTCTCAAAACCTACCAAAAGGAACTATGATAACCTAAATAGCCTGAAGTCCTTTGGGCAGCTCAATTTACTCTGATGCAAGAATTCTCTCAAAACCTTCCAAAAGGAACGATGACAACCTAAATGGCTTGAAGTCCTTTGGCAGCTCATTTCAAAGAAGAATGCTGCGATAGTATTTCATAGAAAAATTGAGGGGTATTCAAAAACATTCTCTCTGATGAAAGAATTCTCTCAAATCCATCCAAAAGGAACGATGATAACTTAAACGATGGCCTCAAGTCCTTTGGCAGCTCATTTCACTCCGATGCAAGATATCTCTCAAAATCTTTCAAAAGGAACGATGATAGCCTAAATGGCAGCCAATTTCAAAGAATTTGCTACGTCAGTCTTTCATAGAAACATAGAAAAGTCTTCAATAATATTTACTTTGATGCAAGAATTCTCTCAAAACCTTCCAAAAGGAACGATGATTACCTAAATGGCCTGAGGTCCTTTGGCAGATTTCAAAGAATTTGCTATGGTAGTCTTTTATAGAAACTACACAAAAGGAATGATGATAACCTAAAAAGACTGAAGCCTTTTGGCAGCTCATTTCAAAGAAGAATGCTATGATAGTCTTTCATAGAAACATAGAGGGGTCTTCAATAACATTCAGTCAGATGCAAAAATTCTCAAAACCTTCCAAAAGGAAACCTTCATAGAAATATAGAGGAGTCTTCAAGAACGTTCACTCTGGTGCACGAATTATCATAAAACCTTCCAAAAAGAAACGATGATAACCTAAAAGAACTGAAGTCCTTTGGCTGCTCATTTTAAAGAGGAATGCAATGGTAGTCTTTCATAGAAACATAGAGGTGCCTTCAATAACATTCACTATGATGCAAGAATTCTCTCAAACCCTTCCAAAAGGAACGATGATAATCTTAATGGCCTCAAGTCCTTTGGCAGCACATTTCAAAGAATTTGCTATAGTAGTCTTTCATAGAAACATCGAGGGGTCTTTAAGAACATTGACTTTGATGCAAGAATTCTCTCAAAACCTTTCAAAAGGGACGATCAGAACCTAAATAGCCTGAAGTCTTTTGGTAGCGCATTTCAAAGAAGAATGCTATGGTAGTCAATCATGACATGTAGGGGGCTTTCAATGACAATCACTCAGATGCAATAATTTCAACACTATCAAACTTAAGAGCTGGCCAGCCATATAGTAACCAATCCAATTCGGCAGCTACTCGATAGAAGACGGATATCAGAAAGTCTCGGTACGACTTCTAGGCAAGGTCTGTAAATAGGGGAACCCTCAAAAAGGGGTTTAGTTTCCACTAATACGGAATCTGGCGGTACATGGAATTCTGTCAGATTTGGAGGAAGGAAAGAGTTGAGAGATGGAGAAGGAAGAGAAAACCGTGGGAACACCAATTGCTATCTTGGCCTTGTAAGCAAAGGATGGCACCGCAAGAAACGCATTACTCATACTTCGACTGACTACCAGGTCTTCTATGTAATTCTCCCCTAAATGTCCTTTACGGGCTAGAGCAGGGCAGCAACAAAGAAGATGTTTCATCGTCTCGGACTCATCCTCGTCCTCACACACACGGCAGTAATCCAGTACGGATCTATTCCATTAGCCTGTCAGGTGCCTAAAATTGCAATGAACTTGTTATAATTGCACAGTCCAGAGTCAGGTAACTCCTGCACAGGCTAAGGAACTGTTGTATTCGGGCACAGCGCCCTCGCTTACAAAGTAAGCGACGATGTCAGTAAGTGCCATTTCAGTTGCAATTACGTTATAAGCGGAGTTTCCAGCGAGCTTAATAACACGCTTGATTACGCTTACAATTATTACTAAATAGGTACTTCGTTTCATTTACCGCTGGATAACTTTGTGTATTCGACAGGTTGGTTCCGGTGAGGGGCATATTCCCATACCTCCCTCCTATACACTGTCAATTTCATACATATAATTACGAAAAAATTTAAACGACTTTACCCACAATAATAACTTAATTCATGTATAGCTCTTTAAATTTCATATTTGTCACCGCAATTGTAGCTGTGCGAATGTCGGCTATTATATATAGTCCTTGCTCTTGTTGTTGTTGTTGTGTTTTATAGCCTCGAATATCCGCATTTTCTCGCATTTTTTGTTGCCATTGCGGATGTTGTTTTCACTACATTTGTGTTTTGGGCTGTGTGTGTGTCGTCGCTTTCGTTTCGTTTCGTTGCTGGTGGACAACTATGACGCGACGGGTTGTTGCCTGGCTGCCATTTGCGTTGTCCTAGCATTTAGTCAGAATAATAAATAAGCGGAAATGTATACAACATTATACAGGATGTTTAAATGTGGCATAATCTAAACATCAGACACTCACACAGCCACCGCTTACAGAGTCGCAAGGCTCACTTGCACTCGTCGAGTCACACTCACTAACTAACTAACTAACTAACACTCTTCCGTTTGTGGCAGAGTGAAATATCTCACACTTGTTTTTGGGCGAGGGGGAGAAAGGCCAATTTTGCGACACCAGTAAAATGTGGTTAGAATTAAATAGTGAATGCAATTTATTTTTTTGTTTCATTTGTGATCTTTGTCGCCATTTGCGGGCAAAATATTTTATATGCATTTATATGCATATTAAAGATTAAAAAAAAACGAAGTGTGAAAATTTTTTAAATTATCCCGGCATTTTTAGATCTTTATATCAATATCAACAGCAGAGAAAGACATTAAATAGCAAATATATGATAAGACTCCTTTGCTGCATTGAAAATCATGTCTTTTATAGTTATACTGCATTTCAATGTTTCATTACTTAGGCATTTTCGGGCCTAGCCAATTAATTTGTAAATTCTCTTTTAATTATATTCTGTGATGAAATCTAGGTACCCCATTGTGTTCTACAGCCAATTTTTAATAATTTCAAAAAAATTTTGAATAAAATTGGGTGAGTCGTTTTAGAGATAGCCCGTTACAAACATACATATAAGTAAGTATCTAAGTATCTAGAGGAGTGGATGAAACATGCTCCTGATGTATACAGCGAGGACATGCAGCCAAGCTTTTCTATCAGGCTACGTAATGAATGCAGTGTCCCGAAACATTCCGATATTTCTGGGAACGAATCAGCAGACGTATTATTAGCTAGAGGAGGCTGTACTGTCTGATCATGAAATTTCTGAAAGATCGAAAAGGAATAACGACGGGACTCTTTATGGTGACTTTATTTCTGTCTTAAGAGGAGTGGAAGATGAAACATGGCACAGTAGCCGGTTGAATACAGCAAGGGCATTCAGCCAAGCCTTTCTTTTAGGCTGCATAATGAATGCAGTGTCCGGCAGAGTCCCAGAAAATTGCGATTCGGTTACAGGAGGCTGTACTATGCCTGATCATGACTATCTGATAGATGTTCTCCCGCCCATTTGTCTCCTTCTTGGCTTTGGAGTACTGGTTGTGGAAAATAGTCTGCAGTCGTTGGATCTTCAGCACCTACAGTATAACTACTAGATCGCTATGGCTAGAATATAAGAGATCCCGATAGGAATCCATGGTTGGCATATGTGGGAGTGACTTGAGACTGACCCGAGGAATTTTAACGGGCCACTGCACCTAACATGCACTTGGGATAGGTTCATACCGGACATCTGTCGTGTGTGTGAGGACGAGGAGGAATTCGAAACCATTGAATATTTACTTTGTAGCTGTCCCGCTCTAGTACATAGGAGGCTAAGATACTTAGGGCAAGGTTTTAGAGAGAAACTTGAGTCTCTCTCCTCAGTCGGAGTAAGTAACTTAATAGGATTCATACGGTGCTTTCCATGGTTAACTGGGTGAAGATGATGATTATTATACCCTCACCCTACGTGCAGAAGGGTATATATCCTATGTTGTACCCTCACCCTAAGGGTAGGAGGCTATATGTTATTTGATACGACCCAAAAGTGTAGCCCATGGGGAATGGGACTTTGCTCAGAGGTGGAAAGTTACTGATTGTTACTCACTTGGGAGTGACCAGAATCGATTCCTTTGTGGCACTGTCCAAGCAGCTAACTACTTCCGGTCTTAGACCAAGTATTCCCTGGGCAATGACTTCAAAGCAACCGCTTAGAAGTTAGCTAAAGTTAGAAGGCATTACAACCATGTATCCTGAATGGTCAAAGAGACGTCTCAGGAAAGTAGGCTTGAACCGCTGAAGCATGGTTGCATCGTGGGATTGGACGTGCAGATAGCAGCCGTATTACCAATCTAGGAGACGAGGGTTAGCAACCCACATCTTCCGAAAACTAAATTGCGAAAATCCATAGCGTCTGTTCCATATTGGGCGGCTTCCTGGTCAGCGTCTGCCTCAGAATGAGCGGCTGAAATGTTTCCTGGCAGTAGGAATAAAATGCAGAACCTGGTGGGCTGGGCTTGCCACCCGCCACCAGTATAATGGCAGTGAATAAAATGAGAAATAAGAGAAAAAGAAACCCCCAAAATGGTGACGACCACCGCAAACGTTTTAAGGACCATGATTTGAGAATATGCACTTAGAATGTTAGAACTCTTTACCGACCAGGTGCCTCTATTCAACTGGCGGATGTCCTCGAAGAGTATAAGGCTGACATTACTGCTATACAGGAAATTCGGTGGACTGGATATGGATGCTCGCGGATGAGGATGTGTGACGTGTACTACAGCTGCCACGCGGAAAAGCATGAGTTTGGATGTGGATTTGTGGTCGGCAAGAGACTACGACACCTGGTCTCTAGGTTTACTCCTGTCAGTGAACGAATCGCCACCATAAGACTAAAGGCAAAATTTTTCTACATCACGCTGATATGTGCTCATGCTCCGACGGAGGAGAAAAGTGACGAGGTCAAAGACGAATTCTACGCCCAACTTGAAGAAACATATGACCGTAGCCCGGGCCATGATGTTAAAATCGTGCTGGGAGATTTTAATGCCAAAATAGGCCGGGAGAATGTCTTTAGCCCAACAGTCGGAAAATTTAGTCTGCATACTGACACATCGCCAAACGGAATCAGACTGATTGATTTCTCTGCAGCAAGGAACATGGTAATTAGCAGCACACGATTTGACCACAAAAACATTCACAAAGCAACGTGGATATCTCCTGATCAAGTAACGAGAAACCAAATTGATCACGTGGTAATCGATGGAAGGCACGCGTCAAGTGTCTTAGACGTACGAGTGATCAGAGGCGCGAACATCAACTCAGATCACCACCTCACTGCAGTGAAGGTGCGTACTAGGCTAAGCAGAGCGAAAACCCTGCGTAACCAGGCACAGAGAAAGCTGGACATCGCTAAACTGCAGACCGCGGAGATAGCCAACGCCTATTCTGACCAACTCACTCAACTACTTCTTGAAGCTCCAACTCCCGAAAATACTAGCGCGCAATGGCAACATATTGCCCACTCGATGGAAAGGACTGCGCGGTCCGTACTAGGGTATGTGAAGCCCTTTAACGATAATGCCTGGTACGATGACCAATGCCGCGATGCCACCCGGGAACAAGATGCTGCATACAGGGGCAAACTGCAGCCAATGGCAACGCGAGCTGTTCATGAAAAGTATAGGGAGAAGAGGCGGGAGGCGACTCGACTCTTCAGGCGAAAAAAACGAGAGCTTAAGGAGCGGAATAATGTGTGTATTGAAGATTACAGGAACAGAGGTGAAGCCCGAAAATTCTATCAGAAGATAAAAGGAAAGGTACATGGAACAGGTCTTCCCTCCTGTAAAGACAAGGATGGTCATCTCGTTACTGACTCCGAGAGCGTACTGAGAATATATAAAGATCACTTCTGCAGCCTATTGATGTGTGAAAACTCGGCTGATGAAGACTGTGCACCAATCCAAGATGATAACATCGAGTGTCCACCTCCGAGCCAAGCTGAGATAACAACTGCCATATCCCGCCTAAAGAACAACAAAGCCGCTGGGGCTGATGGTCTTCCAGCTGAGTTGTTTAAGGCGGGTGGAGATGAGCTTGTTTTAAGCATGCAACAGCTCATAGAGAACATTTGGCTTCAGGAGAGCATGCCAGAGGATTGGAATCTCAGTGTGCTATGTCCAATCTACAAAAAAGGTGACCGTAGTGAGTGTAAAAACTATCGTGGAATTAGCCTCTTACCCATTGCGTATAAGGTCCTGTCTAGCATACTGTGTGAACGTCTAAAGCCAATTGTGGAAAACCTGATTGGACCTTATCAGTGCGGCTTTAGACCAGGCAAATCCACGACGGATCAGATATTTACACTACGGCAAATTCTTGAGAAAACCCATGAGAAGCAAATCGACACTTACCACCTCTTTGTCGATTACAAAGCTGCCTTCGATAGTCCCATCAGGCATCGACTATACGAAGCCATGTCTGAGTTCGGTATTCCTGCGAAGATAATTCGTCTCTGCCGGTGTACCCTTACGAATACCAAATCCTCTGTTCGGATTGGCAAGGATCTATCTGCACCATTCGATACGACGAGAGGTCTTAGACAGGGTGACGGTTTGTCATGTATGCTGTTCAACATAGTGATGGAGAAGGTGTTAAGGAAAGCAGCGGTTAACATGTCTGGCACCATATTTAATAAGAGCCACATGCTGCTCGCATATGCCGATGATATCGACATTATCGGACGAACGATGCGAGAGGTAACAGCTGTTTTCACATCAGTCGAAAGGGAGTCAGCGAAAATGGGTTTGGCAGTGAATGAGGACAAGACGAAGTTAATGGTATCATCGAACAAAGTGTCCACCCGTTGGGGACGCAGCGTGAACGTTGAAAACTATTGTTTTGAGGTAGTGGATGAATTTATCTACCTTGGATCCGCCATGAACAAGAACAACAGTGTCAGCCTCGAAATAAAACGGAGAATAGTGCTTGCTAACAGGTGTTTCTTTGGACTACGCGAGCACTTTATAAACACCACCCTATCTCGAACTACCAAAGTCCAGCTGTACCAGGTACTAATTTTACCGGTCCTGTTGTACGCCTCCGAATCTTGGGTGCTTACACAGGCAGATGCAGCTCATCTGGCGGTGTTTGAGAGAAAAATACTCCGCAAAATATATGGACCCATTTGCGTAAACGGCGAGTTTAGGATTCGGATGAACCATGAGCTGTACGAGTTATACCACGACATTGATGTCGTCAAGCGGATCAAAGTGCAACGATTACGCTGGCTAGGCCATGTCGTGAGAATGGATGAGGAAACTCCAGCGCGAAAGGTATTCTATCAAGACCTCGAAGGACGGCGCAAAAGAGGGAGACCGCGACTACGTTGGAAGGACCAGGTGGAGGAATCACTGACGCTGCTTGGTAGGACTGACTGGAGACGGTGCGCACAAGATCGAAGCGAATGGAAATCTTTGATCATTTCGGCCTCTGACTTAGGCACTAAGATATAAATATATATATGTGTCAAGTTGTTTTAAAGGCTAATAATAATAAAAGTGTAGCCCATAGAAGGAGTCACTTTATACCTTTAGTTTCTTTGAACCAAATTCGATTCATGACTTTTTAAGTCGTTTGTCCGTCTGTATGACTGTTCGGCTGGTAAACACGATAACTTTCGAAAGACACAACCAAATGTTTTGAAATTTTGCACAAGTTAATATTGCCCCAAAACTACTTACGGTATTGCAAATGGGCTACATACCAGGAGGGGCGGTACCACCTATACAAATTCATCATTCCGCCCACTTTATCAATCAAGTAATAATATCAATACACCTAATAGGATCTTACCCAAATTCTGTATTTAATTAAGCTATAACAGGATGAAGTTTTGGAAAAAAAATTTTAAGTTCAGCCACGCCCCTTCTGGTACTTCCCATACAATTGTACCTTTCCGCCCACTTTAGAGATGAAGTAATAATATCAATAAATCCAATGCGATCGTACCCAAATTTTTTATTTAGTAAAGCTACAGCAGGATTGAATTTTGGAAAAAAAAACTGGAAGTCTAGCCACGCTCCATCCGGTACCTCCGATACCCATCTGGTACCGCCCACTTTAGAAATCGGTAAATATTATTAATAGACCTAACGCGATCGTGCCCTGTATTAAGTAAAGTTCAAGCAGTATAATGTTTTTGAGGAAAAAACCTGGAAGTCCTTCTGGTACCCCATGTAAAACTATGTGGACTCTGTCTGTCTGTATATCCGACTGGTTCGCACGATAACTTTCGAAAAATGCAAACAAATGATTTGAATCTTTGCTCCAGTTAATATTTCTCCAAAACTACTTATGGTATTGCAATTGGGTTACATGGCTACGCACTTTCTGGTACCTCCCATACAAATGTACCATTCCGCCCACTTTAAAAAGCGAATGGTAACATCAATACACTCGATACGATCGTGCCTAACTTCTGTAGTTTGTTAACAGTATAAAGTGAGTGTCGGGTTTCCCGACTGAAACTTACTTACTGGTTTTTCTTTCCTCTTCCCTCTTCTTTATCGGACAATCATAATGGATCAATAGATATCCAAAAGTAGTATGAGGTAGTTTTTGCTAGATCACAAGTGTCCTTAATCTCAGCTAACCTAATTTGCCCAATAAGAATTCGGATTCATGACCTCGATTCATCGAATTTTTTTCGAAGCACCGAATTCTGGGTCGATTTATAGATGTCCGTCCGTCTATCCCCGCGATTTTCGCCGTATTTTAAGATCTATCGAACGTTAGCTTTTATCATCTAAGCGGAGGATATAAAGGAGAAAGGGGGAAAACTACTCCTACCAGCCATAAAAACTTCCCCTTTTTGGGGGGTTACTAAATTCAGAGCACTGGAAATAAATTATTAAATATGATGATGATTACTGGCAATTTGTGAGGAAAAACTCAAAGTAAGTCAAAAATCAAATTTTCTGTCGATGAATTGAATCAAAGAGCCCCAAAAATCAAAAATTTTGTAACCTTAAACGTTTGAACGGCTTTGTTTAAGAATGTTTTCCGGTACAACCAACCAAAGAGAAGTTAATGGCTGTCAATAATGTTCGATGAGCGAAAAACTAAACAAAAAATAACACTCTATTAAAAAAAATTATTTCCCTTTGTACCTCGTGCATGAGGAAAGTATGGGATAGCTTCTTGGCATATTGAGTATTAGCTCGATTTTTATTTTTAAACTCACACAACAGCACCTAATATTTGATGTCGAACGCGAACTTCAGCAGCTTGAGAAGCTTTTACTAGATATTTACTGCGAACATGTTGTCGACATTAACTTCGCAACATCTACTAGCCAAGTAAAAAAAAAATTTGTATGAAACCGTAATTGTATCTCAATAAACTAATGAACTGAAGGTTTCTCGTGCCCAAATTAGGGTAACAGCGTCCTCTACGGCCTTTTCCTCGAACATTTTTTGCCAAAAAAAACTATCACAGGGTAATCTGTCACTTCATAAATGTTTTTTTTAAATAAATGGGCCATCCATTTATAGAATTTGTTTAATTGCAAACCTCTATTTATGTAAACTGCATTCTTTACGCAAATTATATTAAAAGCTAACTTATTTTAAACAAAAATTCTACAATATTAGATTTTTTGATTTACTATTACTTGATTTGGAATGTGATCTATATGAAGCATAACAACAGTGAGATCGAATTATCATAATACCTATTTTGCATACAAATACGAGAACCTATGTATATGTTGTCACTACGGCAACAAAAGATAACAGTCGGTGACTTGACTACTCAAAAGCCCACTTGTGGTTTCAAATTCATTATCATTTTAATTAAGTCAAATATTCATATCTATTATTAGCTCCACGCTTTTATGTCTAAAGTTATGACTAGAATTGTACAATTTTTATAGTACCGAGTACTCGACAAATACCGGCCGCGGGCTGACAACTTGACGATCTTACTGGGTTAGCTCTTATATCTCAAGGATTTTAAATTTAATATTATGATTTCTGTGTGCTAAACTTTCAATATAAAAATTGTACATCACAATTCTTGTCTCAAAGAAATTAAGTGAATTTCAAATAAAAAAAATAAAAAAATATGTTTTCAGTGATACAATTATGTGAAATTAAATAACTATTAATTATCTAATTACAAATTAATTTTTCTTTAACAGCCAGTTGTAACAGGTATATACTATTCCGTCCCCTAAATCTATATGCAGACAAGTCGAATGGTATATCGATTTTATCTAACGACGATTTGCCTACAATATAGATATGGTTACTCTGAAATACCTACAGTTTACAACTATACTAAAATCATATTGCGCAAAATAACATAGATTTCTATGCTCCATATTTGGTTGATAAGAAACCAAATTAGTCACCTCTGCTACACAGATTACTATTCATATTATTCATTACTCTATGGCTGCTATTTTCAGCTCGCCATCAAACAGGTTCTTAACTTATTTCACCCCTCAACGGCATATGTGTGTTTTACTCACCTCTGATGATATATACGTTTGAAATGTTAGTGGTGAATGTAATAATACTAAACAGTGTGTTCTGCGCATAATCACCACTACTATGGTGGTGTGACTGCTAATACGTAACTTGTCTAAGGCATTTGACACATGACAATCACCACTCCCGTATTGTCTAGTGGTTAGGATATCCGGCTCTCACCCGGAAGGCCCGGGTTCGATTCCCGGTACGGGAATAAATGAACTTTTATAAGTCTTTTTATTTTCGCTACCTTGAGCGATTAGACTTTTGGTCGAGCTAACTGGAGCATCAGAAACCGTCTGTCTTTTTTATTGATAGTTTCTTTGTCTTTTTATAGTAAATCTAAATACATTGGTTTCTTACAATTAGCATTCTTATTCCTATGTACTTTCTTATAATTCAATATATTATGCATCGGTCGGCAGAGGCAGCGCACAGTGTGAGATTTAGTCAATCTAGCGTCTCAAAATTAATTTTTATATGAAGTTTTAGAGATATCGACTTTAAATTTGGCACGATCGTTAAGGAGATTATAAGCTTCAATATGGTGAAAGATAACTAGTTCCAACTAGTGTCAAAGGGGACTAGTTCCGAACTGTCCTCAAAAACACTAGTTGGGGACAATTTTTTTTAACACATTTATATTCAATATTTCTTCTTTTTTTCTCTTCTAACTAAAACTTGTCGATATATTGATATAAGTACCCAAATACAACCATTTCTATAAAATGCTTCAAGTTTCGAACTTTAGTTTTCGATGATTCTTTGCAAATGAGAAAAATAAAAAGTTAATGTTGTTTCAATGTTAAATTTATTGATATCTAAAACATTATAAAGAGGAAAAACTAAAAAATTCGACGAAAGTTCTTAAAAGAATGGAAAATATTCAAAATAAGATATTAATCAAAAACCAAAATAAAGAAATTATATACAAATTATACAAAAGTAAAAAGCGAAAAGTAGAAATAAAAAAAAATAAGGAATTTATACAAAAATAAAAATTCCAGAGTGCTGCAAGCAATGTTTTTTATGCTAAATTATCAAATTCATCATTTAGTTGGGTGTCAGACAAAAGTGCAATGACCTCAGAAGGTAAAGTAGAACGCTTGGTTTTTGGGGGCAAACGTAAACTTGCAATCAAAGGGTCTGACGTGATAAGCAACCTATGCAATAAATCTATGTTGATGTCAACTCGGGACGTTTTTCTTGTGAACAGTTCGCGATACTGTTTCGACTCTTTATTGCGTGCTTCTTGCGCTTCTTCAGAAAAGTTTCCTATGGGAAGAATGCATGAAGATATTGACTCTTTGCATTTCCGTTTTTGTATACTCGAAGCACTTTCAGCAAACTCTTTTCTCGCTTTCCGCGTTGCGGAATTTGTTTTGAAGTTGATGGTGCGTGATCAAGAGTAAAATCAACAGCAGAAATTTTTTAACTTAGCCAAATAGCATTGTCATGCATAAATCTTGCTTTATCTCGGTGAGATTTGCTCCATCGCGGTTGAAATTGGAAGCAAAGCTTTTTTATACGATCTTTAATTTTCGTATCGTCAACATCTGGTCCAAAAATTGATGTAACGTGCTTTTCGACCGCTTCTGTTTTTTCTATTTTCACCTTGCTCAACCAAATCCAAAAAAGCTCCTCTCGCGATATTTCACTCATACTAAAAAAAGGCAAAAAATGGGCAGGATTTTATTTTTTAAATTTGTTTTGGGCACATTAACAAAGATTCTGGTGGCATTCCCATCACGGAACTCCGTGGGACTTGGAAGTTCTAGTCTATCAAAAATTTGAAAGCTTTAAAATTTGTCTTACCTTTTAGGTGGTTATAAAACAATTTTTTCAAAATACTTGAGTGCAAAAATAAATATTGAATAAAAAAAAAATTTTAAGTTTAAGTAATAACCTTTAATACAAAAAATATTTTAGGCCAAAAAAAACACTCACAACTTCGACCTGATCACTCAAACTTTTGTGATCAATGCAAGCTTGAAAATCAATTATTTCATGCTATGAAATTGCTCGTGTTTGATAGCTGTTATCACGCCAATGACATTTTTGTATTCTCTTTTGTGTTTGTTTTCGTAACAATTGGGGTCTCTTCTCACGTTAAAAAAAATATGAGCGAGTTACGAAAACATTTTTTTTTTAATTTCGAGACGCCAGATTGATTAAATCTCACAGTGTGCAGCGGTCGCTGTTATGCCCAAGTATGTTGTACGCATACAATGTACTTGGTGGTATGGACAGCGGTCGCTGTCGTGTCCGAGAGAGTTCTGTCGAGTAATCGATTTTACTTGAGTGTCAACGTTCTTGGTTTATTCAAGGTTAGTATTATATATTACTTTGTGTGTGGCTGTTTTAGCACTTGGAGAAGTGTCAATGAAATGTGTTGTAATATGATGTTTCCTTAGTAAATTATTATTTAATATTTTGTGTTGGTTATGTTGACTATGCATGTATGCTACAAAACTAATACTTGTATGGTTCTCTTTTTGTTGAAAATTGTTAAAAAGTAATATTTTTTTTTAAACTTTTTTATTATTGTTATATAAAAAACTAGAAATAAATTGTATGAAACATGTTTTAATACAAATTTTGTAAAATATAATAAATTTAAATTTCTCAAATAACTTTATTTATTGAAAAATTCTGAGAAAGGTACTATGCATTTTATTAAAGTACATGACATACTAATATAGGTCGGTTCAGTTTTAGTATATTCATACAAACATTAAAATAGATATGGCGTAAACGGGTCCAATATCCAGAAAGTGCATGTATTAATCCATTACCAGAGGTGGGTTTTAGCACAACAATATACACCAATACCTCACTTTGCGTCGTGGTTACGTTCCAAAAAAAACACGACGCGAAGTGAATTATAACTTTTTATAGCAAACCATGTAAAGATCGAAGATAGGTTCCAGAGTTACGAAAAAGCACAACACACTAATTGAAACTGAAGTCTAAAATAAGCAAAACAAAGTGAAAATAAAACTGTATTAAAATTGCGCTGAGGGAATCCCGGAATAAAAGTCTCAAAACCAAAACAACACAACTTCGAAAATCTAACGACGCACAGTGAAAATTATTACTAATTCAGCAGCGACGCAACTTCGAAAAAACACAAAAAAGAAACAACGCAAAGCTAGGTATTGGTGTTATACTACTGGCTGGAATTAAAAATATTTATATTTTCAAAAGATGATAACAAAAAACTAGATAAAAGAGGGATGAAAAAAGTTTTTTTGGGCCACGGCCAGTTAATGTCATCTCTTTTGGGTATTATTTTTTTCCCAAAAACTTCGTGAACTCCTCCACCCAACGAGTTGTTGAAAATGTGACCTGTTGCCTTATCTTGCTGACATAACAACTTGAATTTTGTAAGGATGTCAATCTTTGTGATTAATGGGGATGTTCTGGGTACATTAATGACGCTAGACCGCATTCAAATAGCTACTCTAGATTCTTCACGAACGGACTTTCTTACACCCTTTACCTATTCGGAATTTCTTGAAGTTCTAGGTGGGCTAGATTGGGTTTGATTCAATGGTGAACATGGATCATCAAACTTTTGCACCGATTTTCTAATCAATTGTCCACGTAGAACGCATGAATGAATGACGTAATGTCACTGAATTTCCTTTCGCTACTCTTACATTTCGTAACCTCTGCGCCCCTAACTTAACCCTTTAATGACGAGAGAGAAATAATGGGATTTTCTTAAAGATTTTGTCAGTACTGCATATAAATTAGTTAAAACACGAATTTCACATTAGAAAAGTAAGTCGAAAAATTTTAAAAAAATATCCATTTTTACTACTGTTATGAACAATGTGACCATATGGTAACAGCTTTAAAACAGGTAAATAAAAAGAACCAAGTACAAAATAATTCATGCGATACGTTTTTATGATATTTCAAATTTTTTTTCAAATAACAAAAACTAAAAGTCTTTAATATATTAGTCTTTAAACAACCAAAAAATATTCTTAATATGGAGTGACTTTTTATATCCCTGTATATTGCTTTTTGCGCACATTTTAAAAACACCTATTTTAAATGAATCTCCACGCTAGCTACTGACTTCTGATCGCATAGCGGTAAATCAAGAATGAAAGATCGAAGCATGCTTTGATGAAATCAAAGAAGAAAATTCTTGATATGTATTCTTATGTTTACATTAATGCGTGCAATATCTAACGCTGTCGACGTTACCATATGATAACAGTCGTCCCTAATGGGTTAATATGGCTACTCGACTCTGCTATCGATATAAATGTTAACGAAATCTTTGTCTACCTATTATTTGGCCCTAACACTGCTTGGTAATTTTCCATAAGTATCAGCGGTTTTCTCCTTTCAATTACAGTAACCAACTTTAGTTTTTGGTGTCATTCAAGTTAAGCAAAAAAAGGGGAAGGGGCGTCCATGAAAAATGGGCGTGTAACTCGGATTCCGGAGATCATTTAGTAGTAGTCTTAGAAGTTTTCTCGGGTAACTCCCTTTCATTTAATTTACTTACTGCAGTTTTTGTTACCTTTCAAGTAAATCGAAGAAAACATATGATAACAGTCGTCCCTAATGGGTTAATATGGCTACTCGACTCTGCTATCGATATAAATGTTAACGAAATCTTTGTCTACCTATTATTTGGCCCTAACACTGCTTGGTAATTTTCCATAAGTATCAGCGGTTTTCTCCTTTCAATTACAGTAACCAACTTTAGTTTTTGGTGTCATTCAAGTTAAGCAAAAAAAGGGGAAGGGGCGTCCATGAAAAATGGGCGTGTAACTCGGATTCCGGAGATCATTTAGTAGTAGTCTTAGAAGTTTTCTCGGGTAACTCCCTTTCATTTAATTTACTTACTGCAGTTTTTGTTACCTTTCAAGTAAATCGAAGAAAAAGGGGGGCAAAATGAAGGTGATATTCAGATTGAGAATGTAATTTTACATAAGATTCAACAGGTATATGGTGACATTTTCCTAACAATCGATGGAGATCTACTGCCAGACATACGCACATGGCTCAATCTTCTTAAATAGTACTCCTTTTGATACCAGTATTGGATAAAGATATAAAAAGGGTTGAACAGGAAATGATAAAGACTCTCGGGACAATGTACCATCAGTTACAAAAATTGAAAAAAGATTTGCCGAATTTCGTTGTGGCCGTACAAGCACAAGTGTCTGAGATGTTTCAAGTACAACGACTGAATTTGATATCTTTTAACTGAAAAATATTTCGCTACCATATTTTTAAGAGAAATATTCCACAGAATCTTCTTCTTCTTCTTCTTTACTGGCAGCATCAACAGAAATGTATCTATCAGTAGCCGCACGTAGAAAACTTTTCCAAGCGCTTCCGTCTTTTGCGCTCCGTAGATAGTTCGTCATACCAAGCTTACTTAACATTTCCGTCACCTGGTCCATCCTGAGCCGCCCATCGAGTTTATTGCCGAAGACTTTTCGAGCCGGAGCGTTTTCGTCCGTTCGTACAACGTGTCCAAGCCAGCGCATTCGGTCTATTTGAACGCGCTTGACCACGTCGATGTCGTTGTACAGCTCATACGACGGTACTCGCCGTTCACGATGATGGGTCCAAATATTTTGCGGAGTATTTTTCTCTCGAAGACTCCCAGAATAGATTGATCCGCTTGTGTCATTACCCACGATTCTGCGCTGTAGAGCAAGACAGGTAGGATCAGAGTCTGGTAGAGCTGGATCTTTGTTCTTCGAGAGAGCGCTTTGTCGTTAAATCGCTTGCTTAGCGCATAGTAGCAGCGGTTTGCGATCAATACTCGTCTTTTGATTTCGAGGCTGACATTATTATTTTTGTTTATGGCGGAGCCAAGGTAGACAAAATCATCTACTACTTCAAAGTTATAGTTGTCAATGTTCACGCAGCGTCCCAGACGAGGTGACTCTTTGTTCGTTGAAACAAATAACTTGGTTTTATCCTCTTTTATCACCAGACCCACTTCAGCCGACCGCTTCAATGCTCGAAAAAGCCGCAGTAACATCTCGCAATCCACGTCCAATAACATCGATATCATCAGCATACGCGAGCAACATGTGGCTTTTGTTAAATATGGTGATATTCCTATTTACTGCTGCTTTCCGCATGATCATCTCCATTGCGATGTTAAAGAGATCGCAGGACAGACTATCGCCTTGTCTAAAGCCTCGCTTGGTAGAAAATGGCTGTGACAGATTTTTGCCAATTTTCACTGAAGACTTGGTGTCAGTCAGTATCATCCCGCAGAGTCGAATTAGTTTTGCGGGGATACCAAACTCAGCCATAGCATCCAACAATTTCTGTCGTATCGGACTGTCAAATGCAGCTTTGTAATCGATGAACAGATGGTAGGTATCGATCTGCATTTCTTGGGTTTTCTCCAGGATTTGTCGTAGCGTGAATATCTGGTCGGTGGTGGATTTACCAGGTCTAAAGCCACACTGATAAGGTCCAATCAGGTTCGCCAGAAGGGGCTTTAGTCTTTCACATAACACACTAGGCAGGACCTTGTATGCGATGGGCAAAAGGCTAATCCCGCGATAGTTGGTACACACACTAGGATCGCCTTTCTTAAGCACGGGACATAGGACACTCAGATTCCAATCATCGGGCATGCACTCCCTGAGCCAAATCGTGTTTATGAGCTGGTGCATGCATGTTACCAGGTCATCGCCGCCGGCTTTAAAAAGCTCTGCCGACAGTCCATCGCCTCCCGCAGCTTCATTATTTTTAAGCCGCGCAATTGCCGTGCTGATCTCGTTTTGGCTCGGTGGTGGACAGTCTACTCCATCGTCGATGATTGGTGCGATTTCGTCACTTATGCTGCCTTTGGGAACGAGAAGAGATTGAAAGAGTTCCCTCAATATTTGCAGCACACTCTGAGTGTCCGTGACCAGATTTCCGTCTCTGTCCTTACAGGTGGGGATCCCTGTTCCAAAACCTTTACTTTTTACCTTTTGGTAGAACTTTCGGGCCTCACCTCTATCCCTGTAGTTTTCGATATCCTGGCTCTCTCTTTTCTTCCACAGACGCTTTTTCCGTCCAAAGATTCCACAGAATCTTTATATGAAAGTCGATCTTAATTCTGTTTATAATAAATTTCAAAAAGAGAAATAGAGTTTTAATGAAGTTTCCTATGTTTGCTTAAGGCATTTAGGACCTTTTGGTCCTCTGTTTAATATTTAAAGGATACTTCAATAAATCGTTAAATTAACCGTGAAACGTATAAAATCCTCCGATAAACCTACGGTAGTTAAACACAATATAATTACTAGGTTCAGGGCGTGGTCTCCCAGCTAATAATTGTCTCCATATATCCTTTTGCCAAAAAGGTTAACTTCTTATTGTTTATCTACCATCATGATTTAGTGTAAATTGGATATCTCTAAAATGTAACTCCTTACAAAAAGGACTCTTTAAGCCTTAAAAATAAAAATATTGCTGAACGCGTAAACATGTGATAAACACGTTATTTAACCTTACAGCCAGATACTACGCTGAGAAAAACATGTTTCTCGTGTAATTTTAGCATAACAACTAAGACAAGTTTTAAAATGTTTTTGTTTAACCTTTCCCGCCGTTTGTGGTAAAATCCTTTAGGCTGTAAAAACGCTACAGCCACAACTTAGATAACTTAATAATGTAACAAAAGAGAAAGAAAAAAACAGGAAGGCGAAATTGTTTGCATCATCCCAACTTGGCTTTTATTACTCGTATTATGAACCGACAAACCAAATAAATGTTGCTTTAAGATATTTATCATGTTTCATGTGAATGAAAGCCAGACTACGCAGCTGAAAGTTATTTACATGGTATGGGTTGGCGGTGGATGCAGGAAAGCTTGTAATTATGTACCTTTTAAAGACTGACAAACTACCAAAACCCTTGGCGGAAAGCAACAAACATTAACTTTATGTTATCATTCATTGCCGGCAAATTTTGTGGTTTTCATATGTTGGCAGAACAATTGTACATTTTGTATGACCGTACCAAAGTTTGTGTCTGCCCAAACAACCCCCTTTTCTTAGAGTGCCTTTCCCCTCGCCGCTCCCGTTGAATAATGCAGTTCGCAAACACAGACATTGCGACAGGCGGGCGGGGGATAGTCCCCAAGGATATGTGTATGCGGTCTACCGCCGTGCAAACACACACATAAACATTTTGTACATTTCCATTCTAATTATTCCCTTCTTGACTTCCTTGGGAGTCCTGCAAGCAAAAATTATACCTTCTATGAGTGTATGTATGAATGGTGCTGCGCGCGAATGGTAATGAATGAATGGTGGTACAAATGGAAAATGTTATTAATCTGAATTATTTAACATTAAATGGTTTTATTGCTGTTTGGTGTTTGTTTTTCTTTGGTCCTTTGTGGGGTCCGACAGGAATTGCTCGGCGAGAGAGTGAGAGGGAGTGAAACAAAGAGAAAACTACGACGCCAAGATTTAATTTAGAACAAAGGCAAAAGAAAACATTTTCGTCTCAAGCACTGGCAAAGTTTGAAATTAGTTGCAAAAGAAAAAATTGAATTAAATATCTTGGAGAGCATAAGAGGAAAATTATGTTTTTTAAAAAAAAAGGGAAAACCGAAAATTGAATTTACTGTTTAAAAGGTCGAGTGTTTTGGGCAAAACAAATGTAAGATAAACGAAGCTAAAGATATGGTGGAATTTAAGCTGAAATATTCAGATACGAGTATTTTTGTGTAGACATTAATTGTATTCGAGTTTATAATATTCTGTGTGATTAATACATTATGAGAACAAAAAGCCACTAATGAAGTCAATATGTAATAGAACATAAAAACACTGCACATTGGTCAGATCTGTGAAAAACGTGGCCTTATTATGAAGGAAGCTTCCAATGGGCATAAAACAGTACAATGGGGGTTTTTGGGGTCGCTGATTTCGAATCCGGAGTAAAATTAAAAACAGTAAAAAAGTTTTAGTCGGGCAACCCGACTTACATATACCTATACCCTCACCCACAGTAAAACATAAATGGTAATGATATTATTACTTGATTTCTAAAGTGGACGGATAGGTAAATTTGAAGGGGGTAAATACCAGAAGGGGCGCGGCTAGACTTCCAGTTTTTTTTTTTCAAAACTTTCTTATCTTAAAGCTTAATAAAATACAGAATTTGGGTACGATCGTGTCGAGTTATGTCTATTATTAAAGTGGGCGCGACACGAAGGGGCATGTCTAGACTTTAAATTTTTTCTCAAAACTTTATCCTTTTATATTTTAACAAAATACAGAATATGGGGACGATAGTGTCGAGTGTGTTGATATTATTACTCCATCTCATTTGTATGGGAGGTACCAGAAGGGGCGTGTCTAGACTACCAGATTTTATTCTCAAAAACTTTATACTGTTATAGCTATACTAAATACAGAATTTGGACACGATCACGTTAGGTCTATTAATAATATTAATCGATTTCTAAAGTGGGCGGTACCATATAGGTATGCCAGTTACAAGAGGGGGCAGAAAGGTACATTTGTAGGAGAGGTACCAGAAGGGCGTGGCTTGGCTTCCAATTTTTTTTCCGAAACTTTATTTTGTTATAGCTTTACTAAATACAGAAATGTTGTACTATCCCGATGGGTGTATTGATATTATTACTCGATTCCTAAAGAGGGCGAAATGATGTATTTGTATGGGAGGTACCAAAAGGGGCGGGGCCATGTAGCCCATTTTCAATACCGTAAGTATTTTTGGGTCTTTGCGTCTTTCGAAAGTTAACGTGCGCACCTGCCGGACAGCCAGACAGACGGACATGGATCAAACGACTTAAAAAGTCACGAATCGAAATTGGTTCAATCTACTCGTAGGTTGAGGGTATAATTAACAAAAGAAAACTCATTTTCATATATATAAAGATTTGACCTTTGACCTCTTTGGGGCACGGCTTAAAATTGTCCGATTTTGCTCATACACAATATTTCGCTCGGGCATTACCAAAATCCAAAGTTGAGTTTTCGCTGTCACCCTAATATATATATTATCATAACTACCTCGCCTCCTTACGGGCGTGGCAAAAAGAAGTACAAACTGAATATATCCTTCGGTCCGTGGATGCTCCTGGTGAAGGGTATCAAAAGGGCCAATCTGGCAGTTTGGTCCATTGTGCTTCCTACCTACATTGAATCTACATTCTTAAACATTCTGGTAAAAATCATATCACACTACACACCGAGGTCTGCTGATCCTTTGTGATTGTCCGTTAGAAAGTATGGGGAGGGGAATGTAGGAAAGAGGGGAGGGATAGAGAAGGAAGAGGAAATACTGGTAATACCATTAGTTATCTTGGCCCAGTTATCCATGGAAAGCACCGCAAGAAACGTATAAAGTCTCCTACTGGGACTGAGAAGGAGTCCTCTTTCAAAGGTCTTTTAATTTTCAAAGGATATGCTAGTCTGAAAAAATCATTTCTGTAGTTGACATATGATGATATTGATATCAAATGAAAGGAAGGAAATCAAATAATCATTTCAAATATTTCTCATAGAATATCCTTAAAAACTTGTATACAAAAATTCGGAAAAAATACATGTTGGAGGCTTCTAAACATACTAAATGATTGGTTCAAGCAGTTTGGTCCTTTCGACTTGTCGTGAGAAATTCAGATTGGTCCAATTTACGCTAACCATCGATATGTAGAGCATCAAAAATTAAACAAGAATATGAAGGAATTCCTTTATCAGAAATTCGATATTTTTTCAAGATAACCAAAATCCTTTCCGGTCTTACTCTTATGGCTTATAAGTAAAGTAAAGTAACCTAAAAGTTGACATCATAAAATGTTTTACTTACTTTAAAACATCATTTAAAATGTCACTTTTTACTCCACAATGTTTTTATACCCAAACATGCCAACATTCATATACTTTCTACTTGTCCATTTTCTTCTCCATTGCGTATAGTTTCAAAATGGGGTTAAGTAAGGTCTCTTGTTAGTAGCCATAGGCGCCATCTAAAGACATTTGTTGTCATCTCTTCCCTACATGTCGTCTCCATATTTTTATATATGAAAATGACCATTAGTTCAATATACAACATGTCCTGTCATTTTCATCATCATCATCATCATCAACAACATCATTGTGTGTAAAATGAAGAAAACATGTCATATCTAAGCCATTTTTCTAACTCAACAAGTACCAAGAAATAAATACATATGAAATATCCATCCTGTAACTTTTACAGTTCATGCTCCAGCTAAGATTCCAAGACTGGACTGGATAGCATTTGGTAGAAAAATACTCCATGTAATTATATGTTTGTGTGAGTGCATGCTTGTTTTCTTTGCTCGTATCCTTAGATTACAACATTTTTTTACAAAATGATGACAATGATGACACACAAAAAAACCTTAACAAGTGCAAAAGAATGAAAACAAGCAATTGTTTTGTAATGAAAATGGTATTTGAGTAACAAGTTCCATAACTGGAGGTTATAAGCAGAAAAACACAGAAATGTGGCATAAGGAGAGGGAAGAGAGGGAGAGCAAGAGAGAGGCAAGGACATTATTAAAAAAAAATATTGTGGACTAAAACGACATTTATAATTTTGAAAGCGGGGGCTACAGATGTGGTGTATGGACCGACAAACTAGTATAATGATTTATATTCTTAAGCTTGGGCAACAGTTTGCTCTTATAACCCATTTGTATAATAACACAGTACAACGCATGATTTTGGGACTCCATTCTGAGAACTGCACGTGAAAGTAAACCCAAAAAGAAGAAGTTCTGCATCATTCGTTTGGTCAAGTTACGTGCCACAATAATTTAATATCGATTTGAAGTTAGTAATCAACTTATTCATAGTGATTTCCTTACTTGCTCATAGTGATAACACTTTATGTCGGAAATAAATGGATGTGCATGATTGCATATAGATTTGAATGAAAGAGGCAGCTAATGCATCTTATAGGTTTTTAACTTTTCTCTCCATTGAAATATTTCATTAAATTTCTTTACTGTCACATAAACTGTCCATTAATATTCTAAACATTGTCTATCCCACTCTCTCCAATCACAATGTTTAAATCCCCACGCTGTCTCTCTCTTACGGCCATTTAATGGTTACTTTAACATACCATAAAGCTTTAATTCATCTCACCAAGGTACAAGACCTTTTTGAAAACTTGCTACATTTCCACTTTGTGTTACATTCAAATTCCATTTCCCATTACCCAAAACAAAGTTTCCAAATGCACTTCATTTGCCGCCAACATCGTCGCAGTCGCCCCTCTCCCCCCAAAGACAACAAACAAAAAGGCACAACTCTGAGGAGGGGTATATACAGGGGCTATATTAGCCCTGAACCCAGCAAGCAGGCAAGCAGTCAACCAACAACCCGTAAGACAAACAGACATCAGTCATTTGGGAATAATTCGCTTCAAAGTCCCCGAGCACAACCTGTGTGTGTGTGTAATATAATTCAGCATTTTATGTTTATTTGCGCTTACATGGAAAATAAATTTACAACTTAAGAAAGTAAATTAAGAAAAATGTCTGGAAATACAAACGGCGACAATACAATGTTGCTAGAAACTCTCCAGCAGCAGACACCTGAAGGAGAAAAAAAGGTACAGCAAAAAACACGAATGAAAAACATTCCCAAAAAAAATGTAACAAACATTTTGAAACATCCCAGAGTCATCCATCTTTTGTTGTAAAATAAAAAAACATAGACATCCCATAATATGGTAACGAAAATTATCTCATCGTTTTGGGCTCTGTTGTTGTCGCCAAGGATTTAAGATGGCATATTCTTTGCCGCCGCCGCAAATGGCAGAAGACATCAGAGCGAAAGGATCGCAGCGCATTGTTGAGCTTTACAATGTAATGTGCTGCGACTAGAGGAAAATTGTGGTAACAAAAATGCCAGTGTTTTCAAGAAAATAAACCATAAAACTCTATAAAATATACCCATAGGACATATTAAGGATTGTGGTGCGGCAATTTTAATGTACACAAGGCTGGAAAGATTAAAATGTGAAATATTTCGCTGGTCACATAACGGGTAACCTACATACTATGTGCTTATATTTTGAAATATGTTGTGAGAGATGGATTTTAAGGATGAAGTGATGGCAAGGTGTGCAGGAGAGTCGTATATGGCAGAGCAGTAGTAAATGTGTCGCTATTTGATATCAGAGAAATCAATCAACCAAAAAAGCTATGAAAGCCATTGGTCCATTTAGGGAACTTTTAAGTCTTAACTAATAATCTGTCACTTTGGCTCTCTCACCATCTCTCCTTAGCAATGAGGTTTAGTTTCCCCGCAATTAGCTGTTTCCCCCTTGTGAGAGGTACCCCAATGAGACCATTAACTACGCCCGAGTTCACGGTTGTGGTGGCCCTTGCAAGTGTATCGGCTCTTGGGTTCCCATATATGTCCACATGTCATGGAACCCATGTAAAGGCAACCGTCGAATGTCTCGCTATTTCCTAAAGAGGCAACCGGCATTCTCGAACATTTCTCGAAGAGGGTTACACGCTTTACTATCAGTAAGAATATGAATATTGCCGCCCAATATGCCACGATACTGAAATTTCTCTACGGCTATTAGAATAGTCGATATTTCGGCCTGAACTATGCTACAGTGATCCGGTAGTCTGATTGATAGTTGGAAATTCAATTTCTCTGAAGAAATTTTACAGCCTGCTCTTTCCTTTAATTTCGAACCGTCAGTAAAAATTAGGATGACATCCTGCCCAAAGTTTAGGGCTTTATCATTGTCATCATAGTAGGACCTATCCGGGACGTTCCTTATAAAACCCGGATCGAGGACATGTTCTGATATGGTGTGATCAGTGTGACAGCTCACATTGATTAGGTCCAGAATTTTGGCATGTTTCTGTGCATCCATGCTTTTGTGAAGTCTAAACGTAATGCGGTGCTCGTTGCTATTTTCCTCGCCTCAATGTCCGGGGGTAACCAGTTAAGGATTGCAAACAGTGTCTTAGTTGGAATAGTTCTAAGTGCCCCTGTTATCATGATTGCCACCAGTCTCAAAATGCGTTCGAATTTCAGTGTTTGGAACGATGTATCTACCGCCGACCGCCAGACTCCCGATCCGTAACCAGTTCACATTTTTGGGGCTAATTCCCAAATTAAGAATCCAATTCAGATTACTGTCTAGTATTAGCCTTAGGTATTTGAAACTATCAGGAGTGTAAGGGCGACTCCATTTAATCAGGATTTGGCAAATTGAGGGATTTTGTATTTCCATGTGTATAGCACCAGTTCCTTTTTACTCGAATTTATAACCAGTCCATAGTCGTGACACCTAGACTTGTATAGTTCCGGAACGAACTAGTTCCAATGAAAGATTCCATGTAGTGAACGGTTAGAACTAGTTCCACATATTCCGCTCTTTTCTTTCCTTCTGATCTTTTCGTTCCTTTTGCTATTTCCTATCATTTTACATTTTCGGTCATTCGTTCACTTGTTCTAACGGCATCACCACAACAAAAACAGCAGACAATTTGTTTTTGTATTTTGCTATGAAAATTGATTTATAAATCCTTAATTACTTAATTACCATTTAAACAATATGAATATACTTCATAAACTTTTAAGCAGAAAAGGAAACTGAAAACATATTGAACGGGTGAACGAAGTGATGAAAAGGAATATGTGAACGAAAAGATCAAAAGGAACAGAAGGAACGAACTAGTTCCTTTTGATGAACGGAACTGAAAGGAACGATTCACCAAAAGGAACTAGAAAGCCCAACTCTAATGACACAATTTTTACAGAAGATTCAGCGCAGATTCCAGAATCGCAGAGAGTAGTTTAGATTCCTTGCCGGTAACTATTAGTGCCACGTCATCCGCATTTGCGACGGTTGTGCAGCACTGTTTTCCATCCTCTTCAGGAGAGTGTTGATGTTGAGATTTTATAGTAGTGGAGAGAGTACTCCTCCTTGTATAGTACTGCAAACCGCCACCTTGGATATATTTCCCGCAATATCCAGGAAGGCAGCAAGAACGTATTCCTTGTAGTTCTGAGATGTTTATCGAATGTAAAGCAGTTTCTGTGGATTTGTCCTTCGGGTAGGCATGCTGAGCCTTGTATAGCCCGGTTTAATGATCTGATATATGCATCAATTATCCTCTCTATAGTCTTAAGTAAGAAGGAAGATAGACTAATTGGTTGGATGCCTTTCCCCCTTTAGGGATAAATACAATTTTGAAGGTTGTTCATCTCGTTGGAATGTGCGAATACTTCAGACATGCTTTGAAGAATGTCAGAAGACAGGGCGTCAATACTTCGATGTTCTTTTGTAGATCCACGGGAATAATTCCATCGGGTCCCGGTGATTTAAAAGAGTGGAAACTTTTGTTCAGTAATCGATGTCGGTAATATCAAAGTTATAGCTGACCGAGTTTCCCATAAACTGGTAATCACTTTCCCGACAACCAAGGAAATGTGCTTCCATCAACACTTCCAGAATTTTGAGGCTGTTGGTGCCACCAATTTTGTGGTCCATCCAAAGACCTGGAGTTATTACAACTATTTTTAAGTTTATATCAGAGCTCGCAATAATTGGTCTCTCTCGTGCTTGTTGTCAGATAAAAACCACTCATCCACTGACACGATGCGACTGTCGCGAAAAAACCCTCAAACTTCGTTCTTGTTTGGCTTGCTCTTCGCTCAACCGATGAACGTATTTGTTCATTAGATCGGCTCATGGGTTTACTCGAGACCCTTTACTTCGTAAAAACTTGGCAAACGGTCTTTTGAGCATGGATGTGTGTTGCGCATGTGGATAGGCAAACATACGCATACGCATATGCACACTGATGGGCCCCTTTTCTTCTCCCTTCCTCTTTAATGCCTGTGACGACATTTGTAAGCAACAACGTAAGGCAAAGCAACAATAAAAATAAAGACCTTTTTTGCGGACACTTTGCTTGCCTTGCTCACTAACTGACTCTCAGTAGCTGAGCGACGGACGGTTCGGTTTCGTATCAAGCGGTCAGTAAGAGACCCATTCATGTGTTACGTTCAACCCGAAACCAGAGAGCAAGAACACGAACGAAACGAAAAAAGGGTTGCTGTTCAGACACTGAGCGATTCTGTCTCATTTTTTCGGTCTTTTAAGAGAGCAGACCGCGCAGTAAAATTTGGTTGAGCATATTTTGCGAGCTCTGGTTTATATTGATATCGGGCTACATTGTTATTTATACAGTATTTACCGCTTATATGCACTTCGTAATTTGCTCGACTTTTAGTGCTTATAAGCGGGAAATGCATTTACCAAAACTCGGTTATATGCATTTGCAGTGCATGTAGAAAAACTCGCTTAGTTACATCGGTGGTGCTTATATAAAAAATATGTTATGTACATATGTATTTAGTAATACATGCACTAGAAGTTCAGAAACGTAAAATGTAATTGTAAAAACAGAATATGGATGCACATTGCTAGTTTGTTTTGTGTTTTTAACATTTTTATTGAGATCAATATTTACATATGTATGCATGTAACTATTTGAATTTTGTAAATTCAATTTCATTAAATACGTATTAATATAAATTCACGATTCCAACTTACAACAGCTGATTTCAAACAGAGACAGCTGATTTCAAACAGAGATGGAACATCAGATATGCAAACGTACAAATGAGTCAAAAGGGGTGAAACAGTTTGCTATTTAATTGCGATTAAACAATTTTTGTACATTTTCCTTATTGATGGTGAAAAATTTAGACAGTGCATATATGAGAATTTTTTACATGCAATTTCTCAAAATCCTACATAATTTTGGTGCATAAATGCGAGAAATGCATATAGGCGAAATGCATATATTAAAAAATATTGCGAGTATTTTATATACAAAAGAAAGATTGGTCAAGTTCGGCTGCATATTAACGATAAATGCTTATAACCGGCGTGCATATAAGCGGTAAATACTGTATTTATAAATTTCTATATTATATATACTGAATAATCTTTATACTAAATAAACCAGTCTTTATTTTTTACATTACAAATATTTCCAAACTATCGTAACACAGATTTCGTATAAAGTACATTATCTATAATGAAAAATCGTGCATTTTTGTCCTCATCGAACACTTCTAAAGCATCTTTGATTATCCTATTTAGTTTGCTGATTACTGGTTTTAGTTCGTTTCGTCTACCAAAATCACCCGTTCGATGGCTTATTCTTTGAAGTCTTTTCCTTTCCCATATGAACCAAAGAATGGCAGCCGGCAGTTTTCGTTTGTAACCAGTCTCCTGTACAATTTGTGGTGTAGTCGAATCCATTGCCAAAGTAAGTACAGCTGTCAATTTTGTATAGGTAGACTAGTAAAGAAATATTCTTTTAAGGATAATATTTGACCAACTTAATGAGAAGTTAAACGGAGTATAACATACATTCGCAAATATAAGTAAAATATATTACAAGGGGGTTGATTTGCAAATGTCTTGAAATCCTTAAGACGTTTGGCTGACAAAGGTGTTTCTTTCTACCTGGACATTTTAAAGGGAAAGAACAACAAAATGTTGTTATGGGATTGGATGATGTATACTGTATATTCTGTATACAGTATACAGAAACTATTTGGGTAACCTTCAAAATGCAAAATGTATTGTTTGTTTTAAATAACAGCATGAAAGGTGTTCTTTCCTTAAAGAAATTCTACAAATTGAAACGGTAGCAATCCTATATGTATGTCACATCAAAGAGGAATCCTGTCCTTGAATAACCTAGAATCTATACTCAAAATGTGCCCTGAACATCGCTAAAGCACATTCGTCACAAAGACTTTCACTATCAACGTATAAAATACTGTTTAATGAGCTCAGGAGAGTTTAAAATGTAAAACTGTAGATTTTTTTTAGTACTAACAATCCCAAATTAATTTTTGTATTTGGAAAAAATGTTTATTAGATTTAATGGACCATGTGGATTTGTGGTTGGCAAGAGATTGCGGCACCTATTCTCACGGTTCAACCCGCTGTGTGAACCTATAGCCACCATAAGGCTGGGGCCACACTGGCGTTTTGTTGACGAGCGATTTCAAGCTTTCGTAGAAGTATTCACAATCAAATGGGGCAGGCCACACTAGCGATTTTTTATCGCGCGTTTTGAACTGAAACGCGAGTCATAGAAAAACCCGGCGGTGATGCTTTCGAGCTTTCGAAAACGCGCGTCAACAAAACGCCAGTGTTCCCAGCCTAAGAGTCAAAACAAAGTTTTTCCACATAACACTTATAAGTGTCCATGCTCCGACTGAAGAGAAAACCGATGAGGACAATGATCAGTTCTACGAGAGCTTAGAATATGTATATGACCATAGCCCAAGCCATGACATCAAAATTGTATTAGGCGTTTTTGACGCTGTAATAGGCAGGAAGACCGCCGGTGGCCTACCATTTAAATTCAATCTGCACACCGAAACGTCGAACAATGGCATCAGACTGATTGATTTCTCTGCGGCAAGAAATATGGTAGTTAGCAGCACTAGATTTGATCATAGAAATTTTATAAGGTGACATGGTTATCTCTAGATCAATTGAAGAGGAATCAGATAGATCACGTCGTAGTCGAGGGAAGCCACACATCGAGTGTTCTGGACGTACGAGTGATCAGGGGTGCGAACATTGACTCCGATCACTTCCTTACCGAAGTTAAGGTATGCACAAGGCTAAGCATGGCGAAAAACGTACGTAACCAGGCTCAACGAAAACTGGACATCGGTAAACTTCGGACCACAGAGGTAGCGGACGCCTACTCCAACCACTTAACTCATCTGCTGCGGAATGCTCCCACCACTGATAATATAACCTCGCAGTGGCAATATACAGCCGACTCCATAGAACGCACAGCGAGAAGCTTACTCGAAGCCGTCTCAAGCAGATGCCTGGTACGATGATGAATGTCGCAATGCCACGAGAGAGACGGATGCTGCATACAGGACGAAACTGCAGCCAATGGCAACGCGATCTGTTCATGAATGGCACAGGGAAAAAAGACCAGAGGCAACTAGTTTCTATAAACGGAAAAGAAGGAGCTGAAATAGAAACAGGATGACTACTCTGAGTTGCTTCGAAGCGGGGAGGAAGCCCGAAAGTTAAGGCGAGAATGTGCAGATCAAGGTTGCCCTCCTGCAAGGACTATGGTTGCCACAAATTCAGAAATCTATTGGATACGGACACCACTCCAGAAGATCCCGCTTTAATCCATGACGATGGTATTAACTGTCCACCTCCGAGCCAGAGCGAGATAAGTGTGGCAATTTCCCGCCTTAAAGTAACAAAGCGTTTGGAGCCGATGGTCTTTCTGCTGAATTGTTTAAGGCAGGTGGGGAGAAGCTGATTAGGAGCATGCATCAGCTCATGGAGAACATCTGGCTAGAGGGGAGCGTACCCGGGGATTGGAATATCAGTCTGTTATGTCCCATATACAAGAAAGGAGCTCGTAGTGAGTGTAAGAAACACCGTGGAATATTACCAATTGCGTACAAGGTCCTTTCGAGCATACTGTGTGAACGTCTAAAGATAATTGTAAAAAAACTAATTGGACCTTATCAGTGCGGCTTTAGAGATGCTAAATCTACGACGGATCGAGTAAAGTTAAGCGAAGAATTGCCGGGCCCACAAATATAACTATCGAAGCAAAGTGTTGCACCAACCGACCAAAAAATATAAAAAAATTTTGATATTTCAAACGGCAACCCAGCTACACACGAAGCAACGGCTGTGTTAACATGGCTGTGTTGCTGCAACGGTTGCCTCGTGTGTATCTAGCATTATATTTAATATTTTAAAATTTTTTATAACTTTTAGTATTTTAATTTTAATATTTTCGTATTTTATCATTTTTAAATTGTTTTAACATTTTTGATAATTAAAATATTTAGTACAGTAGTTGTGACTTAACTGCCACAACGTATTTTGCACGCATTTTGTGGCAGGTAAGTCAAAATGACACTAAAGTTAAATTTTTTAACTGCCAAAAATTGGCAGTTATCTGATTATAAAACAAAAGCACCCTTTCGTTTGATCTATTGTTTTGATTTATACTAGGAACTCACATACATACACACTGTTTTTTTTAAGCCAAGAGAGAGTTATGAAAAGCTTCGAGAATTCTAACAATAAACAAACTACTTACAATGTTTTTGTTAGCAACGGTTAAAAAAAATGTTGTGGCTGTTAAATGGAAAATTATCAATGAATATGGGACAATAATTCCAAATATTTGTGGCAGCTAACTTAAATTGCCACGTATGAAATTGGCACTTAAACAAGTACATTTCATACGAAATTGAAGAAATGAGTGGAATTTTTTGGTTTTCAACAGGTATCTCAAATAGGTAGCTAAGAGAGTGGCAGTTAAGTCAAAACTTCTGTAATTTTTTTATAGTTCGTATTATTTCCTATATTTAATATTCTCTAATACGTTTACTATTTCCAATAATTTTAATATTTGAAATATTTGTAATATTTTTGATATTTCAAATCTTTTTTGATATATAAATTAATTTATGGTTTTTTTTATATATTTTTACAATATTTATAATTTTTTTTAAACATATTTGATATATGTAATATTTTTGATATTTTTTTTTTGATGTTTTAAACATTTTATAGTATCTTAAAATTTTTAAGTTGTAACATTATTTATATTATAAACAATAATTTCTTTAATATTTGTACCATTTTATATTTTCAACATATTTAATAGGTATTTTTTAATATTTTTAATATTTATACATACCCAACATATAATATATTAACCGATTAACATTTTTAAAAAATATAAGCAAGTTAAAGGTACACTTTATGGATCTGACCTGTTTTTTTCTTAATAATTTTTCTAGTTATCCGATAATTTTTTGAAATACTTAAAAATTTATTTTTTTGTTAGAAAAAATTTAATTTAAAATAAATTAAACAGCTAAAAAAAAGATTCAAGATAATACCACATGCATATTTAGATACTATTTTATTTCTTTGGGTATTGTTACAGTAAACTACGGATAAGTGCACATCGCATAAATGCACAAACCGCATACGTGCACTGGAACTTGAAGCCATTAGCCTTTTTTATACGTTTACATACAAAAATACACGAATAAGTGCAACTCGTATAAATGCAAAAACCGTATAAATGCACAACTTTTGATAACCTGAAAGTACTATTTTAGTACAACTTTTCATGCATAAATACAAATCCCTCACTACAAAAATGTAGATTATGATTTAGAGAAACTGAAAAATAAAAAAAAATACATATATAAGGTTGGAACAGAAATCACGGTTCAAAATAGATTTCAGACTTTTTCAGCACACGTGGTTTAGGTGAATCGAATTGAGTGCAATTTAATATGTATTTTGCAAAAAACAATGGTGCAAAATGTGATTGCAATGATTCATTAACAACGCTTATTTTGGCACAGAACTGAATATTTTAAATTTTTTTGTATGAAGTATGAAAAACACTAAAACAATGAAATATAAATTTGTAATTTTTTTACCTTAAACTGAACTGATTTTATAAGTTTTTATGAAAAACCTGTTATGTAATGTAAACCAAATATAAATAAAAAAATTTAACAGCTTTATATTTTAAATATTTTCTTAAAGTTCCGTCCAAACTGCACTGGTGTTACAGATTAATAAAAAATATCTAATGTTTGTATAAATGCAATAATCGTGCACTTATGCAATGTTTGTATATATGCAATAGTTGTGCACTTATCCGAGTGTTGTATGAATGCATAAACCGCATAAGTGCACAAAAAGTCGCGCGAAAACCGATGTGCACTTATCCGTAGTCTACTGTACATCTCTGACTTATTTCTTAGGACTCTAGTTTACATCTTTAAAATATCTGGTTATACCAGTAAATTATAATACATACATGTAATGACTGACAAACCAACAAAATATTCTATGCCTCTCTAAAGTGAATGTTAGCCACCATACAACGTGGTACCTAAACACAATAACAACATCTCCCTCATTTTATAATATAACACTATAGTGTTTTTATCGAAATCACCACCAACACTGTGTTCTTAAAACAAAAACGTGGTGTTTAGTGACTCACTACACAGCAGCATTAACGTTTCACTAAATATTAAAGACTAGCCACAACACTGCAATATAACTAACGAATTCATATATCCCATATGGTCTAGTGGCTAGGATATCTGGCTTTCACCCAGAAGGCCCGGGTTCGATTCCCGGTATGGGAAATTTTTTTTGTTTTTTTTTCATATCATACACACAGAAAGACAATCAAACACATTTATGTTACCTACCATGCTAAGTAAATAGGAATTTTAACACATAAGTAAACAACAACAACATTGAAATGACCTACGCACACACAACCCCTACCACGTTTCTCAATCTTACTCAAAAATTCTTTGCTAGCAAAACCTTCTTGTTAGTGTAATTTCTTAGAGGCGGTTCATTGTATGCCGGCAACAACGACATCACAGCATTGTTGCTGCTTTCCCCTGCTATCGCCAGCAGTCTTCGTTGTGGTTGTGTTTTTTGTTGTTTCTGCTGTTGTCATTTGATTTTGTTGAGTTTCTGTTGACTGCCTTATTTTTTTCCCCTTTGTTCATTATAATTCTCATTTGCTTGAGGTCTGTTTACGCTCATATAGTTCGTCTTTACTGTGGTAAAATTGTCATTAGTTGAGGTAAGAACTGACGTTCTACCCTAATTAATAAGGTCGAGTGATGTTTAAGGATTATGATTCTCTCGTGATTCGAATCACTCCCACTGTTCCGATGGGGTTGCTCCTATCTGGGATTTGTGGCTTAACTGACGGCCTCAAGACCAAAACTTTTAACGAAATCAATTTCAAATTAAATAAAACTAAATACATATGGAGGGAGGGTTAACATCAAAGCCCTAATGTTTGATATCAAAAAATATTATTTACTACTTTGTCTGAAATATGATGTAAAATTATTTTCATACACAAAATGTGGATGAAATTATAGTTTTCCCCAACAGGAAAATTGTTTGAAAAAAATATCACGATTTTCTTCTCAATAAATTATTTTTTGCATAGAATAAGTGACGGTGAACCATTTATTTCCATAGCAGAATGTCTTAAACAATTATTGATTTGAAGAAATATTTGTTTTCTATAGAAAATAAAAATCTTCATCGGTGAAAAAAAAACAAAAAATATTTATTTTCATAGATAAAAAAATCGATAAAAAAATCGATAAACATTTTATCTCCTTAGAAAAAAAATAAAGATAAACTCTTTTACATAGAAAATTAAGCGAAAAAAATTTTCATCACAATTATGTCGATAAAGAATTTTCCTATAGAGAAAAAGATGATTTCACGATCATTCACAGAACTAATATATATTTTTTTTCTAAAGAAATAAATAAAAGTTACACTTTTTTGAAGGAAAAGTTTTTACAAGAATCATAGATGTTATTTTTCTATACCTAAAAATATTCGACAAACACTTGTTTTTTCCCTAACTACCATGAGTTATTTTCTTCTATAGAAAAAGTGACAGTATATATAATTGTGATGCCAAAATTGTATTTGTTTTATATAAATGCAATGTTCTTAACTTATTTTCGTCTATAGAAAATGTTTATAATTAAATATTTTCTCTATAGAAAAATGTCGGCAAATGGTTCTTGATTACATTAATTAATTTAAGGTCTTTTTTTTTGTTATAAAAATGTCGATAAATTATTTTTTCCTTAACAGGATATATGCTTTAGATGTTTTTTTTTTAAGGAAAAGTGTTTACAAACGCTATTTTCTATAGAAAAAGTTCGATGAGCATTTTTTCTTAAAAATGACAATAAAATAATTTTCATCCACGGGAAAGAGTCGGTAAATTGTTTATATCTATAAGAAAAGTAAGAACTTCTTCAATACAGAACAATATTCGGCAAACCGTTTAAAAAAAATTGGTTTTCCCTAACCACCATGAGTACTGTTCTACTATAGAAAAAATGACAGTATATATAATTTTCGTATGTAAAAAATGTTTAGATTAACAAATTTATTTATAGAAAAAAAAAAATGTCGACAAATTGTTCTTGATTACATAAATTTATTTTATTAGAGATTTTTTTTTATTATAAAAATTTTGTCAATAAACTATTTCTCTATAAAAATTAGTGGAGCCGCGTTTCTATAAAGAAAAACTTGCAATATTTTCTTACAGAAAATGACGTTACACTTGTTTTTAAAGGATAGTATTATACCTTGTGCTTATTTACGTAAAAGAGTGTCAATGTTTTTTGAATTATTGTTAAAAAAAAGTAATACTTAAGTAAAAAAGTTAAATAATTTCTCTATAGAAAAAAATGTCGACAAATTGTTCATGTCTTTGGAAACTAAAGTGATCAAAACTATTCTATGATAAAAATCGTATCGATTAACAAAAAGTTGTCAACACCACGTTTTCGTAGAGAAAAAATCTTGATATTTTTTTCTACAGAATAAACTAGAGACTTGTTAACGTGTTAACTTGAAGTTTTTTTTGAGACCAAATGTTAATATTTTTTCTATAGAAAATTTAGATAATTTATTTTAAAGGGAAAGTAATGGTTTATTTTTTTCTCCACAGGAATTTTGCCAAATAAAACAATTATTCTCAAAAAAAAAGTCTCAATAATTTTACCTTTAAAAAAATTCTTTATACATATTTTCTCTATAGAAAAAAATGTCGACAAATAAGAGCAATGACAACTTTTTCTTCATAAAAATTGTATCGATAATGAAACTCTTTACAGAAAAAGTGTCGTGGTGTCGTCTTTTTGGCGAAAATTTTTTGATATTTTTATCTATAGAAAAAGTTAGATACACATATGGAGTGTTTATGGAGTGTTTTTGTTTTAAAATACATATTGCTTAATAAACATTAATTCCCGTTAAAAAGTGCCAACAATTATATTTCACAACAAGAAAAATAAACTAAATTATTTCCATAGAAAAATTGTTAAAAAAAATTTATGTCTAGAAACTAGAGCGTTAACGACTTTGCCATCATAAAAATTGTGTTGATTTAAACATTTCTGACAGAAAAAAGTGTTAATAGAACAAATGTTTCTTTAGAGAACAAATTTTAATATTTTTTCTATAGAAACTCTATTTTCTATAGAGAAAAAATTAACAATTTTTTTTTTTTTTTTTGTGAGGGAAACTTTTTATTATTTTCTCCACAGGAATATTGCCAAATAAAACAATTATTCTCGTAAAAAAAGTCTCAATATGTATACCTTAAAAAAAATCTTTATACATATTTTTTCTATAGAAAATAAATGTCGCCAAATTGTTCTTGTCTTTAGAAGTAACAGCTATGACAACTTTTACATCATAAAAATTTTTTTGATAATAAAATTCCTTACAGAAAAAGTGTGGACACCAGTCTCTTTGGCGAAAAAATTTTAATTTTTTTTTCTGTAGAAAAAGTTAACTACACATATTTTTATTTATTATATTATATTTCACAACAAAAAAAAAATAAACAAAATTATTTCTATAGAAAAATTTTTGACAAAAATTCTTGTCTTTAGAAAATAGTTTTGTGTAAAAAAATTGTGTAGAGAAAAACACATCGGGTAAAAAAAGTGTTAATAGACTAAAGGTTTTTTTAGAGAAGAAATGTTAATTTTTTTTCCATAGAAACTCTATTTTCTATAGAAAAAAAATTTAATTGTTTTTCAGGGAGTTTTTATTATTTTACTCCACAGAAATATTGCAAAATAATACAATTATTGTCGTGAAAAGGAGCCAAAAATTTTTTCATAAAAAAAATTATACATATTTTCTGTGTAGAAATCAAAGTCAACAAATTCTTCTTGTCTTTAGAAATAAGAAGAATGACAACTTTTCCATCATAAAAATTGTATCGATAATGAAATTCCTTACAAAAAAGTGCGACACAACGTCTCTTCGACGTAAAAATGTTGATATTTTTTTCTATAGAAAAATACACATATTTCTTTACGGAAAAAGTGTTCACAAACATATTGCTTAGTAAACAATTATTCTAGTTAAAAAGTATCAACAATTATATTTCACAAAAAAAAAATATTTCTATAGAAAAATTGTCAACAAATTGTTCTTGCTTTAAGGAACTAGAGTAATCACAACCATTTCATTATAAAAATTGTGTTAATTAAAAATGTTCTGACAGAAAAAAGTGTTAATAGAACACATGTTTTTCTAGAGAACAAAAATTAATATTTTTTCTTCAGAATCTACATTTTCTATAGTAAAAAATATCAACTGTTTGTTGTTTTTTTTTAGGGAGAAAAGTGTTAATAGAACAAATGTTTTTTTTTGAGAACAAATGTTAATATATTTTCTATAGAAAAAAATTTATGATTTTTTTTGTCCTTAAATATATTAATTTCTTTAAAGAACAAATAGGAGCTGGATATAGAATTTACAGTGAAAACAACTTTGTCATTATAAAAAAAATATCTCTATAAACAAGTTCCTACTGTAAAAGTATTAACACCTCAGTGCTTTAGAGAAGTAATGTGGATATTATATTTTTCTATAGAAACAAATATTTTTTTTAAGGAAAAGTAGAAAAAAAATTGTGTAATATTTATAAGAAACATTTTTTTTTCTAAAAAAAAGTGTTTAACTGTGTTACTTTCAATGGCCAATAGAATCATTTTCTTCTAGAGAGTATTTTTTTCTTTTCTGAAAAAAAATTCATTACAAAAAAGATTTTGTACATAAGTACTTTCAGTTTTAAATAATGTTGTTAATAAATAATTACTCTGCGAGAAAAACTGCCCACGGATGTTTTTTTTTCCTAACAAAATATTTTCGATATGGATATGTTCTCTATAGAAAAATGTCCACAAATTGTTCTTTTCTATACAATTGTGGAGAAAAAAACCACTTTTTTGTTATAATAAATGTGTTTGTGAACATTTTTCCTGCAGAAACATATTTGTATCATTTTTGTTTAGAGAAAAAATTCCGTACTTTTTTCAATAGAAATTGTAAATATATTCCTTAAAAGCCTTTAAAGTTAAAGGAGTGTACATAAAAAGTTGTTTTTGTTTTAACAATGTTTTCCTACAGAACAGTGGTAATACCTCTTTGCTTTAGAAAAATGATTTGGATATATTATTATTCTATAGAAAAAATATTCCGTTTTTTTTAAGGAAAAGTGACATTTTTAATATAAGAAGCCTACATGTATATAAAAGTTGTTTATAAGAAACATTTTTTTCTCTAAACAAAAAGTTTGTTCAACTTTGTTTTTTTTTAATGTTTTTTAATAACAGATTTTCTGCTATGGAGAAATTTCTTATGTTGTAAAGAAATATCCAATAGAAAAAAACTTCATATAGAACTATTTTCTGACTTAAAAAATTTTGCCAATAAATAATAACTCTCCAAGTAAAAAGGCCCAAAAAAAGTTTTTCTATCTGAAACAAATTTTGATACACCTATTTTCTCTATAGAAAAATTTTCACAAATTGTTCTTGTCTGTATGTAGATATTGTGGAGGTAAATACTTTTTGCTTATTACAATTGTGTCTATAATTGTGTCAGTTAGTTTATTGTATGGAAATTACCGTAGGCTGCATATTTTTTTAATGTTTGACCATAGTGGCGGATTGGGCGTGCCAAACTTTATTTAGAGCTAGGGAGGTTAAATTTGATACACAGATAGTACTCGACAACACGAGTATGAATATGTGAACGAAATTTAAATTTGGAACAGTGGGCGGAGTGGACATGGCAAAACATTTTTTAGAGCTAGAGAGATAAAATTAAGTGCACAGATAGTATTAGGGCGACACGAATATGAATATGCCGACGGAATTTTAATTTTAGATCGGTAGGCGGAGGTGGTGTGGCAAAAAGGCATTTTAGACCTAGAGAAATAAAATTTGGTACACAGATACTACTCGGCTGTACGAAAACGAATATGCAGACGAAATTTACTTTTGGATCAGTGGGCGGCATAACATTTTTTAAAGCTAGAGAGATAAAATTTAGTGCACATATAGTATTAGGCAACATGAATATAAATATGCAGACTAAATTGAACATTTTGGATCAGAGGGCTGAGTGGGCATGGCAAAACTGTATTCTAGCCTTAGAGAGATACAATTTCAATCCCAGATAGTTCTCGGTAACACAAATATGAATATGCAAACGAAATTTTAATTTTGGATCAGTGGGCGTAAACAAACTATATTTTAGCGCCAGAGAGATAAAATTTGATACAATGTAGTATTCGGCACTTAACGTTTAAATTTGCAGACGAAATTTATATTCTCAAGCAGTGGGGGTCTTTTAACCCTATAATGATTTTATATTTAAAACATAGATAATACTCGATACCAAAAAGTACAATTTAATTTATCAATAGGTATATGTATTGTACCAAAAAGTACATTTATTGTACCAAAAAGTACTTTAAATTTACTAATAAGCGCTTTTATTGTAGGGAAATACTGAAAATGACTTTAGTAGTGTAAATGAGCTAGACCTCGGCAATGCGGACATGAATATATCTACAAAATATTTTCTTTCTGGTAAGCGGGATCATTTAAAAAAAAACGTTGTAAACAATTTTGTGTAGATTTTATTGAAAATTTAGTAAATATTATTTTCCGTAAAAACCTTCGTAAATTTATTGTGATTTTCTATATAAAAAAATTTAAAAAATTTTTTTTTTTTTTTTAATGTTACGACAAACATTCGTCTTTTTAGAACAACAAATAATCTAAAACTGCCTAAGCCCAGAATAGAAATTGCAGTCAGGTAAACTGACTGTCAAATAACCTAACCTCAAATTGTAATGAAAAAGTGTAAATTTAAAAAAAAAATAACTTACCTTTAAGTTGAGTCGCAAACTTTAGACCGAAACGTGAGAAAGGTGCCCATATTTTTATACCGAAATTGTACTGAAAGTAAAAAAAGATTTAAATATTATTATTGTATTAAAAGAGATGAACTTCTCAAAATATTATTTTATACAAATTATACTAATATAATATATATTCCTCTTAATACAACTTTAACAGTCTACAATATTTAGTATTTAAAGTTCTTAGTATCGCAAAAAATAAATAAGTTTATTATACAATATGTGTAGGTACGTATTTTACATATACCAAACCCCTAAAAGAGAGTTTTAACAAGAATACGTTGGAATTTGATTGTTAAGCTGTTCACTCTATTCATCGACATTGTAGCTGGAAGCTCTTACAATATTTTGAGATTTCTGCCCATTGCAGGCGCCCTAACACAATATTAATTTAACAAGAAAAAATGATCACTCCAAATCAAGAAGGCAAACACTGCTGCCAGCTATCAGTCTCCCACGTGTACAACCAAAAAAAGCGATTCTTGCGATTCTTGGAAACCAATGAATTTAAAACCTACACATAACAAAGGAATCACGTGCACACGTGCCATTGTCCAATACAATATAAACCAGGATAAAATCCGCAGGACATTCATTTTATAACAGGACAACCAAAAAAAAGGACAACTACTTGCATGCTTATTAGTTATTAATAGAATAAACTAATAGAAATCACATTTTTTTATATTATTACGTATTTTTAGTTACTCTCCTTCAATGGATGCATTCAACCAATGGCTCTTATGACCACAAATGGGAAAAAGGGTTGGGCGTCTACATAAGGTGTGTTTTGGTTAGTTGGTTGGGAGGTCGACTATGCTGCCGTACATTGATTGTTGACTAATGTTGACTTAGGAGCAACAAAATATAACAAACATGAAGCAAACAAGTGCAGAAGGGGGGTTGTCGGTCGTTCAGTCACATTAATTGCGTTGAGGTGGAACCATTTCAACGGGGCGAGGGAGTTAGAATTATATGCCATAACCTGGCGGGCGCTCTAATAATATAAGAGAGAGCGAGCCCGCCCTCCCCGCATACCAACAGTTTTTTAGCCCGCAGTTGTTTAAACAGCTGTTGTTGTGGGGCATACATACAATGTTGGCCACATACCTACATAGGTATGCTATCCACATGTATTGCAACAATATCCTGTTATATCTCCTTTTAACCACTTATGTCGCGCTTGTTAGTTTCTTGTTCCAGAACCGAAAACAAAATTTGAACAACCTGGTAAGTTAGTAAGGTACCTATTTGTTTGCTTTTGTTTCCTAACAACTTGGTCAAAATGTTAACGACCATTGTACACGGTTTACTCCTTTCGTTTTATGGGGTCACTTATTCCGTTACAAATTGATAATGGTCGCACAGTGGGTGGGGTGTAGGAAAAATAAGGCAAATTGTTTCAAAATGCAAAATTGCATGAGAACCAGTACAGAATTTTCAGTCAGGTAAACTGACTGATAAATACCATCACCCAATATAAGATATTGTTTAAGTCTTGAGTTATTGAAATTAATAGATTTTAAATTAAAATAAAATTACTTATGTATAATTTTTTCCCTGCTTGTGGTGCAAAATCGTCCAAAACTTGGCTTATTTGTGTAGGAGGTATAGGTGCTGGTTTGGAATTTATGTGAGAAATATTAATTTTTCAAAAAAAGGTTATTTTGATTGGGGGTACGAAAAGTGGTGAATCGATACAGTCCTTATTCATTCCTGACTCAAATTTTCATACGTACAACTTACTTAAAATTTGACTGAATTCAGTGTACTTACAAAAAAGATATGTTTGTAAGACTATGGGGGTAAGTTCGGTCATTTGTATGGGAGGTACCAGAAGGCGTGTGCCAAATAGTTGGGTTTTCTGGGGTTTTGCCTCCTATAACAACATAAATTAATCGACCAATTTTCATTACCCCCCAAGAGTCCGTTTGGAAGTTATGGGAGAAATATTAATTTTCCAAAAATAGGTCATTTTGTATGGGAGGTACCAGAAAGCGTGAACCGATATAGTCCATATTCATTCCTGAGTCCCATTTTCATAAGGGAACATCACTAATACTAAAGTTGAGTGAATTCAGTGTACTTACAAAAAAGATATGTTTGTAAGACTATGGGGGTAAGTTCGGTCATTTGTATGGGAGGTACCAGAAGGGGTGTGTCAAATAGTTAGGTTTTTTGGGGTTCTGTCTACGTTTGCAAGATAAATAAACTGACCAAATTCAAAAATCCTACGATCTTCCGTTTGGAAGTTATGAAAGAAATATAAATTATCCAAAAATAGGTAATTTTACATGGGAGGTACCAGAAGGGGTGGGGCTATTTTGCCCATTTACAATCCTATAAGTTCGTTTTAAAAAATATTAATTCTGGTAAATTTTCATACCGATCCGTTAATGTTTACTCAAGTTATCCTGCTGACCAGCCAGCCAGCCAGCCAGACAGACGGACATAGCTCAATCGTCTTAAAAAGTCCTGAAACGAATTTGGTCTTAAGATACTTGGGGTCTAACTCGTCTCCTTTAATGCGTTACACTTTTTTTCGTATCAAATGATATATACCCTCATTCCTACGGGTGATGGTATAAAAAGGAATTTTTTCAAAAGTTTTGCCACGCCCATTCCTCAAATTGTATCTCTCTAGCTCTAATAAAAAGTTTTGCCACGCCCACGCCCATACCACCCATAGGGTCCAACATTAAAATTTCGTCCGCATTTTAAAATTCGCGTTGTCAAGTACTTTCTGGGTATCAAATTTTAACTCTCTAGCTCTAAAAAAGTTTGCCACGCCCACTATGCCCATTGGGTTAAACATACTAATTTCGTCTGCACATTCACATTCGTGTTGTCGTGTACTATCTGGGTATCAAATTTTAACTCTCTAGCTCTAAAAAAAAGTTTTGCCACGCCCATTCCTCCAATTGGGTCAACAATTAAAATTTCGTCTGCATATTCATATTCGCGTTGTCGAGTACTATATGGGTATCAAATTGTATCTCTCTAGCTCTAATAAAAAGTTTTGCCATCCAATTGGGTCAACAATTAAAATTTCGTCTGCATATTTATATTCGCGTTTTCGAGTACTATCTGGGTATCAAATTGTACCTCTCTAGCTCTAATAAGTTTTGTCACGCCCACACCACCCATAGGGTCCAACATAAAAATTTCGTCCGCATTTTAAAATTCGCGTTGTCAAGTACTTTCTGGGTATCAAATTTTAACTCTCTAGCTCTAAAAAAAAGTTTTGCCACGCCCACTATGCCCATTAGGTCAAACATACTAATTTCGTCAGCATATTCACATAGGTGTTGTCGAGTACTATTCATATTTGTGTTGGCGAGTACTATCTGTGTATAAAATGTTAACTCCCTAGCTCTGAAAAAAGTTTTGCCACGCCCATTCCTCCAATTGGGTCAACAATTTAAATTTCGTCTGCATATTCATATTCGTGTTGACGAGTACTATCTGGGGGGTATCAAATTTTATCTCTCTAGCTCTAATAAAAGGTTTTGCCACGCCCACTCCACGCATGGAGTCTAACATTTAAATTTCGTCTGCATATTCATATTCGCGTTGCCGAGCACATTCTGCGTACCAAATTTTGTATCTCTAGCTCTAATAAAAAGTTTTGGCACGCCCACTTAGTCCATTTGGTCAAACGAGTACCATCTGGGTATCAAATTTTATCTCTCTAGCTCTAAAAATATGTGTTGCCACGCCCACTACACCCATTGGGTAAAAATAAAAATTTCGTCGGCATATTCATATTTGTTTTGTCGAGTACTATCTGGACATTAAATTTTATCTCTCTAGCACTAAAAAACTTTTTACCACGCCCACACCGTAAAGGGTCAAAAATTAAAAAAAAAATTATAACCTATGGTAATTTCCATATAGTACACTAATTGTCTTCCAAATTTCATTGAAATCGGTTCAGCCGTTTAGGCGTGATTGAGCCGCAAACATACAAACAAACAGACGCATTCACTTTTATAATATTACATAATAGGGATAGGATACATTTCCAAAATGGCAAAAGAATATCTGAACATTTCCTAAATATTTTAACATATTGTTAAAACTTCAAATCTATATCGTTGTTAGGTGCCTATGTACAGCTTATCTGTTAAAATTTTTTCTTTTAAATTCCATTTCACTCTCCCCCCACTGTGCCGACGCTATTTTTGGCGTCTCATCCACTACAAAATGACATGAATTCACAATTTCGTTTCGTTTTTACATCTCATTTCTTTTCTTATATGTACCTACCTACCGGCCTACATATGTACATAATACTCCGTAGGTATTTACTATTTTTAGCACTAGTGTGTAATTGTATTTTATTTTCACCATAATTTTCCACTCAAAATAACAAAGTGAAAATTGTGAAATGTATTTATAAATATTTTGTAAGCACGTGATATGTGAGAAACTGCCTACCTGGCTGCCCTACCCCCTCTTAAAACATTGACTCATTCGGCCTGTGCTACACATTCATTGTATGTACAAACAAACGAATCGCAAACGTAAGTAAGACTACGTCACTACGTTGATAAGAATGAAATGTTATAGCGGCAGCCCATAGGCAGCAACAGCAACAATATGAATGTGTACGAGCGTTTGTGTTCATATTCTGGATTTGCTTTGAAGTGGGTTTCTTTGTCAGCAATTGCGCAGTTTGTGTGTGGGCCATAGCAACAAAAGTATCATTTGTTCGTTGTATCTCAACAGTCCCGTATTGTCTAGTGGTTAGGATATCCGGCTCTCACCCGGAAGGCCCGGGTTCGATTCCCGGTACGGGAAAATCATTTTTTTTTAAATATTTTATTTTTTGTTTTATTATTTAAAATTGTATACAAGTTCATATTTTTTTTTGTATAGTTTTAGGCTGCTGTGGATTGGTTTAAAATATTATAACAAAAAATTGAAATATTTTTTTTATATGAATTCATACTTAGTACATAAATTTCCATCTAATTCGAGAAATATAATTGTGAATAATTTTTTTTTCATAATTTTATATACTTTTGCGTATATTTTTTGGGGAATAGTTTTAACTAGTATAAAAGAATATTCAATTACATATTTAATATAATATTTTTTTGGATGTAAAGTCATATCATCTAAATTGTTCTTTCTTTTTTTTCTATCAATATTAAAATACGTTTTTTAGTTAAAAAAATTAATATAGAAATTTATCATTTGAATTGACTTCAGAAAACAATATGAGTATTTATCAAACATTATTTCTGTCTTTGGATAGAAAGTGGAGTGAGCGTTTAGATACCAGATATGATCAAGAATCAACACACAATTTTCAGTCAAGTTAGCTGACTTTTGGTACCCTCATTATGTCCTTTGTGAACAAGTCTTTATTTATATTACACAGTGCAACACAGGAGGAGAAAACTGCGACGTGGTGCGCTGGGCTTGCAACCCGCCACCGACGTATAAACTATTGCAATGAAAAGAAGTAAGAAAAGAATAAAATGGACCCCCCAAAATGTTGACGACCACCGCAAACGAATTAAGGACCATGATTTAAGGATATGCACCTGGAATGTTAGAACACTGTATAGACCAGGTGCCTCTATCCAACTGGCGGAAGTCCTCGAAGAATACAAGGCTGACATAACCGCTTTACAGGAAATCCGGTGGACGGGACACGGGTGCTCGCGCATGAAGACGTGCGACATCTACTATAGTGGCCATGCGGACAAGCACGAGTTTGGATGTGGATTTGTGGTTGGCAAGAGACTGCGACACCTAGTCTCAAGGTTAAACCCGGTGTGTGAACGTATAGCCACCATAAGAGTCAAAACAAAGTTTTTCCACATAACACTTATATGTGCCCATGCTCCGACAGAAGAGAAAAGCGATGAGGACAAAGACGAGTTCTACGAGAGCCTAGAAAATGTATATGACCGTAGCCCGAGCCATGACATTAAAATTGTACTAGGCGATTTTAATGCTAAAATAGGCAGGGAAACCGCATTTGAGCCTACCATCGGAAAATTCAGTCTGCACACCGAAACGTCGAACAATGGCATCAGACTGATTGATTTCTCTGCGGCAAGAAATATGGTAGTTTGCAGCACTAGATTTGACCATAAAAATATTCATAAGGCAACATGGTTATCTCCAGATCAATTAAGAAGGAATCAGATTGATCATGTGGTAGTCGATGGAAGGCACGCATCGAGTGTTCTGGACGTACGAGTGATTAGGGGTGCGAACATTGACTCCGATCACTTCCTTACCGCAGTTAAGGTACGCACAAGGCTAAGCATGGCGAAAAACGTACGTAACCAGGCACAACGAAAGCTGGACATCGGTAAACTGCGGACCACAGAGGTAGCAAACGCCTACTCCAACCACCTAACTCAACTGCTGCGGAATGCTCCAACCCCTGACAATATAACCTCGCAGTGGCAAAATATAGCCGACTCCTTAGAACGGGCTGCGAGAAGCGTACTTGGATACTCAAAGCCGTCTCAAGAAGATGCCTGGTACGATGATGAATGTCGCAATGCCACGAGAGAGACGGTTGCTGCATACAGGGCGAAACTGCAGCCAATGGCAACGCGAGCTGTTCGTGAACGGCACAGGGAGAAGAGACGACAGGCAACGCGTCTTTTTAGAAGAAAAAAGAAGGAGCTGAAGAAGAGGCAGGACGAGTGCACTGAGTTGCTCCGAAGTAGAGGGGAAGCCCGAAAATTCTACAAGAGAGTGAAAGCGAGAATGCGTGGAACAGGGTTGCCCTCCTGCAAGGACAGCGATGGTCAGCTAGTGACGGACCCGGATAACGTTCTGAAGATATGGAGAGATCACTTTAGAAATTTACTGGATACTGACACCACTCCAGAAGACCCCGCTCCAATCCATGACGATGGTATTAACTGTCCACCTCCGAGCCAGAGCGAGATACGTATGGCCATTTCCCGCCTTAAAAACCACAAAGCTGCTGGAGCCGATGGTCTCCCTGCTGAATTGTTTAAGGCTGGCGGGGAGGAGAACATCTGGCAAGAGGAGAGCATGCCCGGGGATTGGAGTCTCAGTCTGTTATGTCCCATATACAAGAAAGGAGATCGTAGTGAATGTAAGAACTACCGTGGAATAAGCCTATTACCAATTGCGTACAAGGTCCTTTCAAGCATATTGTGTGAACGTCTAAAGCCAATTGTAGAAAAACTAATTGGACCATATCAGTGCGGCTTTAGACCTGGCAAATCTACTACGGATCAAATATTCACCTTACGACAAATCCTGGAAAAAACCCATGAAAAGCAGATCGACACCTACCACCTCTTTGTCGACTACAAAGCTGCCTTCGACTCTCCGATAAGGAATAGGCTTTATGAGGCCATGTCTGAGTTTGGTATTCCTGCAAAGCTGATTCGACTTTGCAAATGTACCTTAGACAACACCAAATCCTCGGTTAAGATTGGTAAGGATCAGTCTGAACCATTCAACACGGAAAGAGGTCTCAGGCAGGGCGATAGCCTGTCCTGTACACTATTTAACATAGTTATGGAGAAGGTGATGAGAAAGGCTGGTATCAACATGTCTGGCACCATATTCCACAAAAGCCACATGCCACTAGCCTACGCCGATGATATAGATATCATTGGCCGAAATCTGCGGGATGTTACTGCAGTTTTCTCATCGCTAGAAAAGGAGTCAGCAAAAATGGGTTTAGCGGTCAACGATGACAAAACAAAAATAATGATTTCGACGAACAAAGAGTCCTCTCGATGGGGACGCACCGTGAACGTTGACAATTATTGTTTTGAGGTAGTCGACGAATTTACCTACCTCGGATCTTCCGTCAACAAGATGAATAATGTCAGCCAAGAAATTAAACGGAGAATAGTGCTAGCCAATAGATGTTTCTACGGACTTCGGCAGCACTTTAGTAACACCACCTTCTCTCGGAATACTAAGAAACAGCTATACCAGGTGCTTATCTTACCTGTTCTGTTGTATGGTGCCGAATCATGGGTGCTTACTACAACGGACATACAAAACCTGGGAGTATTCGAGAGAAAAGTACTCCGAAAAATATATGGACCTATCTGTGTCGAAGGCCAGTTTCGCCATCGGATGAACCATGAGCTGTATGAGCTTTACCACGACATCGACGTAGCTAAAAGAGTCAGAATCCAACGACTTCGATTGCTGGGACATGTTGCCAGGATGGATGTAAATGCTCCAGCGAGAAAGGTGTTTGAAGGCGAACCTGAAGGACGGCGCAGAGCAGGGAGACCCAAACTCCGTTGGAAGGACCAAGTGGTAGGCGATGTGCCATCATCTGGTAGGACTAACTGGAGAACACACGCAGAAGACCGAAGCGTGTGGAATTCTTTATTACTTCAGGCCTCAAATTTATGAACTACGTTTCGAAAATTGTAATTGGCCACTTAAGTAAGTAAGTAAGTGCAACACATAAATTGGTGCCGCCTTCGTACCCAGCTATTTTTGAAGTATATACCGAGACTAAACAAATCCCCAAAGGATTTGGCACCATTTCATCGAAACATTTTTTTATGGATGCTCCAATATTTTCACCCCAATACGATTTTTTGACCATTTTTACGGAGTCCATATTTCATAAACTGTTCGGAATTTTTTCTTTTCGTCTTCGGCAAAGTTGTAGATCTAAACCAGAGTTAAAAAAGTCTCAAATAGACCGACCCAAAAAAATTGCATCTAGTGCATGAAAATTGTAAAAATATGGGAAAAAGGCTATTTTTTCATGATATTTTCACCATAAACTTATGATTATAATAAGTAATATTCCACATAAATCAAACGCCACGGAGTACAACGAAATAAATTTTGTGTGGAAAACATCATGAAAAAATATAGTTTTTTCCCATATTTTTGCAATTTTCATGGACTGGATGCAATTTTTTTGGGTCGGTCTATTTGACACTTTTTTTGCTCTTGCTTAGATTTACAACTTTGTCGAAGACGAAAAGAAAAAATTCCGAACGGTTAATAAAATATGGACTCCGTAAAAATGATAAAAAAAATCGTGTTGGGGTGAAAATATTGGAGTATCCATAAAAAAATTTATTGATGTAATGGGGCCAAATCCTTTGGGGATTTTTTAGTCGCGGTATATACTTCAAAAATTGCTGGGTACGAAGGCGGCACCAGACGATGACCTTAGAAATATTGCACTGTGTTATATATAGGCTAAAGTAGTATGACAAAAGTTATGCCTCACAAATTATTTGGACGGATAAATTTCGCATTTTAAATCTTCTTAAGTTATAAAACATGTTAAATTCACAATTTACTAAGAAATTTGGAAGCTCTAATAGCTCTAATTAGTCATAACGAAAGACAACCCACGTCATCGTATTATAACAAAAGATGTGACGACCCCAGAACCATAGTGATCTACAGCAAAACAGAACTAGTCTGAGATACCAAAGGAAACGCGCTCACCGTTGGTGTTACTTTGTGGCTATTAACTAATTCTATTGTCAGACATTGTGGTGCCTCAATTTAGGAAGCACTGATGATCTCTTACAGTGGTGAAGAATTTAGTGTAGGTGTATTACATCTAGTAAAGGTCTGACCAGATGGTGGGATCCACGCCACCAGAACATACTACAATGCCGCTGTTAAAGCCCGCATTTTTGTCCACGCTTTGGAATATTAAGAGTGTTAGTTCAATACACGCATCACCATCGAACTATTGTCTTAACTGCAGATACAAACAAAATTTGTATCCCGTTTCGACAATAGCTCCCTTTCTTCTACAGAGAGAGTGCTAACTCACAATTCTGGTTGTGTCGTTCTCAAAAGTACTTTTGTTAGAAAATATAGTACTTTCATTGTGCTTAAACAGCATTTTTATTGAATTAAAAGTCATTTCGCTGTATCAAAAAGTACTTTTGTTGTACCAACCACTAGTTTCATTGTACCAAAAAACGTTTTAGTTTCGCCAAAAAGTAAAAAAGTCATACAGTAAAAAAAGTACTTTGAGTGTAATTCAAAGTATTTTCTACTTTTATTTTACCAACAAGAACTTTTATTATATCCATTATACGCTTACCCTACGGTTGGAGGGTATATATCATTTGATACGACCCAATAGTGTAACAAATACAAGGAGTCACTTTCTTTTAACCAAATACGATTCATGACTTTTTAAGTCGTTTGAACCATGTCCGTCAGTCCGGCTGGTGCACACGATAACTTTCGAAAGACGCAACCAAATGTTTTGTAATTTTGCACGAGTTAATATTTTCCCAAAACTACTTACGGTATTATAAATGGGCTACATGGCCCCGCCCCTTCTGGTACCTCCCGTACAAATACATCAATTCGCTCACTTTAGAAATCGATTAGCAATATCAATACACCCAACGGGATTGTACCCAAATTCTGTATTTAGTAAAGGTAGCTCCTTCTGGTAGCTCCCATACAAATGTACCTTTCCGCCCACTATAGAGATGGAGTAGTAATATAAATAAATACAACGCGATCGTATCCAAATTCTTTTTTTAGAAAAGCTATAACAGAATAAAGTTTTGGAGAAACAATTTTGAAGTCTAGCATGGTATCTCCCATACCCATCTCGTGCCGCCCACTTTAGAAATCGATTAATATTATTAAGAGACCTAACGCGGTCGTGCGCAAATTCTGTATTTAGTAATGCTATAACAGGATACAGTTTTGGAGAAATAAATTGGAAGTCTAGCCACGCCTCTTCTGGTACCTCCCATACAAATGTACCACTCCGCCCACTTTAAAGATGAAGTATCAATACACCCAACGGGATCGTGCCCAAATGCGGTATTTTGTTAAGCTATAACAGGATAAAGTTTTGGAAACAAATTTGAAGTCTAGCCACGCCCCTTTTGATAGCTGCCATACAAATATACCTTACCGGCTACTAAAGAGATGGAATAATAATATCAATAAATACAACGCGATCGTATACAAATGTTTTATTTAGTAAAGCTGTAACAGGGTACAATTTTGGAGAAAAATCTGGAAGTCTACCGACGATTGATAATAATATCAATACACACAACGCGATCGTGCCCAAATTCTGTATTAAGTAAAGCTATAACAGGATAAAGTTTTGGAGAAAAATTCTGGAAGTCTAGAACCGCCCATCTGGTACCCCCCATACAAATGTACCACTCCGCCTACTTTGAAGATGGAGTAATAATATCAATAAAATAGAAAATTGTATGTTTTACTGAGGGTGAGGGTATATGTAAGTCGGGTTGCCCGACTGAAACTTTCTTACTGGTTTTTATACTTTTATTGTACGAAAAGCAATTTTATTGTATCAAAAGTTTCTTTCATTGCATAAACATGTATGTACTTATATTGCACCAACAAGTGCTTTTATTTTACCAAAAAGGTCTTTTATTTTACCAATAAGTGCTTTTATGGTACCAACAAGTACTTGTTGTACCAACAACAATTTTTATTGTACCAACAAGTAAAAAAGAGTCATGTCTATAAATAAATAATCGTAAAAAATATATTGTAATTATGGGCCATAACTTACAAAGTATGTATTATATTAAATTGTAGACATTTTTTAAATTTAAGTCGCTTTTAAGTTGATTGTTACCCAACACATGAAAAGCAGACCAAAACCAGTACTTATCAATGTCTGTGAAAGCTGCAGTAACATTTATGGTCTCACCATCACAACCAAAAGTATGTAAAACTGTTCTCTTGATGAGGCGACGATCTTTTGTACGTCTAGTTGATTATTCCATTGTCATTTTCGTGTATGTGCCAGTGTTCTCTTCAAGCCTACAAAAATCAGGTATCACTTGAAATAATATTCGCCACAAATTTTAAGTGTGTTTTATGTTGTGCGCTTCGAGGATGCTTTCTTCGCACCGTTGGGAAAAGTTCTCAATAGCTTTAAGGTTTGTGATGATAGAGGAGAAGGCACAGCAAGGGGCGCTGACGAGACATTGTGGTTAATGTCGAAATGACGTCATATGCCTAACCTGCTGTCAACATAATACATTTCACAACTCTTGAATAAAAACCTATTGGCAATAATAAATAATTGCCAATAGAACTGATCTTAATCCGAACTATGACAATATCATCATATCAAAATCAAGTTGAGGATTTATTGTAGTGCGAATATCACCGCCCATGTTATGCTATAATTTTAATTATAATTTTTTCATCCGTTAATATAGAGACGCTTCTTTCGTTGTTCACCTTACTTAAAGTAAGCCTTACAAGGTGAAGAGTTGTCATTAATTCTACATTTTGTCCTATAATGCTATAAATTGCATTCTGTGTTCGTCATTAAGTCAGCAAATATTGCCACTACATATTATATAGTCTTAAAAATTAGCTACGTTTGGAAATTTTATTCGACTTGATCGGTATAACTTAAGAACTACATCTGCAGTGTATCTATCTCCATAACATTAAATTTTTCTTCTTATCCTTTCATGCCTTTTGCAAACACCCTTTTGGTCTGTAATCATACAATTATTTTGCGCATTGTTTGTATTTCTAACAAGGTGTTCATGTAGAAACAAAAAACAACAAAAAATCGCTCTATACTACGTAACGTTCGCAGGGATCAATTGGGCGACGGACGACTGTGGTGCATGTCTGCACGCAAGTTGACAAAAGCACAAGAATACTGGCAGAATAAAACATCACCAGTATTCCACGAACTTTACCGGAACTATATTTTTATATGGTTTGAAAAATTTCAAACGGAAAAACTATGTCAAAATCTTTTTTTTTCTCTCGCTAGAGTGCGGGTCGCCGACGTCGTCATTTGTTTGCCATATTTTTTCCGGCATTTGGTTTTCTAGATTTCAATTACATTAAAATTTGCTTTTATAGTTGCTGTCGTTCGTAGGTAAAATATTGAAATGAAAGTAAAAATTATCACCGTACAAACACAGTGAGATGGTAACACATTTGTTTTATTGCAGTGATAAATATTGTTCATAGTCATAGAGACGACGACGACGAAAAGGGGGATGGTGTGCTAATGGTCATTGAAATGATGTGGTGAGAGTTTTTGAAAGCAAAAAGTAGGTACTTCCCGTACCGGGAATCGAACCCGGGCCTTCCGGGTGAGAGCCGGATATCCTAACCACTAGACAATACGGGATTTTGGTTAAAGAGACGTAAAGTGATGTGAAAAGTGTACAATCAAATGAATATATAAATAAAAGATTAATGGGTCAATATAATGATGGTCCATCTACAAAAAAATGGTACTTCCCGTACCGGGAATCGAACCCGGGCCTTCCGGGTGAGAGCCGGATATCCTAACCACTAGACAATACGGGACTTTGCTGATGGTCACGCACAGTGTTATGAAAAATGTCCAATGAATTCAATATGTTAATTAAAGATTAATGGTTCAACATAACGTTGGTCCATCTACAAAAAATGGTACTTCCCGTACCGGGAATCGAACCCGGGCCTTCCGGGTGAGAGCCGGATATCCTAACCACTAGACAATACGGGATTTTGGTTAAACAGATGCTCATTGTTGTGATAAATATGCCAAGAACTCAAAAAAATATTTAAAATTCAGCAGGACAATTGGGACTTTGGTGTTTGAAAAAGATAGATGATACATGTTTGGAAAAACCAATAACTTAAATTTAAATATTTATGAGATTTACAATAAATTGCTTCATGCCATTTGAGTGTGTGGTCAGATATCATCCACTACATACGGGTGATAAATTAGTTTAGGCAATTTGAAAATAGTGATACTTCCCGTACCGGGAATCGAACCCGGGCCTTCCGGGTGAGAGCCGGATATCCTAACCACTAGACAATACGGGACTTTTGTGATGGACACGCACAGTGTTTTGAAATGCGCAAAGTCAACAAATTGCTTAAAAATCCATAGGACAACTGGGATTTTAATGTTTAAAAAATATTTTACTTGAAAATTCTATGTGTGTGGCTAGATATCCTAATCACTAGACAATACGAGAATTTAATGTTCTGTATATTTATAAAGGTTATAAATAAGTTTATTCCATTTCAAAATAACGGTACTTCCCGTACCGGGAATCGAACCCGGGCCTTCCGGGTGAGAGCCGGATATCCTAACCACTAGACAATACGGGACTTTGGCTAAAGAAACGCACAGTGTTATGAAAAATGTACTAAGAAATCTATAGAAAATATAAAGATTAATGGGTCAAAATAATCTCAATCTTCATAAAAATAACGGTACTTCCCGTACCGGGAATCGAACCCGGGCCTTCCGGGTGAGAGCCGGATATCCTAACCACTAGACAATACGGGATTTTGGTGTTCAACAGCCACAGTGTTTACACAACGCACAAATAATCAATAACAGTTATTTTTAGAATATTTACCAGCAGCGCACACACATTACAATATGACGTGGCATTGCTAAGAACGATGTTGCCCACATCCGCTGAGTGGCTAATTTTACATCTTGTTTGCTTGTTTAATTTATGATCTTGTGCACGAGGTACATATGATAATGTTTACCAAAAAGTATAGGAAAACATCGTGAAGTGAACATTGACAGTAAATATTGTTGTGATGTGATGTTGAACTTTTAACGTGAGAGTGGGAGAGTTATACGATGAAAATAACTTTTTACTTCAAATGGAGTTGTCAATTAAATTGACATTTTCTATGGTAGAGGTATTTTTGTACCCCCAGCTATACAGTGTGGCTTTAGACCTGGTAAATCCACCACCGACCAGATATTCACGCTGCGACAAAACCTGGAGAAGACCCAAGAAATGCAGATCGATACCTACCATCTGTTCATCGATTACAAAGCTGCATTTGACAGTCCGATACGACAGAAATTATTGGATGCTATGGCTGAGTTTGGTATCTTCGCGAAACTAATTCGACTCTGCGGGGTGACACTGACTGACACGAAGTCTTCAGTGAAAATTGGCAAAAATCTGTCAAAGTCATTTTCTACCAAGCGAGGCTTTAGACAAGGCGATAGTCTGTCCTGCGATCTCTTTAACATCGTAATGGAGATGATCATGCGGAAAGCAGCAGAAAACAGGAATGGCACCATATTTAACAAAAGCCACATGTTGTTCGCGTATGCTGATGATAAAGATATATTGGACGTGGATTGCGAGATGTTACTGCGGTTTTTTGGAGCATTGAAAAGCAGTCGGCTGAAGTGGGTCTGGTGATAAACGAGGACAAAACCAAGTTATTTGTTTCAACGAACAAAGAGTCCACTCGTCTGGGACGCTGCGTGAACGTTGACAACTGATTTTGTCTACCTTGGCTCCGCCTTAAACAAAAATAACAATGTCAGCCTCGAAATCAAAAGACGAGTATTGATCGCAAAACGCTGCTACTATGCGCTAAGCAAGCGATTTAACGACAAAGCGCTCTCTCGAAGAACAAAGATCCAGCTCAACCATTTGATGCAAGAAGAAGTAGAAGTAGAAGTATCTTAAGACCAACTTCTTTTTAGAACTTATAAGCCGATTAAGCCACGTCCGTCTGTCTGGCTGAGTGGCTGCCTGGTGAGCGGGATAACACTTATTAAAATTTTAAACACAAACACTGGAGGAACATTGGGTTGCCATTTATTTTTGGCAAAAACATATTCTATGCAATTTTGCCCGATGGACAAAGCGTAGACAAGAGCTTTGTGTGGATAATGCTGACGTGTGACCTTATTTGATGCTATCTTCGCACCAGTGTGTTTGGGCTTCTCAATTCATTGATGAAGCTTTTAACACATAAAGTTTGTGATGATAGTGGAGGAGTCACGGCAAAGGGTGCTGGTGAGATAGTTTGGCAACTATCGAAATAGATATCCGCCCTTCCAGCTTTCACATAATCCATTTCACACAAGTTTTGCGCAAGGTAAACGGTTATAAAAATTTGACTCTGGAATAAATATGGACTATATCGTTGAACCACTTGTGGTACCTCCCATATAAAATTACCTATTTTTGGAAAAGTAATATATCTTCCATAACTTCCGAACGGAAAACTGCAGGTTATTATATATAGTTCGGTCAGTTTGATAACCTTGTAAAGTTAAGCAAAATCCAGAAAACCGAAGTAATTGCCACACCCCTTCGGTACATCTCAATCCAATGACCGTATTCAGCCTCATAATTTTACATGCATCTATTTTTTATAAATACATCGAATTCAGTCAAGATATGCGCAAGGGAAATGGTTACAAAAATCTGTCTCAGGAATGAATATGGGCTATATCGACGAACCACTTCTGGTACCTCCCATACAAAATTACCTATTTTTGAAAAAGTTATATTTCTCCTATAACATTCAAACGGAAAACTTCAGGTTGTTAGAATTCTGTCAGTTTTATTACCTAGTAAAGTTTTGTTTTCCCACACCCATTAAAAAAAATGATATCTTTTGAGACTATTAACCCTTTCGGCACCACCACACAACATGACCTAATACCCAAAGATATTGAGTAGGTCATCAAAAAAATAAAACAAAAAATCGTCATAATCAAACTCCCCGACGGGGAATTGAACCCCGGTCTCCCGCGTGACAGGCGGGGATACTGACCACTATACTATCGAGGACGTTAATGTCAATTCTCATTCTACATCTCTGAAGCTCGGATTTCTCGGCTTTTGCTAATCTCTTAATGATTGTTCTATTGCAACGATGACATAAAGATCAGGAGTGAGGTCTTCTAGATTGTTCTGTGATTGCAATTGTATTATACTGAGAAGAAGATTAATACAACGTGGAAATTATATATAGCAAAGAAACTTAAGAGATAACAAGTGCCCAATATGATGTACGTTTTTATTTCGCTAGGTTAAGAAGTGAGGTGTGAAAATGATAAGTATATAGATTAAGGTGCTCAGCTTAGGAAATCATCAATAGATAAACCTTAGACATAACGTGCGGAATGACGACATAGATATCCTTAAATATTAGCTGTTTGCATAGGAATAAAAATTATTTTTTATTTAATATTTATAATTGTGGGCTTTATTATTGAACTTAACTGTCATATATAATTTGAGTCAAAATTCTTATCTTACTCAGGTGTTGTTTAAAATCGTATCGATCAACGCTTATAAGTTTCTGGTGGAATATCATTTCGTTCAATATTTTTTTACCACCCCATTTACAACTCGTCCACTCATATGATGTCACTAGAATTTCCTAAGTATTCCATGTAACTGTCATTGGTCCACGCTTTACCAAAACTTGAGAAGGCTGTAGTAACAAGTTGACTTAAGCGCAGACATTAAGCCATGAAGTCGACAGGAAACATCTATTTATTAAGTGAAAGGAATACATACCTTAATTCTATGTAACAGTCTTTTGCCAATTCTTTTCCAAAACTTGAGAACTGTAGTGACAAGACGATATAAAAATGGTGGCAAAAATTTATAGTAATTCATCAATTGAGAACGGCTGAACCGATTTTGCTGAAATTTTTTTTCAGTTGTTCGTAATTGCTAGGAGAAGGTTTATGTAAAAGAAAATTTTGGGAAAATCCTCCGGAAAAGCCGGAAAATCGGAAAAACCGCAAATTCCTTTTTTGTATGGAATTTTGTGTGCAATTGTTATGAATGATTTTTCGAATGGAAAAATAAAAAAATGTTGTTGGAAAATTCGGAAAATTCCGGGAAAATTCGAAAAATTTTAATACTATTTTTCGACGAAATTTTGCTTTTTGTCTTACGAATTTATAGTTTCGAACGATGTAACTTGCGAAAGATTTCGGATAATTATTCCCAAATGACTTTCCGAATGGATAAATATATAAATTCTCGGTGGAAAACTCGGAAAATTCCGAAAAAATCGAAAAATTTTATTTTTTCGGCAAAATTTTGCATTATATCTCCTGATTTGAGGAAAATCGGAAAATAAATTTTTGTCGGTTTTCGAATGGAAAAATAGAAAATTTTAGTTGGAAATTATGGAAAATGCCAACAAATGTGTTTTTTATGGACAAAATTTTGCAATTTATCATATATTTTGGTAATTTTGGGCGATGTAAATGTGAACAATTTCGAACAATTATGACGTTTCGCGAAAAATTCCAGAAAAAAATCTAAAGATTTGGATGCCTTCGACGAAATCTTCCATTGTATCGCCTGATTTGATGATTTCAGACGACGTAAAGGTCCAAAATTCGCTGTGTTGCAGAAAAATTTCGGATTATTGTGAAATATATAAATATAAAAATAGTGTGTGTAGTTTGCTCTATTTTTTTTCAATTGTTCGTAATTGGCAGGAATTTTTTATGCCAGAAAATTTTGGGAAAATCCTTAGGAAAAGCCGGGAAATTTCAGTGCAATTGTTACGAAATGGCTTTTCGAATGCAAAAATAGAAAAATTTTACCGAAAAACTCGGAAAATTCCGGAAAAGCGCAAACAATTAGATTTTTTATCGACGAAATTTTGCAGTTTTCGGATTATTTGATGTTGCTGGAAAATTTAACGAGATAAATAATATCTATTAATATAAAATTGGTGTAAAAAATTTATAGTAATTCATCAATTGAGAACGGCTGGACCGATATGCTGAAATTTTTTTTCAGTTGTTCGCAATTGCCAGGAGAATGTTTATGTGAGAGAAAATTTTGGGAAAAGCCGGGAAATTAGAATAACCGAAAATTGCTTTTTTGTATGGAATTTTGTGTGCAATAATTGCGAATGACTTTTCGAATGGAAAAATAGAAAAAGTTTGTTGGAAAATTCGGAAAATTCCGAAAAAATTTGAAACTTTTTAATATTTATTTTTGTCAAAGAAATTTAGATTTTTGTCGTGTGATTTGGTAGTTTTGGACGATGTAACTGTAAAGTTTAGATAATTATTCCGACATGACGAATGGAAAAATAGACAATTTCTCGGTGCAAAACTCGGAAAATTCCGAGAAACACGAAAAAATTGATTTTTTTTCTGCAAAATTTTGAATTACATCGCTTGATATTTTTTTCACTTTTTTGAAATAGGTCGCAAACACATTTTATTTCTTTTCGTTGCTTAAAAAAAATCGAAAACATAATATTTAATGAAATTAAATATTCTAGGAATATCTTAAGCAAAGTGTAAACTAAGGTTCGAGTGTTTGCGAAAAAGTTTGATTTTGAGTCAGTGTTATTATTGAAAACAAGTCCTCCTATTTTGCTCAAAATTGCTTCCACATATTCAGATTCAAGGGCAAATATATCATCGAACTGGCGCTTTGTCACCACCACCAAACAAAGATTGTAAGTTCCATTAGATCTATTTCGTTCGTGATTCGTCAATAGAACTAGATCAACGTTGTGCAATTTTCACTTCGATAAACAATTATAAAATCGAACAATTACAAAATTTTCTGTATTGTGTTCAAATACTTGAATTTTTCAGAAAACCGGTTTCCGGTTTATTTGAAAAATGCATTTTTCCAATAATTCGGTATTCGAATATATGATTTAGTAGATTTAGGATATTTTAACTTAACATATAAGTGCAATCTTTTCATTTTACACATACCTAGGTTTAGAATTAAGGTATCGATTTGATCACATACATGTTAACCACCTTTTTACCATTCCATATGAATATCGACGGCGTGCTACTCATTTCGAGGTGAGATCTCAATCTATTTTAAGATGAGATCCCAACTGTATCCTTTTTGCGATCGAACAATTTTATTAGCTTCACAGCTATTGCAGGGTGAGAATGTGGAATCACACGATATTGTTCTCAAGCGTTGGGAGACTCATCAGTCATATGATACACTTCAATACCCGTTGATGTTCTGCCGTGGAGAGGGTGAATATGACCACAATTTAAAAATAGTCTATACTGGTCTGTTTACAAGTCATCAGGAAAAGAAACAAATAAAAAGGTTAGCTAAAATAACTTTAATGCGTATCGATAGCAAATTGCGTAAGCTGTTGCACTATATGCTGCCACTTTGTTGAAAAGCAGTCGAACTGCACACTCCGCTTTGAAGTTGCCGATGAATTTTTTCACAGTTGACAAGCCATTGGGCACAACATCCCAAAGTTCGGCGACAGCGAAATTGTTGCAAGAATGCAAAATTATCATTTGGGATGATTGCACGATAGCGCATCAACGAGCTTTGGAAGCAGTTGACCGAATGATGAAGGATTTGTGAGGTGATTCGAAACGATTTGGTGGGGCTATGATATTTCTGTCGGAAGATTTTGGTCAAACGCTTCCCGCCATTCCAAAATCTACTGCTGCTGATGAAATTAATGTCTTTGTGGCGGAATGACAAGGAGTTGAAATTAGCTACAAACATGAGAGTCACGTTGCAAAACGACCCATCGGTTAATGCATTTTCAAAATATCTACTGGCGCTTTGTAATGACCAAATTCCTGTTGATATTTCAACTGGATTGATGACGTTTCCGTCAAATTTTTTCAAAGGAGAGGAAGTCCTTATCCCTCGGATTTCTATTATTCCAACCGATTTTCCCAACCAATTCTAGCGAATTCAAGTCCCCATTCGATTGGTTTTGGCGATGACAATCAATAAATCACAAGGCCAATCATTGGAAGTTTGTGGGATCAACCTCGAATTTCTCAGTTTTTCGCGTGTTATCAAACTGCCTTCATTTTTTGTTTTAGCGCCGGAAATCAAAAAAAACATTGTTTATCAGATCGCTCTTCACTGATTTCGATTAAATTCAAATGTCACATTAAAATTTGAACTATATGTATTTTAATATTACTCTGGAGCTTATATGAAGGCGTTAACTTGGAGCGAGACAAAGTTCGCCGAGTTAGAGGTTGTATGGCAGAACAACGTTTGCCGGGTCAGCTAGTATAACTTAAAACCATCATATTATTCATATAGTTTTCTTCATATTGCCACTCCCAGGGAGCATTCTGCTGTAGCGACGTACATTTGGCAATCAGTCAGTATAGCCTTTGTTATGCTTGTACGACCCCGCCTAAGTTCAGTACACCTTGCCTTTGTTAACAAACTAATGCTATAATTGTTTATTCCAAAAAAATTTTATCTGTCCTTTACATTTCCATTGGCACACTTCCCCTGATTAATAAATGTTATGACTTTACTTAAATTTCAAAAATAAAAACGTAACAATTTCTAAAATTCCACAAAAAAACTAGGTACTCTTGTTATATTGCACACACATATACTTTTATCGCAGGTCGTTAAACACGCAACTTGGTTTTGCATTTTCATTTTCATTTTTTGTGTGCTAGCCAATTCCTAAGTAATCATATTTAGTTGTCGTTGTTTAAGTGGATAACGTAACCAAAATACTCCCCAAACCGGTGGGGGCGAGAGGAAAGCTTCCATGCACGTAACACTTACATGCAGGAACTATAGAGCAATCGCACTTTACAAATGCACATCACTAAAATGTTCTTGCATTTTTCTGGTTTTATAGGGATTTTGTGGGTTGAGCGGGGGCTTAACACTACTTTTTTGTTTTTGATTATTTGTATGGCATTGTGGCAACTTCCTAACGCTTATCGCCATGTAACATGGTCAGTGAGTGAAGGCGTTCACACACATGGGAAAGTGCTTTCACATGATTTTTGCCGTTCATACAACAAACTAACATGACCAGCGGACTGGCACAGTAAGGCGATGTACTCGTGTAATAACTGGCTTTATAAAAATGAAAAGCAAAAGGAAGCGAGAGAGAGAGAGAGAGAAAGAAAACAACAACAAATCGTTGAAGTGCTTTTTCGTGTATTATTTTTGTGTGGGGCGGTGTTTTCGAAAAAGTTTGCACAAGGTTTCACGGGTTGGCAAACACGGTGGGTTAGTGGGATGAAGAATTTTAAATAAATAAATATTAAAAACTAGCTGGCCCGGCAGACTTCGTCCTGCCTCCAAATTTTTGTAAAACATGTTGAGTGTAGTTGAAATCTAAAAACGATTGGTTTATTTTTTTGACCTCTAAAATATTTTAATTTAAAGGGCGAGGTTTTCCCGGACTAATTCTGTTATTCATATATCTTAAAGATTATTATATATTATTATAAGAATTGCTAAAACGGATCAGCAGTGTCGTCCATGATGTGATGAAAACTTACTTATTGATAGGAATATATTCTAAAACCAAATTTTTAAGCCGATTGACTGACAAATAGCTTTCTGCGTTAGTGTACTGGGTGATTGTACCTTTTTATCCTAAGGAGTACGAATTTCCAAAAATGCATTCATTATGCTCAGCAACCCCATTAACCGTATGGTCTGGGTGATATCAACAGTTATTCCAATTTTCGTTGTTGTCCCCTAAAATTTTAAAATTGGAAAAACCACTTTGTGAAGCTCTCTAATTCAGTAGGAAGTGCGCCATTATAAAAGTTAGTCAATCTTCTTTAATCCTTTTTGCGGTCTGGGTGACCATCTGCAGTCAATCCTTAACTTTCACTGAAATTTTGGGACAAATGGGGTCAACCGTTTTCACAATTAGTGGTGACATCAAAATGTACATCTTTTTTTATATATATAGACTTCTGAGTAACTATGATGTTAAAAAAAGTGACTAAATTACCTTCCAAAAATTAAGTGTATCATAAGCTAAACACCGGCAACTGGTTCCAAAGAAGTAAAATCAGTCAATCGATATTCCAAATTTTCTCATGCCAAAAAAATCATATATTTTAAGTTTAAGTAAAATCGGACAATCGATATAAATTTTCGAAATAATTCAACCCCAGCCAAATCAACTGCGGGTCCATGGTTGGTTGGTATGCAGGCATCTCCTTCTTCAAAGGAGAACACTTAGGTCCCTATGGACCCATTGTGACACCCGTTGGGCATTTGTGCCATCCCTTCAACCTATGCTATCAGCGCGTGTGCTGACTGATCGCGTTGCCAGTTGTCGATTGGGAATCCGGAGTTTCGATCCAATCCGTCCAGTTGATAATTTTGCAAAAGTTGTTAATCCTTCCGATGTCCAACGATGCAAGTTCTTCTACACCATTTAAAAAGGGTTTCCCCAGGGTTTCCAGTCTCCTTCTGTATAGCGCTGGGCAATCACAAATAATGTGGTCGGTGGATGGTTCACTGCTACTGTTTCCGCAGTAGTAGCATTCGCTTTTCGTTGCGAATCCCATTCTTTTCGCATGCTTGCCTATGGGTCCATGTCCCGTCAGGAAGGCAATAATCTTCCTTATCTGGTCCCTCTCAAGACTTACCAGGTACGATGCACGTTTCGCGTTGTATTCTGGCCAAGTCATTTTGGCCTTTCTACAGGTTTCTTCATTCTTCCATCTGTCGTTTGCAATTCTAAACGTTAGATTTTCAATGGTACTTTTACAGGTGGATATAGGGCGAAGTGCTACGTGTTCAACGTCGCTTTCCAGCAGGGCTGAGCCCTGTCTGGCCTCTTCATCCGCTCTGCAGTTGCCCTCGATTCCGCTGTGTCCGGGAATCCACGTAACCAGAACTCTGTTGTTCCTGGATATCTCGTTAAGAGATTTCCGGCAGGCACTGACCACTTTCGATTTGATGTCACAGGACTTCAACGAGTTTACCGCCGCTAGACTATCCGTGAACAGGAGAATATCCTCCTGTGATATCTTCCTCACGTTGATCACGTCCGCGGCTCGTTTAATAGCAAGTATTTCCGCTTGGAAAACGCTGCAGAAATCTGGAATTCTTGATCTTATATTTAGGCCCAGATCCGCGGAGTAGATACCGTAGCCGACCTTGTCATCCAGTTTGGACCCATCGGTAAATATGTTCATTGGTCCATACATTGCGTTCTCATTCTCTGCCCACTCCTTTCTGGAGGGCGTTCTAGTTCCGTATAGAACGTTTGATTTCCGTGTGTTTAGCACGTAGTCAGTTTCGAGTGAGATGTTGATGTGGTTCAGGATCTTTGAATGTCCGATGGAACGATCCCAATGATCAATCTCGTTTAGTCGAATAGCCGATTTGAGAGCAGAGCATTTGCAGCTCAGATCAGGTGGTAGTAGATTGAGTATCGTGTAGAGAGCCTTAGAGGGGGTCGATCTCATACATCCGGTTATCAGGAGACAAGAGGACCGTTGAACACGATCCAGTTGTTTGAATTTGCTCTTCTTGTCGAGCGCGTACCACCAAACTATAGAGCCGTATTGTAGTATTGGCTTCACTATAGCATTGTAAATCCAGAGTGTTACCTTGGGTTTAAATCCCCATGTTTTCCCGATAGCTTTACGACATGTATATAAAGCTATGAGTGCTTTGCTGGATCTGCTTTCAATATTCTGTCTCCAATTAAGCTTCCTGTCTAATATAAGGCCCAGGTAGTTCGCCGTATCGGAGAAGTTGAGTTGTTTGTTGCCCAGATAGATGTTGGATGTAGCGGGCGATTTCTGTTTCCGACTGAAAAGTACCAGTTCTGTTTTGTCCGGGTTCGCATTGAGCCCTCTACTGCCACACCAGTTTGCCAGGATGTTGATATAGTCCTGCATCCTTTGTTCGAGACAAGATAAACTTCCCCCAGAGACGCAGAGTGCTATATCGTCTGCATACGCTACTACTGTACATCCTTCCGACTCCAACCGTTTGAGAACGTCGTTGACGGCAAAATTCCATAATAGCGGCGATAATACTCCCCCTTGAGGGGTGCCTCTAGTCACTCTTCTAGTGAGGGTGTGATTTCCCAGCTTTGAGGTAATAGTTCTCTTTAATAGCATGTTGCGAATCAGCTTGCTAATATGTGAGTTGATATTTAGGCTGTTGAGCTCTGTCATGATGCAGAGGGGTTCGATGTTGTTGAAAGCTCCCTCTATGTCCATAAATGCAACCAGAGAAAATTCTTTCTTGTCCAGCGATTTCTCTATGGGATACAATAGTGCATGGAGTGCGGATTCTGTCGATTTCCCCTTTGTGTAAGCATGCTGAGCATTCGAAAGGAGATCCGGGCCAATTGAATTTTTGATGATGTCGTCCATGATTCGCTCAAGGGTTTTCAAAAGGAATGAAGTAAGACTTATAGGTCTGAAGTCCTTCGCTTTGGTGTGTGATGGCTTTCCCGCCTTTGGGATGAAGACCACCTTTGCCGTTCTCCATCGTATTGGTAGGTAGGATAATTTCACACAGCCGTTAAAAATAGCCTCCAGCCATGGCAATAGTATCTCCAGTGACTGTTGAAGTTCGGCGGGTATGATGTCGTCCGGACCGGGTGATTTGTAGGGATCAAAGTCGTTGATGGCGTCTTTGATCATGTTCCTTTCAATTACCGGTATTCTGTCGCATAAGTCGGTAGGTGCGACGGTTATGGAGTTGGACTCTCCCCTGGGGAAGTGGGTATCCGATAGGATTTCCAAGGTTTCCTTTGAGGATTCAGTCCAGGTACCATCATTTTTCATTATGTATGCCGGGGCGCTGGTTGTCGAGGATAATACTTTCCTAAGTCTACTTACCTCTGCGGTTTTTTCGACATCGTTGGTGTATGTCCTCCATGAAGATCTTTTCGCCTTCTTTAGTAGTTTCTTGAAGAGTCTTAGATTCTCCTTGTACTCCTCCCATTGGCCTGTTCTCTTGGCCTTGTTGAAGGATTTTCTGGTGGAAGCACGGGATCTAGAGATATCGTCGTTCCACCATGGAGGCTTCTGCTTTTTCCCATCTTTTCGTCGTTGGACCATGCTGTCCAACTTTTGTGGGCTGTCAATGGTGAGATCAGTTGTATTCGGTAGGAGTCTTGCAAGGTGTTCCCTGTAGACGTCCCATTTCATCCGTCTCTTGTTGAAGGTTACTATCGGCTTCGTTATTTGAGCAGATATTTCAAAGGAAATGTATTGGTGGTCGGAGAAGGAGTGAACATCCTCCACCCGCCAGTTTGATATCAAGTCGTTTTTGGCATTAGAAATTGTCAGGTCTATGACCTGCTCAGTGATCGAGTTAATAAAGGTGGGCGTATCTCCCTGGTTATGCACTACTAAGTTCCTACTTAGAATATAATCAAAGAGTAACTCACCTCGTTTGTTGATCGTTTTACCTCCCCACAGCGTGTGGTGTGCGTTTGCATCCATTCCGACAATGAGGGTGGTCTTGTTGTGTTCCGCCGTTAGTACTGCTTTCTTCAGTTCCTCTGATGGGGGGTTTTGGTCTTCGTAAGGAAGATATGCCGAAGCTATCCATAGGGTTGATTGTTTCATTTCTAAACCTATAATTGTAAGATCTTCGTTACCGAAAGTATTTAGCAGGAATGCGTCAAGCTGTTTCCGTACTAGGATACACGCTCGTATTTTAGCATTTACCTTACCTTGGTAGAGTCTATAATTTTTGTGGTTTAATCCACAGACTCTGTTTTGATTTATCCAGGGCTCCTGGATGAGAAGTACGTCCTCCTGGAGCTCGGAGAGACGTACCTGAAGTGCTGCTGAAGCACTCTTAGAGTGGTGGAGGTTTATCTGTACCACCCGAAGAATGCTCAATGACGGTGTTGTTGGCGTCGTCGTCATCGCTCATCAGTAGGTCATCCTCATCGGCCTCCTGGAAAAGCCCTCCTAAGCTGACCATGGTAGATGCCATGGATTCAGCATCTGAGCAGTGCTCTTCATCTGCCGGATTGTTGCTTGGCGCTGCGAGATTGTCCTCAGCGGGAGCTGCGGTTATTGGTGTCGGAGCGACGGATGGTGCTGTAGCTGCGGGAGTTACAGTTGTTGATGTAGCTGCGGGAGTTGCAGTTATTGGTGTCAGAGCGACAGATGGTGCTGTAGCTGTGGGTGGCACGTCTGCGGTTACAGTCTGTGTGGCATGTTTTGTTTTATATATCCACATCATTGTTTCGGTGAAGCCGCAGAATATTAGGTTGTTCATTTCCTTTATTAGGTCACTGCTTTCATCGGTGATGAGGAGGGTGACGTGAACGAAGGTGTCCCGTGATTCCGATACCTTCAAGATTTTCCAGTTTTCCACATCGAGGCTGGGGTTGGAAATTTGCAGAAGCTCAAGGATTGCCTTTCGGTTACTAGCCATTATATCTGGGATTTTTATACGACCTCTAGGCCTGTTGGGGATATCGCACTGCTCTACCAGACAGAGTTTAGCCCCTGGCCATACTTCGCCAATGACCGTTAGAGCCTTTTCGAATAACTCTAACGAGCGTTGGTCGTGGAATGCCATGAGCTTTACTCTGTTCAGATGCCAGCCTGCGTCAGTACATCTTGCTGGAGTGCCAGGATTGTCCCTTATTACACTAGCATACGCAACAAGCAGCTTAGCGTTAGCTTTCCTCCAGTTATCAAACGAGATGCTACCGCTGGGATGTGAGTTGTCTACGACGGCGCGTGTGAGACTGTTCCTGGCTATGTCGCTGTACCGGACTCTTTCTTGGATCTTTGATCTTTTATGTGAACTGGCAATGCCAGGCTCATCAGCGGATCGCTGACGTTTTATGTTAGCAGTCCCTTGTGGGGTCTGAGATTGGTTCAGTAGGGTTTTGGCCTTTTGAACCAATTGGTTTTGCTCCGTGGATCTTTGAACCTCAGGGATTTTGCCAACAGTTGAAAGGATGTAGTTGGCCCTTCGACGGTCACGGTAGCGTCGATCATGAGGTCGTACCCGTTTAGCTGGCTTGCCAGCGCGAGGTGGGGAGGCGTTGCCCGGCGTCGGCTTGCTGGTCCCCGAAGTAGATGCTGCCGTATCCCCATTAGGGGGGGCTTCTTCTGCCGCGTTCTTCCTGAAGAAGGAAGATAGGGTACTAGTATTGTGCCTCTTGGCTTCTTGTGACAATTTAGTCGAGCCGAGAGGTCTGCCTCTTTTCGAGGGAGTTGGGGTGGAGGGTCCGTTACCAGACTTCTCCGAAGTTGTTGTTTGTTGTGGTTTTGTTTGTTTAGTTTGTGTATTTGAGTTCATGTTTATGGTTCGGTCCTTAGGCCGCCGTAGAAGCCGTCGGGACCTAATGAGATGAAGAGGGACAAAAACGGTCACTTACGCCAGAGCCCTTTAGCGCAAGAAGGCATTGGATTGAAACAGGTGTGCGCCCTCACTGCGGGTCCATATATACAAAAAAAAATTCTCATAATAAAACAAATATACATTCTAAATTTCAGTCAAATTGTTTAATTCGTTAAAATTTTCATTACAATTTCACCACAGCGACACCTACCGTCAGTTTGTACAAAAAAATTTTTCTCGAGGTTCCACAAACATAAATACTAAATTTCAGTTAAATTGGTATATGCATTCAAATTTTCGATATAAATCCACCCTAGCGCCATCTACCGGGTCCATTTGTACATACAATTTTTTCTGATGATCAAACAAACATAGATTCTGAATTGCAGTTAAATTGGCCCTTTCGTTAAAATTTTGATTGTAAACCGACCCCAGCGCCACCTACCGGGTCCATTTGTACATAAAATGTTTTCTCTTGATCAAACGAATATCCATACTAAATTTCAGTTGAATTGGTACATACATTCAAATTTTCGATATAAATCCACCCTAGCGCCACCTGGATTTGATTTTTTTCAACACAAACAATCTACGGAAAATTTCGAATCGAATAAAAAAAAATCAGCCAAATCGCTCCAGCCGTTCTCAAGTGATGGTATGACATACGTGGACCATTTCATTTTTATATATATAGATATTAAAAATACTAAAAAATACTAAAATTTTAAAAATATTCAAAATATTAAAAATAATAAAAATGATAAAAATATTAAAAATATTACAAATTTTAAATTTATTAAAAATTATAAAAATAAAAAAATCTAATACATAAAATTCTCGTGTCATAAAATATAAAAAAATAAAAATATAAAAATATAAAAATATAAAAATATAAAAATATAAAAATATAAAAATATAAAAATATAAAAATATAAAAATATAAAAATATAAAAATATAAAAATATAAAAATATAAAAATATAAAAATATGAAAATATAAAAATATAAAAATATAAAAATATAAAAATATAAAAATATAAAAATATAAAAATATAAAAATATAAAAATATAAAAATATAAAAATATAAAAATATAAAAATATAAAAATATAAAAATATAAAAATATAAAAATATAAAAATATAAAAATATAAAAATATAAAAATATAAAAATATAAAAATATAAAAATATAAAAATATAAAAATATAAAAATATAAAAATATAAAAATATAAGAATATAACAATATAAAAAAATAAAAATATAAAAATATAAAAATATAAAAATTAAAAATATAAAAATATAAAAATATAAAAATACTAGCTTTCCCGGGTCGCGTTGCTTCACCCGTACTTACAATGAACCTTCTTATGACTTTAAGCAATACAGGTAAATTGGCAACGCTTCATATGGCGAAAAAGTACCCCATTTATGTGATTGTAGCTTTATACCATTGGTCTGAGTGATTGTATCGCTTTAGTCCCTTTTTATCCCTAAAAGTACGAAAATTAAAAATTCAAAACCCTCCTTGCTTCGTTCTAAATTCATAGGGAGTAAGCCTATATAACTTATCATGATTACATCATTGGGCGTTTGGTCTGTAACATTTTTATCCCTTTTGCGATTTTTGTTTTACCCAGAAACATCGGATTTAAAAAAAAGTACTTCAATCCAATTTGATAGTATGATTTCCATATCAATTTTCCCGATTATACCATTAGCCGATTGGTTTAGACCACGGTACAACTTTTATCCCTTTATTAGTAATTTTTAACCCATATAAGTACGAGTTTCCAAAAATCCCAAAATTTCCATCCCAAATTTCATCATCCTATTGTTCTATTGATATAACCGACGTATCAATTGTTTCAAAAGGGGCGTGGCACTGTCCAATTCCCAGCGAGACGTAATTCCCCATGTACCATTTACATATGTAGCAAATCTTATCTTTATACCTTAAATGGCTCGCGAAATATGACTGATTGAAATTTTGGTTTGTGTGGGCGGTGCCACGCCCCCTTGACTAAGTATTTTTTCATGTAGCCTATTAAAGAGACCCTACGGATAGTACTACACAGTGAAAATTTCATTGCAATCGGTTCATTTATTTCGCCCAGATAACGATTTTTCGAAAGGGGCGTGGCACCGCCCATTTTCCAGAGAGACATAATCCTCTTTATGTCAGTAACATATGTAGCAAATATCTTCTTCATACCTCTAATGGCTCTTGAAATAAGACCGATTGAAATTTCGGTTTGTGTGGGCGGTGCCACACCCCTTTGTCTAATTATGTTTTCATGTAGCCTATGATAGAGGCCCTATGGACAGTATCACACATAGAAAGTTTAATTGCAATCGGTCCATTTATTCAGCCAATATTATTATTTTCTAAAAAGGGGTGTGGCACCGCCCACTTTCCACAAACAATGTATTTTTTCTTATACGGCCGATATAGGTACCAAATCTCGACTTCGTACCTATAATGGTTCAAAAGATACAGTCATTTTAAAATTCCAGTTGTATGGGGCGGTGCCACGCCCATTTTACCCCTTTTCAGTCCGAATTTCCAAAAATCCCTTCTTAGTGCGCGCCTACGTCTTGAAAGAAACCTACATTCTAAATTTCACGGTTCTAGCTTTAGTCGTTTGGGCTGGGGCGTGATCAGTCAGTCACCCAAGCCTTTTATATATATAGATAAAAATATAAAAATATAAAAATATAAAAATATAAAAATATAAAAATATAAAAATATAAAAATATAAAAATATAAAAATATAAAAATATAAGAATATAAAAATATAGAAATATAAAAATATAAAAATATAAAAATATAAGAATATAAAAATATAAAAATATGAAAATATAAAAATATAAAAATATTAAAAATATAAAAATATGAAATTATAAAAATATATAAAAATATAAAAATATAAAAATATAAAAATATTAAAATATGAAAATATAAAAAAATAAAAATATAAAAATATTAATAATATAAAAATATGAAAATATAAAAATATTAATAATATAAAAATATGAAAATAAAAAAATATGAAATTATAAAAATATAAAAATATGAAAATATAAAAATATAAAAATATAAAAATATAAAAATATAAAAATATAAAAATATAAAAATATAAAAATATAAAAATATTAAAAATATGAAATTATAAAAATATATAAATATATAAAAATATAAAAATGAAAAGTATAATAACATAAAAATATAAAAACATAAAAAGATAAATACGAACAACAAACGTGGTGGGTACTCTTTGATTAAATTCTAAGTAGGAACTTAGTAGTGCATAAACAGGGAGATACGCCCACACTTATGAACTCGATCACCGAACAGGTTATAGACTTGACAATTTCTAACGCCGAAAACGGCTTGACATCAAACTGGCGTGTTGAACATGTTTACTCTTTCTCCGACCACCAATATATCTCCTTTGAAATTTCTGTTCAAATAATGAAGCCGATAGAAACCTTCAACAAGTGACGGATGAAATGGAACGAACACTTTACAAGACCCCTATCGAATACAACTGACCTTACCATTGACGATCTCCAAGAGTTGGAGAGCATAGTAGGAAAATTACAAAAGCCTTGGCCGCATGCACCAGGAAATCTTGCCCACTACGAAATGACGGGAAGAAGCAGAAGCCTCCTTGGTGGAACTACGAGATTTCTAAATCCCGTGCTTCCACAAGAAAATCCTTCAACAAGGCCAAGAGAACAGGCCACTGGGTGGAGTACAAGGGGAATCTAAGACTCTTCAAGAAACTAATAAAGAAGGCAAAAAGATCTTCATGGAGGAAATATACCAACGATGTCGAAAAAACCGCAGAGGTAAGTAGACTAAGGAAAGTATTATCTTCGACATGCAGCGCCCCGGCATACATAATGAAAAATGATGGAACCTGGACCGAATCCTCAAGGGAAACCTTGAAAATTCTACCGGATAAACACTTCCCTAGGGGAGGGTCCAATTCCATAACCGTCGCACCTACCGACTTCTGCAATAGAATACCGGTAATTGACAGAAACATGATCAAAGACGAAATCAAAGACGTTGATCCTTACAAATCTCCCGGTCCTAACGACATTATACCCTCCGAACTTCAACAGTTCCTGGAGATACTATTGCCATGGCTGGAGGCTATCTTTAATGGCTGAGTAAAATTATCCTACCTGCCAATACGATGGAGAACGGCTAAGGTGGTCTTCATCCCAAAGGCGGGAAAGCCATCACACACCAGATCGAAGGACTTTAGACCTATACGTCTTACATCATTCCTTCTGAAAGCCCTTGAGAGAAACATGGACGACATTACCAAAAATCTAATCGGCTCGACTTGCATACACAAAGGGAAAATCGACAGAAACCGCACTCCATGCACTATTTTATCCCATAGAGATATCTTAAGATAAGAAAGAACTTTCTCTAGTTGAATTTATGGACATAGAGGGAGCTTTCAACTACATCGAACCCCTCAGCATCATGACAGAGCTCAATAGCCTTCATATCAACTTACATATAAGCAAGCTGATTCGAAACATGCTACTAAAAAGAACTATCACCTCAAAGCAGGGAAATCACACCCTCACCAGAAGGGTAACTAGAGGCACCCCTCAAGGAGGAGTATTATCGCCGCTATTGTGGAATTTTGCCGTCAACAGCATTCTCAAACGGCTGAAGTCGGAAGGATGCACAGTAGTAGCGTATGCAGACGATATAGCACTCTGCGTTTCTGGGGAAAGTTTATCTTGCCTCGAACAAAGGATGCAGGACTATATTCACATCCTGGCAAACTGGTGTGCCAGTAGAGGACTTTATGCGAACCCTGACAAAACCGAACTAGTACTTTTCAGTCGGAAACAGAAATCGCCCGCTACATCCAACATCTATCTGGGCAATAAACAACTTAAATTCTCCGATACGGCGAACTACCTGGGCCTTATATTAGACTGGAAGCTACATTGGAGACAGAACATTGAAAGCAGATCCAACAAGGCACTCATAGCTTTATACACATGCCGTAAAGCTATCGGGAAAACCTGGGGATTTAAACCCAAGGTAACACTTTACATTTACAATGCTATAGTGAAGCCAATACTACAATATGGCTCTATAGTTTGGTGGTACGCGCTCGACAAGAAGAGTAAATTTAGACAATTGGATCGTGTTCAACGATCCTCTTGTCTCCTGATAACCGAATTTATGAGACCGACCCCCTCTAAGGCTCTCTACACGACACTCAATCTACTACCACCTGATCTGAGCTGCAAATGCTCCGCTCTCAAATCGGCTATTCGACTAAACGAGATTGAACATTGGGATCCTTCCATAGGACATTCAAGGATCCTGAACCATATCAACATCTCACTCGAAACTACGAAATTAAAACGCCCTCCAGAAAGGAGTGGACAGAAAATGAAAACGCAATGTATGTAGCAATAAAAATCTTTACCGATGGGTCCAAACTGCATGACAAGGTCGGCTATGGTATCTACTTCGAGGATCTATGCCTAAGTATAAGATCAAGGATTCCAGACTTTTGCAGCGTTTTACAAGCGGAAATACTTGCTATTAAACGAGCCGTGGACGTGATCCACATGAGGAAGATATCATAGGGGGGATATTCTCCTGTTCGCGGAAAGTCAAGCGGCGGTAAACTCTTTGTAGCCCTGAGACATTAAATCGAAAGTGGTCAGTGCCTGCCGGACATCTCTTGACGAGGTTTTCAGGAATAACAGAGTTTTGGTTACGTGGATATCTAGACACAGCGGAATTGGGGGCAACTGCATAGCGGACGAAGAGGCCCGACAGGGCTTTGCCCTGCAGGAAAGCGACGTTGAACACTTAGCACTTTTCCCTATATCCGCCTGCAAAAGTACCATTGGAAATCTAACGTTTAGAATTGCAAACGACAGATGGAAGAATGAAGAAATCTGTAGAAAGGCCAAAAAGACATGGCCAGAATACAACGCAAAGCGTACATCGTACCTGGTAAAGCTTGAGAGTCACCAGATACGGAAAATTATTGCCTTTCTGACGGGACATAGACCCATAGGCAGATTTGCGAGCAGAAGAGGATTCGCAACAAAAAGCGAATGTAACTACTGCGGGAATAGCAGCAGTGAACCATCTACCGACCACATTTTATGCGATTTCCCAGCTCTATACAGAAGGAGACTGGAAACCCTGGGGAAACCCTTCTTAAATGGTGTAGAGGAACTTGCATCCTTGGATATCTGAAGGATCAACAACTTTTGTAAAATTATTAACTGAACGGATTGGATCGAAACTCCGGATACCCAATCGACAACTGGCAACGCAATCAGGCAGCACACGCGCTGATAGCATAGGTTGAAGGGATGGCACAAATGCCCAACGGGTGTCACAATGGGTCCATAAGGACCTAAGTGTTCTCCTCGAAGATGGAGATGCCCGCACACCAACCATAAAAATATGAAAATATAAAAATATAAAAATAGTTACACATATTAAAATGGAAAAATCCTGCCCTTTTAAATTTCGTTCAGAATCATTCATAGCTGGAATTTATACAAACAAATTTGTTTTACCCCCACACCACTGTTTCATCTCTAATCTTACCCTTTTTTCTATCGATTTCACTGCGAATCCCGGTATAAAACCCAATTTTCAACTTCAATTCATAGAGTGCAACGTGTTGAACTTCTATTTGAATTTTATGTTGTAAAATCCCAATAAATGTTATGAGCTTTGCCATGGCAGCCAGCTTAAGCCATTTGCAGCTCTCTCTATCTCTCTCTCTCTCTCTATGTACAAATTGAACTTATAGATTTGATAATGCCCAATTGTAGTACGGATTGGATGATTGCAATATCGCCTAAAACAACAACTAACACATTAGATTAGTAAATTGCTTAAAAGCATTAGTTCAATTACTCACTTGCAGAGTAATACAAATACACACCCCCGCACACACAAACATAACGATACATAAATATATATATTAACATAAGCAAACATATGCATTGCTATGTACATTGGTATTTTCAAACATTGAAATGTACACAAACAAAGAGGGAGGCAGGCATTCACTGACTCACTCATCATCATCATCATGATCAGCATCAGCCCATTCGACTATCATCGTTTGTAATCATTGTGATTTGTATGTCATTTATCCTTCTTTTATCCAGGCCATACACTTATTAAACCTGGCACAGATAGGCATTTGAAGTTGAGTTAGAATGTAGAAGAGGGGTAGATAAGAGGTTTGGAAGGTACTTTTTCTAGTATATGGGTTTTATTCTTTTAATAACAGAAAATAGTTATTTATGTTTCAGATATAAGACAAGAAATTCCAATGAAATGTTTAACGTTTATTTGGTTCTGTTATACAAATTAACAAGTGTAACACAAATGGGTATACTTTTTGGTACATTTCCCAAATGTTTATCAATCTCGAATTATCGTCATGATAGTTGAGACTCAACAATGCTGAGTCGGCATGTTATACAGCAAGAGAAGCGTACTGCTTTTTTCCTCTTTTACATTCGCTTTATAATATTGTATGAATGTGTATATCCAATATTAACAAAAAGTACATATTTAAGTACTTTTTTTAAACTACTTTAAATTGTGCTAATATAATCCTAAAATATTATAATTTCCAATTATAATATCCAAATTATCTTATCAATTTATATCCTAGTATATGTACAATATCCATCAAAAGTACACATTTTAGTACTTCCATTTAACTAATTAAAATTACACCGTTATAGATACATATATTTCAAATTCTCTTATTAATAAATATCCACAACATGTTCACAAATCATCTCTGTTTAATTTATGTAGGAAATGCATACCGGTTGTAATTACTCAACTGTACCCACACACACACATATGCACACACCAACCCACACACGCACCAATTTATCGACACACTCATATGAAAATCCAATTTTCCAGTGATTGATCATACATGTCCACATATCAAGTTCGCGGTTTTGCATCTGTTTTAAAGTTTTGTGCAAATAATAATAATCATCATAATTGCATTGGTTATGGAGTATTACACCAGTTCGTGTGTGTGGACAATTTCGACCATCACCCAACAGCACATCTCCCTTCCCTTACCCTCCCTCTCCACAAACCAATCATTCAATTCGTCAGATAACTGGCTATCGTGACGACATCGTTGCATTGTGATAATGATAGATTTTAGGTGAGTGATGGAAGTTTGCGGAGTACTGTATGAGAGGGAGGGTGGGAGGTAGGCAGGTAGTAGCAACATATTGTGGCTATATTGATTCAGATTTATGCGGGCGTTATACAAATATTGAGTAATTAAAGTTACAATATGAAAAATCAACATAGAAATATATTTGAATTTGTTCGTTGTTTTGAGTTATATTTACATGATACTCAGTTACAGATATTGGATACACAACATAATATGGAATATATAGTGATGGAACAGATGATGATATGTTAGAGATTGTGCCGATATGAGTTTAATATATTCAATACAATTAACATTTCAATCAATATTTAGGAAATGTTGGTAAGTTAATGTCTTTAGATTGCAAAGTCAGTTGTACTAATAACCCAAGCGTTGTTTTAGTTTTAGAATCAAATATGAAATAGATTTTCTAGATTTCTAAGGTGGTCCTGAATGTAAATCTGGATTGTTTAAAAACTATTAGCTATACTTCATTGCAAAAGTTCTCCTTACACAGACTATCATCTTAAATGTTATCCCCGATGCAAAAAAAAAATAAAAAATTAATGCCAAGCCCATTTTTTGTGACTCTATTTGAAAGTGGGATAAGGTTGTAGTAACATTGTAAACTAACGAAAGTCGTCTGTACATATATGCCTCCAACATTTACAGTTTTAGCGCTTGCTAGATAATTATGACCTTTTAACCTCAAACCAGCAATAATATACACGCCTCTCATTTACTCTTGAATATCACCAACTAACACAATCTGCATACACTGTTTCAAATACTTCAAGGGCAAACAACAATACCATCGATCACACGACCGACGCAAACGACGCTTTTGGCAATGCACGCTACTGCCAACAACGACACATTCGGCAATCGCTACGGCAAATGAGCGCGACGACCAACATCAAACCAAAACACATTCAGGAAACGAGATCACAAGGGAATGTGTAATTCGATGCAGTAATTCTCATTACATCGAGAGCTCTACTTACTGAAATGATCGAGCATTTTGCGTAGTAGGTCGTCGGTTGCTACCGCAGCGAAGTTTATTGCTAAGTTGCTCTGTACCCGCCCCTCTATGGGCAATAATTTATCGAAAGAAATATTCTTTTGTTAAATCGAACTTTTGAAAATTCTAAGAATTTGGTGACCCGCCACCATATCTAACCTGGACTTATTGCACCCCACAAACGAAACGCCTCTGGACACAAACAGCGCCGCTTCAGATGGTTGGGGCATACACTTTGCAAAGACGACGAAGAAATCTGCCGCCGTGTACTACAGTGGAACCCACAGGGTACAAGATGTCGAGGCAGACAAAGAACGTCATGGTGTCGTACTATGGACGCCGGCCAAGCCTCTGCAAATGTAACGTTGAACAACCTGAGAATCCTGGCCAGAGATCGCACCAATTACAATTGTTTTGTTTCGGCCCTACGGAGTTAAAGAAATTGGACTTCGACCCAGCATGTGCCAATGTAACGTAGAAGAACCTGAGAATCCTGGCCAGAGATCGCACCAATTACATTTTTTTTCGGCCATACGGAGTGAAAGGAACTTATATATTAATCGGACTTCGGTCTATTGAATCAACTCTTGTTAGTTTAACCCAAATTTTATTGGTTTAACTCGACTACAGTCGGTTGAATCGGATTTCAGTCTGTTGAATCAGACTTCGGTCTGTTGAATCGGACTTCGGTCGGTCTGTTGAATCGGATTTCGGTCATTTAAATCGGACTTCGATCTGTTGAATCAGACTTCGGTCTGTTGAATCGAACTGCGGTCTGTTAATTCGGATTTCCGTCTGTTGAATCGGATTACGGTCTATTGAATCGGACTTCGGTCTGTTGAATCGGACTTCGTTCTGTTGAATTGGACTGCGGTCTATTAAATCGGACTTCGGTTTGTTAAATCGGACTTTGGTCTGTTAACTCGACTTCAGTCTGTTGAATCGAACTTCGTTCTGTTAAGTCGGACTTCGGTCTGTTAAATCGGATTTCCGTCTGTTGAATCGGACTTCGGTCTGATGAATTGGACTTCGGTCTGTTAAATCGGCCTTCGGTCTGTTAAATCGGAAGTAGGTTTGTTGAATCGGACTTTGGTCTGTTGATTTGGACTTCAGTCTGTTGAATGGGACTTCGGTCTGTTAAAACAGACTTCGGTCTGTTGAATCGGATTCGGTCTGTCAAATCGGACTTCGATCTGTTGAATCGAACTTCGGTCTGTTGAATCGGACTGCGATCTATTTAATCGGACTTTGGTCTGTTAACACGACTTCAGCCACTTGAATCGAACTTCGTTCTGTTAAATCGGATTTCCGTCTGTTGAATCGGACTTCGGTCTGATGAATCGTAATTAGGTTTGTTGAATCGGACTTTGGTCTGTTGATTTGGACTTCGGTCTGTTGAATGGGACTTCGGTCTGTAAAAACGGACTTCGGTCTGTTGAATCGGATTCGGTCTGTCAAATCGGACTTCGATTTGTTGAATCGGACTTCGGTCTATTTAATCGGACTTCGGTTTGTTAAATCGGACTTTGGTCTGTTAACTCGACTTCAGTCTGTTGAATCGGACTTCGTTCTGTTAAATCAGACTTCGGTCTGTTGAATGGGACTTTGGTCTGTTAAGTCGCACTTCGGTTTGTTAAAACGGACTTCGGTCTGTTGAACCAGAATTCGGTCTTTTGAATCGGACTGCGGTCTGTTAAATCGGACATCGGTCCGTTGAATCGGACTTCGGCCTGTTAAAACTGACTTCAGTCGGTTAAATCGCACTTCGGTCTGCTGAATCGGACTTCGGTCTGTTAAATCGGACGTCCGTCTGTTGAATCGTCCGTATGTGAAATCGGAATTCGGTCTGTTGAATCCAAATCCTGTTGGTTTTACCGACTCATCGGTAGCACAGATTTCGGTCTGGTACACGAAGATTCTCTACGTTTATGTAGCAGCGTATTAGAAAGTAGCACCGTAGAATTTTGATACTAACACTCCGTCGGGTACGATTATTAGTTCGCTGAAGAACGCTAGTCATGAACACGATCCTATGTTGCGGACACCAAACTGATTTACCGACGAAAGCCGAATCATCAAGACAACCACGGTCCTGAGTTGCGGGTACCAAATTGATTTTCAGACGAAAGCCAAATCATCAATACAACTACAAGTTGCAAAAGTCGATACGCTGAAGACCGCGAGTCATCAACACGATCCTGAGTTGCGGATACCAAACTGATTTATCGACGAAAGTCGAATCATCGATGCAACCACGATCCTGAGTTGCAGATACCAAACTGATTTACCGAAGAAAAACGAATCATGAATACAAATACGAGTTGCAAAATTCGATTTGCTGAGGAATGCGAGTCATCAACACGATCCTGTGTTGCTGGTGCCAAACTGATTTACTGACGAGAGCCGAATCATCGATACAAACACGAGTTGCAAGAGTCGATTCGCTGAAGAACGCGTGTCAAACTAACTGACAAACCCGACGAACATCGGTACGCTGCCGAGTTGCTGGTACGAGCCTGAATTATCTAAAGTACCCGAATTTCCACGTTACTGAGTATCGAAATGATCCTCATTTTTTTTTGGGTGCATATTATAAATGTTCCCGATCACCTCAAATCGAACGATACGTAAAGATCCCGAATATCTTAAATCGATCCAAGTCTTGAGACTGTCATTGCAGTCATAGGCCATATCAATACTCGCTGAGCGTTTACTAAAAGTTCTCTATCATCTAATATCGTCCTGGGTACAAATTACTGGACAGGATAACATCGCTATCACTGAATCCGAATCTGAATTGTTTTCCTATCTAAAAATTTTATGCAGTAGATTATAAGTTTGAATTAAACAATACTGTTATTTTGCCCTAGTCAAGGAAAATCTACTGAGTTCTTATTCCGTAAAGTTTTGTGGGCCCTTATGATGACCCAGGAAAAGACTGGACTTTTCTTAGCCACGTTGCAACATCAAGCAGTTTTCAACAAATTACACTTAAAAATTTTGTTTGAAATTAGCAAGATAATATAGTTTATAATACGTTTTTTATTACAAGATATATTTTTAATATCTTTCTTTTAATTTCTATAAATTTATAATATACATCTGCCTTTTTGTATTTAAATCTCGTTTCGCATCATTAAGTTTCTATTCATCTCCTACCTCAACTCCCAAAATGATCTCATGAATCTCGCAAATAACTTTTCGCCAGACATCGATTCATTTATTCTAGCGAACATTGTCATCTGTGCTCCAGTAAAAAGGTGACATATTGTCAACATATTTTTTTGTTGTTGCATGATTTTGTTTTGATTTCGAATCCAATTTCTGTTGCTCTTGCTCTTGTAGTAATTCCTATTAATCAATCATACAAACAAACATCCAAGAGTGGCCGGTCATTGTGACATGCGAATTTGAATGATGTTTATTTAAATTCGACTCCGACACAATCGAACTTCAATAGACCCAGACATGAAACCATTTAAATTTCAAACATTTGCACCATCTATCCTTCCCCTCAGACCTGCACTGCTCTGAGTTTTTGGGTAACACTTTACAATGAATGCCAGCCAGGTGGGGGGAGACAAAATATGTGCCCATGTGATTTTTGATATCTGTTGGCCATGACCAAAAAATAACCTGAAAGTCGTCGTCATCAAAGCGATCTATGTATGTTGTATGTAGTCCTTTCAAATAGGAAAAAGCACACACAAGAAAAAAAGAAGGAACATGCTATTGGTGTGGGGCGTGCAAGCAAAAAAAAAAACTAAAAACCAAAAGTGAAAATGAATTTTTAATCGTTTCTTCGTTGGCAGAGGACGAAAAACACATTCATTCGTGGATCAAAAATCAAATATTCACAATAATCGAATTAATTTGTATATTGACATTTGGTTGGGGTAGACAAAATAAATATTTATTTTGATTTTAAAAGGGACAGGATAAGGTAGAGAGCGACCAATGGGCAGGCAGCTGGGATAAATAGCGGACAGGTTAGCATGGAGTGAGAGGTGACGTGGTAGGAAAGGGTATGTAGGATGGTATTACATGTGTGGCATACCATAGATATTCTCGCAAACGGATATGTTGGCTCGTTATCGGATTTCCAGTAATTTGGGAGCCATCTTCTATACAGGAGTCAGGGGAAATGTATATTTAAAAAGTTTTTAGGGAACAATGGCTAAGTCATTTTAAAATTTATTAGTCAAAATGTGGCGGTTACTTGTTCGATTACAGATACATTGGTGTACCTCCTACAAAGGGAAGAGCTAATATCGACAAAAAACTTAACATTGTTGCTAAGAAAAGATGGACGAGAGAACACACTTGCACAGCGACCAAAGTGATTTAGCCTACCATGGATATACAGAGCATAGCAGTAACAACACTGCGGAACATTTTGGGGGTCATTATTTTGAGGGGTTCCAAGTCAGAAATTCCAAGAGATTTAGGTGAAGGTGAAGGTTAAGGTTAAGGTTAAGGTTAAGGTTAAGGTTAAGGTTAAGGTTAAGGTTAAGGTTAAGGTTAAGGTTAAGGTTAAGGTTAAGGTTAAGGTTAAGGTTAAGGTTAAGGTTAAGGTTAAGGTTAAGGTTAAGGTTAAGGTTAAGGTTAAGGTTAAGGTTAAGGTTAAGGTTAAGGTTAAGGTTAAGGTTAAGGTTAAGGTTAAGGTTAAGGTTAAGGTTAAGGTTAAGGTTAAGGTTAAGGTTAAGGTTAAGGTTAAGGTTAAGGTTAAGGTTAAGGTTAAGGTTAAGGTTAAGGTTAAGGTTAAGGTTAAGGTTAAGGTTAAGGTTAAGGTTAAGGTTAAGGTTAAGGTTAAGGTTAAGGTTAAGGTTAAGGTTAAGGTTAAGGTTAAGGTTAAGGTTAAGGTTAAGGTTAAGGTTAAGGTTAAGGTTAAGGTTAAGGTTAAGGTTAAGGTTAAGGTTAAGGTTAAGGTTAAGGTTAAGGTTAAGGTTAAGGTTAAGGTTAAGGTTAAGGTTAAGGTTAAGGTTAAGGTTAAGGTTAAGGTTAAGGTTAAGGTTAAGGTTAAGGTTAAGGTTAAGGTTAAGGTTAAGGTTAAGGTTAAGGTTAAGGTTAAGGTTAAGGTTAAGGTTAAGGTTAAGGTTAAGGTTAAGGTTAAGGTTAAGGTTAAGGTTAAGGTTAAGGTTAAGGTTAAGGTTAAGGTTAAGGTTAAGGTTAAGGTTAAGGTTAAGGTTAAGGTTAAGGTTAAGGTTAAGGTTAAGGTTAAGGTTAAGGTTAAGGTTAAGGTTAAGGTTAAGGTTAAGGTTAAGGTTAAGGTTAAGGTTAAGGTTAAGGTTAAGGTTAAGGTTAAGGTTAAGGTTAAGGTTAAGGTTAAGGTTAAGGTTAAGGTTAAGGTTAAGGTTAAGGTTAAGGTTAAGGTTAAGGTTAAGGTTAAGGTTAAGGTTAAGGTTAAGGTTAAGGTTAAGGTTAAGGTTAAGGTTAAGGTTAAGGTTAAGGTTAAGGTTAAGGTTAAGGTTAAGGTTAAGGTTAAGGTTAAGGTTGTTACTGGGGTTAAATGCTACCGTTTGATGTAGGTTTCGTTTCCGCCTTGAGACAATGACCCTCAAATTGTTTCATATTGAAATTTGTATTACTATATCCTTGTAAAAAAACATGTTTGACTAATTTTATTAAATGAAATCTTCTAAAAATTTGCATTTCTAAAACCATAAATCCACAACATTGAAATGATGTGCGTATTGTTAATATAAAATCCGCACAACATTAATGTTACTTATACGTTGTATGAGCGACATGTACGCAGCGAGTACAATTTGCAAACCCCCTCAGAGGGGCTGTTGTACTATGTAACCGGTCACTGGCCGGTTAACTAAGGAGTTAATCATTCCCAACAACGATTATTGTAGAAGCTGCAACGAAGCTGTGTCGGACAGGTGACACCTTTCTATCTGTAGGCGATCTGCACAACATCCACGCCTTTATCACAGCAACGAAATGGCTTGAGAGCGCCGTTGACTAAGTGGAATAGGAATAATAAGTGGCAAAAGCTAAATGGTATCACAAATGGAGCTTTATAAGGACCCAAGTGAGCTATGCTGAAGGCGACTGCCAAATTAACCCAAACTAACCTAACCTAAAAAGGGGGCCGGCCGTAGCATGGTGACTAGAACATTCGACTACAATGTGGAAGATCCAGGGATCGAATTCTGTCTCAGTCATCTACATTTCTTTTATCGGCGGCCCCCCCCCCCCGATGTTGTCGACAGCAACTTCGCTGTATAGTGTCGAGTCAATCAGCATGTCTAGTAAAAGCTTCTCGAAACAGTTGATGTTAGTATTCCTCTATAAACTGCAGGTGCCGGTATGTGTGTCTAAATACAGAAAGCGTGTTAATTTACAATAACGCGAGAAGCTATCCCATGCCTCATTCATGGGATGAAAAGGGAACGAATTTTTTTTTAAGTAACATTACATAAAGAGAATACAGAGCGGTATACTACCATGTTACAGAACTTTTTTGCTCCAGCGCTACAAAATATCAATGGTTTTTATCAGCGTTCCTGGTTACAAAATGGTTCAACATCTAAAACCTCCAACGACTCATCGGGTACAGACCGGGAAAATGTTTTGCACAAAAAGTGATATCCTAAAAGAGGTGACTTTAAATGGCCATATTGAAGCACTTCTTAGTCTCAAATTATTAGAAAATTTTAGTACTACTTCAAATTTAGGTGATAGGTTGAGTTAAGTTGAAAATCATATGGAAATTCACCTAAATCCTTATTGTACTGTACCTAACATATTAGAGCACATGCAAAAAACGCCAATTCCCATTACATTATTAAGACCTTCCCAAAATTACCTCTTGCGATATTAAAATCACTGCAAACAAGTCTTTCATTATAATATAACTAAAATCAATTGATGCCCCCCGAACTTTTACCCCAACAAAGTACCTTCAACCCATGAAGCAAACATAGTCTACTCTACAATTACCCAACCCCCAAAAAAATCTCTGTGGTTACTTGAAAACCAAATAAAAACGAACTTTCAATCAAACCAACATAAATTTCAATTGAGTCGTATCATTTATTGATTGAAATGCAAACAAGACAAGAGAATATTCGAAAAACTCTGTTTATTGTCTTTAGCAATTCAAGCTGATATTCAGAAATGCACTCTGAAATGAAATGAAGACTATATGTGGACTCAATTAACAGAAAACTAAATATTTACTTATAAATTTTCACTTAACTGCTGGACACTGAATGGAAACGAAAGAGTTAACACACACACAAACACACACACGCGGAGAGGATACAGGACACATGACAGTGTGCAGCAGTGTACAGTGGTGCTGAGTGGAGCATCATACGACGACATATACTTAATATTTACTGGCCAGCTTGGAGTAGTAAAGTAATCATAGTACTTTTTATTGCACAAATGATGAGGACAACAACAACAGCGGCGGCAGCAGAGTGTAGATATGGGTTTTGATAATGCAGACTGATGATGATGATGACGCTCTTGATGCGGATGCGGATGTTTGTCATCATGGTAGCTGTAGTCGTTGTCGTTGCTGATGTTATGGTATTAAACTTTGAGTTTAAATTGCAAATGTCCGCATATAATTTTGTCATGCACTCTGGCTAAACAAATAATAATACACAACACACGCTGGCATACACATAGTGATGAACACAGGGAAACTTTCAAATGATATGATATGGTAGTAGTAGAGTGCATGTGAGATAGATATGGTCGATTATGGTACGTAAAGGTGTCAACGAGGGTGAAGTGAGAAGTAATGGAAAGATAATAAATAGTTGTGGCAAGATGTTTAGGACACGCGAATATAATGAGGGTGACCTGTATTCGAGCCCTGTCAGAGCCACCTAAACTCGACGGTTGTCTACAGCCACTTCTGTGATTTCACACAAGACATGTACTCATTGATTATTGACTTTTTTATTTAGTCTCTTCCCTCGTATCTATGTCTTTTTCAAAAATGCAAACACACACATTGTGCTTACACTAAACACACTACGAGCCGGAACATTGACTCTCCAACCTGTCTGTCATATTGACAGCCCGCATTAAGTGTATGGTAACCAAAAGCAAAACACAGACGTAAATATAAATATTCAAGTAGTAATACACTGACCACACACACACACGCGAGTGTTTACTTCTAGGGATAACCATGAATATCCCTACCCGTACAGACTGGACTCACACTTGTTTACAGTCATCACAGTCACACCCATAGCTGTTTGTCCTGTCAACCATGTGATATTTTTCCTATTCGACAGTTTTGCGTAGATTTTTTTCCCTGTGCATATCGTTTTTTTGAGACATTGTTTCGCGTTGGTTTGTTGCATGTCCATTTGATAAAACGGAGTTTTTTTTTTTGGGTTTTGGAAAAACTTTACAGTTTAAAAAATAGAATCAAGCTAGCAGATTCTACACATTTTTGTAGCCCGTTTGTAAATTCAACTCATTCTAAAGCAGAGTTTTTATGCGAGTGTGTGTGTAAATTTATGTTTGTCGCATATTGCTTGATTTTATGTTCATACAGTTGTATAGCCATATAACACTAAAGTTCTCATATGTTTTACAGCACACGCATGCACACACATACAACTGCCCTGACATTTGCACTCATACGTGGAAATCCACAAACACAAACACGGATACATAATGGCCACATGTCTATTTCCGGTTGAGTGCTATAGCCAAAATAGAGTGAAATTCAGTTAAAATCAGCGCTCAAATGATAGAGGTGGCTAACAAACAGACATATTATGGACATAGACAGCGAGAGAAATATATATGATATGATAATATACGGGTCATTGAGGGGGAAAAAAGTCCTTTAAGCGAAAGTTAATACAATTTTAATGTATTAATGGAAGTTAAAACAGGTTTCTTAGTATTTAAAAATACATTTTTTAAACTCAATGGAAACAAGCATGCACCAGCTCATAAAACATGATTTAGCTTAAGGAAAACATGCCTGATAATTGGAATCTGAGTGTCCTGTGGCTGAGATAGCCGATTCAAATGTGTGCACTAACTACTAGGTCCTGTCATGTGTTATGTGAAAAACTATAGATTATCTTAACGAACCTTATCAGATTCTCAGATACTAGAATAGGTTAGGTTGTGGACAAGTGTAATCTGGTGAAAGCCATATTACACTACACACCGAGTTCTGCTGATCCATTGTTACTGTCCGTTTAATAAAAGAAAAAAGGGAAGGGGAAAGAAGGAGAGAGGTGAGGGAAAGAAGAGAAATCGTATTCTTTAGGCCAGTTTTAGATCAATCCTGTTCTGGATAACCAACGTCTGATGTTTGTTCATGATGAGGTATATTAAACAGCCTCCTCTGGCCATTACGTCACCTGATTCATTACCAGGGAACTCGTAATGTTCTGGGACCCAACAGAGCCCCTGACATTAAGGGGCTTTAGTCCATCCAACTTCTCCTTACAGTTCCCCGCTAACTTTGATTTGCACAACGTAGAAATGATCGCATTCACAGCATTTATTTCAGGTCATCATTGTAAACAGCAGCTTCTGTGCCCTGTTCCATCTTTGAGCAGTTTCCTCAAAAAATCAGTAAGTGGTGACAAATGAAAAAAACTCTACTACTAAAAGCCGAAGAATATTGGAATGACCGCGTGTGAATCAAATGTCAATCGCCAGCTTCGTTTAGTCTGATAGGCCTTCGCGGTACAATAGCCTTGACGTACAAGTCCAGGGGCGGAAGGGCCATGCGGTTTGTTCATTCTAGCCCCAGTGATCGTGGTGGGGACTAAAGAAGTGCAGCTGCATTCGACAGTCCCATAGGACTAAAACTATTATATGTCATGGCTAAGTTTGGTATCTTTGCGAATGTTGTGATTTTTTGCAGTGAAAATATTCAAAAATCTGAAGGAACGATTTAAAACCCAACGAGACTTTAGACAAGGCCATAGACATACATGTTTCTTGCGTACGCCGTTGATATACAGGGTGGTTGATGAAAGCCGCTATAAAAAGGAAATTTGATAACTTTATTTCTATTTAAGTAATCTAGAATTATGTTTTATTGTTTTTGTACACTTCCCCAGAAGAAAAAGTCTGGATGGAGTTATGTAAGGCGACCTAGGGGGCCACCGAATGGTTGAGTTTCTTGAAGTGAGACTGTTAGGAAATTTACTGCGTAACCCGTTCAAAACCGGCAGAGCTATATGTGCAGGTGCACTCTCTTATTGAAACCATACAGAGTTGAAAGGAATTATTTTTCGGCGTTGTTTCGCCTAGAAAAAATCGTTGGCATGCTCAAGTAACGGTCTCCAGTTACCGCAAAGCTTTGTCCGTTTTGTTCAAGGATGTATGATCCGACAGACCTCACTGTGACGCGAATTGATTACAATTCCCTGTCGTGCAGTATTTCTGGGCTGGAACCACTCTACATGCGCCAATTTTGTTTGTTTACATTAGCGTTCAGATCGAAATGTTCCTCATCAGACATGACGGCAGCGGTTTACTTAAGCCACCCCACAGATATTAATATGGCCAAGGACAGCGATATGTTACTGCGGCCTTTTAGTGCTTTGAGAAGCAGTCGGCAGGTATGAGTACGGGAATAAACGAGGGCTTAGCCGACTTATTTGTTTATAGGAATAAAGAGTATACACGTTTGAGTTGCTATCTGAGAGTTGAAAACTATAACGTTGAAGTAAATAAAAATAACAGCCTGGTATGCCTAGCTCATTTGGGTTTGTATGTAGTCTCATTGTGTTATCATTTTCTTATTCCTTCATCTTACCAATTGTCCTGTGTATATGGCGTTTCATTTCAGCCGTTTGGTTTTTACTATAAAGGTAAAAGGTCACTGCTGGAAATACAGCTTTTGTCTGAGTTTGTCCAAACATTTATTGACTTAACTCTCCAACGACAGTACACTTACAGAGAAAATGCTTATTGCTCTCAGCTTATTCTTTGTTATTGAAACTTCTGCACAAATAGTTGTATGGAAGACGTTGTCTTTTTACTTGTGAGACCAAGGGCTAGTGTCCTGTCATAATCGCATTCAGGTTTCTGATGGGAAATTTGGACACGTTTACAACAAAGTTTGTCTGTTTTTTGAATACAATCTAGGTCAGATCTTCCTGGTCTCTAAGCAAATAAGTTAATTTTTCCATCTCCTGTTAGTTTATCTGAGATCAGTTGTCTTCCTTTTGCGTAAGGTATGTCAATTGTTGGCAAATTCCGTTCTTCTCTGAAGCGTTAGCACGGTTATTGCACTCTATTCCCCTTGTCCGGGAATCAACGTGAGGGTAATCGCTGAATGTCTGGCTGTCTCCTACAGGGATGTCCAGCATTCTGTATGGGGTTTATTCGGTTTTGCTGCTGGCAAATATGTGGATTTCCTTTTAAGATTTTCTTTATTCCACAGCTATTTTTATACCCTCATGTTATATATCATTTGATACAATCCAAAAGTGTAACACATAGAAGGAGTCACTTTAAACCATTGGATTCTCCTAACCGAATTCGATTAATGAATTTTTAAGTCGTTTGAGCCATGTCCGTCTGTATGTCTGTCTTTCCGGCTGGTACAAACGATAACTTTCGAAAGACGAAACCAATTGTTTTGAAACTTTCCATAGGTAAATATTTCCCAAAAAACTACTTACGGGAAGGATATGGGCTACATGGCCACGCCCCTTCTGGTACCTCCCATACAAATGTATCATTACGCCCACTTTAGAAATCAAGTAATAATATCAGTACAACCAACGCGATTGTGCCCAAATCCTATATTTAGTAAAAATGTAGCAGGATAAAGTTTTGGGGGAAAAAAACTGGAAGTATAGCCACGCCCATTCTGGTACCTTCCATACAAATGTACCATTCCGCCCACTTTAGAAATTGAGTAATAATATCATTAAACTCTCGATCGTGCCCCTAATCTGTATTTAGTAAAGCTATAGCAGGATAAAGTTTTGGAGAAAAAATCTGGAAGTTTAACCACGCCCCATCTGGTACTGCCCACTTAAGAAATATAGCTTAACCCAAATTCTGGTTAAGCTATAACAGGGTAAAGTTTTAGAGAAAAAACTGGAAGTCCGACTTAAATTTCTGTACTGGTTTTCTTATGCTCTCACTTACTTACTTACTTAGTTGGTACTTCTATGCAATCCCAGTGGATTATATACCGCACGTAGAAAAATATTATAAGCGCCTCGATCTTCTGCGCTTCTTCTCAAGTTAGTCACACCGAGTTCTGTAAGGTTCTCAGTAACCTGGTCTTTCCAATGGAGTTTTGGTCGCCCTCTTCTGCGCCGTTCATTGAGTTCATTGTCGAAGACTTTTCAAGCTGGAGCATTTTTGTCCATGCGTACAACATGGCCTAGTCAACGCAACCGTTGCACCTTAATGCGTCTGACAACGTCAATGTCAGTGTACAGTTCGTACAGCTCATGATTCATACGACGCCGATACTCTCCGTTAACGATGATGGGCCCATATATTTTACGGAGTATTTTTCTCTCGAATACCGCCAGAACCGATTCATCCGCTTGTGTCTAATACAGGATTCTGAGCGATACATTAATACAGGTAGAACCAGTATCTGGTATAGCTGGAGTGTTGTTCGTCGAGAGAGGGCTCTGTCATTGAATCGCTTGCTTAGTCCGTAGTAGCATTTATTTGCAAGCAGGATTGTTATCCGGATTTATAGGCTGACATTATTTGCTTTGTTGGTGGCGTAGCCTAGGTAGACAAAATTATCTACCACCTCGAAATTATAGTTGTTAACGTTCACGCAGTTTCCCAAACGAGTAGATTCTTTGTTTGTTGAAACTAATACCTGCGTCTTGTTCCCGTTCACCGTTAGGCCCATTTTCGCTGATTCCTTCTGTATACCTGAGAAGGCTGCAATCACATCCCGCAGTTTTCGACCGATGATGTCTACGTCATCAGTGTACGCGAGTAGCATGTGGCTTTTGTTGAATATAGTGCCACTCGTGTTTACTGCAGCTTTTCTCATTATCATCTCCATCACAATATTGAAGAGATCGCACGATAGGCCGTCGCCTTGTTTTAGGCCTCGTCTGGTATAGAATGGATCCGTAATGTCCTTGCCAATCTTCACTGAAGACTTCGTGTCAGTCAGCGTCATTCGGCAAAGACGTATCAGCTTCGCTGGAATACCAAACTCAGCTATGACTTCGAGTAATTTCTGCCTTATCGGGCTGTCGAAGGCAGCTTTATAGTCGACGAAAAGATGGTACGTGTCGATCTGTTTCTCTTGGGTTTTTTCCAGGATTTGCCGAAGTATGAAAATCTGGTCAGTTGTTGATTTTCCAGTTCTAAAGCCACACTGATAAGGCCCGATCAGGTTGAACACTGGCTTTAGTCTTACACATAGCACACTTGACAGGACCTTATATGCGGTGGGTAAAAGGCTGATCCCGCGGTAGTTGGAGCACACACTTGGATCACCTTTTTTCAGCACAGGACATAATACGCTTACATTCCAATCGTCGGGCATGCACTCTTTAAGCCAGACCGTGCGCAGCAGCTGGTTCATGCTCGTTATCAGCTCCTCGCCACTGGACTTGAAGAGCTCTGCGGGCAGACCGTCGGCACCGGCTACTTTGTTGTTTTTCAGCCGCGATATTGCTCTTCTTACCTCGGCTTGACTTGGTGGTGGGCAATCTATGCCGTCGTCGACAATTGGCGAGATAACTTCACGTGCGCTGCCTTCTGGAACCAGCAGTTGCTGGAAGTGTTCTCTCCATATGTGCAGCACTCTGCGTATCCGTGACCAGATTTTCATCATTGTCCTTACAGGTGGGGAGGCCATTACCGTATCCATTTGCTCTTACTTTCTGGTAAAATTTTCGGTCCTCACCTCTATCCCTGTATCGCTCTATATCCTCGTTCTCCCGTTCCTTCATTCTTATGCTCTCATTCATATAAATACTGTGAAAGCTCTACACTTAGCATAATCTAAAGCTATTTCAAAGATCAAATCCTCTCATAACACAGTACAACATTATTCAGCTCATTGATTTGGGACTCAATTCAAAGAACTGCACGTGAAAGTAGCCCCAAAAAGAAGAAGTTCTGCATCATTCTTTTTGTCAAGTTACATCTTTTTATATTGTTATATTTTGTTATATTGTTATAAAATTATGTGTTGTACAGTATAATCGTTAATTTCAAATGGCAATGTCCCATATACATATTAGGCACCTATCTACATGAGATATCCAAAACGAATTTATAGTCGATGCTGTGGCTAAAGGATTTTTGCATACATTTTTTTTTGCTGCAACTCTCTGTTCTCTGTGTTTCATTTATTCAGAGGAGTTCATGTTTGTGTTGTGTTGTGGGGCGATTTACCAGTTTACCAGTCAAACTTGTCTATTTATGAGGGTAAAAGGTAAATTAAGTTAGTCTGCGTTGTGTTTATTCATTGCATACATTTAGGGGACAATTGTCTGTGTCATTGTACTATTATAAATGTGCACAAATACTCTCACACACATACTCTCCTCCTATGCAATTGGTCGGTAAACAAACAAAATATATTATAGAGGTACACGTAAACATATGATAGGAGAGTATGGTGTAGTATTTATACTCTCAATTACTGAGATTATGATGTGATGGTCAGTTTAATGAAACGACAACAAATCGGGTTTTTGGTAAACAAGACAAGTTATGAATAAATAGGGGAATGAAATGTATATGTTTGTTTAATAAGTTAACGAGGGGAAGGAACGAAGTTAATTTTTTTTGGAATAGGTATTGGCTATCTCGGGCCGCACAGAGTACATTATGGTTACCACAATGAAGTTTGAAATGTTTTTTAGAATAGGCATTGACTATCGCGTGACTATGCATGGTGATCCGAGTCCATTATGATTAAGACCTTTTATCGAATACTTATAGATCAATCTGATTGGAAATACTGGAGACAAGCGACAACAACGTTTGAAGTGTTTTGTTTGAATAGGCATTGGCTATCTCGGTACTGTGCATGGTGATCACAGTCCATTATGATTTAGACCCTTTATCGAATACATAGAGATCAAACGATTGGATATATTTGTAATCAGGGTATAGCCAACTTGTATTGAAATCTTATTACACCCATACCAAATTCCTTTAGTCCTCGAATATAACCTTTCTTTGGATAATTTCCCAAGCATACATTGTTTCCCACAATAAATTGCTATGACTAGTTACTTTCTTTGTCGAAGTATAATTAGAGATATTTTCGTATTCATCTTAGATATTCGGCAGCATATCCTTTAAAATAATTAAAGCTCTGAATTCATATTGTCCTTCATATTTACACTTCCATTTCTCTGCTGAATATTCTGGTATCCCCTTTAAACTTTGGTTTTTTTTTCTACCACAACATTCTGAAAGCAAACCACACACACAAAAAACTCTCGTCTGCTATTGTTATAAAACTTTAAAAATCTCATCATTTTAACTGTCAGTTTCCTGTTACACTTGAAATCCAAGTCCAAGACCAAGTCTGGTAGTAAAGCTCTTGTTTTTTTCTAGTTGTCTTCCTTTCACCGATGTGATGGCAAAACAAAGAAACAACTCAGTGGAAATGGAAACGACAAATCTAGAAAACTAATTACAATTAAAATGTGTAATGGCCAGAAAAGGCACCAGACACAGGAGACAGGGGGAAGAGAGAGAGAGAGAGGGGCGTCACCATGAACACCATTATGAATTAGAAATATGTTTAATATTAAATTCAAAAAGGACTAAGGAAACAACAAAAAAGAAATATGAAGAGAGTGACGAAAATGAATGCTACAAACAATAGATGACACAAACAACATCAACAACATAAACTTCAGCATAATAAAAAGCTGGGCAAAAGCAACACAAACAAACAGAATGCAGAAAATTGACACAAAACTAAAGTGACAGCTCGACATGGCGGAAGAAATATATTCATTAGATGAGAGAAACGCAAGAATGGACAAAAACACGCAGTTTTCTCATTGTCAACACAAGACAAAGACCAAAAACGTAAAATTCATTCCAATCATACAAAAAAGGAGAAAAGGATCTTCACCCTATAACAACTGGCTAAAGGAAGTTGCCACATTTTCTGCCGTTGGGAAAAAAAACTTCCTTCCGTTTTGCTGTAAGGTTATATTGATAGTTGTTGAACTACAACAACAACAACAATGACGACGCAGTTGAAGAGGCTACACCAAATTACCACTAGACTAAGCCAGCAGTGGTTGGGCGCTGTACAAAACAACACAACGCCAAAAACAGCCAGTAAGGCCTTGTCTGCCTTGACTTTAGCCGTCTCATAACTTTGTTGTTGTTCTTCATAATGATGGCGATGATGACGTGCTTGTGTTGTATAAAATTAACTATTACAATGACTACTGACACCATCAACAAGAGGCAACCAGCCAGCCATTCATTCATCCATCCATCTAGCAATTCATAACATATATTCGTCTTCTCACATTGCCAATGTCCTGTTTAGAACAAGAGAGAGGGAGAACTTTACAAAAAATACAGCAAACAAAGAATATCCTTTTGGCAGCTAAGGCCTACTGCAAACATAAAAAGTTAAGTCAAATCAACACCTTATGCTCATTTATCATTTTTTCCTCTTAAAATAAATTCAAGTATTCTATTCACTTTTCACGAAAACACAATGAAATACGTGCCAAGCACTAGAGGAGGTTTCGTAATGACTTATGCGTATGAAATGTAGTCAACGAATACCCTACAGGAGGGCAATTTTAAAGTAGAGTAACATGAATGAAGATGATAACAAATTTAAAATCAAAAGTTAAAAAAAAGTGAAGGACTTGTGAGCCGTCATGTGATCATGAGGTTCTTTAAAAAATCAGGACCTCATTATGCTGACTTTTTTATAAAGAAGGAGGCCTTCTTCATACGATAGTACAATAGTCTGTTATTCTTCCAACAATATCGTGGCAACTATGATTAAGTTTTAAGACAGTATGCTCATGGAACTCAGGAGAAGAGTCTCTCTTAAAAAGGAAAGGGTTGATAAAATGATTCTCAACACTTGTGATATCGTTGACACGAGTACCAACTACATATGTTCAATCTACACAGTAGTTGTGTATGCTAATACAACATACGTCATTAGATACTTTATAGATCAAGATGTTACTGCAATCTTCTCAGACATTAAGAATTTGTCAGATTTTCGAAATTTAGTTTTGTGATCGTTATTCTAAATAACTTAATTTCCTTAACAACCCATAAATGAGGTATGGGATCCTTTTTGTCGACATTGTGATTTAACACGCTTATACTAGAAGACTCATACAACAGGACCTACATTTTATAGACGTTTCCGAACGCCACCTGTATGAGAAGCTTTTAAAACACTTTTACTGCGAATTTGCTATCGACAACATTGAGGGGCAGCCGACGAAAGAAGATGTAGATGATTGAGAAGAGAATCGAACACTGGTCTCACGCATGATAGTCGCGTGTTCTAACCCTCACACCACGGTCAGCCCCAGATCATTATTCACTTGGAAAGAACTAGAAACTCTCTGTGTAGGTCATCAAGTTGTTCACAACAAACATTAGATAACGTATTGCCCGAGCATAAGTACCCATAAAAGGACCATGATTTAAGAATATGCACTCGGAATGTCCTTACTCTCTACAGAGAAAGTACTTTCTATGGTAAATGGTTGAGTTCCATTGCCCAAAAGTTGAGGATCCTCGCAAACGTTATAAGGACCATGAATTAAGGATATGTACCCGGAACATTCTATAGAGAAAGTACTCTCCATAAAAATTTTTCAGTGCCATTGCCCAAAAGTTAAAGATCCTCGCAAACATTATAAGGACCATAAATTAAGAATATGCACCCGAACTCCAAACTGTCAACAGTGAAGGTATACCCTCTGTACAACAGCCGAATGTTCCCCAACAAACATTAGGCTGACAGGAAATACGATGGACGGAACAGTAATAACAACGCCAAAGAACTGTTCTCGCGGTTTATTCCTGTCAGTGATCGCATAGCCACTCAATTGTGTATACTCGCCGACAGAAGACAAAGACGACGACATTCTATAAGCGTATGGAAGGAGTATATAACCACGGCCCTGGCCGCAATATTAAGAATGTCCCAAGCATTATGGATGTTTGTGTAAAGCGTGTTGCAAATAAAGACTTGAGTCAACACCTTGTGGCAGCCAAGGTACGCAAGAGAATAAACAGTGCCAAAAACGATCGTAAACAAATGCAGATGACGGTAGACTTCGCTATACTGCATACCTCCGAGATAGCCAATGCCTATGTCAACCAACTCTCTCAATTACTGTAAACAAATGCCTCAAATTTCCATCTTCTTGATACATTCTACATTTTATGACCACTGCCGCAACGGCCGTACTTGAGAATAAAAAAACACGCTCAGACAAGTGCGATGAAGTATGTCGTGCATATTGTCGGATGAAAAGGATTCAGTATACAAGGTAACACTGCAGGCAAGGTTAATGCGTGATGTGAGGGAACGATATAAGCATATGGAGCGTAGAGACGAAACGCCTCTTCGAATTTGAAATAAATTCCCATTCAAGGAAACCTGTATACCCTCTGGTTGAAAGACAAAAAAAAAGTTGAGTATAAATATGGCTGTGATGTCTGGTGAAAATATAGTCTTAGATTACCACCTAGTTGCAAGCAAGGTCAGCACATGAATAAGCAGTGCCGAAATAGGTGGTATTCAAACCCAAAGGAATCTATACATCGCTGGTCTGCATCACTCTGATATAGCCAATGCCTATTTTAATCAAATGTCTCAATTACTGTTAACTAACGCCTCAAGTTTGAACATCTTGATGTATTCTACATGGTATGACCATTGCCGCAATGACCGTACTTGGGTGCAAAAAACAAGGTCAGACAAGTGAGACGAAGAACGTTGCGTATGATCGGAGGAAAAGGATTCAGCATACAAGCCAATGCTGCAGCCAAACTCGTGCTGTAAGGAAACGAAATAAGGAGAAGAAGCGAGAGAGCCAAAACGTCTTTTCGAACTAAAAAAGCGTCTACAAAGAAAACCAAAGAGCGTTGATAGGGAAATGTATAGGGATAGAAGTGAAGTTCGACCTTTTAACCTAAAGGTAACAAGAATAGGTGATGGGACAGGAGTTCTAGACCCTGTGCTTATAGCGCTCAGTCTATTGTCTATCACATACATAGATGCCGACCATGGATTGATGGTTAGATCTTGCGCCTATTATGCGTGTCACAACCTAGTTTCGAGTCTTTCAGAACCAGCTCAGCTTATTTGATCGCCGGTCGCCTTGATGTTGTACACGGCAACCACTAAGTGGTCAATTCAAACAGCATGTCTTGTAAAAACTATTTAATAAGCAGACGTTTGGATTTATTTTTAAACTGTAGGTAACGTTGTGTGCTTCTACAAATAGGGGCGTGTCAATTCGCACATTTGGGGAAAGCTCTTCCATATCTTACTCATATGATGCAAAGGGAAAATAAGTTTTCTTTTTATGTGAATGATTAAAGTCTATATTACGAACGAACCTGAATGGACTTTATTAGTGCGGTTAAGGAACTGTGAAGACACGACTGATCAGGTATTGACACTACGACAAATCCTGGAGAAGAGCCAGGAAATGCATATATCTCAGTCCGTTACGACAAAAAATATTAGATGCCATGACTGACTGTGATATCGCTGCAAAGCTGTTATCACTTTGCGAGATGATACTAATCGACATGGAATATTTAGAAAAAAATTGGCAAAAACCTGCAGGAGCCATTCAACTGACATCAATACTTTAAAATGGCAGGATGGTTCTATCCTGCTCCGTGTCGCAGAATCCTGGGTAATAACACAAGCTGATGAATCTATTCTGAAAGTATAACTACATCGACGCAGTTATGCTCATTCCAGTCAGCGCATTCGTATTGCGCAGCGATGAAAATGCTCCGTTTTGAATCTTTGAGAGAATAATATTCCGAAATTTATTTGTACGCATGAACTTACTTACTTACTTAACTGGCACTTCTTTGCAATCCCAGTGGATTAAATACCGCACGTAGAAAAATATTATAAGCGCCTCGATCTTCTGCGCTTCTTCTCCAGTTAATCACACCGAGTTCTATAAGGTTCTCAGTAACCTGGTCTTTTCAACAGAGTTTTGGTAGCCCTCTTCTGCGCCGTCCATCGAGTTCATTGTCGATGACTTTTCGAGCTGGAGCATTTTCGTCCATGCGTACAACATGACCTACCCAACGCAACCGTTGCACCTTAATGCGTCTGACCACGTCAATGTCAGTGTACAGCTCGTACAGCTCATGATTCATACGACGCCGATACTCTCCGTTAACGATGAAGGGCCCATATATTTTACGGAGTATTTTTCTCTCGAATATCGGCAGAACCGATTCATCCGCTTGTGTCATAACCTAGGATTTTGAGCCATACATTAAGACAGGTAGAACCAGTATCTGGTATAGCTGGAGTTTTGTTCATCGAGAGAGGGCTCTGTCATTGAATCGCTTGCTTAGTCCGTAGTAGCATTTATTTGCAAGCTGAATTCTTCTCCGGATTTCTAGGCTGATATTATTTGCTTCGTTGATGGCGGAGCCTAGGTAGACAAATTATAGTTGTCAACGTTCACGCAGTTTCCCAAACGAGTAGATTCTTTGTTCGTTGAAACTCATTACCCATTTTTGCTGATTCCTTCTGTATACCTGAGAAGGCTGCAGTCACATCCCGCATTTTTCGACCGATGATGTCTACGTCATCAGCGTACGCGAGTAGCATGTGGCTTTTGTTGAATATAGTGCCACTCGTGTTTACTGCAGCTTTTCTTATTATCATCTCCATCACTATTTTGAAGAGATCAGCCGTATCGGGCTGTCGAGGGCAGCTTCATAGTCGACGGTACGTATCGATCTGTTTCTCTTGGGTCTTTCCCAGGATTTGCCGAAGTGTGAAAATCTGTTCAGTTGTTGATTTTCCAGGTCTTAAGCCACACTGATAAGGCCCGATCAGGTTATTCTTTCACATAGCACACTTGACAGGACCTTATATGCGATGGGTAAAAGGCTGATCCCGCGGTAGTTGGAGCAAACACTTGGATCACCTTTTTTCAGCACAGGACATAATACGCTTACATTCCAAGTATTAAAGAATTCCACACGCTTCGGTCTTGTGCGTGTGTTCTCCAGTTAGTCCTACCAGATGGTGACACGTCGATTACCACTTGGTTCTTCCAGCGGAGTTTGGGTCCCCCTGCTCTGCGCCGTCCTTCAGGTTCGCCTTCAAACACCTTTCTCGTTGCATTCTGACTCTTTTAGATACGTCGATGTCGTGGTAAAGCTCATACAGCTCATGGTTCATTCGATGGCGAAACTCGCCGTCGACCCAGATAGGTCCATACATTTTTCGGAGTACTTTTCTCTCGAATACTCCTAGGTTTTGTATGTCCGTTGTCGTAAGCACCCATGATTCGGCAGCATACAAAAGAACGGGTAAGATTAGCACCTGGTAAAGCTGTTTCTTAGTATTCCGAGATAAGGTGGTATTACTAAAGTGCTGCCGAAGTCCGTAAAAACATCTATTGGCTAGCACTATTCTCCGCTTAATTTCTTGGCTGACATTATTTTTCTTATTGACGGAAGATCCGAGGTAGGTAAACTCATCTACTGCCTCAAAACAATAATTTTCAACGTTGACGCTGCGTCCCCATTGAGAGGACTCTTTGTTCGTCGAAATCATAATTTTTGTTTTGTCCTCGTTGACCGCTAAACCCATTTTTGCCGACTCCTTTTCTAGGGATGAGAAGACTGCAGTAACGTCCCGCAGATTTCGGCCAATAATATCTATATCATAGGCGTAGGCTAGTGGCATGTGGCTTTTGTGGAATATGGTGCCAGACATGTTGACACCAGCCTTTCTCATCACCTTCTCCATAACTATATTAAATAGTGTACAGGACAAGCTATCGCCCGGCATGAGACCTCTTTCCGTGTTGAATGGTTCAGACTGATGCTTACCAATCTTAACCGAGGATTTGGTATTGTCTAAGGTACATTTGCAAAGTCGAATCAGCTTTGCAGGAATACCAAACTCAGACATAAAGCCTATTCCTTATCGGAGAGTCGAAGGCAGCTTTGTAGTCGACAAAGAGGTGGTAGGTGTCGATCTGCTTTTCATGGGGTTTTTCCAGGATTTGTCCTAAGGGGAATATTTGATCCGTCGTAGATTTGCCAGGTCTAAAGCCGCACTGATATGGTCCAATTAGTTTTTCTACAATTGGCTTTAGACGTTCACACAATATGCTTGAAAGGACCTTGTACGCAATTGGTAATAGGCTTATTCCACGATAGTTCTTACATTCACTACGATCTCCTTTCTTGTATATGGGACATAACAGACTGAGACTCCAATCCCCGGGCATGCTATCCTCTTGCCAGATGTTCTCCATGAGCTGATGCATGCTCCTAATCAGCTCCTCCCCGCCAGCCTTAAACAATTCAGCAGGGAGACCATCGGCTCCAGCAGCTTTGTTGAAGCCGAACTTCAGTTGTTTTAAAAGCTTTTATTTGACATGCCGAATAATTCGACTAGTCAGAAATTGCTGGTTAACACACTTAAATTTTTGGTTTGTAATGTTTTTATTTGATATGCTAACTAACTAGACTACTCAGAAATTGCTGTCAACCACAGCAATTGCTCAAAGAATAGATCAAAGGAAATATAGATCCCTGCGACAGAGCGCAAACACAGGTCACACACATGTGATAGTCGCGTATACTAATCATCATGCCAAGGTCGGGACCGAAGACGGTATCACGAGATTCTGAATGGTTCTTCTGCAATACTGAGAAATTTTATATGTAACCTAAACTACCAAACGATATCGTTGCTTGAAATATCACCGATGCATATGAAAGTTGAAATATCCATCAATAACTTTGTTCTTCTTTATATTGGCAATCACTTTGTATTGTACCGCTCTCGTCAGTCGTGACCTAACATTGCTCCCACTATAACTGCCCTACTCTTAGCAGTGGGGTTAATAGCACGTGACTCCCCCATTCCCTTAACAAAACTTCAGTCAGTCATAGAACGTTAGTATAAGCTCGTCTACTCTTCCACTGCCTCTTGCCACTTCCGATGGTATCCGGTTGTGGCTGCTGATACCACTACCACTACTACCACTGTTGTTGTTAAGCTTATAATGTCAAAAAGTAATTAATCATAGCTTTAAGTATGTTGAAAATTGTTAAGGTTATTTTCTTCATTTATTTCGTTACGTTGTGTTTGCGTCTTAATGTTGTTTTTCCTCCACGGTCATTGTTCGTTCGTCAGTGCGGAAAACTTGTTGTTAATTTTTCAAAAGCAAACATTACAACAAACAATGGTAGAACGACAAAAAATTTATTGTTATTGCAGAGTTTTTCATCATTTGGATGACGATGGTGGTGTAGTTGTCGTTGTTGTAACGCCAAACTACGCCTTAATTTTTGAGTTTTCCGGCTCAGTAACTAGTAACAACAAACAAATGTACGCCGTCATTGAGCGAGAACCATTAACAACTTTTACTGACGCTGTGGCTGCTGCTGCCACAATGTTTGCGAGTCTACAGGACTATGAGATGAATATCTGGTCTAGTGGGATATCTGGTTAAATGTGTAATAAAACATAGCAACAACATTGCCAATGAAGTGAAACATAAAACGAAAAAACTTTGACATTTTACACAAAAAGCCAAAAAATCAATTGAGATGTCGTGTTAAACCATATTGAGTTGTTGGTCGGCTGTTGGTTGGTTACTTGCTTCAACAGCAATATCTTAAGCCATTTTGGCTTTTTGTGTTGTCAATTTCTGTGGGTTAGTGAGTAAATGACACACGGGGGGTATTGTTTCTGTGCAGCATTTAAAAGGTTACAAAAGATAATTGCCAAGAATTTTTGTATGTTACGTTTGTGTGTGTCCTTTTTATGTCAGTTGTCATAAAGTCATATGTCTAATTTTTTCAGGATATACGAATCTGGATGTCATTGTCAATGCGGAAATGTCAGGAATTTGCTATTGTTTTCTATTTTCTATGCTATGTGACAATAGTGTAGGATGATACATTCTAGACTGTAATTGACAGCGGATGGGAAACGTGAAAAGAAGATAATAAAATAGTTTTTAATTGGGGAAAACTTTTGATTTTAATCATAATGATACGAAGAATGTTTAAGGATAACGTACTAGAGAGACAGAGAGATGGTCTTGATATACAGACATAAAAATACTGATATGAAGTTAACATATTCCTAACTTTAGATTCACACAACGGGGCCTAAAGTTTTAGACGAATCCTAACATCAGCTTGCACTAGATATGACGATAGACTTGCTTAATAAGATATTACTGTCGACAATATTGAAAAAAAAGAAAATAATTGTTACGAACCAAATTGTATTGTATACTATTCTGTTTTAGAGCTACAGTGCAATATTTTGAAAAAAGAATTGTTGAAATTGGTTTGGTACTTTCTGAGTTTACCCGTTACATACACTCCCCTCATAACCCTTATACTGATTTGATGAACTACGATGAGCATATGGAATATTATAAAATTTCACAAGGGAAGATGGCATAGCCATAATAAATTTGCATATTTGTGAGATTTAGGATGGCTCTTATATGTATAAGAAATTGCTGTGGATAATATAGCAAAAAAAGAAGAAGAAGAGTTGTTTAGAAATTTATATAGTATACTATTCTGTTCTATAGCTACAGTGCAATATTTTGAAAAAAGAGTTATTAAAATTGGTTTGGTACTTTCTAAGTTTACCCGTTACATACACACCCCTTATAACCCTCATATCTGATACTACGACAAGCATATGGAATATTAGAAAATTGCACAAGAGAAGACGATATGACCACAGTGCATTTGTATAATCGCAGGAATTAGGACGGCTCTTCTACAATAATAATGTTTTCAAATAATTTTGTAACCAAAACCATTATAAAAACAGTTTGTATTCTTCACAACCACTAGTTTTTATCGTCCATCTATTTGTAAACTTTAATTAAATGACGCAATATTTTACTTAATTTTTTTGTTCATGTCTTCATTCTCTACAATTTTGGTCTGCCTCTTGCACTTACATCCAAACCATATACATATACATGTTTTCTTTAAGTTATTATTGCCTTTCTTTCAATCGTCTTGAAGTGCAACTTATTATTTTGGTCCAATCAAATTTTATAGTAAAATTTACGATTATTGTTAAAGTATTAAATGCATTTCTGTTAGTTTTAAATAACCATAAAAAAAAACGAGAGAAACAAAATACACCATCAAACACACTTACACACGGGCACACACTTACCAACATCGAACTACTACTACAATCAGCTTCAGTGATGGTTAATTGAGCATTTTTGTTGCCATAAACTAAAAGTTCTGTTTGAAAGTTGTTAACTTTACCGTGCACCTTCACACATGCATTATATTTGTACATCCTTTGCTGCAGCTATGCTGTCGTCGTTATCCTTTGTTGGTTTTCAATAAGAGTATATATGAGTTTAATGTGTTGTTTGTTGTTGTCGTTGTAAGGGGATACAACACAACAAGTTGCAAGAGTTGACTGTAGTTAGGTGTGGTATGATCTGTGTGGGGTTTAAATTGGTATTGTGGATAAGGCTCGAAGGACCAAGAACAGCTAAGAAAACAAGTCATCATAAGACTGTATATGACCGAGATAGTCAACGCCTATTGCAAACCAACTCTATCGATTACTGCAAACAATCGTCTCTACTATCGATATTTCTGACACACAGTGGGTGTGGTGCGATCTGTTAGGGTTTAAATTGGTATTGTGGATAAGGCTCGAAGGACCATGGAACGCAAAAGAAAGCTAGATATAGTAAGGCTGCATACTTCCCGAGATAGACAATGCCATTTGCAATCAACCCTATTGATTCCTGACACACACAAAACATCTATCGATTGTGATTAAGGTTCGAAGGATCAAACTTTAATAAAGCTAGACATCGGAGAAGATGCATACCTCCCGAAATAGCGAATGCCTATTGCAACCAACTTAATTAATTAATGCTAACAAACGTCTCTAATACCAATATTCCTAACACACCGCAAAAATCATCTCTCGAAAAGTACAAGAATAAAGGTGAAACACGCGATTCTACCAAAAGGTACAATGTAAAGGTTTCTGATCAAGGATATCAACCCGCTGCAAATATGGATGCAACAGTTTTGAACTCTGCTCGTTCTCAAAGCCAGTGCAAGTGATGAAATCACGCCAAACATCGATGACGGAGTAGATTTTCAACCAACGAAACAAAATAAGTTCAAAATGGCAATTGCGCGGATTTAGAAAATAAAGCTACGGGTACCGATGGACTGCAGGCAGAGCTTTTCAAGGCCCTCAGAAATCATGTGGTAACTTGCATGCCCTAGCTCATAAACACAATTTAGCTTTTGTAGTGCCAGCCCGATGATTGGAATCTGAGTGTTCTAAGTCTTGTGCCTAAGAAATGAGATCTAAATGTTGGATTAGCCTATTGTCCTTCGCATAGAAGGTCCTATCGAGTGTGCTTTGTAAAAGGCTACAGCATATTTAAACAAATCTGAGTGGACTTTCTCAGTGTCGTTGTAGACCTGTATATCCACGACCGGCCAGATGTTCACACTACGAAAAATTGTGGGGAAGAGCCAAAAAATTCAGATCAACACTTAAGACAGTCCTTTGCAACAAAAGCTATTAGATGCCAATGCTTAGTTTGGTATTACTGCATGCAGATATAGCTTTGCGGGATGACACTGACCTCCACGAAGATCTTACTGAAGATACGCCAAAATCAGATGGATCCATTGGGGCTTCAGACCGAGCAAGAGTTTGGTGATTTGCCAAAGTATACTGAAAAAAATTTAACACACAAATCTAGTATGACAACTTGTTTTACTGTTAAATCTATCGGAAGTTTTTTTACGTAAAAAAAACACCCCATATGTGAGTGAATTCGGTCATTTGTATGCGATGTACCAGAAAGTGTGTGCAACTATTTCGGTTTTCTGAGATTCTGCCAATTCAAGATAATTTAACTGACCAAATTCAAATATCCTGTAGTTTTTCCTTTCGAACCTACTCTCGTAGTGTGAATGTAGCTCTAGTCCATAAACCCTGAAGTGTTGGCAATAGAGGGGTTTGAAACATGATAGCTACAGCCTTTTTGTGAAGAACACGCCTGAAAGAAAGAATTTGATCATGATCCGGATAGTATACTATCAATTATTCTGAAGGCCTCTGTGCATGATATAACCCCGAGTCGGGTGGAAATCTTCAAGGCTGGTAACCGGCTATGTTGTCTTCCAATGAAAAGGGGAGAGGTTAAGGTCTTTTTTATACCCAAGCCTCCTCCAAGGACTACAGACCAATTTGCCTCTCATCCTTTTTGCTTAAACTTTTGGGGAGATTACTAGATATGTATGAGAGAATATATTTAAGTCCTCACACTTTGAGCACATCTCAACATGCTTACATCGCTGGAAGATCTGTCGAGAGCACTCTTCATGACGTGGTTAGCTTTACGGAGCGCAATCTAAGTTCAGGTTAGTTCACTTTAGCTGCCTTCCTAGATATAAAAGGGGCTTTAAATAATGTGACATCATGCGACACAAGGAACTCTCTGAAAAACATTAATGTATCACGACCTCTAGTAAACTTGGTGTATTGCATGCAAGGAAACCATGTCGTCAACTCGGAACTTGGTGGTACCCAGTGGTAAATGAAACAAAGTACCTATTAAGTACTCCATAACATCAGTAAGACATTGTAAGCGATCGATCTAAGTACTTAGAATATTACGCGTGTGTAATGTAAAAAATATAGTTAACTCATTATAACTCCGATGAAAATGGCACCTTCTCACATCTTCACTTACTTCGTAATCAAGCGTGTTATCATGCTCGCTTCAAACTCCGCTTATAACGTAATTGCAACTGAAATGACACTTACTTACATCGTAGCTTACATTGTAAGCGGCCTATGACACTCCAATGCTAAATTTAACGAGGAATATAAGCGAAAGACTCATCACTGATTGCTACTTAATATAGCTGACAGCAGCGAATAAGTAATGGGTATTTTTACCGCTGGGTAGCTGCATGTGAAGGATAGCTACTAGAGGAACACCACACGACACCGGACGACGTGGTCATCATGATAAGTGGTATATTTCAACCAATAATGTGAGACCAAACTGCCCTTGGAAAGCTGCTACGATGGGCCATGATCTGTGGATTTAGGGTAAACTATCAGAAAACGAAGTAAAGAACAACTCGAAGAAATAGAACACTCGAAGATATAAGGTCGAGGACTTCAGGCCACCGAAACTGAATGGCTTGGAACTGAAGCTCTCAACGGAGGCCTAGTATCTAGCGGTTGTTCGGGGTTGTCGTGGTAAGGCCTTAATAATGGGAACTTGCTGAAAATGCTTTCGGTAAGGTCCAAAGGACCGCTGGGGCTATAAAGAGAACTCAGAATACGGCTTTAGATATGTTTCTGCGTATTTCGCCCCTGGACTTGTTCTTCTAGGCCACTGCGGCCCGTGGGGTTATCAGACTGAGGGAAGCCGACGTTTGGCTTCAGTCCACAAATGGCCATGCGAATATTATCCAGCATTTTTTTTTGACGAAACGTGTAAATTTCCGTAAAGTTGCCGAAGAAATTCAAGAAGGATCGGAGTGAAATGTCTTAAGACTGCAGATATGTCTTCATTGTCAGATTCATAGATGGAACATGACAATGGGGCTAGAGTATGCAGCGAGGACCTGCCGCTCACGAGGACCTTAGGCTACACAATGAATGTAGTGTTTTCAAGCTGAGGTACTGGCCACTCAGAAAGTCAGAATATTATGGGATGTGGAATCGATACTAGCAGGCGAATGACCCTCTGTGTATACCCAGGGAACCAAAAGCTCCGACATTGGCTGATATCCGACACATCTGCACATTGTCTGGACTCTTCCTACCGATTTCGTACAGAATTCTGTACGACTAGTTGAAGGGAAATCTTATTTAATTTGCTCCGACATATCTGATCGAGTTCGCAGAGATTTCGGAACTCTGTGTGGGAGAAAACAGGAGTAGGTCAGACATCGTGTCAACCACTTCATACGTGTTTAGTAACGATTTCGGTCAAATTTCGGATATGATATCGGAAGATATTTTCCTAAAGATTTCGGGCAGAAATCGGTACGACTCGTCGGCAAGAACATCTGAATTACTTCAGATATGTGGCTAGATATCGGTTCGAAGTCGTAACGACGCGTCGAATTTCCCTTCAGAATTTCCCTCGATTTACATACAGACATCGTTTAGACGTCGGTACGACACATCGTACATACATCAGATTTTCCTCAGCTGAGTAGGTCAGACATCGTGTCAACCACTTCATACGTTTTTAGTAACGACTTCACCAAAGTTGATGTTGGATGGCCTTAATTAAGCCTCTGAATGTCAGCCTATGTTGGGTCATGGGACATTGGAATATCTCTTGGAACTTATTAGCACACTGAATGGCTGTACTATGCCTGATCATGACTCTCTGATAGATATTCACCCGCCCATTACATACCTTTTTGGCTTAGTGGAGGACTGGGTATAAAAAACAACCTGTATACGTAGGATTTCCAGAACTGACTGGCCCGAACATAGCAGATCCCGATAGGAATACATGGTTGGCCTGGAATTTTAACTGGCCTCTGCGATATCAGGCACCTTACAAGGAAATGGTATGGATCCATACCGGACTACTGCCGGTATGAATTCCAATTTTTTTACCCTAACCTCGATCTTATACCAATCACAATGCATTCTTTTTTGTTGCCTTCCTGCAATTGCGTCTGTTTTCTTCGTATGCTGCTGCTGCCGCTGCAGCCATAGTTGTAGCTCCTGCTTATGGAATCCGTCCACAACCAATACATTTACAGCTTATTTGTAGTAAATTCTTAGCTATTGCAAAATTTATGGTTAACAATCGCAGCTGTTACAGATGCTATTTCAAGCATTTCAAGCTCTATGTTCCAAAGTGTATTTCGAGAATATTGCTGCTGGGCGATACGATACGGCGATACCATTCGATTGGCAACAAATCGAAACTTTGTAGTTTGTGTACAATTGAGCTTTATGTAGAAAAGCATACGAATGTTGCGTCTGCTCTCTCCTATTGAATCCTGCTGCAGGATGTCGATTGTCGACTGTCGTTGTTGTTGTTGTTGCTTGCATTTAATGTTTATGAATGCGATTATTTGTTAGAGATATTTATATGCGTTTATTTTGCTAGACAATTTTCATCTAGGTATTATGGCTTTTTGCTAAGGGATCTAAACTGTGTGTACATGTTTTTGAGTGTATGGGAAAAAAAGTATACGGGTTTTTTTCTGTTGCCAATCCGTGCATGTATTGTTGCTGTCGTCTTGTTATATTTTTAAGGCTTTAAATAACATGGCAATGGCAATTGAGACGTCTGCAAACTTTACACCTTAAATATGAGTTGGGCTATAACAAAGCAGAGCAACCAACAGAACAGAGGCAACTCTTACTAACTACCACTTTAAAGCGTCATCTATAAAATGCGGGTGTTTGTTAGCACTTTAAAAGGTGTATCATGATGACCTGTTCATCGCGTTGTGTGCTCTCTTCCCTTGTGGTGGCCAGAAAATGCAACAGTTTTTTTTTGTTGCTTTTGTTTTGGTAGTTACCTTTTCCTCGTTGCCTTATTTTCCCTGGCGTTTCGCACTTTGCTTTTGTGAAATATGAAACACACTTCATCAATTTGTGGCAAATACGCTGTATATTGTACGACGCCATGAAATCGAAGCACGCTTCGCAGTGTACCTCTACCCTTATAAAGCCAAAACGATAAAATTCAGTCGCTCCATGTGTAAAAGTTCGACAACGTGAAAACCTAGTAGTTTATGGTCCAGCATAAAAAACACACAACTTTTAACTTTAGTTACCCATTTCAAGAAGCTGGTTGGTTTGTGGATTGTGGTTTTCTGGCGAAAGCTTTAAAAGTTGCAGTGGCCAATACAAGCGAGCAGCATAATGAAATATGATCAAGGAAAATGAAATTTTAAGGAAATCCTTTGTTGCGTTTTTGGCAAACTTTAAGTGAAATTGAAAATCTTATGTTTCATAGTTTTAGAATTTTATTTTTTGGTTTAAATTTTCTCGCTTTCAAAGGTGTTGATGGAATTTATAAGGTGGTTTGAAGTTTTAGGAAATGTAATACGAAGTAATATGATTTTCTTATACAAAGACGGATAAGAACGATAAGTTATGCAGTAAATTGTTTAAGGGGGACAGAATGCTATACACTGGACAAAACAGGAATGGATTTTAAAGCGGAAAGTGAAAAGATAAATAGCATTTGGATTAATGTGATTGTAGTGAGAAAACTCTTCTAGTTACACAGCCGAGAAAAATAATTTATTAGACTGATGCGACGCTCAGACGATAACTCTCCACAAATACCAAGGCGTTCTTTGGAAGATCAGACTATGCATAACAAAGCAGTGTGGACATCCAAAATAGGGTGTCAGAGTTGGAAAAGCTTCTCGACAAAATAGAGAAATGTGAAAGACCGCATAATATATGTAAATACCTGCAGATTACAACTTGATAACTCGTAAAATTGTATAAAAATGGATGTGATAACGTCACACCCGCCACAACACACATGAAACGAAGCGCGTCAAATCAAGCTGAAGCAAGACACGAATAAAAGCAAAGAGAAGGATCTGCACGAAAACGACAATTAAAACTGTCAACGAGGAATAGCGGGAAGTACCAACAGCACCGAAATCATGTCGCAAAAAGAGAGATTGAGTGTAGAAAAGGCGCGAAAGAAAACCAAAGAACGCGGTCAGAAGGTGCGGTTATATGGCCGTCTAGTATTGCGAAGATTAATTCATATTCGTGAGTAACGTGAGTCCATAAGTTTCATGAACAGTCCGGATGCGACACTGATTAAGTTGATAAAGAATAGCAAAAATAACAGTTTCGAGATTATATAAAAGGTGTTAAAGGTAGAGGCTAAGGAATTCTGAGAACAACGCCAAGATGTTGACTAGCTATGTCTGTCAGAGTTCAAGTCGACTTGTAGATGAGTTTTTTTTCGAACTTCATACCCTTTTTAATAGGAGGGCTTCCCCGCGGTACCCTATGGAAACGCCTGTTGGCGGCCCATTATATCGGCGACTCTGCAAGAGGAGAGTCTCGTAGGGTGTCTTTGCGCTAGCAGCAATGACACTATCAATTCTACTTCTAGTGAAGAGGCAAGCTTCTGGCGCCACCAAATAACCAGTAAATTTGCAGGACATTTGCGCATTAGTAAGCAGTGTAGGTATGGAAGCTAGGCTTACACTCGAAAACCATGAAAAAGGTAGCAGTCCTACCACCATACAAGGTGACCTGAACCAATCATCCATTTCAACCAAATCTCAGATTACAGAAACCGGAAACAAAAGAAAAAGTATAAACCCAAAACCCACGATGACATCCTTTGCAATGAAAACGGAAATACGAATAGGCTACTGGCAAATTACACCAACTAGTACGTGAGTTTCAAAGGTTTAACTTAGATATAATAGGTGTCACTAAATGCAGATAGACTGGAAACAGTGAACACAAGGTTGTAACAGATGAAAAATGCATTTTTTCAGGTCACGATGAACACCATATTGAAGATGTTAGGCTTCTGCTCAGTAAAAAAGCGTCACAACCCTTAATCGACTAAAAGCCAATCTCATCCAGAATCTTGCTAGTGCTTTTTAACTCGCCCGTTCCCATGTATCAGTAGTACAAGTTAATGCACCGACAGAGCCAACTTCTTAAAAGCCACACTAGCCTCCATTAAAAAAAACAGGATATTGTTATTATCATGGGTCATCTAAATACACAAATCGGCTCGGATAACACTGGACTGAAGTATATCTTGGCGGATTATATAACTGAAACTAACCGAATTATATAACTGAAAACCAGATCGACAGTTTTTGTTTTATCAAGAAGTGGAGAAGAAACATTCTTGATGAGCGCAGATGTCGCGTCCGACCATTTCCTGGCCATCGCAAGAGTCCGCATGCGGGTAGACGCGATACGCAAGCAATTCCTGAAGACTAAGGCCCGATTTAATGCCGATGCATTAAAGAACACAAACGCGCCTACAAGTTTTGTGTCCCACCTGAGAGAGAATCTTCCCTCTGCCCCGAACCTCAGCTCTGATGTTAACGAGATTTGGTACAAAATAAGAGACTTATTCAACATATACGTTAAACCACAGCCCAAATCGAGGTCGGCCTGGATTAGTGAAACATCACTAACACTAACACCACTCGTGGAACAGCTAAGGAAAATTGCCAGAGTTAGAGCCCGCACTCGTGACGAAAGGGCCCAACTTGACTTAGAATATTGAGCTCTCTGCACATGGGTCAAACATTCTTGCCGCACGGACAAACGGATTTGGTTCTCATCTCTCGCAAACCTAGCCGAAGACGCCGCTAGGAATAATAACCTCAGAGACCTCTACGACATGACTTACAAACTTGCGGGCAAGAATTAAAACCGCACACGTCTAATACGGTAAAAAGTGGGTCATCTACCTATATCCGAAAATAACCAATTCAACAGGTGTCATGAATACTTTTCGGAGATCCTAACTGCTCTCCTTAACTATCTACAACTGTTCGAACAAATAACATCGACGACTGTATTTACAACAGATGCAGTTTTTAGCTCATCTCCCCCCAGCACCGTTGAGATCATCCAGGCAGTAGAACAATTAACTCTTTAATGACGGAAGCGAAATAAGGGGGATTTTTTTAAAAAATTTTTGTCAATACTACATATAAATTAGTTCATAAACCAGTAAGAAAGTTTCAGTCGGACGACCCGACTTACTTATACCATCACCCTCAGTAAAATAAAAAAAATTGCTATTATATTGATATTATTACTCGATTTCTAAAGTGGGTGGAGTGGTAAATTTGTATGGGAGGTACTAGAAGGGGCGTGTCTAGACTTCTAGGTTTATCCTCCAAACTTTATCCTGTTATAGCTTTACTAAATACAGAGTTTGGGCACGATAGCGTTGGATGTATTGATATTATTACTCCATCTCTGGAGTGGGCGGAAAGGTACATTTGTATGGGAGGTCCCATAAGGGGCGCCGCTAGACTTCCAATTTTTTCTCCAAAACTTTATCCTGTTATAACTTAATAAAATACAGAATTGGGGCACGATCGTGTAGAGTATATTGATATTATTACTCCATCCCTAAAGTGGGCGGAGTGGTACATTTGTATGGGAGGTACCAGAAGGGGCGTGTCTAGACATCCAGATCTTTTCTCCAAAATTTTATCCTGTTATAGCTTTACTAACTACAGAGTTTGGGCACGATCGTGTCAAGTGTATTGATATTATTATTCCTTCTCTAAAGTTGGCGGAAAGGTACATTTGTATGGGAGGTACCAGAATGGGCGTGTCTAGACTTCCAGATTTTTTCTCCAAAACTTTATCCTGCTTGAACTTTACTAAATACAGAATTTGGTCACGATCGCGGTAGTTCTAATAATAATATTAATCGATTTCTAAAGTGGGCGGTACCAGTTGTGTGTGGGAGGTACCAGATGGGGCGTTGGTAGACTTTCAGTTTTTTTTTCTCAAAAACTGTATCCTGCTATAGCTTTACTAAATTAAGAATTAGGGTACGAGCGCGATGGATTTATTGATATTATTACTCCATATCTTAAGTGGGCGGAAAGGTGAATTTGTATGGGAGGTACCAGAAGGGGCGTGGCTAGACTTCCAATTTTTTTCCAAAACTTTATCCTGTAATAGCTTTACTAAGTACAGAATTTGGGTACGATCCCGTTGGGTGTATTGATATTATAACTCGATTTCTAAAGTGGGCGGAATGATGTATTTGTATGGGAGGTACCAGAAGGGGCGGAGCCATTTGCTATACCGTAAGTACTTTTGGGGAAATATTAACTCGTGCAAAATTTCAAGACATTTGGTTGCGTCTTTCGAAAGTTATCGTGCGAACCAGCCGGACGGCCACCAGACAGACAGACAGACAGACATGGCTCAAATGACTTAAAAAGTCATGAATCGAATTTGGTTCTAAGAAACCTAGGGTCTGAAGTGACTCCTTCTGTTTGTTACACTTTTAGTCCGAGAGCTAGGGGTCTTTTTGACTTATTCATTGCATGCCGGCTGATTTTTAGAGTCGTAATAGATTTTACGTCGGAGATATCTAAAACGACCGTCAGCTGCTCCAGTAGTGGTGGGGGTGGCTGTGGGGAGCCGTGAAAGTTGTTCAAAAAGATATTTTTTTTAGTTATTTTATGCCAATTTAATTTTACAAAATCTATTGTTGATATCAGGTAGAGTCGAAAAATAATAGTCAGCTGGTTCGTGGAGGGGGGATTGCACGTCAGCTGCTCGTGCAAACTTGTAAAAAAATTAAAAATTAAACTTATTGCATGCCGAATGAAATTTTTATCCATAACTTCTGACACATATATATGTATGATAATAATCGTCAGCTGCTTGTACAATGGGGGAAAGGCCGTCAGCTGGAGTAGGAAAGTACCGATCTGCTCGTTGACGAATATAATCAAAGCACACTACGACGGATTTAAAATTAGGCAGACCAGCTGTCCCCACCTATTCCTACAATCTCTGGCGTCAACAGGGCTGCCTTATGTCACCTGTACTCTTCTTAATTGCTATATTGCTAAATGCAACCATAGCTGAAAAAGAGGTTGGCCATGGGACCTACACAATCACCTAGAAGCACTTGCCTATGCTGATGACATCGCCTTCCTCTCCGTCAAGAAGTCTGACCTACAGACCAAATTAGATCTTCTTTGCCAAAAAGCTCAAGCTGTCGGCCTACATATTGCAATATATCGACCATCGATTCCGATATAAACCTAAACGTTTACGGTAAACAAATCAAACGCAATTCCCACTTTTGTTATCTGGGCAGTGTAATTAGCCCTGAAGGCGGTACCACACTACATGTCACTTCCGGCATTAACAAAGGAAGACAAGCATTCGTCATGCTGAACAAAAACTGGTCCTCAATGGAGATTTTTCGTAACACCAAACCATGTATGATTTTAAAACCATTCTGTTCTACGGATGTGAGTCGTAGGAGCTCACGGCTGCGATGTCACTTAAGCTCCAGGCCTTTGTCAACAGCTGTCTGCGGAAAATTCTGAGAATTTGATGGCCCAACACCATATCTAGCCATATCTACAAACGAAACGCCTCAGGACATTACGATCAAACAACGCCGCTTCAGATGTTTGAGACATACACTTCGCAAAGACGACGAAGAAAAATGGTGGAACCCACAGGGTACAATTTGTCAAGGCAGACCAAGAACATCATGGCGTGGCACAATGGTCTCCGACCTAGCCTATGCCAATGTAACGTGCAACAACCTGAGAATCCTGGCCCTACGCTCCACTCGGAGTTATAGGAACTTATATATGTTAAAGGCAGAAGCAAACAGACGTTAGTGTCCGTTTAACGAATGCGATTTATTTTTAATTTTTTTATATTTTTCAATGCACACAAGAAAAATAATATAATAAATATTAAATATATTTAAATATTAAAAATAATAACAATATAAAAGTATTAAAAACAACGAATCTTGTTGATCGCACCACTTTTCTTCAGTTCATCCATATCAAATTTAATTTCTATACCATAACCTTACGCTGTAATATATTATCAACATTTTCCCAACGAGTTTCTGTTGTTCTAATGCATCTTGAGAAAATTTTCATTCTTCAAATATTTGTTCACGAAATTTGTTTAGAAGGGAAAACTTCTTGGCATCAACAAACAAACTCACACATATACACCAACACCAAATGATGCGGTTATTATACCATTATATCTTAACTCTTGCCACTTGCAACACTGATTTTCTATATACAAGATAATAAATGAAAATTGGTCTTAAGACTAAGACTTCCCTTCGTACTCTTCATTTAATTTTATACACAAAACCAAAAATGAATTTTCTCTCAAAGATTTTGTGTTATCGATACATTTTAAGGATAACGTCGCACAAAGTTCAAAAGTGTATGCAAATGGATCAGAGAAAGGATTTCATCGGGCAGAGTGTAAAGATTGAAATTATGTACGAGTATAGATTGAATCAAACAACCATTAAAAGTTCATAGAAAAGTTTATACGTAGACATACATACATGGACTCTCCTAGCTGTGATGAGCTGATGAGTTCGCGTGTATGTGTGGATGAATGAAAGGAGAACAGCGGGGGGCTAACGACGCTTCTCCCTTGCCAAATGGAGTAAAGAGTTCAAATATTGTAATTGTGTTAAAAACGTTAAGTGCTTTTTAGGAAGTGTAGCTGTATATAATACGTGAGACGTGATTATATGACGTTTTTCATGGTGCATGGTGCGATGGGAGTAGGTGAGGGCATGAGAGTGCGTGTAATGTGGATATGTATGTGGGTGTGAGCTTGAGAAAGTGCAAGAGAGTGAATGAAATGCACAGTGGTTTCTTTTAAAAGAAATGGAAAATACTTTGGACTTTGAGATGATTACAAACTAAAAGCTAGAACTGTAAGTGCCATAGGGAAAACTAAGTTTTTCGTTTCAAATTAATTGTACCACTTTAGTGCCTTCTTGGGCAAAATTGGAAAATTTCTTAATATTTTTAATAGAATGGATTTGTCCATTATTTTGGAAGAAATTTAAAAAAATTAAAAATCCTCAACACACATTTTGCAACAATTTCTCCTCCTTGCACTCTCGAAACTACTGTGCTATTGCTATATCCTAAACTTCTACCCACACTTATTAGCCATTAAATGGTATAGTAAAGTTAGCGAGGGCAGCCATATCAAAAATACCACCCCACCCTCTTCACTCACCAATCTAGCAATCCCAAAACCAGGGCAACAACATTCACTTGCGTTACGTGAACATGAAATCTGTTACTTGTATAATGACTTAATTACACTTTATTAACGAAGAAAATCTCATTTTGATATAAGGAAATTGTTTTTAAATTTCCGTTATATTTTCAGCACAAAAACATAAAATCGTTTTCAAATCATCTGGGATAAGGACGTAAAACGTCGTTGCCGCCACGTTAATCAACAACCTCGTATGACATGTGAAATGAAAGCGAGCGTTAAACTAAAGGGGGCTTAGGAGGGGCTGCCAACACTGAACTGACCTACATTTCGTGTATTTACCAAAAGGACGACAGGGGGCAACTCTTTGTATGGGGCAACAAAAACTTTTCTTTTGTACGAGTATGGAAAGTTTTTATCTAAGTCCAAAAATCTAAATGCATGTTTAAATCGAAAAGTTTGCTTTTTTTTCGAGAAGCATGCTGGGTGCAATATGTGTGTAAATGTGTGTGGGTAAGTATGAGTGTACTTGTGTGTGTGTGTGTGTTTATGCATTTCGTTGTAAGTTTTTATCAAACAACATGAGGAGTGTTCGTTTGTTTGTTTGTTTTTTATTCATGCACCATTGGACAATAATCTTGGGGTTTGTATGTTTGCCTTGCATGTCTCCTAAGCCGAGTATGTGCGGTCTTGGTTAGGTTGTACTGAGATTGTCATAGCATTTGTAACATGAGGTTATGTAGGGGGAAATTGGGTTATGTTTTTCAATGTTTAAGCTGGATTAAAATTACGAAAATATGCCGTAGCATTGCGATAGTGGCAACATGGGAGAGTAAGGACCTTTAAGGACATTTTTAGTGTTATATTGTTTTATATAAAGATTTGTCCAAAAAATTAAGGAAGGTGCAAAAAAACTAAGGTCGCCAGAGTTCTTTCAATTTGTATAAGAGGTATATGCTATCAGTAAATAAATGCTATCAGTATACTTATAAAAAAAAGATATGCCTGTGAAAGTATGAGAGTGATTTCGGTCATTTGTATGGGAGGTACTAATGGGGAAGTAGAAAATTTCTACTCTGGGTGTTTTTTGTAGATTTGCGTAGGTTTACAAGTTAATCACACTCACCAAATTCAAATATCCTGCAGTATTCCGTTCGGTAGTTATGGGAGAAATATAAATTTTACAAAATAGGTAATTTTATATGAGAGGTACCAGACGGGGTCAGCCTATATAGTCTATATTCATTCCTGAGTAAAATTTCTATTAGCGGTTTGATTTTGGGAAAAATTTGATTAAATTCAGTGAACTTACAAAAAGGATATGCATGTACAACTTTAAGGGTGAATTGGGTCATTTGTATGGGAGGTACCCGAAGAACTATTGCAATTGTCTCGGTTTTTTGAGATTCTGCCTACTATTAAAAGATAATTAAATTGTCTAAATTTAAACGTCCTGCAGTTTTCCTTTCCGAAGTTATGAGGGAAATATTAATTTTACAAAAATAGATCATTTTGTATGGGGGTTACCCAAAAAGGTCAGCCCATATAGTCCATAGTCATTCCTGAGTTAAATTTGTATAAGCCAACATCTTACGCAAGATATGACTGAATTCAGTGTACTTACAACGAAAAGGTAAGCATGTACAACTATAAGGGTGAATTGGGTCATTTGTATAGGAGGTACCAGAAGGGCATAGGTTTCTGTTTACTGAGAGTTTTTCTACTATTACAAGGTTATTAAAATTACCAAAAATGGTTTTTGAACCATAGGTCAATATTTTAAGGGTGTAAGGAAACTTTGGTTTACAGATTCATGTTGTACTCGACCAGGCCTACATCATGCACTAGGTCACTTCTCAAGTGCCTTCAAGTTTTTCCATTTTGTAACAGTGTGTAATTATCTAAAAATAGGGATATATATGAGGTACCAGAAGAGGTGGAGCTAGTCTGCCCGCTTGTAGTACCATTACTTCATTTTGGAAAATTTTCATACTAGTAAATTTTCGTAAGGATCTGTGAAGGTGTACTCGAGTTACCCTGCCCACTAGCTACCCAGTCAGCCGGACAGACGGACATGGCTCAATTGTTTTAAAAAGTCCTGAAACGAATTTGGTCTTCAGATACTTGGAAAATATTACTACTGGTAAATTATCATAAGGATCAGTGAAGGTTTGCTCGAGTTACCTCGCCCACCAGCTATTTAGCCGACCAGACAGACGGACAGTGCTCAAATGTCTTAAAAAGTCCTGAAACGAATTTGGTCTTAAGATATTTAGGGTTTAACACGTCTTCTTTAATGCGTTACACTTGTTCTCGTACACCCAAGGTTTTTTGGTCCTGATCCCTTATGTTAAAAATTTTCTTTATAAAATGGCGAGTAATTTTTATACCCTCATCCTACGGGTAGGAGGGTATATATCATTTGATACGACCCAAAAGTGTAAGACATAGAAGGAGTCACTTTAGACCCTAAGTTTCTTTGAACCAAATTCGATTAATGACTTTTTAAGTCGTTTGAGCTATGTCCGTCTGTCTGTCTGGCTGTCCGGCTGGTGTGCGCAATAATATTTCCCCAAAACTACTTACGGTATTGAAAATGGGCTAAATGGCCTCGCCTCTTCTGGTACCTCACTTACAAATGTACCATTCCGCCTACATTAGAAATCGAGTAATAAAATCAATACATCTAACGCGATCGTTCCTAAATTCTATATTTAGTAAAACTATAACAGGATATAGTTTTGGAAAAAACTGTAAGTCTAGCCACGCCCCGTTTGGTACCTCCCATACAAATGCACCATTCCGCCCAATTTAAAATTCGACTAATTATATCAATACACCCAATGCGATCGTGTCCAAATCCTACATTTAGTAAAAGTTTTGGAAAAAAACTGGAAGTCTAGCCACACCCCATCTCTTAGCTCCCATACAAATGCACCATTCCCCCCAATTTAAAATTCGACTAATAATATCAATACACCCAATGCGATCGTGTCCAAATCCTACATTTAGAAAAAGTTTTGGAAAAAAAACTGTAAGTCTAGCCACGCCCCTTCTAGTACCTCCTATACAAATATACCACTCCGCCTACTTTAGAAATCGAGTAATAATGTCAATATACTAGAAAATTTTATGTTTATCTGAGGGTTAGAGTATGTGTAAGACGGTTTCTCCCGACTAAAACTTTCTTACTGGTTATCTTCTATTTTTTCAAATAGTTTTTTGTAAACTTTGTGTTTTTTTTTCTAAAACTACTGATGTATTGTTGCTTCGTTTCTGAATCCATCAAATTGGTTTAAGATATTGATATTATAGAAAGTACAATTGTTGGACCAAAAGTATCTAAACTGTACCAACAAGTAATTTTGTTATACCAACAGGTACTTTTTTTTTTGTAATAAAAAAGAACTGTTTTCTACCAAAGAATACTTTATTTCTATTGCACCAAAAAGTACCTTTAATGTTATACCTAAAGTATCTGTTGTTCCCAAACGTACTTTTGTCACACGAGCAAGTAAAGTACCAAAGAGTACTTTATATGCTACAACAAGTGCTTTAACTGTACGGAGAAGTACTTTTATTGTACTAAAATGTTGTTTCATTTTTTCAATATGTTCTTCTTTATACCAAAATATACTTTTGTTTCACAGGAAGTAATTTTTATGTACCAATGAGTACTTTCATTGTACCAGCAATCACTTTCACTGTAACGAAGAGTATGTCTATTGAAAAAATTTTAAGTTTTTTGTACAAAAAAATACTTTTATTATACCGAGAAGTACTTCTATTGCACCATAAAGTTCTTTTGTTGTAATAAGAATGGCGTTTTTTTAACTGAAAGTACTTTGCAATAAAAAGTACTTTAATTTTACCAATGAGTATTTCTATTGTACCAAAAAGTGCTTTCAGTATATCAATATGTACTTTAATTGTACCAAAGAGTACTTGTGTTTTAACAAAAAACTACTTTTATTGTACCAAAAAGTCCTTTTGCTTTAACAAGAAGTAATTTTTTGCATTAGGATTATTTTTATTGTACCAGAAATTACTTTTATTGTACCAAAAAGTAACTAAAAGTACTTTCATTGTACCAAAAAGTACGTTTATTGTGCCAAAAAGTACTTTTATTGAACCAGAAAGTGTTTTCAGTGGGAGTGCAATGAAGTGGATTTTCATTGCACAAAAAGTACTTTCGGTTTAAAAAAAATTACATATATTGTTCGAAAAAAGACTTTTGTTTTAAAATAGTACTTTTATTACACTAACCGAGATCTTTACTATTACAAAATGAATCTTTTTTGTGCCAAAAAGTACTTTATTATACCAAGAAAAAAAATACTTTTTGCAACAAAATGGAGTTTTGATGTGCCAAAAAGTACTTTTTGCTACAAAAAGGAGTTTTGATGTGCCGAAAATACTTTTCGTAATACTGTATCAAAAAGTACTTTTATTGTGCCAATAAGTACTTTTATTGTGTCAAAAATACTTTTATTGTGACAAAAAGTACTTGTATTGTACCAAGAATGACTTGTGGTTTCATAAAAAGTATTTTTTCACACTAAATGTACTTTAGTTGTACCAAAAAAGTACTTTATTGTGCCAAAAAGTACGTTCAATGTAAAAGAAAGAAATCAGAAAGTACATTTATTGTACCGAAAAGTACTCTCATCGTAACAAAAAGTACTCTTATCGTTACATAAAATACTTTTATTATACCAAAATGTACTTTCGTTGTGCTAAAAGTTTTCGTTGTAACAAATGTACTTTAATTTTACCAAAAAGTACTTTCATTGCAACAAAAACACATTTATTGTAACAAGAATGACTTTTTTTAACATAAAGTAATTTTTTGCACCAAATATTACTTTTATTGTACCAACAAGTATTACAGTTTTTCCAAAAAATACTTTCATTGTACCAAAAAGTACTTTCATCGTACCAAAATGTACTTTCATTGAACCAAAAAGTACTTTGATTTTACCCAGAATAATTTGTGTTGACACAGAAGTACTTTTTTGCACCAAAAAGTACGTTTATTGTACGAAAGTTACAACATTTTTTTCTAAGACAGACAAAAATTCAAGCTGTCGAGCAACACTAATCCGAAATTGCCTTTTGGTTAGCAGCTTTGTCAGAAAGAGTAATTTTTGCTGCGTACTTTTCTGAAGATCACAGAGGACGGTAAAGACCGGTATATTCACATATTAGATAATCTTTTTGCTCCAGCGCTACAGAATTTCAACGGTTTTAGCCAACAATCGTGGTTTCAACAAAGTGAGGGAACATGTCAACTCCCAAAGACACATTGTGTGTAGCTCACGAAATTTTTGGACAAAATGTGATATCCAAAAGAGGTGACATTACCCGGTCACCTCGTAGCATAGACGTATCCCTATAAAGTATAAGGAACGTAACAGATGGGAAATGCAGAACAGTTCACTTAACATCCGGCACCTAGTTGTTTATCGACGAATGGGAACGTCACTGTTTGAGAAGCTTCTACTAGACATGCCGATTGACTTGACACTTATACCGAGGGGGCCGGCAATGAAAGAAATTTTAGATGACTGGAGGCGGGAAACAATTCCGGGATCTCCTGCATGGTAGTTGCGTGTTCTAACCACTATGCCACGGCCGGTCCCCCAGTTTATATGTAGATTATATACATTACAAAACTTTAAATGCATTCCTTAATATCTCTCGTACTAGTATATCCCTTCTTTATCTTCTCATAGAGTCCTCCCGATTCGTCCTATACCTGCAGTGTCAACTCTTCATATTGTGGCTAGTACCCTCTTCCATTTCCTGCCAAACTGCAGCCAAACTCTAAAATGAAATGTTAAATCCTTTTCAGAAATACAAAAACACACACACACACACTCTCAAACAAAACTTGTTGTTTTCCATGTGAGAAAATCTCAGATAAAAATTTCTATTTTTGCAATTCAATTCACAACAAAACTTAGACCTTCAAGTGTTTTTACAAAACTTTACTTGTGGCACAAGAATATGTTAAAAAAGAAAAAAAGCTGAAAAAAAACTAAAAATAAAGAAAAACAATTCCAACGCATATCACATCTGCTAAAATGTCCTTTGCAATAAATGTTTGCCAATGACTGGGGGCCTGGGACAAATGAGCCAGGAGGGAGAGGCGTGAATGCTATACCCTAAGAATATTGAAATTTAGGTCATGTTTTTAAGATGGTTTCATTAGATTACGAGGATAACAGTGTTTTCACTTAATGTTTGCACAAAAAAAAAACTCGTACATCATCAGCGTAATAAATAAAGGATGTGGAATGCCTCCAACTTAATAAGCCAAACAGCAGCAGCAGCAGCAAATGATGAGAGTGTTTGATGGAGGCGCTGACAGAGAGAGGGGCCATGGTTGCTGACAAGTGATTGGGAGCTGATGGATGGATGGATAGATGGTTGTATGTTTAAATTATGTTTATTTAGCTCAAGAGCCTATTTGTGCCAAGACCTTTTATAGTCATTGGTGTTGTTTTTGGTTTTTGTGTCTTTGTCACATGCATTATCCTCTCTCCCCCGGATACACTCACGTATGTGGGTATGTGTTGTGTTGTGTTAGTTTGTGTCAGCCATATATCATTTTTCTTTTGATTAAGAAGGTTTGTAACTCTTATATATGTACAACTAAGTATATGCTAACGAGCGAAAGTGTTTATATTGTAGACATCAATATTTATTTATCTATTCAAGTAAGTGTGTGTGTGTGAGCGCTCATCACGTCCTTGTTATCATTTGTAAGCAAGCTAATGATATAAGGACTTGCAGCACTCTACGTATGTGTTTTGTTTGCTTTAGTATGTCCGCTTCATGCGTTTGTGTGTGTGTGAGTGCGACGATAGCAATAATACGTGTCATTGTTTAGTTTAATACACATGTGTAAGTGTTAATATTGTTATTTTTGCATCAAAAGTTATGCAAACAATACATTTAAAACAATAAAATATAAATCATCTTTATGTTTACGATTGCCACTTTAGAGAGTTCCCATAATGGACATGAAAATTCTAGAGCGTTTGTCGAGTGATTGATGGCATTTAAGTTGAAAGGCAAGACAAATTGATGGAAGTAGACAGGAAGACGGCTAATGTAACTATAAGAATTATGTAATAAGTTGTGTTGATGATAAAGAGACTTTAGAGGCTTCTACATTATAATATATGATAAAAAAGTTAAATCATATATTAAAAATCTAATGGATTCTTTGGAACATTTCGCCGGTATCCTGTCAAAATGTCTCAAATCCACTTTTGGTGCTTCTGAGTTATTGATGATTTAAAGTTTATGGCCGATTGTGTTTTGATATAAAACTACTTTAAATAGACATGGAATTTTTGACAAGGCATAGACTATGACTTTTGGGACACTATTCTTAAGTCAAATTTCACAGAAAAGGATGCCGACGATTTAAAAACTATTTTTTTTTTGTTACAATTAATACTTTTTGTTACAACAAAAATAATTTTTGATACAACCAAATTTCTTTGGATACAAGCATTATTTTGTGAAATCAAAGTACTTATTAGTAAATTAAAAGTACTTTTTTGGAAAAAAAAAATTTTTTGGAACAACAAAATATTTTTTGGTATAAAAGAAGTACTTTTTAGTGCATTAAAAGTACTTCTTGGTCCATCAAAAGTACTTTGGGTGCTAAAAAAAACTTTTTGGTACATCAATTGTTCTGTGAGGTACAATAAACGTAATTTTCGTGGAATAATAGTACCTTTTGGGACAATTCAAGTCCTTTTTGGAACAATAAAATTACTCTTTTATATTAAAAGTACCTTTTTGTATAGCCAGAGTTTTTTTTAGTACATTTTGGTACAACCAAATTACTTTTTGCTATAAAAAAATTACTTTATGGAACAAAGAAGGTTTTTTTGTGATGAAAGAAGCACATTTTAGTGCAATAAAAGTACTTTATGGTAAAATAAAAGAAAATTTTGGCGCTATAAAATTGTATTTTAGTATAACAACTAGTGGGCCCGGCAATGCTTCGCTATTGCATATAAGCTTGTAATATATTTCCCATTTCTTACTATCCCAAATGCTATATAAACGCTAATTTATATATTTGTAGGTCTACAAAGTACTTTGAAAACGGTTTTTAAGCTTGACAATAATATGTTGAGTTTATTAACTTATGTAACTTATTTCAAGTAACTCCTTAACATGGAAGTTAACCAATTAAGCCTTTTTGTTTTAAATGCTAAATATTATAGGCTCTATGACGATAGTAAAAAATTCATCAGCAAAGTCATATCTATAGTGCCGACATGCAGATTAAGTTTTTTCTGTATGTAGGGCGAAAATCCATTTCTTTCACAAACCTGTAACAGACATTCCGCTAAAGATCAAAATTCAATTTTTATTTTTATCTGTAGTAGCGGGAACCGTCTGTATACTAACTATCTCATTGGTCGTAAAAACACTTTTGTCATGCTTTCTCCGCCTATTAACCGCAAATCAATCAAATCAAATTTCGTTTGAAGATTCATGCCTTTAGCCATAAAAACCTCTTTTGCAATGTCTTCTTTTTCCACGGACCAAGAGTATTCCCGAATACTATCTTTGTATTGAACTCGTATTACCAATTTTTGGAGATAATTCGGTCACCAAACGTTTGACTTAACAAAGTGATTGTCTCACGCTCTGTATGGCATGTTACGTTGTCGTGTTGGAACTATTTCTCCTCCCAATGATTTGCAATGACATGACAAATAACAAAATCAATTGATCGTACACTGCCTCTAATTCATCCACCAGTTGCATCTTATATAGATGTAGGCTAAGATCTTTCTTCAGCATTCAGAGACCGAGTTGCTGAGAACGGCGTCGGTTCGATAAATGCAAATCCCCTGTCACACTTACGTCTACAGCGACGATGGCTTCTATTAGCTGCTCAGATGGATAATTATATGCACCGTAAGCTTGACAAAGGGCTTCATAAATTTGGCGAACAGAAAGCGCATTTTCAAAATAAATTTGCAAGATTTGTCTTTGCATGGCGATTTACCAAATATAATGAAAGAATGTCTATCACACTTCATTAGTATGACTGCTAGATTTACACTTATGCCTATCAGAAGTTCTATACGTCAAAAAATACCCCATACATAGGTTATTTGCAAATGTTTGCTAATGTTGCCTCTGACATATATAAAAATTCAAATTGTGCCCCAATCAAACAAAAGGTATTTTCCAGTATAACTACAATGAATATTGCTTAATTTTGCTATCTAAATGATTTATGTCCGATTCGCTCTCCTGAAGTGAATTAAAAAAAATCACTGTTTTAGTCTGCTCAGCTACTATGTGTCCTCAACTGCCTGGTGTACGGACCATTGTTTGATACAGTTAAAAAGTTAACTATTAAAGTGCGTGGGCAGCGCCTCGGCACTTTTTACTTATTTAGTTCCAAAAAGCCTGTTCATTAGGGCGGATCAATTTGTTCGCGTCGATAAAAAAAACGTGGTAATCGTATACCATTATGGGAATGTACGATGAATTCTTAGAAAATTTCACTATATGGCTAAAATCAATTCCTAGTTCGCGCTGAAAACATGAAGATTTCAGGTAGTGATATTTTTGTTAGCAATGAGCAATTATTCAGTTACTTCAGACCTATAATGCCCCGGCTCTATTTTTTACCTACCATTCCGAAGTTTGGAGACCAAGACGAAGAGAATAGTATATTTTTGACATTGTTTGGGATCCTGCAAAAAATTCTGAAAAATTATTTTGAAAAACATAATTTCTGTATGCCAACTCTCAGAGGCCATAAATTTTTAACCAAAACATATATTTGCTTCTGTAATACCTCATTTAGTTTGTTGTCAGTTTTACGCAGAAGGTCTCAAAAAATATATAACTGACGTTTTCGGTTTGTGCTCATTTAAAAACAAAAAAATCTCTATCTGAAATCTTCATGTTTCCCAACGCGAGTTAGGACAATAAACAGGTCAACAGTACCACTTGGTAAAATTTTCGTATCATCTGTCTTTGGAAAAGCCGTCAGAGCGATTTTTGAAAAGGGGGCGTGGCACCCCGACTTCCTCCCTGGATGTAAATAATACTGCTCCAACAACATATATACCAAATCTCATCTTCATACCTCTGATAGTTCATAAGATATAGCCCTATCGATTTTCAAGTTGTATGGGCGGTGCCACGCCCCTTTATCCAATCACAACCAAATATAGCCTGGGACTATCAACAGTAAAAAGTTCGTGTTTGGTGCAATAAAAGTATTTTTTGATTTTTTGATAAAATAAAGTAATTTTTGGTATAATAAATGTAACTGAGGGTACAAAAATGCGATTGTAAGTACAAAGTGACAAAAGTACTTTTGTTACAATAAAAGTACATTTTGTTACAAACGAAGGACTTTAGGATACAGTAAAAAATTATTTTGGTACAATATAAGTATATTCTGTTACACCTAAAGTACTTTTTGTACAGTTTTAGTACTTATTGACACCATTAAGGTACAGAAAAAGTTTTTTATGGTACATAAATAATGATACAAGTAAAATTTTTGACGCACCAAAAGTAGTTTTTGATATAACAAAAGTAATTTTTGATAAAAAAACATTTTTTGCTACAAAGAAAGTACTTATTGGGACAATAAATGTACATTGCGGTGTAAAAATTTTTGGTACAACATTTAGACTTGCGGCTACCAAAAAAAAGTAATTTTTTGTACAGGGAAAGCTCTTTTTGTACATTACGTACTGGTATTCCAATTAAAGTACAATAAAGGTACTTTTTTGTACAACAAATGTACCCTAGTCACATAAAAAGTGAATTTTGATACAACAAACATAATTTTTGGGACAAAAATTTTACCTTTTGATACAATAAAAATACTTTGTGGTGCTAGGGAAGTACTTGTTGGTGAAATCGTTGTACTTTTTGTAAATTAAAAGTACATTTTGGTACAATTAAGTACATTTTGTTACAACACACGAAATTTGTGATGCATTTTGCTACAGTGAAATTACTTTTTGGTACAATTAATGTTGTTTTTTGCTATAATAAAGTACATACTGGTACAATAGAAGTACTTTTTGTACCTTTTTGTACAATAAAACTACATATCGTAATAATAAAAGTACTTTTTGGTACATAAAAAGTAATTTTTGGTACAATAAAAATAATTTTTGGTAAAAAAGTACATTTTGGGACAATCAAAGTAATTTTTGTTAGAATAAAAAGTACTTTTTAGTACAACAAAAGTACTTTTTGGGACAATAGAAGTACGTTTTAGTACAATTTAAGTACTTTTTGTCACAATATAAGTAATTAAAATAGAGATAAAAGTACTTTTTGGGACAATCAACGTAATTTTTGGATGAAAAAAGTTCTTTTTAGTACAACAAAAGTACTTTTTGGGACAATTAAAGTACGTTTTAGTACGATTAAAGTATTTTTTGTCACAATGTAAGTTACTAAAATAGAGATAAAAGTACTTTTTGGGACAATCAAAGTAATTTTTGGCTGAAAAAGGTTCTTTTCAGTACAACAAAAGTACTTTTTGGGACAATTAAAGTACGTTTTAGTACAATTAAGGTATTTTTTGTCACAATATAAGTAATTAAAATACAGATAAAAGTACTTTTTTGACAATAAAAGTAATTTTTGGTAGAAAAGAGTACTTGTTAGTATAGCAAAAGTACTTTTTTATATAACAAAAGTACTTTTTTATATAACAAAAGTACTTTTTTATATAACAAAAGTACTTTTTGGGACAATTAAAGTACGTTTTAGTACAATTAAGGTATTTTTTGTCACAATATAAGTAATTAAAATACAGATAAAAGTACTTTTTTGACAATAAAAGTAATTTTTGGTAGAAAAGAGTACTTGTTAGTATAGCAAAAGTACTTTTTTATATAACAAAAGTACTTTTTTATATAACAAAAGTACTTTTTAGTATAACACAAGTACTTTTGGGTCAATTAAAGTACGTTTAAGTATAATTCAAGTACTTTTTGTCATAAAAAAAGTAATTAACATAGATATAAAAGTACTTTTTGGGACAATCAAAGTAATTTTTGGCTGAAAAGGGTTCTTTTCAGTACAACAAAAGTACTTTTTGGGACAATTAAAGTACGTTTTAGTACAATTAAGGTATTTTTTGTCACAATATAAGTAATTAAAATACAGATAAAAGTACTTTTTTGACAATAAAAGTAATTTTTGGTAGAAAAGAGTACTTGTTAGTATAGCAAAAGTACTTTTTTATATAACAAAAGTACTTTTTTATATAACAAAAGTACTTTTTTATATAACAAAAGTACTTTTTAGTATAACACAAGTACTTTTGGGTCAATTAAAGTACGTTTAAGTATAATTCAAGTACTTTTTGTCATAAAAAAAGTAATTAACATAGATATAAAAGTACTTTTTGGGACAATCAAAGTAATTTTTGGCTGAAAAGGGTTCTTTTCAGTACAACAAAAGTACTTTTTGGGACAATTAAAGTACGTTTTAGTACGATTAAAGTATTTTTTGTCACAATGTAAGTTACTAAAATAGAGATAAAAGTACTTTTTGGGACAATTAAAGTAATTTTTGGCTGAAAAAGGTTCTTTTCAGTACAACAAAAGTACTTTTTGGGACAATTAAAGTACGTTTTAGTACAATTAAGGTATTTTTTGTCACAATATAAGTAATTAAAATACAGATAAAAGTACTTTTTGGGACAATAAAAGTAATTTTTGGAAGAAAAAAGTACTTTTTAGTATAGCAAAAGTACTTTTTTATATAACAAAAGTACTTTTTTATATAACAAAAGTACTTTTTAGTATAACACAAGTACTTTTGGGTCAATTAAAGTATGTTTAAGTATAATTCAAGTACTTTTTGTCATAAAAAAAGTAATTAAAATAGATATAAAAGTACTTTTTGGGACAATCAAAGTAATTTTTGGCTGAAAAGGGTTCTTTTCAGTACAACAAAAGTACTTTTTGGGACAATTAAAGTACGTTTTAGTACGATTAAAGTATTTTTTGTCACAATGTAAGTTACTAAAATAGAGATAAAAGTACTTTTTGGGACAATCAAAGTAATTTTTGGCTGAAAAAGGTTCTTTTCAGTACAACAAAAGTACTTTTTGGGACAATTAAAGTACGTTTTAGTACGATTAAAGTATTTTTTGTCACAATGTAAGTAACTAAAATAGAGATAAAAGTACTTTTTGGGACAATAAAAGTATTTTTTTAGGGCAATTAAAGTACTTTTTAGAACAGTTGAAGTAAGTCTTAGTACAAATAAAGTTCTTTTAGTCACAATATAAGTAATCAAAACAGAGCTCCCTGTGCACTCAACAGACTGAATACATTGCATACATTTTCTCACTACTATAGAGTCGCATCTGATAATGTGTGCCTAAGGCACAGCAAAGGGTGCTGATAAGATAGTTTGGCAACTATCGAAATAGCTATCCGTCATGCCAGCTCTCAGCATAATCCATTTCACACAACTCTTGTAAAATACATTCTTAATATAGAGATAGATCTTAAACCGAACAACGGAACCAAACTCATATTTTTTGTGGTCTTTTTATTCCACAGTGCAACAGCCAATCTAGGGGGTAAAAAATTCTAAGTCAGGGTAGCGGTACTAGTTCTGTATATTAAAACCCCTTAAAGGTTTGACTCTCTCATGCCAAACTATTTTTTGTGACCTTTTATATTTTTTTTTCATCTTGATGTTTGTTCGCTTAGTTTTTCAGCTACAACTTAAGAAACATTGATGATTTCTTATTTCATTCATTTGCAGAATTGTAATTCTCTTAATTCGACGTTTTGTGAGTGTGTGTGTGTGTGTCTATAAAAACAAATCAGCTATGAACAATTAATTTAAGTCCTTATAAAAATAAAATACTGATTTATAAATATATAACACATACGTACGTACACACACGCATTTAGGCTGAGATTAACGCACAAGAACAACTCATGTCACACATATCCTGAATTGGGAAGTTAAAACAACAATTGTGTTTTTGTGTGGCTTTTAATAAAAGTCCAAGATTTTCCATAAAGAGACCTTAATTTTATGTTAAGTAAATGTTAGGACGACCATAAAACAACCAATGAAAAAATGACTGTTCAAAGTCATTTGAAAGGTAAATAACTAAAGATGAATTAAAACAAACTATAAAGTGTGTTACAAAGGTTCAATAATATAAAAAATAACAAAAAATTAGAAAAAAGAAGATTGTGTCGGTATTTTTTTTTATTTTTAATTTTTTGTTGTGGAATTTTTTGTTATTTGTTTAGTTTAGATTAACGTTGGTATCTATATTTTGAGACAAATATCTTAAATCATATATATATAAAAAAATCTGTTCTGACCACACCTCAAATAATCTTTATTTAAGCACAACTATGAGAAAGTTAAAGCCCTCTAACCTGGTTTCATCTTTTTCTTTTTATAGTTTAGTATTTTATTATTTTTTTCTCGAGTGTATCCCTTTTGCAGTTTCTTATTATCTTGATGTATACCACCAATTTGATACACAAATTGTGCTCGAATCAACATTTAACATATGAATATTTTTCCCATATAATTAGGTATGTTACCATGACGTTTATGCTTTTAGTTACACCAACAGAATTTCGAATTATACACAAGGCCAAAGGACCTACAAACCTACACTTGTCCTCAGCTAAAGCCACATTTGGACACACAAACGCACACACGTACGATGATAGTAAGTTTTTGTGTTCTACCGCCACACCCACATAATTTTTGTCATCCTTAGCTAATTAATTAATTGTAAGTCTTTTGTTTTCCACTGACTGGACAAAGGAGGTGGTGGTGAAACGTCCAAAGAGACCAGAGAGGCAACAAAAACTAACTGACCAGTAACTAATTTTTATATTTATGACCAAAAATGGTCATTCTACTTTTATGGCCCAATGTGTTTGTGTTGATGTTGGCAAAACTAGGATTCAGGACAACAGCCTCCACACACACACACACACTCTCAGTCCTCTATGCCAAATGAGACTTATGTATTTCATATGTGACAAAGTTACTGGGACAAGAACTCTCAATTAAATGTTTATATGTGCAGAACCTTACTCCTGCTTCAGCCACACCACTTCACTCCATGATGCCCTACTCCAGCTGCTGGTTTGGTTTGTGTTTTGTTTGTGGGGTAACATGATTTTCTGTGCTGGGTTCAGACCCATAAAATATTTTCGTCATGGTCATTTAAGGTTTATGCATAAAAATAACATTCGACCGAGTCTATATTGGGGACATGTTGGACAAAGATTTAATGGATCAACAATTTCCGAGAAGTATGCAAGAACAAGCGGCAAAAATGCAGGCACAACATTTTTGGTAACAAATTCGAAATGTTTTACACAGATTTGTTTTTGTGGTTAATAAAGGCAATGTACGAGAGAGGGGTGAAAATTATGGAAACGGAAATTAATATAGTAAAATTGGTAAAATAGTAAAGTAGTAAAATAGTAAAATAGTAAAATGGTAAAATAGTAAAATAGTAAAATAGTAAAATAGTAAAATAGTAAAATAGTAAAATAGTAAAATAGTAAAATAGTAAAATAGTAAAATAGTAAAATAGTAAAATAGTAAAATAGTAAAATAGTAAAATAGTAAAATAGTAAAATAGTAAAATAGTAAAATAGTAAAATAGTAAAATAGTAAAATAGTAAAATAGTAAAATAGTAAAATAGTAAAATAGTAAAATAGTAAAATAGTAAAATAGTAAAATAGTAAAATAGTAAAATAGTAAAATAGTAAAATAGTAAAATAGTAAAATAGTAAAATAGTAAAATAGTAAAATAGTAAAATAGTAAAATAGTAAAATAGTAAAATAGTAAAATAGTAAAATAGTAAAATAGTAAAATAGTAAAATAGTAAAATAGTAAAATAGTAAAATAGTAAAATAGTAAAATAGTAAAATAGTAAAATAGTAAAATAGTAAAATAGTAAAATAGTAAAATAGTAAAATAGTAAAATAGTAAAATAGTAAAATAGTAAAATAGTAAAATAGTAAAATAGTAAAATAGTAAAATAGTAAACTAGTAAAATAGTAAAATAGTAGAATAGTTAAATAGTAAAATAGTAAACTAGTAAAATAGTAAAATAGTAAAATAGTAAAATAGTAAAATAGTAAAATAGTAAAATAGTAAAATAGTAAAATAGTAAAATAGTAAAATAGTAAAATAGTAAAATAGTAAAATAGTAAAATAGTAAAATAGTAAAATAGTAAAATAGTAAAATAGTAAAATAGTAAAATAGTAAAATAGTAAATAACATTTGATACAAGCTTTTAGCTCAATAAAAGTACAGTTTTGTACAGTAAAAGTACTTTTTTACAATAAAAGTGAATGATAATATAATACAAGTTCATTTTTGATCAATTATAAATTTTTGTACAACAAAAGTAATTTTTGGTAAAAAGAAGTACAAGAAAAATACTTTTTGGTACAATTGAAGTACAGTTTGGTGCAATATTCATTCATTTTAGTACAATTTTGGTTCAGAAAATCCTTGTTAAAAAGTGTATATAAAAAAGTGCTTTTTAATGTAACAAAAGTACTTTTTAGTACAATATAGGTACTTCTTAGTACAATAAAAGTAAATTTTTGACAGAAAAGAGTAAATTTTGGTGCAGTAAATGTTCATTTAAGTACTTTTTGGTACAATTTAAAATAGTGGTAGATTGAAAATACTTTTTGATATAATATAAGTACTTTTAAGTACATTTAAAGTACTTGTTGATACCTTTGGTAGCTATTGGTACAAATAAGGTACTTTTTGGTATAATTATTTTACTTTTTGGCATAGTAGAATTACTTTTTGTACAATAGAAGTACGTTACAGTAGAAAAAAAAATTAATTTTTGGTACAAGAATGTAAATTTTGCTACAATAAAAGGACTATTTATGACAATAAAAATAATTTTCAGTAAAAAAGTACTTTTTAGTACTATAAAGTATGTTTTTTACAACAAAATTAGTTTTTGGTACAGTAAACTCACTTAAACATACAATAAAATTAACTTTTTCTACAGGAAAAGTACTTCTGTGTATAACGAAATACTTGTTAGAGCTTCAGAAGTACATCGTGGTGCAATAGAATTACTTTTAAGAACAACAGACGTTCTTTAAGGTGCAATAAAAGTAATTTTTGGTACACTATAAGAACTTTTTGGTACAATTATATAACTTTTGTGTACAATGTGAGTAATTTTTAGTACAATAAAAGTACATCGTGGTACCGAAAAAAATAACAACCAAATAGTCATATATTTTACTGAAAACAAAGTATTAGGTAGTGGATCTCTCAAATTGGTAGTGGCCATACAAGTACGAGGATATAGAGCGATACAGGGATAGAGGTGTGGCCCGAAAATTTTACCAGAAAGTAAGAGCATATACATACGGTAATGGCCTCCCCACCTGTAAGGACAATGATGGAAATCTGGTCACGGATACGCAGAGTGTGCTGCACATATGGAGAGAACACTTCCAGCAACTGCTGGTTCCAGAAGGCAGCGCACGTGAAGTTATCACGCCAATTGTCGACGACGGATTAGAGTGCCCACCATCAAGTCAAGCCGTGGTAAGAAGAGCAATATCGCGGCTGAAAAACAACAAAGCAGCCGGTGCCGACGGTCTGCCCCCAGAGCTCTTCAAGTCCGGTGGCGAGGAGCTGATAACGAGCATGCACCAGCTCCTGCGCACGGTTTGGCTTAAAGAGTGCATGCCCGACGATTGGATTGTAAGCGTATTATGTCCTGTGCTGAAAGGTGATCCAAGTGTGTGCTCCAACTACCGCGGGATCAGCCTTTTACCCATCGCATATAAGGTCCTGTCGAGTGTGCTATGTGAAAGACTAAAGCCAGTGTTATCCAACCTGATCGGGTCTTATCAGTGTGACTTTAGACCTGGAAAATCAACAACTGACCAGATTTTCACACTTCGGCAAATCCTGGAAAAGACCCAAGAGAAACAGATCGACACGTACCATCTTTTCGTCGACTATAAAGCTGCCCTCGACAGCCCGATACGGCAGAAATTACTCGAAGTGCGTGAACGTTGACAACTATAATTTCGAGGTGGTAGATAATTTTGTCTACTTAGGCTCCGCCATCAACAAAGCAAATAATGTCAGCCTAGAAATCCGGAGAAGAATATTGCTTGCAAATAAATGCTACTACGGACAAAGCAAGCGATTCAATGACAGAGCCCTCTCTCGACGAACAAAACTCCAGCTATACCAGATACTGGTTCAAATTGCCTTAATGTATGGCTTAGAATCATGGGTTATGACTCCAGCGGATGAATCGGTTCTGGCGGTATTCGAGAGAAAAATACTCCGTAAAATATATGGACCCATCATCGTTAACGGAGAGTATCGGCGTCGTATGAATCATGAGCTGTACGAGCTGTACACTCACATAGACGTGGTCAAACGCATTAAGGTTCAACGGTTGCGTTGGCTAGGTCATGTTGTATGCATGGACGAAAATGCTCCAGCTAGAAAAGTCTTCGACAATGAACTCGATGGACGGCGCAGAAGAGGGCGACCAAAACTACGTTGGAAACACCAGGTTACTGAGAACCTTACAGAACTCGGTGTGACTAACTGCAGAAGAAGCGCAGAAGATCGAGGCGCTTATAATATTTTTCTACGTGCGGTATATAATCCACTGGGATTGCATAGAAGTACCAGCTAATCAAATCAAATCAAATCAATCATACAAGTACTAGTGATTTCTAATATACTGGATGGTCGTTATACCTCAGCAAGCTTACGATGAGGACTTGATAAAATGTTCTTACATTTTATGGCCGAACGTGGACGATTGACCTGATAAATCAAGCGACTAGAATGCAGCTGACCTGGGTTGGAGCCCTGCCATAGTCATCTTGTTGTTGTGCACAGCTGCTGTTGAGCAGTCAAGTCAATCAGCATGCTTATTGAAAGTTTTCCAAATAAAGATGCTGTTCATACTCTTTCCTAAGCAGTAGGTCCCGTTGTGTGAGTCTAAAAACAACTCTTTCAACTGCGAGGAGCTCTCCCATTTATATCTCATTTATGGGATGTAAAGGGAGAATAAGTTTCGTTTTTAAGATAACAATATATAAAAATTGCATGGGAAATCGCCGAGATGTTACTACAGCCTTCTCAGACATTGATAAAGATGTGAAAATTTGAGTTTTGCAGTAAACAACGAACTGGCAGTGATATTTGATTTGTATTTGTCAAACCTTGAAATGCATGGTGTCTTTGGTAAGCAAGAGAGTAGAGAAGATCTCTTTGGTCCCTATGGACCAATTGTGTCAAGTTGTCCTTTTAAACGTAAATTTTTTCAGTAAATGTTATCCGAATTTTTACATTTAGAATACACTGAACTTTTGGAAAACTATAATCTCATAAGCTTTATAACAATTGATGAAAATAAACGCCTAATTTATGTTGTCTTTTTTAAACCCAATTAAAATTTTTACAATTGCACTACATTTTCGCCTCATTACTGTTGTTGAACAGTGTAATCCATAGGTTTCTTTTTCCAATATCCACTGATGCAGTTTTAAAGAGCCTTCTCTCTCTCTGTGATAATGTAGAGACCACAAAATATGAAGTCAGCACGTTTCGATACTTATTAAAAGCTCTCCGCATGTTTTTTCTAGACTCCAGCAACAGTAGTGATCCCACACCGAACGCTTGTCCCACCACCCGCAATACAGTTATAAGTGCATTTTGGGAAATGAAATTTCTTGCTTTGGGTGATTGTCTCGTTTCCAGGACCGTAACCATTAAAGCTGGTATTTATCTATTATTTAAACAGACATTTAAACACAGTTTCGAAATTGCTTTAGAGCTGTAGCGGAAGAGGGCGAGGGAGATTGCATAGCTGCATGACAACTATTCGATTGCATTTTTGAGCCAAGTGCTCCAAGTGGCGGCAAGTACTTTTGCAACAACATTTTGTTGTTATTGCAGCAATGCAATTTTTGAGTTTGAAAAATATTGTTCGACAATGACATCCTTTGAAGCTGTGTTTGGTAAAGGGGTGTTCTGTTGCTGTTGCTTACGTTGCCGTACGGGTTCTGTACAGTTTTGTGGTTATGTCTGGTTTGCAATTTCCTGGCATAAAAACCGTCATCATGAAAATGTCCCAACTAGCGACCAAACACTACAGCAACATTGGTGTTAAGTGTTCGTAACATTTTTTTACCACTAATTGGAAATTCGCACGCATTGCGTTCATTGCTGGCTGGCTGGCTGTCTGTCTGTTCCCACTGTCGATATTGGGGTAATGGCATTCGTTGGAGTTTTTTTTTTTTGCTTTACTTTACAACATTTGTTGCTGCGCTGCGTTTCCTATCTTTATTTAACAGTGAAGTGGTTTGATAGTGGTTTTTTGTTTCGTCCCGGCTAGTTGAACGTTTATTTAGTTGCTGGTTGCGATCACCATGTGGCTGGCCGTGGTGGAAGTCATAAAATTCGGCTAGATGGCTTAAGAGCAGCTTGGTAATGTTAAGGAAGGAAGATGGAGAAAAACGAGTGGTGTTACAATCACAAAATGAAAAATATTTCAAGAATTTTTTGTATTTTTATATTAAGAAAACCGTACACAATTTTGGATTTATCTTAAGAGGTAATAGCTCTTCTTGAACAGCAACAAAAAAACCCTCTACATTTAAGTGACTTTTGCCCTCAATTTCGCCTACCTCATCAATTCTCGTCAACTTCTCTAGCTGACATCGCCACATACTGCGCTTAATTAGAAATCAATAAATATTCCATAAATTCAGTTAATCAAAAGGATTTTCATTGTGCAAATATCAAATTTCATACCACCCCGACCACTGCCCTTGCCATACGCATCTATCATACAATACAGCATATACACAACAACTCACCCCCTCTTTTCCATCACTCCCTCACACTCTCGAATTACTCTTGTATAATCTCATTAATCAAGTATCATAAAATATGAAACTGTCACAACAGGACATCAAAATCAAAAACTATTAAAACAAATGTTCATTTCTAAACATTAATCCATTAAGCAGCGGCGGCCCAAGCCAGCAGGCATCATTCAACCAAACAACCAACTATTCCATCCATCCATCTATCCTTGCAGCAGTCATCTAGTCAAAGGACGAAAAACAAGGAACCATTCGAACATGGTCATCTCATCATTAATATGGACCACCACCACCACCAGTCATACGCAGAAATTTGTCTTACAATTGTAATTGTTTGATTACAGCAGCAGAGCCGAAAATGGCATTTAGTTTTATGGACCCAATTGTCAACCGAGTACAAATGTAAAACTATCGTTAAATACCCCATTAAATGCGTTTATATGTCTATGTGTTAGCTCTCTAGGGGGTAACTATGAGTCAACAACTAATAGAGGCTAAGGCAATGCGAATGATGGTGGTTGGTTTGCCCATCGATTGCGGTATGTAAGACAAGATCATTGCTGTGGATTTATCACAACAGATGCTCTGTATAGATAAAATGATCCATTGTTTAGGGTGTGATTCTTTTGTTTTTACTTGCGAAAATGTCACTGTAAATATTGACAGCAATTATAAGATAAAGCTGCACTTGCTCATTGAACATATGCGAGGAATATGAAATTGAAAGGGATTTAGAGGAAAAATATGTGCAGAAATGTTAGTGGAATCTAAAGGAAAGAATGCCATGAATTTAATTATACGAGTTGCTTTAACAAAAATATTCTATAATCGAAGGTAATGCATTTAAAAAGAGAGCATAAGAACGAAGTCAATAGAATGTCCTTTTTGTAGAAATTTTTCCTACAGCCATCTATATATGTAAAAGGTTAGGGTGACTGACTGATCACTCCCCAGCCCAAATCTTAAATTTTAGAATGTAGTTTCCTTTATGCCATAGGCGCGCACTACGAAGGGATTTTGGACTGCAAGGATCTTAAAATGGGCGTAGCGCCTTCCCAAACAGCTCGAAATTTTAAATGGCTGTATCTCATATGCCATTATAGGTACGATATGTTGGTAGTACAGGAAAACACTTTTTTGAAAAAAATGGGAGGTGCCGCGCCCTTTTTTAAAAAAAATATAATTTTGGCCAAATAATAGGCAATGCAATTTCAATAGTGGGGTACTTCCTGTAGGGCCTCTATCATAGCCAGTATAAATAATTAGACAAAGGGGCGTGTCAACGCCTACCGAAATTTGGCATCACGAGGCATTAAGGGTATGAAGATGAGATTTGCTACATATGTTACTGGAACAAGGAAGATTACGTCTTGCTGGGAAATGGGCGGTGTCACGCCCCTTTTTGGAAAAAATTCGTTATATAAGGTTGTCAAAAAAGTCTTGCGGTATTTCTTTGCAAGCGTGTAGTTCTAGTTGTATTCGTCGCATCGGTTTTTAGTCGTTCGTGAGTTATAGCGTCGCAAACATGGAGCAAAATAAAGAGAAAATACGGCATATTTTACAGTACTACTACGATTAAGGCAAAAATGCATCTCATGCTGCCAATAAAATTTGTGCAGTTTATGGACCCGATACAGTTTCCATTTCCACCGCACAACGATGGTTTCAACGTTTTCGTTCTGGTGCAGAGGTGATCGAAGATGCGCCACGGTCCGGAAGCCATGTCGTCGAAAATTGCGATAAAATCGCTGAATTGATCGAAAGAGACCGGCATAGTAGCAGCCGTAGCATCGGCCAAGAGCTGGGCATGAGTCATCAAACCGTTATAAACCATTTTAAGAATCTTGGATTAAAAAAGAAGCTCGATGTATGGGTGCCACACGACTTGACGCAAAAAAACATTTTTGCCCGTATGGATGCATGCGAATCGCTTCTGAATCGCAACAAAATCGACCCGTTTTTGAAGCGGATGGTGACTGGTGATGAAAAGTGGGTCACTTACGACAACGTGAAGCGCAAACGGTCGTGGTCGAAAAGCGGTGAAGCTGCCCAGACGGTGGCCAAGCCTGGATTGACGGCCAAGAAGGTTCTTCTGTGTGTTTGGTGGGATTGGCAGGGAATCATCCACTATGAGCTGCTCCCCTATGGCCTAACGCTCAATTCGGACCTGTACTGAAAACAACTGGACCGCTTGAATGCAGCACTCATGCAGAAGAGGCCTTCTTTGATCAACAGAGGCCGAATTGTCTTCCGTCAGGACAACGCCAGGCCTCATACATCTTTGGTGACGCGTCAGAAGCTCCGGGAGCTCGGATGGGAGGTTCTTTTGCATCCACCGTATAGTCCGGATCTCGCACCAAGTGATTACCACCTATTTCTGTCCATGGCGAACGAGCTTGGTAGTCGGAAGTTGGCCACAAGAGAGTCCTGTGAAAATTGGCTCTCCTAGTTTTTTGACAATAGGGAAGCGAGCTTCTATAAGAGGGGCATTATGAAGTTGGCATCTCGTTGGGAACTCGTCATCGAACAAAACGGCGCATATTTGACTTAAATCGCATTATTATAACCAATTTTATGAACAATTGAAAATTCAATAAAAATACCAAAGACTTTTTTGACAACCTATTATTAATCATAGTAATGGACCGATTGTAATGACATTTGTACTGTGTGGCGCACTGTCCGTAGAGCCTCTACCATAGGCTACATGGTAACATGATTAGACAATGGGGCGTGGCACCGCCCACACAAACCAAAACTTCAATCGGTTATATCTCACGAGCCATTAAAGGTATGAAGGTGAGATTTGGTACAACGATGGTATGCTATAATATTAGATTGAAGGTTTTTTAGAAATCTGCACTTTCTGGGGCAAAATGTTAATATCGCAGAGAAAGTTTATATAGAATTAAAACGAAACAAGAGAGGCTTTTGAAATTGGTACCTTTTAGGGGTAAAAAAGTTCGAGAAGGAATAAAACTAGTACAATCGCCCAGACTAAACGGCTACAGGTAGAGTCAAGAAAATTTATATAGAATTGCTACCTATAGAATTAGAGCCACTTAAAGGTGTAAAAAAACTGATAACATCTCCCTGACCAAATGGCTAACGCTATAATCGTAAACGGACATACTCCCTAGAGAATTAGAGGGAGTTCCAGTTCATCTTTGTTATGCAATAGGAATGGATTTTTTTTAATTCGTACTTTTAGGGATAAAAAGGGACTAAAGTGTGTTAGCCTTACAAAATATAGAATTCAGGCGGAATGGGAGGTACCAGTGGTCGTGGCTATACTTCTAATTTTTTTTCCCCAAAACTTTATCCTGCTACAGTTTTACTAAATACGGAATTTGGGCACGAACGCGTTGGATATATTGATATTATTACCTGATTTCTAAAGTGGGCGGAATGGTCTATTTGTATGGGAGGTACTGGAAGGGACGTGGCTTGACTTCCAATTATTTTTTTCAAACCTTTATCTTACTTTAGCTTTACTAAATGCAGAATTTGAACACGATCGCGTTGGATGTATTAATCGATTTCTAAAGTGGGCGGTACCAGAGGGGTATTTGAGGTTCCAGAAGTGGCGTGGCTAGGCTACCAGATTTTTTTATCGAAAACTTTACTCTGCTTTAGCTTTACTAAATACAGAATTTGGGTACGATCGCGTTGGTTGTATTAATATTGTTACTCCATATCTGAAGTGGGCGGAAAGTTAAATTTATATGAGAGGTACCAGAAGGGGCGTGGCTAGACTTCCATTTTTTTTTCAAAACTTTATCCTGTTTTAGCTTTACTAAATGCAGAATTTGGGTACGATCGCGTGGGATGTATGGATATTATTACATCATCTCTGAAGTGGGCGGAAAGGTACATTTGTATGGGAGGTACCAGAAGGGGCGTGGCTAGACTTCTTGTGTTTCTCTTATCCTGCTACAGTTTTACTAAACACGGAATTTGGGCACGATCACGTTGCGTGTATTGATATTATTACCCGATTTCTAAAGTGGGCGGTATGGTCTATGGGAGGTACCAGAAGGGGCGTGGTCATGTGGCCCATTTCCAATGCCGTTTGTAGATCTAAGGAAATATTAACTCATGCTAAATTTAAAAAAATTTGTTGCGTCTTTCGAAAGTTATCGTGCGTACCAGCCGGACAGACAGACAGACGGACACGGCTCAAACGACTTAAAAAGTATGAATCGAATTTGATTCAATGAAACATAGGGTCTAAAGTGGCTTCTTTTAGGTGTTACACTTTTGGGTCGTATCAAATGATTTATACCCTCCTACCTGATGGTATAATTAATTTCAGTCTTATGAAGTAATTGCGCGATATCGTTTTCGAAATTTTTACTTTTAAAAACTTGATACAGTTATTTTGTATTGTGGACATTAATTTCCCTTTCTACGAATGTTGCCATTAACAACCACGCTAACTGACACAGTATTACAATACCACCAATCCATGTTACACACTTCCTCCTCAGCGCTTTTATAAAGCCACCATAGTGAATACATTTCATTTATCGCCGCCATATACCAATTAGTCCCACTTCTATTTCACACTTGTCATTTTACACTCACAGTCGCATTTATCATAGAAACTCATCTATGTATCTGATTCCTTTCCTTTCCATTGCAATTGCTTTGCTGTTGCATTATTATGCAATGGACCTTAAAATATTTGAAATTTTTGTGCATATAAATCACATCATAATTAAACCTGTCTAACAGAGTTCGAGCAAAACCAAACAAAAATATTATAAAAATCCCAGAATTACAAAACGAAAAAAGTGTATTCAGAGCGTATCAGCAGTAGCCTTTTGGCAAACAATGCAAATCCCTTAATTAAAGGGATGAATTATACCCAAAAACCAAACCGAAATAATCTCAAACCACCACAGTATGTTGGTTGCAACAACAAATGAAACTAAACAATCACCGCAACAGACGAGAATAGACAGACAGACAAAGAGGCGCTGGCACATAAAGCCTTTCCCCAGCATAGATAGGCATTCAAATATCCTGGCAATGCATTGCACACACTTATACACACACACACACATGCATTAAGGCAACCTTCATGATTATTTACCATTATTTGTTATAAACCAACTTCAATTTGGCATCTGTTAACAAAAACAACACAATAAAAATGAGCAGGAAGTAGAAATTGCATTCTTCCGTTGCGAGTACAATGGCAAAACATATAAAAACACAAAGAATCAAGTCAACAGAATTTTAGGTTTTATTTGTATTTGCCAAAATTACTGCACTATTAAACTGCACCATTGGCCAAAAACGATTTGCATTGTGTGTGTGTTTGTGTGTGTGACTGAAGAGAATAGAATTGGTTGGATTTTGTATTTTTTTTTTTTTTTGGTTTGTTTGTTGACATTTGCTTATGATGGTGGTCGGACGGGGGATAATATGGGAATTGGGGTAATATAGAATAATGCAGTATGAATGTTTTTGGGCATTAATATCAATTATGACCGACATAGGCGTAATCATTTACGACAAGTTATTATGGGGAACTTTCTAATTTGAGGTTTTTGGGGTGTATGTCCGCCATGGTCTGCGGACATTACCCCCAATTATGTCAGCATGGCATAGCGGACAAAAGCCCCAACAAATATAACGGACATTACACCCAAACTAATTTTGCGACTTAAAGTAATGAAAAAGCTTGATGAAGTTGATGAAGTGTTTTGGGGCCGTGCCCGCCACCGCATTCGTCTCGTGCTGCAGTGAGACAGATTAAGTACGCAACGAGACTAGCTACGGCGGATGTGGGGTTATGTCACGGCACCGTTATGAACTTGAAAATAACCAGAATGTCTCTTATGAGGTCCCCAAGCAGCTCACAACGTTCGAGAGATCACATATTCCCTGGGCAATGCCATTGAACATCCTTTCCGTGGTAGCAATTGTGAGAAAGCGCATGTTGAGAAACCAATGCATTGGCATGATAGCACCGCTACCTCTGGGGGAGTAGGTAACAGAAGTTTCTGAAGCTCAACACAACGGCTCCCTTAGTGGCGTTGGCAGCCCCCATAAACTATATTATGAAAAACTATTTTATATAACAACGAAGTGAAGGAAAACAATAATATTCCATCCCCCTTAGTAATACATAGCATTTTCTAGTATATTGATATTATTACTTGATTTCTACAGTGGGCGGAGAGGAACATTTGTATGGGAGGTACCAGAAGACGTGTGCGTAACTTCTTCAAAACTTGATCCTGATATAGCTTTACTAAATACAGAAATTGAACACAATGGCGTTGGATGTATTAGTAATTTTATTTGATTTCTAAAGTGGTCGGTACTAAATGGGTATAGGAGGTACTGTAAAGGCCGTGGCAATGAAGACTTCCAATTTTGTTCTCCAAAACATTATCCTGTATAGCTTTATTAAATAAAGAATTTGGGCACGATCTCGTTGGCTGTATTATTATTATAACCCGGTTTCTAAAGTGGGCGCAGTGGTACATTTGTATGGCAGGTACCAGAAGGGGCCTGGCTAGACTACCAGTTTTTTCTCCAAAACTTTATCCTGATATAGCTTTACTACATACAGAATTTGGGCACGCTCGCGTTGACTGTGTTATTATTATTACTCGATTTCTTAAGTGGGTGAATTGATATTTGTATGAGAGGTACCAGAAGGGACGTGGCCATGTAACCCATTTGCAATACCATTTGGTTGCGTCATTCGAAATTTGTCCTGCGTATCAGCCGGACAGACGGACATGGCCGGATAGACGGACATAAATCAAATTTCGCTTAAAGAAACATAGGGTCTAAGTGACTCCTTTTTTGTGTTACACTTTTGGGTTGTATCAAATGATATATACCCTCCTACCCATAGGGTGATGGTAAAACAAACCCCCTCTAAATATTGACACCTGGAATGTCCTAACTCTTTACATAGAATGTGCTTCTGTCCATTTGCCGGATGTCGAATACCAGGCTGATATCACCGCCATACAGAATATGCGATAGACTAGACAGGGATACACACGACGAAAGAACTGTGACATATTCTACAGCTGCTACGTAGAAAGATGCGAATTTGAATGTAGATTTATAATAGGCAATAGACTCCGACATCTGGTCTCGCAGTTCAACACTGTAAGTTACCGAAAAGTCACTATTAACGCGAACAATTTTTACATCACGCTGGTTTGTGTACACGCCCCGATGGAAAACAAAGGTGAGGACATCAGATATGTCTTCTATGAGCTCCGGGGGGAATTTTAATGATAAAATAGGGAGAAAAGATACTCATGGTTCAGATATATAGTAATGAGTGCAACCACATTCCCGCAAAAAGATATCCACAAGACACCCTGGATATCCCCTGATCAAAAGACAAGAAAGCAGATTGATCACGTAGTAATCGGTGAAAAGCATGCCTCAAGCGATTTGGTGTGTGATGCGCGGTGCGGATATTGACTTGATTCACCACCTAATTGCATCCAAGGTACTCACATCGCACAGATGATAGCCAATGCCTACTCCAACCAATTCACTCAATTACTTCGAACCAAACCCACCTGAATCTGATGTTCCCGACACACAGTGGCTGTATATTGATTCTATGATTACTGCCGCAATGCCCGTACTGGGTTATAGAAAACTACGCTCAGACAAGCCCTGGTACGGTGAGGAATGTCAAGTAATGTCTAAAGAAATGATTGCTGCATACAAGACAATACTGCAGCCATAGGTAACGAGTACGGTGACGAAAGAATATAATGAGCATAGGTTCTTAAACGCCAAAACTGCAGCCAATGCTAATGCGTGCGGTGTCGAAACGATATGTTAAAAAGAGGAGGAAGATGAGACGTCTCTTCAGGTGAAAAAACATCTATAGAAGAAAAGAGAGAGCCAGGATGTCAAAAACTACAGGTATAGAGGTAAAGCCAGAAAAATCCACATGAAGGTAAAAAGCAAAGGTTTTGAAACAGGGATCTTCACACGAATAACAAAAATGGAAATCTGGTCAAAGTCACAAAGAGTGAGCTGTTTATATGGTGGAAACACTTACGTACTCTGCTCGTTTCCGAAACAGCATAAGTGACGAAATCACGCCAATCATCTACGACTGAGTATATTGTCCACCACCAAGCCAAAACGTGAACAGCCCGGCAATTGCAAGACTTACAAAACAATAAAGTTGCGTTAACGATAGACTTGATAATCAAACGTTTTGGCTAAAGGAATGCAAACCCGATGATTTGAATCTAAGTGTTCTATGTCCAGCGCGTTTTTCATAATAAATTTATTCATAAATACCAAACTGTTGATAATGTGGATCAATAATATATAATTAGTTTAAAGATATTGAAATTCTTTATTTGTTTCAGAAAAATTGTACTAGTCGTTCTTGAGTTAAGTCAAACAAAGACCCCCAAGCGTGACTACTGGGGTTTTATAAGCTTAAAACCCCGCTTATAACGTAATTCCAACTGCAATGACATTTACTGACATCGTCGCTTACTTTGTAAGCGAGTGTGAACCGATTGAACGGCATATGACACTTCTATGCTAAATTAAAGGGGGTATATAAGCGAGATAGTCATCAATGATTGCTACTAAATGTAGCTGACGTTAGCGATTACGTAGTGGATATTTTAACCGTAGGGAAGCGGATCAATCTTTTCAGAGAGTCTTGAGTGAAAAATTCTATGCAAAATATTTGGACCCACCATCAATAACGGTGAGTACCCTTTTTGAATGAACCATGGGCTGTACAACGACGTCGATGTAGCCAAGCGCGTTCAAATAGACGAAATTAGCCGGCTAGGTGAAGTTATACGGATAGTAAAATTTCTTCAGCTCAAATAGTATTCGGCAATAAACTCGATTGACGGCGACAAAGACTTTATTAGATGGAACAGAAGAAAGAGCTGTTATCTAAACTTGGATGTTGCAGAAGAAGACAAATTAATTGCTTAGACTCAATGATATTTGAGGGGGCCAGAAGCAAAAGGTTGCAAGTGACGGAAAACACAAAAAACACTCCTTAGCGCCATCTCAGACTACTAGCATGAGATGAGATCAATTTGTATTACCAGGAGTGATATCTAGCAGAAAAACAGTTCAAGTAAAACCTGCATTTGCACTAGTGCAAATGCTAGTTGCACTTGTTGCAAGAGTCAGACCGCACTGAAAGAAATGTAGTTTGTATTGAAACATAATGGACTTGAGTGAGAAAGAAAACCATACGTGTGAATTAAGCAACCACAATTGTGCCACTTTTGGACTCCTAAGTTCTAAATATAGAAAGTGTGGTAATTCACAATAACGCGAGAAGCTTTCCCATACCTCATTTTTGGGGTTTAAGGCAAATTATGTTGTTTCTTTTTAAGATACTCAAATGTAATGTTGTTAAACTTGTGTGTCTTAGTAGCTCTACCTTTAACAAATTTGGAAACTGTATTGCAGCAATATTTTTCCCAATCTTATTACACCTCCCTGTACACGTATGCTGATCATTGCATTTCGCTTGCAATATAGTAAGAGTGGGTTTGTTCCCATTGTCATTTGAAATAATTTTCTTGGTGTGTTTTCCAACAAATTGTATGTAAAAATCTCTTTCTCTGTGCGTCTCTCTCTCACTCTCTCTACGACACCAGGACCCTGTCCTTAGCATTGTTATCTTGTATTATTTGTTTAGTAAATTAAAATCCAGGGGGGTTTTCACTGTCTGTGGTGTTTATGAGTGATGAGATTTACAACAATCTGCACACACCCACACAAACACGCATTTCCAATTGCTTAGAAATGCAATTCATATTTGGCGAGACAATAGATTTCTTACTCGTTGTTGTTCTAAAGGGATTTGGTTGCCTAAGCGTTGTGATTTGTTTTTCGGTACAAAATCAATTGCTATAATTCAAAGTTGTGACATTTGAAAGATTATGTGCACAAATGTCAACATATTTTTTTTTGTATGCGTGTTTGTTTTTGCTACAGATGGAGGGGGCAAGGGAAGAGGCAGGAAGTAGAGAAAGAAATGCATTTCGTAGAAATGACAGGCGGGGAATTTAAATACAGCTTGCCATGAAGGGAAGTTGGCTGTAGTGTGACATATTAAATGAAAGGATAACAAAGACGTTTGTTATCGGCAAAGAAATTGAAATAGAAATTTAATGGAAGATTTAAGGAATTCGCCACAAAAGCGGGGAAGTCATGGAAAGTCATATAAAAAGTTTATTTTTATAGGTCTATCTCTCAACTAAGCATCTATTCGCACAAAAAAACTTAGTTTGCATTCCCTGTAAAAAAGTAGGGAATGATCTGAGAAAATGATTGGTACATCCCCAGAAAAAATCTCAGTGAACATAACTAAAGTTTATATTGAAACATTTATATATGTTTTACTTATTAACAAAGCATCTGTCGCATATTAATTTGTGATTGCAATGCAAATATCCATTATATGAAAAACTTAGTACCTATAGGTGACTTAGTCAATTTTCTCCACGGAATGACTACAATTTACGTTGTTTGTAGCTTAAAATAGATTTTTTGTTTTGCAATTTATAAAACTTTATTAAAAATGTTAACTTACTGCAGATATGGAACATAGTTGCCAACTCCGTGGTATAGTTTAACTAACCTGAAAATAAAGAAATGAGAAATTATTAATTAGTGGTATGCAGAAATATATAGAATTGTCATAATACTTGTGTATAATAGTATACAATTCTAAGCCACTTTAATGTTTGTGGTGTTAAAGTGAGTATACTTGACGCTATTGAGTTTTTTTTGTCAATCATACATAAATTGTAACTGTTTTAATAACCACAGTGCCACCTATCGATTAAAAAGTGAGGCGTTGATAACAACTAATACAATATTTATGACAATATTCACTCGTATATAATAGTATACACTTCTAGGCGACCATAATGTTTGTGGTGGAAAAGTGCATATACTTGACGCTAGTTTCTTGTTAATCATACGTAAACTGTAATTGCTATAACGATCACAGCGCCACCTATCGAGTAAATACTGAGGCGTTGACAACAACTAACCCAATGTTTACGATAAAAGGGTCTTACAAAAGAAAACTATTATTTTTAGGAGGGCACATGACAGACCTAAAAATTTTCTAGGAATTTTACAAACTTAAAAGTACACACAGCTACAGAATGGAAAAAAATTTAAGGAAATTGGGGAGTGATTCTGATTCTAATAACTGACAAAAACCGGATTTTTAACCGTAAGTCAAGATTTTGAGGGTGTAAGGAAACTTCAGAATGGAGATTGATGTTGTATTCGACCAAACCAAAAACATGCACTAAGTCACTCCCCAAGTACCAAGTGACTGTTGTCGTGTTATTTCTGTTTAATTTTGTTTTTATTTAAAGCTTTAATAACAAATTATTTTCTCATGTTTTTTCCTTTTACCATAATTGCTTATTAATAAAATTCGTTTGCTTTTTACTCCAATACAGTTTTTTTGTTTTCTTTCCAACCGAGGATAATAGTTGCAAGTGTCTGGTTATTTAAATACAAAAACCAACGACTCCTTTTTATACCATGTAGCCCAAGTGTAAACAATTAAAATATTGTGAGAAAAAATACATACAAGAGGATGTGTTTCACCAAAGAAACAACAAAATATGAATATCAACGACAGACAGCACAGATATCAAATCCACCAATGCCATGAAAATCATAACTGTATGCTGAGTGTGTATGTTAAGTTTGTGTATAAAATATTAAAAAAAATCAACAGAAATTATGAGCATAAGAAAATTTGTGGGGGGGACAAAGAAGACTTTGATGGATGCTACTAAAATATGGATATAGAATTTTAGGCTGGCAAGAGAGGACTTTTCTTTAACTATTCCTTTACTAATTTTCCAGGTTGAATCGGTGAACGCTAGATCCACTTTTGACGTCTTCATTTCAATGTTTGAGAAGGTTGCAGTAACATATGACAGTGACCAAAGTGCTTGACAATGTGGTGAACGCTAGACCCATTTCTGACGACTTCTTTTCAATGTTGGAGAAGGTTGCAGTATCAAATGATAGTGATCAAAGTGCTTGACTTATTATGGAAGAACAACACAATACAACACATGATTTTGGGACTCAATTCTGAGAACTGCACGTGAAAGAAGCCTCAAAAAGAAGAGTTCTGCATCACTCCTTTTGTCAAGTTACATGCCATAATAACTTAATATCGATTTGATATTTTTTGAAAAATCTCCTTATGCAATATAAAATATTCATATCAAATTGGTACCATCACCCAGACCAAATGCCTAAGGTTAGAAATGCGGATATTGGGGCGAATATTTATTTTATGGAGCAATTGCGCGATATGAAAGAATTTCGAAATTTTAGGAGGACAAACCCAAAAATAGGATGAAACTGTTACCATCACCCAGACTAAATGGCTAAAGGTGGAATCGCGACAATTAGATTTAACACTTATTTTATAGGGTAATTGAAGGGATTTTGAAGATTCGTACTCCTTGGGATAAAGATAGGAAAAGTGTTATCATCGCTCAGACCAAGCACCTATAGGTACAATCACACCAACAAAGAATGTTATATGTCAGTCAATTGGCTTAAAAATATTGTTTTAGAATATATGTATGCCTATCAATAAGTAAGTTCATGGACATGGTATTGCTGATCCATTTTAGCAATTTAATACGTACGAATTTTTCTCTTTATGTTAAACAACATTTGAAACATAAACAACACAACGAGAGACGAAAGACGAAAGATAGTGATGGTCAAGAAAATAGTCAAAATTTGGCAATTTTATGGTAAAAATTAGGAACACTAAATTATTTATGGTTTTAGTGGATTTTAACTTATTAAAAATTTTTATATTGACTGATTAAATAAGCGTAATGAAATCCCGGGGAATCCCGGTCGCAATCCCAGAATTCCGGGACAAAAAATTGGCCTGGATTTCCGGGAATTTTGTCCCGGGAACTCTCGGACAAAAACACTAGCTACCACATAGTCAATAAAAGAAAAAGGCATTTTTGGTTTTCCTTGAGTGGGTACCATTAAAATCAGTTTTCCATCGTTTGTTTTTCGTAAGTTTCACAGCTACACAAAAAAGTGTCGTGTTTAAGGGATCAGCCTACCCTTATCTTATGTATTTTGATGAGCTGAATACTAATTAGAAGTCTATTTAATCCCATCACATCTTGTTTTTCACTTTACCTCAAAAAAATCAAAATTTATCCTCAAAGTTAGAAATTTTTTATATTTTCACCCTACGGAGGGTAGGAGAGTATATATCATTTGATACTACCCAAAATTGTAACACATAGAAGGAGTCACTTTAGACCCTAAATTTCGATTCATGACTTTTTAAGTCGTTTGAACCATGTCCGTCTGTCTGTCTGGCTCTCCGGCTGGTAAGCGCGATAATTTTCGAAAGACGAAACAAAATGTTTTGAAACTATGTACAACAACAAAACTACTTACGGTATTGAAAATGGGCTACATGGTCACGCCCCCTCTGGTACCTCTCATACAAATGTACCATTTCGCCCACTTTAGAAACCGAGTAATAATATCAATACACCCAACGCGTTCTTTACCAAATTGTGTTTTTTGTTTAGTTATAACAGGATAAAGTTTTGGAAAAAAAACTGGAGGTCTGGCCACGACCCTTCCGGTACCGCCTCTTTAGAAAACGAGTAATAATATTAATAAAACGCGATCGTGCCCAAAACCTATATTTAGTAAAACTATAGCAGGATAAAAATTGTGAGAAAACACTGGAAGTCTAGCCACGCCCCATTTTTGGTACCTCCCATACCCATCAGGTACCGCCCACTTAAGAAATCGATTAATATTATTAGTAGATCCTACGCGATTGTAACCAAATTCTGTATTTAGTGAAGCACATGCAGGATAAAGTTTTGGGGAAAACGAAGTGGAAGTCTAGGCACGTCCCTTCTGCTACCTCCTACACAAATGTACCATTCCGCTCACTTTAGAGATGGAGTTGTAATGCCCAAATTCTGTATTAAGTTAAGCTTAATCAGGATTAAGTTTTGTGGAAAAAACTGTAAGTCCAGCCACGTCTTCTGGTACCTCTCATACAAATGTACCACTCCGCCCACTTTAAAAATCGAGTAATAATATGAATAAACTAGAAAATTTTATGTTTTTCTGAGTGTGAGAGTATATGTAAGTCGGTTTTCCTGACTAAAACTTCCTTACTGGTTTTTAGGTTAATTCACAAACTTGAAGTGATTGGGATAAACAGACTTCAGGTTCGGTCTCAGCGACCCCCAAAAACAGAAACTACAGCTTATAGCTGAGCCTTCGCCGATTTGGGTTATCGCACAGTGTTATAGAGCGTATCGGTGATAATTATATCTCATCTAATTATATAACAGTGGGCAAATGCCCTACCGACCCTTAAGTACTATTTCTATCCTCTAGTACAATACTATCGAATAACAATTAGTACCTTAAGCCTAGAGCAAAGCCAGAAGAAGTTATGAGACCTCAATCTTTTAGAATGTTTAAAATCGGTATCAAAAAATTGCTGTATGGTTAAATTTTTCTTCGTTTGTGGAAACAAAATCTGATGATCCCCTATCGTCTTTTCTTACATCCCTTTTAGGCTGCCTAGTGTAGCCTATACTCTTTGAGGCATTAATGTCTTTAACAAGTTCTTCTTCATCAGTTAAAGCTAGATAAACTTTTAAGAACTTCTTTTATATGTTCAATAAGGCTGCAGTAACATGTGATATGCACTGAAGCGTGTGAAATGTTTTGAGGTAAAAATACGAATAATACGAATACGAAATACGAGTTTTGAATAACCTCATTCCTAAGAATATCGGCCCTCCAAATAGTCAGTAAAAAAATATGGTTGTCTTCTTCCTCACAAGATTCCCATCAAACAAATTTCAGTCTCTGATGCTGCCCTTTCTTTCTGACAACCCTTCAACCTGCCTACTGTAGCTCATACTCTTTGGTGCATAAATGTATTTAACTAGTTCTTTACATAAATCAGTGAAAGCTATATACACTTTAAACGACTTCTTTTATATATTTGAGAAGGCTGCAGTAACATGTGATTGTCACTAAGGAAAGTGAAATATATTGAGGTAAACATACGAATAATACAAAATACGAATTATAAATAACCTTATTCCAAAGTTGTACCCGGGGAGAGACAAAGAAAATCGGCCTTCCAAATATTAACAAACATAATATATTTGTCTTCTTCCTCAGAGGATCCCCATCAAACAAATTTCAGTCTCTGATGCCGTCCTTTCTTTCTGATAGCCCTTCAACCTGCCTACTGTAGCTCATACTCTTTGGTGCATAAATATCTTTATCTGGTTCTTCACATAAATCAATGAAAGCTAGATACACTTTTGACAACTTCTTTTATATATTTGAGAAGGCTGCAGTAACATGTCGTAGTCACTGAAGAGTATGAAATGTTTTGAGGTAAAAATACGACTACGGATTATGAATAACCTCATTCCAAGATTGTACTCGCAGGAGACGAAGATTATCGGCCCTAAAAATTGTCAGTAACATAATATGGTTGTCTTCTTCTTTACAAGATCCCCATCAAACTAATTTCAGTCTCTGATGCTGCCCTTTCTTTCTGACAACCCTTCAACCTGCCTTCTGTAGCTCATACTCTTTGGTGCATAAACGTCTTTAACTAGTTCTTTACATAAATCAGTGAAAGCTAGATACACTTTTGACAACTTCTTTTATATATTTGAGAGGCTGCAGTAACATGTCATAGTCACTAAAGAGTATGAAATGTTTTAAGGTAATAATACAAATAATACGAATACGAAATACGAATTATGAATAACTTTATTCCAAGATTGTACCCGGGGGAAACAAAGAATATTGGCCCTCCAAATAGTCATTAACAAAATATATTTGTCTTCTTCCTTAGAAGATTCCCATCAAACAAATTTTAGTCTATGATGCTGCCCTCTCATTCTGATAACCCTTCAACCTATCTACTGTAGCTCATGCTCTTTGAGGCATAAATGTCTTTAACTGGTTCTTGACATAAATCAGCGAAAGCTAGCTACACTTTAGACGACTTCTTTTATATATTTGAAAAGGCTGCAGTAACACGTGATAGTTACTGAGGAAAGTGAAATGTTTTGAGGTAAAAATAAGACTACGGATTATGAATAACCTCATTCCAAGATTGTACTCGCAGGAGACAAAGAATATTGACCCTCCAAATAGCCGGGTTGTCTTCTTCCTCACAAGATCTCCATTAAACGAATTTCTGTCTCTTATGCTGGCTGCCCTTTGTTTCTCTCAGCCCTTCAACCTGCCTACTGTAGCTCATACTCTTTGAGGCATAAATGTAATTTTCATCATATATAATGTTGTTTTTCTTTCGTTTTTTTTATTATTTGTACACTTTTGCACATTTCACTCTTTCCCGTCACAGTCACTGGGCTCTTTGTGCATGAAGTCATGTGGAATAGATTTATTACCATACATTTGTTTTTCTTTCATGTGTTTCGTTTCTCTGCTGTTGTGTGTTTTTTTTAATATTTTAAATGTAAAAATCACATAGCATTTATATTTTAACAAAGAAAATGCGATTGAGAAAAAAAGCTCTTTAAAGGGTCTTTTAACATCAACAACAACAACATTTTAATTTACTTTTGCTTGTGAATCAAACTTAATCGACAAAGGAACTAATTTGTAAAAAAGGGAACTAGGGGAGGTAAAGTCACCAAAGGGAAAACCAACTGAGGAAAAGTAGTTATTACAGGAGAAGAAGTGTGGTAACTTTAGAGTATAGAACATTGAAGGGATAATCTAAAATAAGGGCTCTTAAATAATGGTTTAGAAAATGTACTCAAAAAAAAAACTTAAATTTTATATACACCCCATGAATGTGATATTGGGGCAGAGCTTATCGCGTTATTGTGAATGCACACGCCTTCTATTTTTGGACAGACAACAAACGGCACCTACTTGTTTAAAGACGAATTCGAACGTCAGCTGTTTGAGAAGCTTTTACTAGACATGCCGATTGGCTCGACACTATACTGCGAAGTTGCTGTCTACAACATCGAGAGGGTCGTCGATGAAAGAAAATTCAGATGCTTGGAGACAGGAATCTAACCATGGACCTCCCGCATGATAGTCGCGTGTTTTAACTATCATGTCACGGCCGGCTCCTGTTGGCTTACCTTCCCCCTTTTTGTTTTCATATCATTTCATTTTTCATCTCTCCTATTATTTATGCTGATAATTATGGCCAATATGGCTTGAGTAAATTAACATTTTCTAATTTACACTTGTTCGCAGAATCAACACCGCCACCGCCACCATCTAAATATCCGTAAATTCTAAAACACTAAATTTGTTTATTTTTATGTTTAGCATACTGTGATACGATTTGAATGAATAATTTATATTGGTTGGTGGCAAATGCCAGAGCGAAAGCCAAACACAATTGCAATTCCAACTGTGGCAAATGCAAATGTATTTAGCCATTGCCACAGATACGTGTATGCATTATGGTTTCAGCAATTGCAAATTGGGAAAATTGATATTAATTATAATATATGACCTTGAATTCATTTGAAAGTTTTCATTTCTATAATTGTAGTGGTGTGAGTTCTGGGAAAATATTTACTACGAGAGAGTAGTAAGAGAGAAAAATATATATGCAATATGAGGAAAACTAATTAGTGCCACAGCATATTAGCACTGCAGATATTCTGGAGAAACATTTTGATGGTAAATAGTCACTGGCAGTGTTTTTGGTTATTTTCTGATAAAACTTTTCAAAAATTATTTTAGATAAATTTTGCTAAATTATTTTCACAATTATTTAACGTTAACATAGGATTATTTTGATAAAATATGACTTTAGTTACCTTATTACTACATGACATCATTGACATGACTTTGCTATGATAGCTTCTGAAGAATACATACTAAAAGTTCCTTAAATCATTACTTCCAAACTACTCTTCCCAAAGATTTTTCAACAACCGCCTCTCATGGCTATTCCCAATGATATTTCTCTAAACGCCTCTTGTGGTTTTCCTTTAAATTCCTTACCACTTGGTGTATAAAAATGGGTCAAATTAATTGTGCCTTTCGCCTTACTAGAGCACTGTGTATTTTACTTCATTCCCACTTTGATTTACAAAGCAGTAAAAACAGACAAAAAAAAAGAGACCCATACAACTCCTTTGATAAAACTATCATCTATTTTTACGAATTTCGTTTTCCAGCATATATATATATGTGTTCCTCTAACTCCCATTGGAGCATAGGGCGTTTTTCCAGCATACTGACTTCAAAAACTCATAATTTAATTTAACACTTTGTGTTGTCGGTTTTGCACATTTTCTTCTTGTAAATATTTTTCTAGGGTGTGTGTGTGTTTTTCACACAACAAAGACAACTAGAGTAAAGAAAAATAAAACTAATGATTTCATTAATTTATTTTTAAAACTACCACGTGATGCCAACACTTTTACCCAAAAATAGCCAGAGGGACGTTAAGGACATAAGGACAAAGGTCCACAAAAAAAAGATGTAGGATTACAACATAAAGTATAGTTTGCTACATTTTACTATGACAATAAGGAAACTGCATCCTGATGCATATAGCATTAGTTGTGTGTGTTTTATTTTACTTGAAAACAAAGGAGTTGGAAAATAAATTAGTTAGGAGATTTACGAATATACGTAACAAGTTGAGAAAATAATGTTAGTTGCTTACTCATATGGACACTGTGGACATATTTATAACTTTCTGATGGGGTATGGAGAGATAGTAGGACAAAACCTATTTTTTTTGGAAAACTTCAATAGTTATCTGGACATTGTAGAAGTTAATTATAACTAATGAAAATTTTCAAATTAAAAACCAATCTAAAAATCCTATGCGTACAATGAATGAGATATTGATGGGATTTTCCGCATTAGTACAATTATTGAATGATAGGTGGCGCCTGATCGGTACATGTAGAGAATGTGTACTAAACTCGGTCGGTCCTTTAAGTTTCAAACTCTTTTTCTGTATCTTTCGATATCATCGCTTTCTTTTCAACTCAATAGACTCTTCTTCTTTCAAAAATTGTCGTATTGATAACATATCAGATTATTCTTCGATTATAGCACTACATTTGACAGCATTAACAGAAATTTGTATATGGATTGCTTTGGCAAAGAAAGAAATGCACCTAAAGTAATAAGACTTATCAATACGATGGCAATGGCGATGGCTTCAAGTGTAGGGTGCTATATATTGGTCGCCCATCAGAAGACTTCAATACCATCTCCGAAGTATGACAAGGCTATCTCATGTAACCTATTTTATTCCTCATAGTATTGGACGACGAACTGACGCTGGCAATCAACAGAAAAAATCGTGGTATCACATGGAACCTGCAAAACTACCTAAAAGATCTGGCATACGCAGATGATATATATATCTAAAATCAACAAGACTTACCGATTTGCAATATCTTAGTCTGGTAGTGTTGACTTAAGCTTAATTCATTGAAGACCAAAGCTCTGAAAATAAATGCGATCAACCCTGCCGCAACTTTTACAGCGGGAGATGAAGCCGTAACGAATGTTAACTCATTTACCAGCCTTGGAAGTGTTATTTCCTCAGATGGCGGAGCAGCAAACGACATTCTTAGTAGAATATCTAAAGCTCAAGGTGCCTTTGCACAGGTGTGGAAAATTTGCATATCCTCATAGATATGTACCAACACTAAACTACGTATCTTCAATTCCAATGTGAAATCGGTACTCCTATGGGGATGTGAGACCTGGTTAATGACTAATGCACTTGTGACGAAGGTTCAAACGTTCATTAAACCAATAAGAAAGTTTCAGTCGGGCAACCCGACTTACATATACCCTCACCCTCAATAAAACATAAAATTTTCTAGTATATTGATATTATTACTCGCTATCTAAAGTGGGCGGAATAGAACATTTGTATGGGAGGTACCAGAAGGGGCGTGGCTAGACTTCCAATTTTTCCTCAAAACTGTATCCTGTTAGAGCTTAACAAAATATAGAATTTAGGCACGATGGCGTTTTGTGTGATGATATTATTACTCGTTGTCTAATGTAGGCAGAATGGTAAATTTGTATAGGAGTTTCCAGAAGGGGCGTGGCTATACTTCCATTCCTTTCTCCAAAACTGTATCCTACCATAGCTTGACTAAATACAGAAATTGGGCACAACCGCGTTGGGTGTATTAATAATATTAATCGATTTCTAAAGTGGCCGGAATGGTACATTTGTGTGGGAGGTACCAGGAAGGGGCGTAGCTATACTTCCAATTTTTTCAGAGAAACTTTATCCAATTATAGCTTAACAAAATACAGAAATTGGGAACGATCTCGTTGGGTATATTGATGTTGTTACTCGATTTTGAAAGTGGGCGGAATGGTACATTTGTATGGGAGGTACCAGAAGGTACCAGAGGGGGCGTGGCTAGACTTACAGATGTTTTTCCAAAACTTTATCGTGCATTTGCTTTACTAAATACAGAAATTGGGCACGACCGCGTTGGGTGTATTAATAATATTAATCGATTTCTAAAGTAGGCGATACTAGATGAGTGCGGGAGGTACCAGATTGGGCTTGGCTGGACTTCCAGCTATTTTTTCTTAACCTTTATACGGTTATAGTTTTATTAAATACAGAATATGAATACGATTGTGTTGGGTGTATTGATATTATTACTTGATTTCTAAAGTGGGTGGAGTGGTACAGTTGTGTGGGAGGTACCAGAAGGGGCGTGGCTATACAACCAGTTCTTTTTTTATAACTTTATCCTAATATAGCATTTGGGCACGATCGCGTCGGATGTATTGATATTTTTATTAGATTTCTGAAGTGTGAGGAATGATATATTTGTATGGGAGAAACCAGATAGGGCATGACCATGTAGCCCATTTGCAATGCTGTAAGTAGTTTTGGGGAATATTAAGCTATACAAAGGCGCGATCGTGTTGGATGTTTTGATATTTTTAGTAGATTTCTGAAGTGGGAAGAATGATATATTTGTATGGGAGGTACCAGATGGGGCATGGCCATGTAGCCCATTTGCAATACTGTAAGTAGTTTTGGGGAATATTAACCTATACAAAGTTTCAAAACAATTGGTTGCGTCTTTCGAAAGTTATCGTGCGCACCAGCCGGACAGCCAGACAGACAGACGGACATGGCTCAAATGACTTAAAAAATCATGAATCGAATTTTGTTCGTAGAAACAAGGGGTCCAAAGTGACACGTTCTATGTGTTACACTTTTGAGTAGTGTCATATAAGGGCAGATGATGAAAATTAGCCTGCATTAAGGTTGTTAAGCATCGCAGTGCCAAGAAACATCGTAGGTTATCGAAATTGATCGGGCCTTATCAGAGTGGCTGGTAAATTAGACCAGATTTTCTCACTTCGACAAATCCTAAAAAAAACCCAAGAGAAACAGATCAACACGTACCATCCGCACGTCGACTATAAAGCGGCCTTCGACACCCCGATACGGTAACGGCGGTTGCGTTGGCTAGGTCATGTTGTATGTATGGATGAAAATGCAACAGCTCGCAAAATTTTTGGACAACGAAATCGATGGACGGCGCAGAAGTGGGCGACCAAAACTCCGTTGGTAAGATTAAGAACGCTGCAGCAATTGGTGCGACGAACTGGAGAAAAAGCGCATATAATACTTTTTACGTGCGTTATAAAAACACAACATATAAGTACTAGCTAAGTAAGTATACAACCTAAGCATCTTTTGGAACAATAAAATTACTTTTTGTAAAAATAAAAGTGATTTTCGGTACAATAAAAGTAATTTCATGAACAATAAAAATACTTCTGCTAAAATAAAGTTACCTTTTAGTGCACTATAAAATTACTTAGGTGTGTAATATATGTTCTTTTTGGTCAAATAAAATTACTTCTTCTATTATAATAAAAGTACTTTTTGGTACAATTAAAGTACTTTTTGAAAAAATAAAATGGATATTATAACTTCAAAAACTTTGCCTCATAACTTTTGTTAATTGTCAATTAAGAAACTGTTTAACACCTTAGTAATTTACTGTAAAATATATTATTTTTTATAGTTAATGTAGAAAGTTATTCCAATCATAAGTATTTTCTTTAGAAATATCTTATTATGAATAATTTTCTCCACCATTTTTGCACTGTACATATTTCATAAAACTAGTATTCCATCCACTTTTTCAGCATCTCAAAAGCCAAACTTTCCAACAATGGACTCACTGAATGCGTATCAGCAGCAGCAGTAGAAACAAACTTGTGTCTTTGTTTTTAACGTTTTGTCACTTGTTTTTTTTTAAATACTTCAGTTTGTTAAAAAAAAATTCTATATGAGCATTTGTATTATCGTTCAAATGTTTGGTTGCGTTAGAAGAATGGGAATGTGTGATAATGCAATTGTGTGTGTGTGCGTGTAGTCCGTTTAATATCAGTCTTGTAAGTTTTGTATAGCACCACCGCACTCATCACATGTCATGTCCAGCATATGTTGGCATTTTTTCGGTTTTCCCATACCAACGCCATTGAATTATTTTGGTCGAGTAAGAAAAACTTTTTTAATACCTTGGCGATTTAGGGTTTAAATGTGTGCGAGTGTGTGTGTATGACTATGTGTCATTGTCGTTTTCCATAGAAAATTTGTGTTTTTGTTGGTCTGTGCAAGTGCAATATAAGTTTGGAAGTTAGTTTTTTTCGTTCTAACATATCGTTGCTGTGCGGCGAAACACACGAGGGTAGGGAGAACATGTTTGCAAGGGCACGTTGCAAATTTCTGCATACGATGTTAAATTCATGATAAAGCATTAGAATATGCTAAATTTTCATTTTCGCGGAAGCACTATTTTGGTATAGCCAATAGTTAATTGTCTTTATGGTGCCCTCAATTACATGTTTCAGTATAATTAATATTTAGTTGCAGTTTTTTCAAATCTTAGTCACGAATAGACACGATCTTCTTTAGCTGTGGCATCCTTATTTTGGGGAAATTGTTTGATTTCCCTACTTATTTCAATCTCTACTTACATCTCCTTCCTCTCTCTCTCTCTCTCTCTCAAAAATCGCATTTATCCTCTGTATGCTTATAAACTCGGACACAGCTCCTGTATATATATGTATGCGTGCCTCTTACTCACACTTCTATTCACATTAAGTTGAGCTGATATTAAACCACAACATATGTTCTTCCTCTAGCTTAGTCATGCTTCTATGCTCTAGTCCTTTTTAACTTTAGTGATGATGTCGATGTTGTTGCTGCTGCAGCCTTTGTCGTATTTGCTGTTATCCTTGCTCTAATATGTATATCTTGTACCATGTCTTGACTGTGCTTTGTAGAAAGTCCGTGTCCGACTCCTTGTGTGTGTGTAAGTGCGTTTTGAAGTATTTACCGGGTTGTGTTGTAGTTGTAGCATTTTCTAGTTCTATTGTTGCTGTTACATACATATATGGGCCATCATTTGAGTGTTGCTGACGCTGCTGCTTCTGGTAGTATTTTTTTTATGATTTGTTTTCTTCATTTTTCCACACAGTAGTGCGGTTTTTATAGTTTTGCTTCGTTTTGCGTTTTGTTTTAAGTGTTTTCTTACTGACCAATAATACTTATGGATACTTATTGGTTTTGGTATTAATGTGTTTGTGTACAGACTTACACTAGTAGACTTATATATGTTTGCCTGTATGTATTTAGTTTCATCATTCTGGTCGAGAGAGCAAAATCCTAGTTCTTTTAACTTAAAAGTGCAGAATACTCTCCTCTCTCTCACGAAACTGGGTCACAATATTTTTAAATGATTTTTCAATATGTTCCTTTTTTCACTTTTCCACAATCTCTCTGTGCCCTTTTTGCTACTTGTTGCCCTTTATAGTAAAGTTTTGCTTTTAATATGGGATAGAAAGCGAGAGGAATAGGGGCATGAAGAAAATTTAAACCAAATGTATGACTTTTCCAGTGGGTGAAACAAATTTTTTGGAATTTCAATTAAATTTAGTTGGGATTAAAAATGGCAAATATTAATTGTGCAGAGAAGTGTAATTTTTGAGCATGGATTTACTTGAGGTTTCTTAAAGTTATGCATATATTTAGGGGACAGCTTGATATGGTAGCATATTTTGGGGGTTGGGTTTTGATAAGATAGGAATATAAGACCGCATGGCGAGTAGTACATATTTTCAAAATTTGTGTATGTTATTAATATTTGTATTTTTTTTTTAATATTTTTGTATTTTTATAATATTTTTTTTTTAATTGCTAATGTATTTAAAATTTTTTTTAATATTTTCAATAATTTTACTGTTCTAAATATTTTTATTTTTTTGTATATATTTAATATTTTTGATATTTTTAATCTTTTTAATATTTTTAATATTTTTTATATTTTTAATATTTTAATATTTTTGATATTTTTAATATTTTTAATATTTTTAATACTTTTAATATTTTTAATATTTTTAATATTTTAAATGTTTTTAATTTATTTAATATTTTTAATATTATTAGTATTTTGGATACTTTTTAATATTTCGAATATCTTAAATATTTTTAATATTTTTAATATTTTTAATATTTTTAATATATTTAATATTTTTAATATTTTTAATATATTTAATATTTTTAATATTTTTAATATATTTAATATTTTTAATATTTTTAATATTTTTAATATTTCTAATATTTTTAATATTTTTAATATTTTTAATATTTTTAATATTTTTGATATTTTTAATATTTTTAATATTTTTAATATTATTAATATTGCGAATACTTTTTGATATTTTGAATATCTTAAATATTTTTAATATTTTAAATATTTTCAATGTTTTTAATATTATTAATATTTTTAATACTTTTTAATATTTTTAATATTTTTAATGTTTTAAATTTGTTTAATATTTTTAATATTATTAATATTTTGAATACTTTTAATATTTTAAATATTTTTAATTTATTTAATATTTTTAATATTTTTAATATTATTAGTATTTTGAATACTTTTTAATATTTCGAATATCTTAAATATTTTTAATATTTTTAATGTTTTTAATATTTTTAATATTTTTAATATTTTTAATATTTTTAATATTTTTAATATTTTTAATATTTTTAATATTTTTAATATTTTTAATATTTTAAATATTTTTAATATTGCGAATACTTTTTGATATTTTGAATATCTTAAATATTCTCTTGTTTGTTTTTATCGATCTGTGCAGAATATGAATATGTTTTTCATTGTTCGGTTTGAGATCTATTCTATTATTGCTAATAGAATTTGTTTTTACAAGAGTTGTGTGAAATGGATTATGTTGACAGCTGGCAGGGCAGATAGCTATTTCGCTATCTGCCGTTTGCTGTGCTTCTCCACTCATTATCATAAAAACATATTCATCTTAAATATTTTTAATATTTTAAATATTTTCAATGTTTTTAATATTATTAATATTTTTAATATTATTAATATTTTTAATATTATTAATATTTTTAATACTTTTTAATATTTTTAATTTTTTTAATATTTTTAATATTTTTAATATTTTTAATTTTTTTAATATTTTTAATATTTTCAATTTGTTTAAAATTTTTAATATTATTAATATTTTGAATACTTTTTAATATTTTTAATATTTTTTAATATTTTTTAATATATTTTCCCCCAGAGAGGTTTCCCCAGAGTTCCCAGTTTCTTTCATTATAGGGCTGGGCAATCGCATATAATGTTGTCGGTAGATGGTTCACTGCTGCTATTCCCGCAGTAGTTTTATTTGTTTTTCGTTGCGAATCCCATTCTGCTCGCATGTCTGTCCATGTCCCGTCAGGAAGGTAATAATTTTCCTTAACTGGTCCCTCTCAAGACTTACGACGTACGTTACGGGTTTTATTAAGGCCATGTCTTTTTGGCCTTTCTACAGGTATCCTCATCTTTCACTCTGTCGTTTGCTGCTGTTCTATACGTTAGATTTCCGATAGTATTCTTACAGGTAGATATAGGGCAAAGTGGTACGTGCTCAACGCCACTTTTCTGCAGGACTGAGCCCCGTCGAGCCTTTTGCCTCTGCAGTTGAACGCATATACGCTGTGTCTAGGTATCACGTAACCAGGACACTGGTTTTCCTGGATATCTCGTTAAGAGATTTCCGGCAGGCACAGACCACTTTCGATTGGATGTCATAGGACTTCAACGAGTTTACCGACGCTAGACTGTTCGTCAAAGGAGAATATCCACATGTGATCCGCCTTTCACGTTGATCATGTCCGCTGCTCGTTTAATAGCAAGTATTTCCGCTTGGAAAACACTGCAGAAGTCTGTAATCCTTGAGCTTATACTTAGGCCTAGATCTACGGATTTTAATAAGGCCATGTCTTTTTGGCCTTTGTACAGGTTTCCTCATCTTTCCATCTGTCGTTTTCTGCAGTTCTATACGTTAGGTTTCCGATAGTATTCTTACAGGTAGATATAGGGCAAAGTGCTACGTGTTCAACGCCACTTTTCTGCAGGGCTGAGCCCCGTCGAGCCTTTCGCCTCTGCAGTTGCCCGCATATACGCTGTGTCCATGTGTCCGGTATCCATGTAACCAGAACTCTGTTATTCCTGGATATCATGTAAGATATTTTCGGCAGGCAGTGACCACTTTCGATTAGTTGTCGCAGGACTTCAACGAGTTTACTGCCGCTAGACTATCCGTAAACAGAAGAATATCCTCTTGTGATATCTTATTCACGTTGACCACGTCCGCGGTTTGTTTAATAGCAAGTATTTCCGCTTGGAAAACGCTGCAGAAGTCTGGAATCCTAGGTCTTATACTTAGGCCTAGATCCGCGGAGAAGATACCATAGCCGACCTTGTTATCCAGTTTGGACCCAACAGTAAAGATGGTCATTGGTCCATACATTGTGTTCTCGTTCTCTGCCCACTCCTTTCTAGAGGGCGTTCTAGTTCCGTAGAGAATGTTTGATTTTCGAGCATTGAGCACATAGTCAGTTTCAAGTGAGATATGGATATGGTTCAGGATCCTTGAGTGCCCGATGAAAGGATCCCAATGTTCAATCTCGTTTTGTCTAATAGCTGATTTGATATAGCATTTGCAGCTAGTAGATTGAGTATTGTAGAGACCCTTAGAGGGAGTCGATCTCATACATCCGGTTATTAGGAGACACGAGCAACGTTGAACACGATCCAATTGTTTAAATTTGCTCTTCTTGTCGAGCGCGTACCACCAAACTATAGAGCCATATTGTAGCATTGGCTTCACTATAGCATTGTAAATCCAAAGTGTTTACTTATATTTAAATCCCCAGGTTTGCCCGATAGCTTTACGGCATGTAATAAAGCTATGAGTGCCTTTTTAGATCTACTTTCAATGTCCTGTCTCCAACTAAGCTTCCTGTCATATATAAGGCCCAGGTAGTTCGCCGTTTCGGAGAAGTTAAGTTATTTATTGCCCAAATGGATGTTGGATGTGGTGGGCGATTTCTGTTTCCGACTGAAAAAGTACTAGTTCTGTTTTATCAGGGTTCGCATTAAGTCCTCTTCTGGTACACCAGTTTGCCAGGATGTTGATATAGTCCCGCATCCTTTGTTCGAGGCAAGATAAACTTCCCCCAGAGACGCAGAGTGCGATATCGTCTGCATACGCTACTACTGTGCATTCTTCCGACTCGTTGTTGTTGACGGCAAAACTCCACAATAGCGGCGATAATACTCCCCCTTGAGGGGTGCCTCTAGTCACCCTTCTAGTGTGGGTGTGATTTCCCAGCTTTTAGGTGATAGTTCTCTGTAGTAGCATGTTGCGAATCAGCTTGCTAATATGTGAGTTGTTATGTAGTCTGTTGAGCTCTGTCATGATGCAGAGAGGTTCGATGTTGTTGAAGGCTCCCTCTATGTCCATAAAGGCAACTAGTGAAAATACTTTTTTATCTAATATTTTCTCTATGGGATACAATAGTGCATGGAGTGCGGTTTCTGTCGATTTCCCCTTTGTGTAAGCATGTTGAGCATTTGAAAGGAGATTCGGGCCGATTGTATTTTTGATAATGTCGTCCATGATTCTCTCAAGGGTTTTCAGAAGGAATAATGTAAGACTTATAGGTCTAAAGTCCTTCGCTTTAGTGTGTGATGGCTTTTTCCGCCTTTGGGATGAAGACCACCTTTGCCGTTCTCCATCGTATTGGCAGGTAGGATAATTTCACACAGCCGTTAAAAATAGCCTCCAGCCATGGCAGTAGTATTTCCATTGACTGTTGAAGTTCGGCGGGTATAATGTCGTCCGGACCGGGAGATTTGAAGAATCAAAATCGTTGATGGCGTCTTTGATAATGTCTCTTCAATTACCGGTATTCTATCGCAAAAGTCGGTAGGTGCGACGGTTATGGAGTTGGACCCTCCCTTAGGGAAGTGGGTATCCGATAGAATTTCCAAGGTTTCCCTTCAGGATTCGGTCCAGGTCCCATCATTTTTAATTATGTATGCCGGGGCGCTGGTTGTCGAGGATAATACTTTCCTAAGTCTACTTACCTCTGCGTTTTTGTCGACATCGTTGGTATATTTCCTCCATGAAGATCTTTTTGCCTTCTTTATTAGTTTCTTGAAGAGTCTTAGATTCTCCTTCAACTCCTTCCATTGGCCTGTTCTCTTCGCCTTGTTGAAGGATTTTCTGGTGGAAGCACGGGATTTGGAAATCTCGTCTCGTCGAGCCTTCTTCCCATCTTTTCATTGTGGGCAGATTTTAATATTTTATGCATTTGTAATATTGTTAATTTATTTATTTTTTTTTATTTGGAACATTTTTAATGTAGCATTCCCCCAAAAATCTGCAACACTTTGTGAATAAATAAATTATTCACTTCCCCCAATTTATATGATAATTATTTTTTTAATTAATTCAAAGATAAATTGTTGTATTATCTGCCTTACAACAAATGTGTAACCAATCACATTACTAATGCTAAGCTAACAGATTTGATTAAAAAATTATCATAGCCTACTATTAGGCAACATATTGCAGATCTTGTGCATATTAATATAAGACCAAATCAAACACTAGAAAACGTTTTCATATTGCCTCACATACATAACATATAATAAGATCACGATTTCTCCTAAGGACCTCATTTTATGACATCCGTGGAATAAACAAAAAGCCTACCAATATAGAGCCGCGTCCAACACAAAATATTTTCCAATTTATATTTAAATCTATGGAATACAACAGAAATACATAAAATCAACCAATTGATTGTCATTCCACAACGACAGAGAATTCAAATGCTTTACAATTTTTATCTTAAAATTGTCCCTCCCCTCCACTCCACTTGCTCCTTTGTGCTAGCTACAAATATAAGGGTGGTGCTTTTATTTTGATTCTCCACTGCCATGTTGAATACTAAATACGTATTGTGCTGGATTTTTAAAAATGCATTACAGCATACACGAGATATTATCGCCCATTTACATCAAAAATTGATATTCGTTTTTCGATTTGCGAATTGTGAAATTGTTCGCCGCCAACGCAAAAAACAAGAGTAAATGAATTGTATCTCACAGTGATCATAAAAAAAATCATAATCATATTAATGCATATTTAATGTATGACACACTTTATGACGTTATGACATGAGATTATATGTGATAAATGCAGAAGCGTACAGGAGGGACGCAGAGGGATATGCCAATAAAATCTCATAATTTCAAATAAAATATATCGTGGACAAATGTGTGAGGTGAATATTAAGAGAGAGAGAGATGTTCATCAGCTGTAGCAGTAGATGATGAGCTGTGATGGTCTGATTGTGGTTGTATGGCTACATTTGCAAATCATAAGTTTTGTTTTGTAAATTAAACAACATTGTTGTAATATCAGTTATGTTGCATACCGTTAGGGGAAGGAGGTTAGTGTTTAGCGTTGCCTATTTATGGGGGATTTGACTGTATTGCCTACTTTAGGGAGTGGAATTTTCTTTATTAATATATTGTTTTACAATACTGGTTTTATCGGAACAAATAAATTGGAACAATAAATCTATTATAAATGTACCGTATTGGGCTATACTTTATACCAAAATATTTTTTTTTTTTTGAAAAAAATCAATTTTTGTGTTCACTTTCTATGAAGTTTTGGGATATTTAACATAGAAAATTAGATAGTAGAAAAAACAGTGATGGTATTAACATTTCTTACTAAACTTTTGTCTCTTATACAATTACGACATTCAATTTTTAATGACTTAATATTTTTCAAACTAAATTACATATTTTATATTATATATTTGTTATAAGTCCTCTTTCTTCGACTTCTTATTAATTTGTAACAATCTTATATACGCACTGCAATTCCCTTTAATTCCCTTTCTCGTAATTGAATGCACCACCTAGTTCGCCAAAAATAGAAATTTCCCTTGAATTCATTGCATTTTCCATTCCGCTGAAATCCTTTTGCACAAGGTCCTTAGAGAAGCAAACGTTGCTAGAACTCAAAAACATAAGTCTTCTTTGTTCGTACAATTATATTTGTGCTACACTCTCTAGTATTCTAGTGACTTACTTTTAGCCAATTATACGAAATAATTGCATACTTTTCGCTGTAACGCAGTTATGTCTTCATTAGAAATGCTCTATAATTTAAAACATCATATTTCTTGCTTTGACACAACTGCTATGCATATTACAGATTTCACCCGCAGACAAAATTTCATAATGTTTGCTCAACGGAATTCATGAGAAAGTTATATGATTTCCAATTTAAAACTATTGCATACATTTTTTTTTTCGTTGACATTTGTCATCATTAGTAAGTTAGTTAGTTGCGTTTCCCTCTAAAATGAGAATATACTTTTCCAATTAAACTACAGAATATATTGGTATTTATTAAAGTTCTTGTTATTTGCATATGTGGAGCATATTTTAAGGCGATTACATGTAATGTCAAATGTGTGATATGTGTTGAAAGTTTTGGTAGTGATGAAATAGAGTTCGATGATTTTTGTTTTATGTAGATCTTAGAAGAAAATGATGTGTTTAGATAGTTCGTTTAATAATATTTTTTAGATATTTTTGTTTATTCAAAATGGTTACTCCCCAAAGTATATAATGGAAAATATTAAGTAGTGCTACTCATCCAATCTTTCAGTCTCTTGTGGGAATAAATATAACTACATTCACTAGACTCTATTACTGCTGCCTTCTTTTACTATTAGAATTTCCTAAGACGTAAAGAGTTACTTAAAACATCATGACCAATTTGCAACATATGCAACATTCATCAACCGCATCCCTCGCATGCTGCATACTTACAGGCTGGCAAAAAACTATTGCATACTTTCTACAACGACGACCATATTTCTTTATCATTAATTTTAACCAACATGACGTCATCATATTTCCCATAACTTTCCGATGATGACTTCAACATTATCTCGATTATAATCTCTTGTAACAAATTGCCAACCAATATCATAATTTTATCAATATTACTGCTCCTTCATAGAAATAAAAGCAAAACTCAACAATTTTGCTTAGCTTCAAGTTTTCTTGCAAATCATTGCAGAAAATTGTGCTACATTTAAACATTATGATAACTTACTTTCTTCCTACCTTTTGCTTTTATTACCTCTATACCCCTGCCTCTCCTCCTTTATTGCTACAAGTATCAGAGCTTCGACTTAGATAAGAAACCATTGGGACGTGGCATCACTCTTCACGTAGCATCACTTACTACATAAGAATGGCAGCATAACTTTAGAGTTACTTAGTTGCTAGTGCGCGCGAAGAACGCACAAGTGGCCGAGAAGAGAAAAATGTGGGAATAAAATGCCATTATCAACTAAAATAAACTGTTTGGACCAACTCATTCAACTAGGAGGTACAATTCATAGAGTGCATCACACACACACACACACACAGCTACAACACACTGCACAGCACATTGTGTAAGATGCCAGCAACATCCTCCTTTGAGGGCGAGGCAACAGCGTGCCAAGGCACGACAAGTAAGTAGTAAATTTTCTACTTCAAATGCCATTAATAAAAATTTCAAAAGTAAGATAAATGATGCTTAAAATAGCAAATGCAAGTTGAGAACATAATTGAAATTATGACAAGCACCTACAGATTGTCAATGAGTAAAAATAAGACAGAAAGAGAGAGCGGGAGTTCTAACAAACATTGGAATCAGAGTAATATGCTCAACAAACACCGAGAAACCGGATGGCGGAAGAGAAGAAATCATTAGCCTAACTTGAGTAGGGAAACGTGTTAGTGAAAACGAGGAGAGGTAAAGGAAGTTTGGTACCTTGTAAACTGAAGCGAAAGTAAAAAACTTTTCATATCACACTTTTCATGCAATATCTTCACTTTTCTATTCATCAAATGATTTAGAACTGGGTTTATTTTGTAGCACTTACAATAAAACTGTTTTACTCCATGGCGTATGATTAACGTGGAATATATTTTATGATAATCATACGCCTCCATGTAGTATGAGAGCATAAAACGTATACGATACTTACTATATACTAAATTACAACTTCAAATCGATATAAAATTATTATGGGATGTAACTTGACAAAACGAATGAAGCATAACTTCTTCTTTTTGGGGCTACTTTCACGTGCAGTTCTTAGAATCGAGTCCCAAAATCATGTGCCAAAAATTGTTAAAGCTAGTTTATTGATATTTGTCATTTTGGATCCTTCTGTGCCATAGTTGAGGGATATGCGATGCATAACCAACAGCTGTGATGCAGCTATGCCAAAAATTAAATGTCTGAAGAAAAGGCGAAAATTTACCAGAGCAAGGAGAACAGGCCTAGCTATTGCTGAACAATCGGCTCACAAGGAAGCAAAAATTAAACTGAAATTGGCCATTGAAAGGAGCAAAGGGAACCAGCTGGAGAAATTGAGAAATGACATTAACAAAAACCCTTGGGGACTCGGGTATAACATAGGCACTCAGAAATTTCTTCCTAAAACTGGAGCTGAGCCAATGGATTGCGAAACTGCAGAGCGTATCGTGGACACTATCTTCCCTGACCATGCGGAACCAAAGGTAGAATTTGAGCTCACAAGTGAATCTCCACGACCCTTCACCGAAGATCAACTCCTCCTAGTAGTAAAATGTTTCAAGAGAAGTAAAGCTCTTCGACCGGACGGAACTTCAGATGACGCTATCAAAGTTATATCTGAAAAACGTCCAGGAAACTCTATTGAAAATGTTCAACCTGTGCTGGGTACCCGGCAACTTTCCAGAAATATGGATAAGTAAAGAAAAAGGAGACCCAACACAGCCTTCAGCATACAGACCACTTTGCATGCTAGATTTTGATGTCCTAGACACGAACATAACGCCGTCAGATATGCTGCAATACTTGACAGCAGGCTAAAATTTAACCACCAAATTAGCTATGCCATCCAGAAAGCTGGGAAAACTATCGGAATGCTTAGCATACTAATGGCAAATATAGGAGGACTAACACAGCTCAAGCGAAAACAATTAATGGATACCACAAACTCTGTGCTTCTATATGATAGCGAAGTGGAAGGTACGTATCTTAAAGCACAGAGTAGACGAAACTTGCTACTGGCCGTGCAAACAACATAAGCGCTAACAGTAGCATCTCACTAGACGCGGTTTGTTTAATAACCAGTACTATTCCCATAGATTTTTTGATTGAGAAGAGAGTAAGAATATGGGCTTAACAAAGGCGAGGCAATAAAGTAGACGTAGGCCAGCTACGTGGTGAAACTCTCAGGAAACTACAAGAGAAATGGAATGACAATACCAAAGGCATATGGACAGCGAATCTTATACCAAGAATAGGTAAGTGGTACAATGTTACTCAAATGGTATCGGTGCACGTTTACTGCCGGAAATACCTATACCAATACCTATATACTAATACCAAGGCTGTTTGTATGGAGACGTAGATATTGACGACGCAGATCATACGTTGGCAGAACGAGAAAATTAAATTGGAACAAGAGATTGGATAAAATGCTGCATGGAAAAGAAAATTGGAAGAAGGTGCCAAAATATGCAGAGAATGTCCTTAAGACGAGAAAGGTTGACTTAGATGAGAGCTTACAAAGTAACTACTGGACGCAGTCCACAGACGTTCGTAGCTAAGCTACCATGAGTGACTATCTTAAGTAGTGTGAGGATAGAGGATGAGGTTTTTTAGTGGAAGAACCACACACCCAATACGACGGCATTTGATGATCTGAAGGGATTTTACCTACGTCTTTAAAAAAAAATATTTGTAATTTGCAAAAAATTTTATATACAAATGGTCCCGGTAGATGGCGCTAGGGTGGATTAAATCGAAAATTTGAATGCATGTACCTATTTAACTGAAATTTAGTATTTATGTTTGTGGAAACTTAAGAACAATTTTTTTGTATAAATTGACCCGGTAGGTGTCGCTAGGGTGAAATTATAATGAAAATTTTAACGAATTAAACAATTTGACTGAAATTTAGAATGCATATTTGTTTTATTATGAGAATTTTTTTGTATATATGGACCCGCAGTTGGTTTGGCTGGGGTTGAATTATTTCGAAAATTTATATCGATTGTCCGATTTTACTTAAACTTAAAATATATGATTTTTTTTGGCATAAGAAAATTTTGAATGTATGTTTGGAACCAGTTGCCGGTTTTTAGCTTATGATACACTTAATTTTTGGAATGTCATTTAGTCACTTTTTTTAACATCATAGTTATTCAGAAGTCTATATATATAAAACAGATGTACATTTTGATGTAACCACTAATTGTGAAAACGGTTGACCCCATTTGTCCCAAAATTTCAGTGAAAGTTGGGGATTGGCTGTAGATGGTCACCCAGACCGCAAAAAGGCTTAAAGAAGAATGACTAACTTTTATAATGGCGCACTTCCTACTGAATTAGAGAGCTTCACAAAGTGGTTTTCCCATTTCCAAATTTTAGGGGACAATAACGAAAATAGGAATAACTGTTGATATCACCCAGACCATACGGTTAATGGGGTTGCTGAGCTTAATGAATGCATTTTTGGAAATTCGTACTCCTTAGGATAAAAAGGGCCAAAGCGCTATCATGGCTCGGACCAAACACCTGAAGTACACTTAGTACACCAACTCAGAAAGTTATATGTCACTCAATCGGCTTGAAATGTGGTTCTAGAATATATGCCTATCAATAAGTAAGTTTTCGTCACATCATGGACTACACTGCTGATCCGTTTTAGCAATTCTTATAATAATATATAATAATCTTTAAGATAGATGAAGAACAGAATTTGTCCGGGAAAACCTCGCCCTTTAAATTGGAATATTTTAGAGGTCAAAGAAATAAACCAATCGTTATTAGATTTCAACTACACTCAACATATTTTACAAAAATTTGGAGGCAGGACGAAGTCTGCCGGGCCAGTTAGTTTTTAATATTTTTAATATTTTAAATTTTCTAAATACTTTTAATATTTTTAATGTTTATAATATTTTTAATATTTTTAATATTTTTAATATTGTTAATGTTTTTAATATTTTTAATGTTTTTAATATTTTTAATATTTTTAATATTTTTAATATTTTTAATATTTTTAATATCTTCTATATATATAAAAATGAAATGGTCCACGTATGTCATACCATCACTTGAGAACGGCTGGAGCGATTTGGCTGATTTTTTTTTTATTTGATTCGAAATTTTCCGTAGATTGTTTGTGTCGAAAAAAATCAAATCCAGGTGGCGCTAGGGTGGATTTATATCGAAAATTTGAATGCATGTACCAATTTAACTGAAATTTTGTATTTATGTTTGTGGAACCTTGAGAAAATTTTTTTTTATAAATTTACCCGGTAGGTGTCGCTATGTTGGAATTATAATGAAAATTTTAACGAATTAAACAATTTGACTGAAATTTAGAATGTATATTTGTTTTATTATGAGAATTTTTTTGTATATATGGATCCGCAGTTGATTTGGCTGGGGTTGAATTATTTCGAAAATTTATATCGATTGTCCGATTTTACTTAAACTTAAAAAATATGATTTTTTTGGCATGAGAAAATTTTGAATATCGATTGTCCGATTTTACTTAAATTTAAAGTATATGATTTTTTTGGCATGAGAAAATTTTAAATGTATGTTTGGAACCAGTTGCCGGTGTTTAGCTTATGATACACTTAATTTTTGGAATGTCATTTAGTCACTTTTTTTAACATCATAGTTATTCAGAAATCTATATATATAAAAAGATGTACATTTTGATGTCACCACTAATTGTGAAAGCGGTTGACCCCATTTGTCCCAAAATGTCAGTGAAAGTTGGGGATTGGCTGTAGATGGTCACCCAGACCGCAAAAAGGCTTAAAGAAGAATGACTAACTTTTATAATGGCGCACTTCCTACAGAATTAGAGAGCTTCGCAAAGTGGTTTTTCCCATTTCGAAATTTTAGGGGACAATAACGAAAATAGGAATAGCTTTTGATATAACCCAGACCATACGGTTAATGGGGTTGCTGAGCCTAATGAAGGCATTTTTGGAAATTCGTACAACTTAGGATAAAAAGGTACAATCACCCAGTACACCAACGCAGAAAGTCTTATGTCACTCAATCGGCTTAAAAATTTGGTTTTAGAATATATGTCTATCAATAAGTAAGTTTTCATCACATCATGGACGACACTGCTGATCCGTTTTAGCAATTCTTATAATAATATATAATAATCTTTAATATATATGAAGAACAGAAGTTGTCCGGGAAACCTCGCCCTTTAAATTGAAATATTTTAGAGGTCAAAGAAATAAACCAATCGGTATTAGATTTCAACTACACTCAACATATTTTACAAAAATTTATGTATAAATGGACCTGGTAGGTGACGCTGGGGTGGAATCATAATGAAAATTGTAAGGAATGGACACGGTGATGTGAATTTAGTGAATATTTTTATTAAAACTTTTCGATTATAATATAGTTTAATAGTCAAGTGTGAATCTCCAAAACGTGTGTACGCGCACAAATCCGAACGACTGCACCAAATTTTCAAAATTGATGGAACGTACGAAAAGGTTTATTAAACCCCTTACTATGGAAAATATATGAGTAAGTGAGGCAAACGAAAGAAGTCCTTCTGTAAGGTGCCGGCGTCAAATGTAGTTGTTTGGCCCATAGAAATGAGACGGATGCATAGAAAAGATTTACCACTGCATTTATGAATATTCCGGCTAAAATTTTATTTTTGAGTAGTAGACGGAATACGCGTTGCGAAATGGTGAGGTTTATCTACAGAGCAGACAAATTCAAGATGAAGATGATAATAAAGAAACGATATATTTATTTTGATCAGTAGGGGATGGAAGGTAGTGTGATACAAATGTATTTTGATCGTGATGAAAGAAATTTTAATACATAGGTAGTACTTACCAATACTCGATCTGAGGACAAAGAGATCATAGCTAAAGTTTTGTTTTGTTTTCCCTATCTTTCTTAATAATTATATTTATTTCAGTATATGTCACTAAACTTATCTTTTACGGCCTGACGGATGTTGATACAACTTTTTCTGATAAAAATAGTTCGTATTATTAGATCTGAACTTCTTTAGCCTTCACTACCATCTACTTCGTGTGAACTTTAAAAAACGTTTAACATGTGAGATTCAGATATAAAATATGGCAAGTGTGTATGAGGCTTCAGTTCTTAGACCATTTTCCCTTAGGACATATTTTATTTGTGTCCATAGAGCTTGGTACAACTCTTTCTTATGCCAATAACTTTGCTGGCAGGACGAAGTTTGCCGGGTCAGCTAGTTTTTAATATTTTTGGAATTTTTATTATTTTTAATTTTTTTGTTTATAATTCTAATATTTTCTATATTTTTAGTACATTTACTAATTTTAATATTTTCTATTTTTTAGTTGCTCTCCCCACCTTATATAACCATCCTTGTTGCAGCAATATTCACAGTGACTTTATATTTTCAGATGCGTAACATTTTATCTTGTGGTATGTCTACTTTTTTCTCTCCGATTATTGCATCTTACGTACGCCAAGAAAAGTGCCACCAACCGTAGTTGAGTAACTAGGATAGCCAACAATGATAATAGATGATACAGTTGAATTACAGCCACTTCTTCTAGGAAATATAAACAATATCCAGGTATACCATAGAACCGCACAATCTCAGCTTGTAGTATTAATAATGTTAAGAAACATTTGAGGATATTACACGCAAAACCTACACATGCGACTGCACACACTATCAAATTAACTTACGGCGGTAACTTGTGCACAACACAGAGGAAAGCTTAAGGATTTCTCATCGCTATGGTCCTTGTTGTCAAGGACAACATCATCATAGTTATTGTCAACGTTGATATTCTTATGTAAGCACTACAACTGGTAGCTACTGCTACTACGACTACTACTTGATGAATTATAATGTGTTTGTATACATAGTTGTAGCGTATATATTTACTGAAATCATGCTATATTATAATTATATAGTTATTTGTTGCAAAGGAATTCACTGAAGTCCTATGGAGAGCCTTTTTGGAGGGTCTATGGTTGGCACAGTACTTGAGCTGAGTTTAATATTTAATGTTGGTAGTTGGGGTTTAAATTTTGTGAATTCAAGGGAATTAGTATGGTATTTATGAGGTTGGTTACTGGAAACTATATTAAATATGCTGCAGATATTTGTAGGTAATATAAATTATGGCAATGTAATATAAATAGACGTCTAATCCAGCTTCCTAGGAAGGTGAAAGGAACTTGAAAGGATGTTTTTACATTACTTCGCTTAAGTAGGTCAACCAGTTGTTAAAATAGCTTAATAATATTTTAGCTATATTTTCAAGGCAAAGTACTATTAAAAAATCCATTCACCACATGCATTTTATTTGTAAACGCCTATAAGTATACAATACATAAGAGTGCTTTGAACACAGTAAAATACGAGTATGCAATTGTATATATAAAATAAACGTTTTCACAATCGGCAGTTAAGGGTTAGTTGCATCGATTTCAACGGCGAGGGGTAAAACTATACGAGTAGACGACAACGTATGCTGACTTCATCTTAAAGATATTTGCAGAAATGTCAACCATTTTTCTGGCTTCTATCGTTTAATATCGTTTATATCTACTCACATCTTTGAGATGACCATTAAAAAGTTTTGTTATTGCCAACAGTTCCCTTTATTGCTAAAGTACTTTCTACGAATATCGCAATATTTTTGCATTTATTTTATTTAGCCAAATAAATGTTGTCCTCCTTTTTACAGCCCCCAAAAGCAGGCTACACATATGACTGCGCAAACACTTGTACGTGAATATTTATTTAAAATTTTTTGTAACACATCTCTTTCATTTACAGTGTTGGTGACTTGAAACTACTACTTACGACAACATTTGTTTCTTGTGATGTCATGCTGCAATATCTACGACGAGAATACTATGGCCCACTTAAAGCTCCCCAAATTGCGCTTTACGCCTACTGTATACTGGAAAACAACCCTCGAGAAGCAAAACAAAAACAAAACCCTATATCATCGATACCAATATCATATTGATAAGTATCACTTACTGTTGATTATCACTTGGGTGATGATACACATGTCAAAGTGTGTGGGGTATCCAAAAACACTGGCAAGGGGAGCCCACAAACACAGCGCGGCATTGGGGTGTGTGGAGTATAAAGGAAGATGAACAGCAGAAAAAAACCGGAAGCCGGAAATGCATGATGTTCTTTATTTGATACGCATTAGAGTGACATATTTAAACATTTTTTGCGGCTTATGGTGCAAATAAGCAACCGTAGAAAATTTAAGGGTGGCATGACTAAACTTAAAGCTTTTGTGAATGTTTTGCTATTATCCGGCCGGCATTAAGACGTGGCGTGGCGGCTGACGGTGGTGGAGAAGGTTTGCACTATTGACTGTGTGTCCAATATTTGCCGGTTTGCAACCCTCCTTTTGCTCTCCCCCCCTATAGCTATTTGCAATGCCTTTGGCCTTGGCTTTTTGTTAGATGTTTTATTTAAGCTTTGACTGCGTGATGATATAGCCGGGATAAGCGGTGGGGGGACTTGGGGGGGAAACGAGTCTCTACTACATAGGCTTATAACTAGTGTGTATAATGAATTGGATTTTGATATCTAAATTAAATCTTTGAGACGAAAGCAATTGGCAACAACAAACAGAAAAAGCAACAAAAAGCAGTAATGGTTTTATGTGGTTGTGAAGACGAGACAGAGAAAATCATTGGTTTTGCAAGTGGCAAAAGACTAAAAAGGGAAATAGTGACAAGGAAGATGCCCAAAAATATGCAGTTAGCTATACATGAAAAGGCTGCCGATGTGGTGGACTTCTAAATATTGATAGACACTTTAATAAAGAACATGAGTTTTAGAGAACATTAAAACTAACTAATTTTAATTATTATTTAAAACTTTGGAAAACTTAATGACAAATATGTATTAACATGAATCCGTAGATGCACAAAAGTATGCAATGCAATCTGTACTGCAAACGCTGCGAATATATACAATTTTTAAATAACGACAGTGACTTAATTAAATCTTCGCGAAGGAAGAAATTCGCAATAACAAAAGGAAAAGGAAACACAAAGCATTGATTTCATCCATAAGTGACAACAGAAGTCAGAGGCCTGAAAGTATGTAATAAGCTGTATTTAAAAAGACTGCCAATGTGGTGGACTTTTACATAATGATTAACACATTAATGTAGAACAGGAGTTTGTGGACATTAAAACTAACTAATTTCCATTATTATTTAAATCTTTATATGAAATACTTAAATACTAATATGTATTAACATGAATCCGTAGATGCCCAAAAGTATGCAATGTAATCGGTTCTGAAAATGCCGCTAATATATACGATTTTTTAATAGCGACAGTGACATAACTTAATTTTCAAGGCGAGAGATATTGAAACAAAAGGAAAAGACAACACAAAGCATTGCTTTCATACATAAATGGCAACAGAAGTCAGACTCCAGAAAGTATGCAATAAACTGTATTTGTAAGAGGCTGCAAATGTGGTGGACTTTTAAATACTGGTAAATACTTCAATGTAGTACAAGAGTTTTAGAGGACGTTAAAACTAACTAATTTCCATTATTATTTGAATCTTTGTATCTAAAACCTTAATACTATATGTATTAACATGAATCCGTAGATACCCAAAAGTATGCAATGCAATCTGTGTTGGAAATGCTGCGAATATATAGGATTTTTAAATAGCGTCAGTGACTTAACTTAATCTTCGAGGCGAAAGATATTGAAACAAAAGAAAAAGTAAACACAAGGCATTGCTTTCATACATAGATGGCAACAGAAGCCATACGCTTGAAAGTATGCAATAAGCTGTATTTAAAGAGGCGGCTCTATGAAATAAGGCCTCAAGAAATAAGGCCCCAAAACAAAAATGAAATAACATAACAATAACATAGTGAAATATGCGGTGTTATTTCATTTTTTTGGGACTTTATTTTACTTATGTTTTGGGGCCTTATTTCGGTATGAAATAAAGGAGGTATCATTTCTTACGACCCAAAAGCGTAACTCATAGAAGGAGTCTCTTTAGACCCTAAGTTTCCTTGAACCAAATTCGATTCATGACTTTTTAAATCGTTTGAGCCATATCCATCTGTCTGTATGTCTGTCTGGCTGTCCGGTAGGTACGCACGATAACTTTCGAAAGACGCAACAAAATGTTTTTTCACAAAAGTACTTATTCTGTATTTCTTAAAGCTATAACAGGATACAGTTTTAGAGAAAAACTAAAGGGTTAGCCATGCCCCTTCTGGTACCTTCCATACTAATGTACCAATCGAGTAATCATACCAATACCTCCTAGGGCAACTGTGAACAAATTCTGTACCTAGGAGAGCTATAATAGGATAAAGTTTGGAGAAAAAACTGAAAGTTCAGACACAACCCTTCTGGTACCTCCCATACAGTTGAACCACTCCGCCTACTTTAGAAATCAGGTAAAAATATCAGTAGACTTAAAGCGATCGCGCCCAAATTCTGTATTTAGTAAAGCTATAACAGGATAAAGTATTGGAAAAACTGAAAATCTACCTACGGCCCTTCTGGTACCTCCCATACAAATGTACCTTACCGCCCACTTCAGTGATGGAGTAATAATATCAATAAATCCAAAACTCGCGCCCCTGTTTTATGTTTCGTAAAGCTATAACAGGATATAGTTTTGGAGAAAAACTGTATGTTAGCCTTGCCCTTTCTGGTACCTCCCATATAAATGTACCGCACCGCCCACTTAAGAAATATAGTAATCATATCAATGCCCCCTAGGGCGACCGTGCCCAAATTCTGTATTTCGTAAAGCTATAACAGGATAAACTTTCGGAGAAAAAACTGAAAGTTCAAACACACCACCTTTGGTAATTAATATAAACGACAAATAATTAATAGCGATTAATTGGAAACAATTAATCGATTAATCGATATTTTCACCTTAAATTCAAAATTTTCATAAATAAAAAAATATTATTTAATTAATTACAAAATTTTCTGCTTTTACAATTTACTAAAAAAGAATTTATTTGTTTAGTACAAAATTTAAAAAAAGGAGCTTTGATAGCCGTTTCGTGGTTAATCTTTTCCGTTTTTCCATTACTATTGCACCCGCTGTGGAAAAAAGCCGCTCTGATGGTACAGATGTACTAATCAAAAACAATATTTTTGTACAAGAGAGTACAGCTTAGGGTAGACCGATTTCATTTCTTCCCATTGCGCTTAAATTGTAGTAATGGATCATTGAAAAAGAAGCTTCGTTCTTCTTGAGGAAGTGTTGAGTCATTGTCCTTCCTTTTTCGTGTGTGGGCTTAAGTTTTATGGTGCGTCTATAAATCAAATTCAGCATCACCAGCAGATGACGTTTCACTGCCGCTCCCAATGCTGTTAATAACTAGGGTTGCAGTTCTAGGTCTTTCGTCGTCAGCCGTCAAAACTCAATGAATATACTTGGCGGCTGGCGAGGAATCTTTTTTGTTCCTTGATGTCTATCGATTATTATTTGGAATAATCGATTAATTCAATTAATCGAAGAAGAATTCACGATACAATTGAATCGTTAATTGAAGAAACTAATCGATTATTACCAATTTTTGGATTAATCGTGCCATCACTACTAATATGGGTATATAGGACACTCTCAGGCCTCCAAGTATAAATATAGAGATTTGGAGTATAAGTCAGCATCGCACTGCTATTAACTTTACTCCAGTTACACTCACAGGACAAGCACAAACTTTTGGAATATAACTGCAGATGCAATTATGTCATATCAACCACAATAGTCAACCCAACACCCAGAATTTTGTTTCTTTAAAAACATATCCCATGTGCTATTTAAAAATCAATTTTCATGATTTTTATTGAATTTTTGTCGTATGTTAACTCGGTATTTGTCAACTAATTATATTTTTGTGTTAGTTGTAACTACAGCTTTTCTAAAATTACCCCACCCTAAAAACATGCTGTAGATATATAACTCATTACAACCCCCCGATGGTATGCCACACTTTTTTCGGTTTTAAGTCAAAAAATCTCATAACGTTAAATGCAAATTTGCATTTTCATTTGCAACTTTTACTAAAACAAATATAAAACAAATAATAATTATAACAAAATATTAAAAACCAAAACCACGATTATGCCTCAAAACCTCAAAAAATAATTATAAATATTTTCTATAAAATGAATTGGTGCATGTCCATGGAAGAGTGATAACCACACAAACAAAATTGAGGGCAACTGGTACAATAAGTGATTGTTGCAGTTCTTATTGTTTAATTTAAATAAATATTTTATGCAGTTTTACTATATCTCCAAACGTTTACGCTCCACAAGCGCGAAAATAATGATACATATGTAGTATAATTTAATTATTAGTAAATTTTCTTATAGGATGAAGGTTTTCAGTCACTTGACTTGAATTACTGTTTTTGTTTTTTACAACAACATTCTCCACCAGCTGTTTACCATTTATTGAAGCATATTGAAAAAGCTGGACCAAATCCTGATTGTCCTTTTAAATAATAATGACCTTTCCGCGGCTAAACTTCAATATGACCATCTATAATGTATTCAAATCACAAGTCTCATTATCAGCACCTTCATCTATACCACGACACAATAAGCGGGATATTTCTTGGGCCACCCATCATCATCGCCATCATTAGCTTTCTTTTGCCTCAACATATCAGCTTCATTATACTCAGCATACGCCTGGGCTGTATTCATCATAGCATCGCTGTCGTTTGCTATCAATGTAAAGTTATAATTTGAAAACAACTTTTTGACAGTTTTATTTGCTGATTTTTTATATGAGTCTGAGTTTGTAATGGTGGCGCGATACAAGAAGCCCGAAAACAACAACAACAGCAGCAGCAATTTAGCTGAGAATTTCTTTGCCCGTATTGAGGAGTTTTTCGAGCATCAGCCGACGACGACGGCGACGAAAAAAACTTGAGAAATCTTTAATAAAGCACGCGTGTCATATATGACAAGTTGCAAGTACACGAAACTGACAAGCAATCACCAACATGTCAATCATTGCCACAACAACCACGACTGAGGCGGACAAAAAAAACAACAAAGTTTCGCGTGTACAGCGATAAGTGAACAGCAACAGCAATTCCGTAGATATCCTAAGAAAGAAGACCTGAATACACGCAGCAGCAACAGCAACACCCACACATTCACAAACACACACACTAAAACCAAACAAACATACATACATGAGACCTGAGAAAATCTAGCCTAAAAGAAGGAAAATCCGTAAATAAAACGCAAAAAAAACGGGAAATATCGTATGTCAACATTTTCTTGCCATCACTACTAAATTCATGAATGAAAACAAGAAAAAGAAAGAAATTTTCCTTGTCGTTTGCTAAAGATTGGGAAAATCAGAGCAAGCTTAGGCGGCGGCGTTCGAGTTGATTGTATTGAATGTGGCAAATAATGCATATTCATTTTTTGACAAGTTCAATTTCGTCACATGACAGAAACGATGAAATGTCATTTCTTTAGATGATTACACCCAACCATCACCACCACCACCACCCAACTCTGGCTGTTGTCAGTGTGAAAATCTTAATATTCCAATAAGGGTGTGAGTTGTTTAAGATAATCATCGCTCTCTCTTTCATTTTTCTTGGCCAAAGCTGGAAAGCAATAAAGAAGAAATTTTTCTGGCTAGTCTGGTCAATTGCAATTAAGATGTAGGATACACATACATATATACCAATAATAACAACCACTACAGTGTTGTTTTCATTTACGCTTTACTAGCAAGTCTTTATAGCTTTGTCAACTTCCGCCGGATGTGGTAGTGTTGCATACGAGTAATGTGTTTAAGCGGAAGTAATAGCAGCCACAGCTAAATGACAACACATCGTCGCACACTCTCAGAACAATGTATGGTCATTGCATCTACCAATGTAGTCTTATCCATAGGGGGAAGCTAGTCTGAGAGATGTACAGCGGAAAAGGGCCAAAAGCATTAGAAGCAAATAGAAAATAAAGTATAATTCTTATTTTTTACTTAAGTCGTAGAGGTATGAAGAGTTCTCAGTTATGAAAAGGGAAAGGAGATCGATATACTGCGCAGTAGAACCATGTGAAGTTACTTTAAAACAAGTACAGAAATTTCTGTCAGGTAAAATGAGTGAAAAATACCCTCACATTAGTTGTGCTAATGTTTAACTCTTGAGTTATTGAAATTAACCGAATTTTTAATGAAATTACTTATGTATTATTATTTACATGCTTGTGGAGCATAAATGGTTGGAGACAGGACAGGCCAGACGAAATATATGGTAAAACCATAGAAAGATTGCAGAGAAGATTACACATTACAACACATGATTTTGGGACTCAATTCTGAGAACTGCACGTGAAAGTAGCCCCTAAAAGAAGAAGTTATGAAGAAGAAGTAAGTAAGTATCGTATAGGGGAATTTGTCACGATTTAGGCTCTTTTGTATGACATGACATAAATACTATATGGTTTGGGCGGTACCAGATGGATATGGGAGATAACAGATGGGACGTGGCTAGTAGAGTATCCAATTAATCGGGTTTAGGTTTTGTTCGAAAAAAATTAATCGTTTTTGGGATTTTTAATTTGCTCGATTAATAGATTAAGGTTTTTAAAATGCTCGAATAATTCGATTAATCGAATAACTCGAATAATTTCTGTATATCTGTATACCTTACGTGAAAAATAAACAAATTTAATGTAGGCGTTAAATTTTATTAATAAAAAACATAAAAATAATAATTAAACATAAAAACAAACGTAAAATAATAATTCATGTGAATTCAAAAACGTTTAATAAAAATAATAATTAATTAGGTACATACAAAATGAGATCTTTTTAGTTTTAAAAGTTTTTAGTCACATCTTCTAAAATAATCTTTTAAAAATAATATGAAATTAAGATGCTGAACTTTAAGTCGATTTTTTTGTTTCCTTTTAATGAAGCTTGACTTTGAAAACACCCTTTCAATTAAAGTAGATGTTGGCGAGACTGAAAGAATTGCATTGAAAAGTTTTTAAAGTTTTTTTTTGTTTTTTTTTTTGTTTTTTTTTTTTTGTTTTATCTAAATACAGAAAATGATCAATTACACAGTGCAACATTTCTAAGGTCATCGTCTGGTGCCGCCTTCGTAGCCAGATATTTTTGAAGTATATACCGAGACTAAAAAAATCCCCAAAGGATTTGGCCCCATTACATCGAAACATTTTTTTATGGATACTCCAATATTTTCACCCCAACACAATTTTTTTATCATTTGTACAGAGTCCATATTTCATAAATTGTTCGGAATTCTTTCCTTTCGCCTTCGGCAAAGTTGTAGATCTAAACCAGAGCAAAAAAAGTCTCAAACAGACCGACCCAAAAAAATTGCATCCAGTGCATGAAAATTGCAAAAATATGGGAAAAAAAGAAATTTTTTTATGAAGTTTTCCACACAAAATGTCTTTCGTTGTACTCCGTGGCGTATGATTTATGTGGAATATTACATATTATAATCATAATTTTATGGTGAAAATATCATGAAAAAATAGCCTTTTTCCCATATTCTTATAATTTTCATGCACTAGATGCAATTTTTTCGGGTCAGTCTATTTGAGACTTTTTTTGCTCTGGTTTAGAACAACTTTGCCGAAGACGAAAAGCAAAAATTCCGAACAGTTTATGAAATATGGACTCCCTAAAAATGGTCAAAAAATCGTATGGCGGTGAAAATATTGGAGTATCCATAAAAAAATGTTTCGATGTAATGGGGCCAAATTCTTTGGGGATTTTTTTAGTCTCGGTATATACTTCTAAAATAGCTGGGTACGAAGGCGGCACCAATTTATGTGTTGCATTGTGTTATATAACAGTTTCTCCTTCTTCTTCTTTACTGGCAGCAACAACAGAAGTTCATCTATCAGTAGCCGCACGTAGAAAACCATTCCAAGCGCTTCGGTCTTTTGCGCTCCGTAGATAGTTCGTCATACCAAGCTTACTTAACATTTCCGTCACCTGGTCTATCCATCGGAGTTTTGGTCGCCCCCTCCTGCGCCGCCCATCGAGTTTATTGCCGAAGACTTTTCGAGCCGGAGCGTTATCGTCCATTCGTACAACGTGTCCAAGCCAGCGCATTCGGTCTATTTGAACGCGCTTGACCACGTCGATGTCGTTGTACAGCTCATACAGCTCATGATTCATTCGACGACGGTACTCGCCGTTCACGATGATGGGTCCAAATATTTTGCGGAGTATTTTTCTCTCGAAGACTCCCAGAATAGATTGATTCGCTTGTGTCATTACCCATGATTCTGCGCTGTAGAGCAAGGCAGGTAGGATCAGAGTCTGGTAGAGCTGGATCTTTGTTTTTCGAGAGAGCGCTTTGTCGTTAAATCGCTTGCTTAGCGCATAGAAGCAGCGGTTTGCGATCAATACTCGTCTTTTGATTTCGAGGCTGACATTATTATTTTTGTTTATGGCGGAGCCAAGGTAGACAAAATCATCTACCACTTCAAAATTATAGTTGTCAACGTTCACGCAGCGTCCCAGACGACTGGACTCTTTGTTCGTTGAAACAAATAACTTGGTTTTGTCCTCGTTTATCACCAGACCCACTTCAGCCGACTGCTTTTCAATGCTCGAAAAAGCCGCAGTAACATCTCGCAATCCACGTCCAATAATATCGATATCATCAGCATACGCGAGCAACATGTGGCTTTTGTTAAATATGGTGCCATTCCTGTTTACTTCTGCTTTCCGCATGATCATCTCCATTACGATGTTAAAGAGATCGCAGGACAGACTATCGCCTTGTCTAAAGCCTCGCTTAGTAGAAAATGGCTCTGACAGATTTTTGCCAATTTTCACTGAATACTTCGTGTCAGTCAGTGTCATCCCGCAGAGTCGAATAAGTTTTGCGGGGATACCAAACTCAACCATAGCATCCAACAATTTCTGTCGTATCGGACTGTCAAATGCAGCTTTGTAATCGATGAACAGATGGTAGGTATCGATCTGCATTTCTTGGGTCTTCTCCAGGATTTGTCGTAGCGTGAATATCTGGTCGGTGGTGGATTTACCAGGTCTAAAGCCACACTGATAAGGTCCAATCAGGTTCGCCAGGAGGGGCTTTAGTCTTTCACATAACACACTAGACAGGACCTTGTATGCGATGGGTAAAAGGCTAATCCCGCGATAGTTGGTACACACACTAGGGTCGCCTTTCTTAAGCACGGGACATAGGACACTCAGATTCCAATCATCGGGCATGCATTCCCTGAGCCAAATCGTGTTTATGAGCTGGTGCATGCATGTTACCAGGTCATCGCCGCCGGCTTTAAAGAGCTCTGCCGGCAGTCCATCGGCTCCCGCAGCTTTATTATTTTTAAGCCGGGAAATTGCCGTGCTGATCTCGTTTTGGCTCGGTGGTGGACAATCTACTCCATCGTCGATGATTGGTGCGATTCCGTCACTTATGCTGCCTTCGGGAACGAGAAGAGATTGAAAGTGTTCCCTCCATATTTGCAGCACACTTTGAGTGTCCGTGACCAGATTTCCGTCTCTGTCCTTACAGGTGGGGATCCCTGTTCCAAAACCTTTACTTTTTACCTTTTGGTAGAACTTTCGGGCCTCACCTCTACCCCTGTAGTTTTCGATATCCTGGCTCTCTCTTTTCTTCCACAGACGCTTTTTCCGTCTGAACAGGCGTTTCATCTTCCTCCTTTTCTCTTTATAACGCTCCGTCACCGCACGCGTCGCCATTGGCTGCAGTTTGGCCTTGTATGCAGCATCCATTTCCTCAGATATTTCGCGACATTCGTCATCGTACCAGGGCTTGTCTGAGCGTGGTTTTTCATAACCCAGTACGGTTGTTGCGGCAGTGGTCATAGAATTCGCAATATGCTGACCCTGCAAGAGCATCTTCCCTTCCTATTTTAGCATTAAAATCTCCCAGAACAATTTTAATGTCATGTGCAGGGCAGCGGTCATATATATCCTCCAGGCGCTCATAGAATGCATCTTTGATGTCATCGTCTTTGTCTTCCGTCGGGGCGTGTACACAAATCAGCGTAATGTTAAAATATTTCGCCCGGATGCGAATGGTGGCTATACGGTCATTTACAGGGTTAAACCGCGAGACCAGGTGTCGAAGTCTCTTGCCGACTATGAAACCACATCCAAATTCGTGTCTTTCTGCATGGCAGCTGTAAAAGATGTCACAGTTCTTCTGTCGTGTGCATCCCTGTCCCGTCCATCTCATTTCCTGTATGGCGGTGATGTCAGCCTTGTATTTGTCGAGGACATCCGCCAGTTGGATAGAGGCACCATCTCTGTATAGAGTTCGGACATTCCAGGTGCATATCCTTAAATCATGGTCCTTATATCGTTTGCGGGGGTCGTCAACATTTGGGGGGGTTCTTGTTTTTCGTTTTCTTCGTGTTTTCATAATAAATTTTTGTTTAAGGAGAGTGGCTTATTAGGCCACCGCTCCCGATCTTAGTTTCTTGGGGCTGCCAAAACCACTAAGAGAGCCTGTGTTGAGTTTCAGTAACTTCTGTTACCTACTTCCTAAGACGCATCGGTGGTAGCATGCCGATTAGGTTACTACAGTTTACATTCGATTTTTTTTAAATATTGAATATTTTTTATAGTATCGTTCAATTCCAGTAAAAGATCATTTTCATTGATATCAATTATTTACTCTTCTTCTTCCAAAACAATATCATCATATGATATATTTTGATTAGCTTCATTGTGAAATAACCGATCATACATTTTCGAGGCAAAGTATATTGTTTCCGTTTTGGAGCTATATTTTAAAAAGTTATCATTTATGGGGAATGTTGCCGAGTGAAGGTATAAAACAAGTGTGTTAAGTACTTTTGTTCGTCTATCATTTATTTCAGACTTAAGGTGAAAAGTCAAATCCTTTGAAAACAAATTATTTGCCTTGTCTAAATTGTTAATTAAAAATTTTATAATACCTTCCAATTCAATTAATGTTGCAGAATCTTTGCTGAGCTCTTTAATAGCCACATCAAGTGGTCGTAAAGTATTACTCAATGCTGATAATATCTTTATTTCTTTGTCTGTAAAAACTGGCATACCAAAATCTGATAATGCATCGGCTAGGCCAGGCCGATCCGCCACAGTATTAAATTTATATAAAGAAGAATTTATTCAAAAAAATTTAAATCGATTAATCGGTTAAAATTGATCGATTATTCGTTAATCGAAATTAACTATTTTTTCTTAATCGAAAAATTATTCGAAAAAAATTCTTCGATTAATCGAGCAACGATTAGGCTTGGCTAGACTTTCAGTTTTTTCCTCCAAAACTTTATCCTAATATAGTTGTATTAATATTATTGTTCGATTTCTAAAGTGGGCGGAGTGGTACATTTTTATGGGAGGTACTAAAAGGGGCGTGGTTATACTACCAGGATTTTTCCTCCAAAACTTTATCCTGATAGCTTATTAACTACAGAATTTGTGCACAATCGCGTTGTGTGTTGATGTGTTGATATTATTAATCGATTTCTAAAGTGGGCAGAATGGTACATTTGTATGGGAGGTAACGGAAGGGGCGTGGCAATGTAGCCCATTTGCAATACCGTAAGTAGTTTTGGAGGAATAATAACCTATGCCTATGTTTCAAAAAAATTGGTTTCGTCATTCAAAAGTTATTGTGAGTACCAGCCGGACAGACAGACAGACCTTATATATGTAACAGTTTTGGGTTGTATCAAATAACAAACAATTTTTTTTTGCTTGTTGGGACAATAAAATTACTTTTTGGTACAAAATGTTACTATTTGTTACAATAAAAGAAAAGTAGTTTGTGGTACAATAAAAGTACATGTCGGTACGACGAAAGAACTTTTTCTCACTATAAAATTACTTTCCCATACAAAAAAAGTACCTTATGGTACCACAAAAAAGGCTTGTCTGTACAATTATAGTACTCCGTGGTAAATTAAATGTACTTGTTGATGCAATAAAAGTACTTTTTGGTACAATAAAAGTACATTTTAGTACAACAGAAGTACTTTCAGGTGGAAGGAAAGTAGTCTTTGATATAGTAAGAGTCATTTATGGTACATTAAAAGTACTTATTGACACAAAAAAGTAAACACTTGTTCATACAACAAAAGTACTTATTGGTACTATAAAAGTACCTGTCTAACAATAAAAATACATTTTGATACAACAAAAGTATTTATTGGTACTATAAAAGTACTTGGCAGAACAATAAAATTATTTCTTGGTACATTAACAGTACTTTGGATGCAAGAAGAGAAGTTTTGGGAACATTAAAAATACGTTGTGGTACAAGAAAAGTACTTTTTGGTACCATAAAACTAAATTTTGGTACATTAAAAGTACTTTTGGCTATATTAAAAGACTTATATAAAAGTATTTGCCGATACAGAAAAAACACTTAATGATACAACAAAAGTACTTATAATATATTGTAAAAGTACTCGTTGGTACAATAAAAGTACTCGTCGGTACAGTAAAAGTACTTCTTGGTACATTAAAAGTACCTCTGATACAAAAAAAAGTAATTTTGGGTACAATAAAAGGATATATTGGTACAAGGAATGTACTTTTTGTTACAGTAATAGTACTTTTTTATACATTCAAGCACTTCTTGTTACAATAAAAGTAGTTGTGGTACAATAAAGGACTTTTGGCACCTAAAAGTAAATTTTGTGCAATATTTTGATACAAAAAAAAAATAATTTCGGGTACAATACAAGGACATTTTGGTACAAGGAAAGTTGATTTCGGTGCAGTAAAACACTTTTTTATTAATTAATTAAAGTACGTCTTAGTACAATAATAGTACATTTGAAACAATTATAGTACTTGTTTGTGCAACAACAGCACTTTTCTTGTAGAACAGCAGTTCTTTTTTGTACGATAAATGTACTTTTTAGCACATTAAAAGTACTTGGCCCATTACTAGTATTTCTTGGGTAAATAAAAGTACTTCTTGGTACAATCAACGTACGTCTTAGTAGATTCGGGAGATCCGTGGTTCGATTCCAGGCTCCAGTCATCTACATTTTTCTTTGTCGATAGCAACTTCGCATTATAATTGTCGAGGCAATCGGCATGTCTGGTAAAAGCTTCTTTAACAGTGACGTTCGCATTCATCGATAAACAAGTAGGTGCCGTTTGTTGTGAATCTAAAAAAGAAAGCGTGTTAATTGACAACAACGCGAGAAGTATTCCATACTTCATTGATGGTGTGTAAAGGGAAATTAAGTTTTTATACCATCACCCTTAGGGATGAGGGTATATATCATTCAATACGACCCAAAAGTCTAACACATAGGAGTGTTTAGACCCTAGGTTTCTTTGAACCAAACTCGATTCATGACTTTTTATGTCGTTCGAGCCATGTCCGTCTGTCTGTCCGGCTGCTACGCACGATATCTTTCGAAAGACGCAACCAAATATTTTGAAATTTTGCACTAGTTAATAATATCAATAAATCCAACGCGATCGTACCCAAATTCTGTATTTTATAAAGCTATAGCAGGATACAGTTTTTGAGAAAAAAACTGGAAGTCTAGCCACGCCCCTTCTGGTACCTCCCATACAAATGTACCTTGCCGCCCACTTTAGATATAGAGTTATAATATCAATAAATCCAACGCGATTGTACCCAAATTCTATATTTTGTAAAGCTATAGCAGGATACAGTTTTAAAAAAAAATCTGGAAGTCTAGGCACGCCCCTTCTGGTACCTTCCATACAAATGTACCACTCCGCCCACTTTAGAGATGGAGTAATAATATCATCATCATATTGTGCCCAAATTCTGTATTTTGCTAAGTTATAGCTGGAAAAGTTTTGGAGAAAAAAACTGGAAGTTTAGCTGCGACTCTTCTGGTACCTCCCATTCAAATGTACCTCTCCGCCCACATTAGGAATCGAGTAATAATATCAATATAATAGAAAATTTAATGTTTTACTGAAGGTGATGGTATAGTAAGTCTGGTTGCCCGACTGAAACTTTCTTACTGGTTTTTAATAAGATATTGAACATATCTCTTATGCAGGGGTACCATATTAACTTGACATATGTCAAGGCGTGTACTCCATTCTGAGATGAGCATTATCGGACAAAAACTACTCCTACCTCCCATAAAAACTCTCTTTACAGCCTTAATTTAAGAGCTATCGAGCTGAATTGTGATATACAAGCCAATATCCTCAAAGCGGGAGTAAAATTCTAAGATGAGCACAATCGTACAAAACCTACTCACACCTCCCATACGAAACTTCCCATTTTTGGGGGTTAGGAAATGCATTACGGTATTCATATAGACAATTTTATTTATATATACGATTATTAGCTCAGTATTTGACATTTCAAAAAAAAAAAAAAATTTGACAAAAAATGGATGTAAGAGGCTAAAATTAACGTCCTCTCATACAAACTCCTCCCTTTTTGCGGTACAAAGTTTAATAAAATATAGTTGCAAGGCAAATAATAAATTGTATCACTATTTTTACAAATGCTGAAGGGTATCTGAGTGTCTGTACAGCCGAATATAATAACATTCTTAGTTATTTTTCATATGATAGTAAAACACTCCTTCTTTACGTGGGGACAATAATTATTATTTATATAAACATATATTTGAGTGAGTTACTATCGGCTTGATAGGAAGAATCAAATAGATATGGTCTCTCATATTATAATGGAAAAAGCCTCGTAACTAAGTACCTGCAGACTTGGTTTCACCCTTGTTTTTCTTTCATAGGTCATCTCCTTTTATATGTTGTTAATGCAACATCACATCAACCAAAAGGATGCATTGATGCACAATGAGAATCACGAGTCTCGGGTGGTGTCAAGAGGGCACCTAGCTCCATAACTCGAACATCGAACTTTCGATTTACCTTCGTACTTGTATGTTTAACCATATCTACTACGAGGTTCAAACAAAATTTAATCTTTACCCATTCCACGAAAAAAGGTCTTTACACCGTTTTTACCGCTTCATAATCTGAAAGTGGTCCACCGCTGTTTCTCTCGGGTACTCGGGATCGATTTGATTTATCTCCATCTTTCACAAATCTGCATCGAAGTTAAAGTGATTCTTTTAGAATGAAACATGCGTTCTTGTGTTTTGTTAGATTAGCTTTTCATCTAGATTCACCGTGCACTGCTACTAGTCCACTGACAAAAGATTAAGTACCTCACACAAAAACAATTTTAAGCCAAATGCAAATATTAACGCAACGTCCTGTAGACCTGACACATCTATTCATGACATAATGGTTTAATATTTAATTGAAAATGCTGAAAGGTTTTTCACATCCACAGCCACATCCACATCGTTTCATAATTAGTTTTTCTGCATACACACATTACTGCGTTTTGTAATTAAAACATTCATTCACTGGTACTTTGATTATTCGCATGTGTCAATGGGTATTGTAAGTAATAAGTATTTATGCGATTACACGTTTTTGTCGTCCTCTCCCTACGAATGAGTGAGTGAGTGAGTGAGTGAGTGAGCAAGTGAGTGAATCAGCCAATTTTACCACGTAAATATTGAATAGTAATAAATAGTTTCTGCCCCGATATTTTACAAACGTGAGAGAGTTAAATTCATTTATAGCTTTCTATATGAATAATCGATGTGCGTGTGTATTGTAATTACTATGTGCGGATTTACAGATCGATATTTAATTAAGTGTACGACTATTGATGATTTCATTAACAGTCATAACTATATAAAGCGGGGTAAGCATGGCAAAAAAAACAATATGATTTAAATGGAATAAACACAATATTGAAAAATGTGCATAATGTAGAGCCAGAGCACTGTGCAGTTGTTGGCTTGTTAGCTATGATTGATGGCAAAATGGTAAAAAGTGGAGAAAATGTGTTAAAAACTATTATCCATAGTGTAGACAAGTTATTAAAAAATATATAACACATTTACTATGTATTTTGTATTCATATATATACATATATATGGAAATCTATTGCTTTACACTCGTATATTAATGATTAAATAGTTAAGTTCTTTTGTACGGCATTCTAGTTATCATGGCTATTAACAGACTGCTTTACTGCTGTTTGTTAACTACTATTATATGTTTTTTGTTCTGTTTGTTAAATGTTTAACAAAGCTTTGCAATCTGTAGCGATTTTGTATAATTAATTGTAATTAATACTTTATTTATTAAGAGCTTTGCTGTTTTTTGTTTGCTATGGCAATAAGAGCTATTCGTTATGAGGCTGTTAATGTAGATTTTGTATGTAAAAATGTTGTGTTTTAAAGTGGTTTTCTAGATAGTGAAGGGTTTTTTTATATAGGAAACTGTGATATAATTTGTTTGTAAAGAAAACTATTTGGATTTGGTTTAAAAATCGTTTTGCTAAAGAGTTAATAATATTTCAATTGTACGCATGATTAATATTAATTGAGCATATGTATTGACTGTTACCTAACGTATGATTAATATTAATTTTGAAGATATGCAGCGTATGCTTAATTTTAATTTCGTAACCATTCATATAGCCTCAAATAAGACCGCAGATAAAATTGTTTATCTTGCTCTAATTTTTTATTATTGAAGTCATTTGAAGTAAACTGACTGTTTGTCTATTGCCATCAAAAGCAAATGATATTCCTGGAGCATGTGTTAAAATTATAAGTATGATTGATATAAATTATCTTTGGCACATATGAAGTAATTATACGTATGATAGATATAATGTATAAAGCAATTGATAATCCTGGTACATGTGTCAAAATAATACGTATGAGTGATATAAATTATCTTTGGCACAAGTATATAATCATACGTATGATTGATACAATTTGGAAGCAATTGATATTCCTGGTTAATATAATTTAGAAAACAATTGATATTCTTGGTACGTAAAATTATACGTATGATTGATATAAATTATCTTTGGCACAAATAAAATATTAATACGTATGATTAATATAATTAAGAAAACAATTGATATTGCTGGTACATGTGTTAAAATTATACGTATGATTGATATAAATTTTCTTTGGCACAAGATAAATAATTATACGTATGGTTGATATAATTTAGAAAACAATTGATATTCTTGGTACATGTGTAAAATTATAGGTATGATTGATATAAATTATCTTTGGCACAAGTAATTTAATCATACGTATTGATATAATGTAGAAGCAATTGATATTTCTGGTACATGTGTTAAAATCATACGTATGATTGATATACATTTTCGTTGGCACAAGATAAATAATTATACGTATGATTAATATAATTTAGAAAGCAATTGATATTCCTGGTACATGTGTTAAAATCATACGTATGATTGATATACATTTTCGTTGGCACAAGATAAATAATTATACGTATGATTAATATAATTTAGAAAACAATTGATATTCCTGGTACATGTGTCAAAATAATACGTATGATTGATATAAATTATCTTTAGCACATGTGAAATAGTTATACATATGTATGATTGACATAGTTTTGAAAGCAATTGATATTCCTGGCACATGTGTTAAATTATACGTATGATTGATATAATTTTGAAAATAATGGATATTCCTTGGACATGTGTTTAAATTATACGTATGATTGATATAAATTATCTTTGGCACACGTGAAGTAATTATACGTATGATTGATATAATTTAGAAAACAATTGATATTCCTGGTACATGTGTTAAAATTATACGTATGATTGATATAATTTAGAAAGCAATTGATATTTCTGGTACATGTGTTAAAATTATACGTATGATTGATATAAATTATCTTTGGCACATGTGAAATAAGCATACGTATGATTGATATAATTTTGAAAACAATGGATATCCCTTGGACATGTATTAAAACTATACGTATGATTGATATAAATTATCTTTGGCACACGTGAAGTAATTATACGTATGATTGATATAATTTATAAAGAAATTGATATTCCTGGTACATGTGTTAAAATTTTACGTATGATTGATATAAATTATCTTTGGCACAATTAATAAAATCATACGTATGATTGATATAATTTAGAAAGCAAGTGATATTCTTGGTACATGTTTTAAAATTATACATATGATTGATATAAATTATCTTTGGCACAAGTAATCTAATCATACGTATGATTGATATAATATAGAAGCAATTGATATTCCTGGTACATGTGTCAAAATAATACGTATGATTGATATAAATTATCTTTAGCACATGTGAAATAGTTATACATATGATTGACATAGTTTTGAAAGCAATTGATATTCCTGGTATATGTTTTACAATTATACGTATGATTGATGTTGAAGCCATGTTCAACAGTTGACCAGGAGTCCCCCTGACTCCGAAGAGGGTTAAGATTAAAGAGTTAAATGCTTATTTTTGTTCTCAAATTCGAATATTCTCAATTTAGCACATACTCTCTTTAGAGAACAGTTTCTTTATATACGTACATATTTTAGTACATATTTTTTTTATATTTTTCAATTTCATCTACATACGTTAAACAAATGCATAACGGTAGGACCGTTCTAGTTAAAATTGTCATTTAGTATTTTAGTCTTTAAGAAGATCTCAATAAAGCAAGAAGCTTAAATTTGTACTCCCAAGAAATTTGAGAAAGAGTTTCATTTTTTGGGAATCAACTTTAGAACTTTTGAATTCCTGTCAGAAGTCTCTTCATGGTCCTTCGAGCAATCCTAGCGGAGTCTAGGTTTGGATAAAATCAGTGGACGCAACCAAAGTCGTCAACAACTTGGAGTCCCCCTGACTCATTTCCATTATAATGGTGCTGAGCCCGTTCTTATAGACATCAGCAGAAACAACAACAAAAAGCTATAATATCAACAACCGATTGCTGGCAAACACATCACTGGAAGCCCACAATAAAGATCATCGTAAGAGAGTTCAACTTAACGAGAGAAACAAAAAGCAGTAAGAGGAGCGAATTAATTTCAAAAGGTTTGATTAGAGAAGAGAGTTCAGGTATGTACAATGAAAACTTGCATTTTACTATTTTGATCATATGAAAGAAAAAAGAACAACGGAAATTAACTTAAACCAATTAAACGGTACGCTTAATGAGAAACGCATTGAAACACTCATAAAATCAATATAAAACTGATAAAATCGCAAATTTGATTTAAAATTATTAAAAAGGTACTCGGTTTCACCAACCCTGTGACATTTATTTGCTCAGTAAAATCTTTTCCATCACTGATCCATCAAGCAATAGTTGTGAGATCACTGGCGAACATGAGAAAAAGAGAGACGAAAAAAGTTATTTTGAAGCCATCGCGGACGGTCGGAAAAAATTGGTGTATATAAAAAACTATTAAAAGTGAACTGAAACTAAAAATATTAGAATTAAAATTGAAAGGAAATAACAAAACTTGAACACAAAAGTTTTTGTTTTACATAAACGGGTAAAAAACTGAGAAAAAGCAACAAAATATAGAGAATTATTTTGGTCGTCGGTCAAAGCAGTCCCCCTGACTTGCAATATACAAAAACAATATTCTACATATGTACATTTTCAAACTCCATTTATTACAAAAACAACATTGAGAACAAAAAACGGTGAGTTTCTTTCGCTGAAGAGTAATTCTGTTCTTTCATTTATTGCTCCAAAAATTATTTTGCTAGAATTTCTTGTTTGATGCCAGCAACAAGTGTAACGGTTTGTGAATACCGGGGCACAACAAAAACAAATCAAAAACCTACAACAGCACTAAGGTGACCAAATTTAAGCAAAAATAAAAAAAAAAGGAAAATCTTACAAATAATTTGATAAAATGTAAATACACAATCGCTTCGTGCAATTTAATTAAACGGAAAAAGTCTAAGTAAAAAATATTAAATTGATTTGTCATCTGAAACAACTTATTCTTCACTGAAAAAATAGATGAAGGTTAAAAGTAAGAAGAAGAAAAATTAAATTTTTTGGAGTTTTTGGACTGCTTGCAAAGTTGTCTAACGGTTCCCCTAACCGCATATATATACATACATATATTTACTGATGTGTCTAGATTTTATTTCTTTTTTAATCTTGCTCTCAACAATGTTTTCACTGTTTTCAAACTCTGTATATTCTTCGTCAGTCAGTTTCCTTCTTATTATTGTTTCTATGTTTTGTACATTTTCCGTGTTGTTTTTTCTCGTTTCATGTTTATGTTTAATCATGAGCTTTAGAATTTTATCATTAAAAATATCTACGTGTTTGTTAAGCGTTTTAACAATATGTTCTGGAACGTTGTCAGTTTTGTCAAAGATCTTGTATATGTTTTTGGTTGAATTTCTAATAAAATTTGGGATGATACCGTATTTTCTACATTTTATCAAAAATATTATTGTTGATCTACAGTTTAGTTGTTTGTTGCGTTCATTTCTGTATTTTGTTATATGTATTCCGATGTTAGGGTGTTGTTTTTATAGACGTGCATATACCATCTTGTGATTTTTTTTTGGCGTGCTCTCCAATTATTAATTTTGTTTTTATTTTTTATTCGACCTTTTTTTACAAATTGATAATATTTTCAAATAATCAAGCTCGAGGTCATGTTTTTTTCATATATTATATTATTTTTATTCGATCTTTCGATCCTCTTCGAGGATCATCTTCAGGAATCCTGTAACACATTAATGATACGATACACTGTAACATACATACTAACAATTTTACGTATTATAACTTACAAAATATAAGTACATAAAACATAAAAGATGAGCGATAGATCATCGTCACCGTCCGTCACCGTTGAGATGTTCTCTAACACTAAATTAATATTCATTTCTTGTTTGTCTTGTTTTGCTTAGTATGGTTTTTCTAATGAGATGCTTGTAACTACTCGCTGACTGATCCACATCGCTTTTGTAATTCATGCATGTGTTAGTGTTGAGAATGTGGAGCATTTCTAATGTTAAGCTACGCACAGACGGTTGCCAGATCTTACAATATTGCCCGAAAAATTTGCAGAAAATGTCCAACAACCGTGTGCACTTTAAATTTTGTATGGCAACGTTTGCAGAAAAATCATTGTAAAACAACAATATTGCCAGACATCCGATAATCGTCTGAACCGCAAAATGTTGCCACCTTCAAATTTTTGTAAGAAAATTGCAAACACTTTTAATTTGCAGATGTGCGAAGTTTATGCATCTGCAAATTTTACCATTTGCAGAGATTAATTATATGGCAACACTGTCCATGTCAGTACATTGCCGGTACATTAGCAGATTTGACAAAATTGCTATTTCTGGCAACCGTCTGTGCTTAGCTTTAGTCTCTTGTTATAATTGCTCTCACATTGCAGAACAGTTACCCTCTCCAAGTCTGGTTGATGGTTTGTTGTGGCACAGTGCGTCGAAAGCGCTGTTTTTTGAGTCAGTTTGTTTGATCTTAGTTTTATGTCGCTTCTGTGTCCAGCTATTCTCGATTTTAGTTTGTTTTTAGTTGTACCAATATACGACATATTGCAGCTTGCTGTGCCGATGCCGTTGCAATTAATTTTGTAAATAACGTTGGATTTGTCGTCGGATGTTGTCTTTGATTTCAGTTGTGAAAATAGTTTTTGCAGATTGTTGTTAGATTTTGGCGCAATTTTATAGACAGTATTGTCAATGCATCCAGATTTGTCAAAATTTTCGGACAGATGTGGGACGTATACTACAGATTTAAAAATTACGGGCTGTTTTTCCGTTATATGTTGAACTTTTTTTGCGTTCCTTATAAGTCTCTCAATAGTTTTCTTTGGAAAACTATTTTGGCGTAAAATGTTTTTTATTTTAGTTAAATTGTCATAGTGAAATTCAGCGTCACTTATATTAAGGACCCTCTTTACAAAGTTAGTCGCTGTGTTGTAAATTATATTTTTTGGATGTTTTGAATGATAATTCACAAGTCTGCCCGAAGCGGTTGGTTTTTGGTACCAATCTGTCAATATTTTGTTGTCTTTCCTTACCAGCACGATATCTAAATATGGCAATCTTCCATTTTGTTCTCGTTCTATTGTAAATTTTATGTGGGTGTTGAAACTATTGAAAATCGTCAATGTATTGTTTATTGCACTTGTTTTCATAATCCCAAAAAGGTCGTCCACATACTTGGTCAAGATCTTAGGTCTAATATCACAGTTGTTATTGCATTGTTCCAATAGTTCTTCCATTACGATGTCAGCCACGATAGGAGACGCTGGGGAACCCATCGGTAGTCCACGTTTTTGCTGGTAGAAACTACTTTTATACTGGAAATAGCGATTTTCCTGGATACAGAATTTTAAAATCTTCATAAATAAAGGTTTTGTCATGTTTGTAAAGTTTTCAATTTTTGGCCATTTTCTTTCAATGATTTCCAAAGCTAAATCTACTGGAACACTTGGGAACAGTGAGATCACGTCAAAAGATACCATCATTTCATCTTCCTCTAAGGTAATATTTTTTAACTTCTCTTTAAATTCTAGAGAGTTTTTGACATTATATGCTGAATCTGAATTAATTTTTGATAAAATATTGGTTATATATTTGCACAATTCGGAAGAAGGTGCACTAATTGAGGAGCAAATTGGTCTTAAAGGGTAATTATCTTTGTGAATTTTAGGAAGTCCATATAGTTTTGGGGCAACTGAGGTTTCTGTCTTTAATCTTCCTTTACATTTTTGATCTATATAGTTGTTCGAAAATAATTCATTGACCAGTTCATTATTTTGTTTTTGTAGTTTATATGTTGGGTCCCTGTTTAGTTTTTTATATGTCATAATGTCGTTTACCATTATTTGCATTTTTTCATCATAGTCTGCTTTCTCCATAGCTACCGTAGTGTTTCCCTTGTCCGCCTCCAAAATTAATAAATTTTTGTTTTTCTTTAAAAAAGTTTTTGTTTGTTCCACTGTTTTTAATATGTACTTGTCCCTTTTAGTAAGTTGTCGTTTGTTGATGTAGTTATCAATCATCCATGTAAGCTTATTTCTAGCGATCTCTTGTTCGTCTCTTTCGTTTAGTGTTTTAATGCATTCCTCTCCGTCAGCAATGTATTTAAGTAATGGAAAATCTTCTTTCTTATGGGGAAGTGCAAACTTTTTTCCATGTGAGAGAAGCCACTTTACATCCTCTGGTACGTCTGTTTCAGAGATATTCTTAAACCAAGATTTGTTGTTTATTACATTGAGTTCGTCTTTTTGTTGGGCTTGGAGTTTGGTAAATTTTTTGATGTGTCTAGATTTTATTTCTTTTTTAATCTTGCTCTCAACAATGTTTTCACTGTTTTCAAACTCTGTATATTCTTCGTCAGTCAGTTTCCTTCTTATTATTGTTTCTATGTTTTGTACATTTTCCGTGTTGTTTTTTCTCGTTTCATGTTTATGTTTAATCATGAGCTTTAGAATTTTATCATTAAAAATATCTACGTGTTTGTTAAGCGTTTGTTAAAATTGCGCCAAAATCTAACAACAATCTGCAAAAACTATTTTCACAACTGAAATCAAAGACAACATCCGACGACAAATCCAACGTTATTTACAAAATTAATTGCAACGGCATCGGCACAGCAAGCTGCAATATGTCGTATATTGGTACAACTAAAAACAAACTAAAATCGAGAATTGCTGGACACAGAAGCGACATAAAACTAAGATCAAACAAACTGACTCAAAAAACAGCGCTTTCGACGCACTGTGCCACAACAAACCATCAACCAGACTTGGAGAGGGTAACTGTTCTGCAATGTGAGAGCAATTATAACAAGAGACTTACATTAGAAATGCTCCACATTCTCAACACTAACACATGCATGAATTACAAAAGCGATGTGGATCAGTCAGCGAGTAGTTACAAGCATCTCATTAGAAAAACCATACTAAGCAAAACAAGACAAACAAGAAATGAATATTAATTTAGTGTTAGAGAACATCTCAACGGTGACGGACGGTGACGATGATCTATCGCTCATCTTTTATGTTTTATGTACTTATATTTTGTAAGTTATAATACGTAAAATTGTTAGTATGTATGTTACAGTGTATCGTATCATTAATGTGTTACAGGATTCCTGAAGATGATCCTCGAAGAGGATCGAAAGATCGAATAAAAATAATATAATATATGAAAAAAACATGACCTCGAGCTTGATTATTTGAAAATATTATCAATTTGTAAAAAAGGTCGAATAAAAAATAAAAACAAAATTAATAATTGGAGAGCACGCCAAAAAAAAATCACAAGATGGTATATGCACGTCTATAAAAACAACACCCTAACATCGGAATACATATAACAAAATACAGAAATGAACGCAACAAACAACTAAACTGTAGATCAACAATAATATTTTTGATAAAATGTAGAAAATACGGTATCATCCCAAATTTTATTAGAAATTCAACCAAAAACATATACAAGATCTTTGACAAAACTGACAACGTTCCAGAACATATTGTTAAAACGCTTAACAAACACGTAGATATTTTTAATGATAAAATTCTAAAGCTCATGATTAAACATAAACATGAAACGAGAAAAAACAACACGGAAAATGTACAAAACATAGAAACAATAATAAGAAGGAAACTGACTGACGAAGAATATACAGAGTTTGAAAACAGTGAAAACATTGTTGAGAGCAAGATTAAAAAAGAAATAAAATCTAGACACATATATTTACTCTACAACGCGAATTGGAAAGAAATAATATAAAGTATAAGAGTTGCCACCTGCATTAAAGAATTGTCTGTGTGGGATAATAAATTTCTCCCTGAAATGTAGTAAGACATTTTTTTTTTCTGATAAATTGGAACAATTAAAATTGCTAAACAAAATAAAAGAAAATATAATTTCTAAAACCTACGAACTGAGAAAAAAACTAAAAAAAATTTTTAACATAAATTTTGGAAATTTGAATCTTTCTCTGGAGTCAAATGACTAGGAAAAAAGAAAACATGTCAGGACGTCGTAAATTTAATTTTGATCGAGGTCAGCTGGTGTCTCTCTGCGAAAAAATTAAATCGAATTTTCAAGATTACAGCAGTGCCGCAGTTTTGGAGGTGAAACACACGGAGTTAGAAAGAAGATGGAACAATTTAGTGGAAAGTTTCGAGCATAATATGAAAACTGGTGATTCTGATGAAAGTTTCGATACAGATGAAAATACGTCCAAATTTGATGAAGCAACGGAGAAATATCAGGAGTGTAAGGTGATGATTTTAGAGGCAATTCACGAAAAACTACATCCGAAAGTACACGATAGTACGCAAGTGGATGCCACCATGGCTCATGCAGGCGTTTCATCTTTAAAGCTACCCCCATGCGACACACAACCCTTTGAAGGTGGATATTCAAAATGGCCAGCCTTCAGGGACATTTTTCAGGCTGTTTTCATAAACCATCCTGGTTTGTCGGACGCGCAAAAATTGTACCATTTGAGGTCTAAAACGAAAGGTGAAGCGTTACAGATAGTACAGCGGTTCGATTTAACAGATAAAAATTTTGCATTAGCGTGGCAAGCTTTAAGAAATAGATATGAAAATACTCGTATTTTAGTGCATCAGCAGATGAAAAAGCTCTTCGGCATTCAAGTCGCCTCCTGCCAAACCCCAAAATCTATTCGACAAATCCAGTGTTGTATTAATGATAGTATTTCCATATTTAAATCATACAAGATCAAAACGGATGACTGGGATCCGATTTTAGTGCATTGGTGTTCTACGAAATTGCCGGAAGAAACCTTGAGAGGTGGGAAGATTCTTTAAGTGACCATAAGGAATTACCAACCTGGTCACAATTAGATGCGTTTTTATCTAAAAGGATAGAAATTTTGGAAACAATTACCGATTTCAAAAAACCTAATCAAAAAGATGGTCAGAATTCAAGACCTCAAGCTTTTTACACTCAAGCAGAAGGAGAAAAGAAGTCTATTTGTAAGAAGTGTAATCAGGATCATGCTCTTCGCTTTTGTAAGCATTTCAAGGCTTTATCGCCCAGTGAGCGCATAAAGTATGTCTACGCTAATAAATATTGTGCAAATTGTTTGTCGTCAAATCATTTTAAAATGAAATGTCCAAGCACTAAATCATGCGCCAAATGCCAAAAGAAGCATCACACGATGCTTCATTTGGAAAAATTTAACAAAAAACGACTAAATCAAATAACAAATAATAGTAATGATGAGGAAAATTATTTGACAGACGACACACCTTCATCATCAGGACTTCAAAGGTCTACTGGCTTCCATCATGGACGAAATAATTCACCGAGTGAATCTGTACAAATTCATTTTGCTCAGAATAGCGGTACAACTGTACTGCCAACTGCATTAATTGAATTAGATCATGCTGGCGAAAAATTCTTAGTTCGCGCTTTATTGGATGCAGGCTCTGAGCGAAGTTTCTTATCAAAACGAGTACAACAACAGCTTGGGTTACCATTACACGGGCATTGTACACAAATATCGGGATTAGGTGGAACAATAGTTGGAAACTCGCAAGGTACATGTCTTGTCAATGTTAAGTCGAGAGATTCAGATTTCTCCCTGAAGATCAACGTAATTATTGTGGTGAAATTGGCTCATCTTCTACCATCTAAGAGAGTAAACCTTCACAAACTGGAAGGTATTTCAGATTTGCAGCTTGCAGATCCATATTTTTATAAGCCCTCGCCAATAGATATGATAATTGGAAGTGACTACTTACCGCAGATTAATATGAAAGGAGTGCGGTTTGATATTTCTGAAGGATTAGAGGCAAGAGAGTCGAGGTTTGGCTGGTATTTGTCTGGTCCCATGCCGGCTATTGAGGTGAAAACGTTCACAACATTAGTACATAATTGCGATGACACGGCTCTGCATGAACAAATGAGGAAATTCTGGGAGCTTGAAGATTTAGAAAGGCGTCATACTGTTGTCGAGAGTGATACATACTGTGAAGAGTTTTACAAGAAAACTACATACCGTGAAGCAAATGGCAGGTATGTAGTCCGCCTCCCGTTTCGCCCTGAATTTCCCCATGAAATACATTTGGGTGTCTCAAAGAATAGCGCAAGTGCACAATACTTTCGAATGGAAAAGACTTTAGAAAAATCCCCAGAGCTTAAAGCAGAATACAACAAAGTCCTTCAGGAGTATATCGAACTGGATCACATGGAATCCCTCGTACATCACGAAATATCAGGCGAAAGGCAATCGTCATTCTTTTTACCGCACCATGCGGTAATAAAGCCTGACAGCACATCAACGAAAGTGAGAGTAGTCTTCAACGGCTCAAAGAAAACGAGCAGCGGTTATTCTTTAAATAATGTCCTGCTTCCTGGGCCCACATTGCTGGCTGACTTGATGCAGATTGTTATAGGTTGGCGGTTCTACGAGTTTGTCTTCACTGGTGACATCCAGAAGATGTACAGACAAATTTCGTTGCATCCAGAGGACAGAAAGTATCAACTAATTTTGTACCGCCCTAAGGCCAATGAAGCGGTGAAAACATACCAACTTAAAACAGTGACTTTTGGCATCAACTGTGCGCCATTTTTGGCTTTAAGAACTTTAATCCAACTTAGTGATGATTGTAAGTTGACAAATAAATTAGCTTCAGAAGTTCTGAGAAATTAGACTTATGTGGATGATGTGTTGTCAGGGGCACATACAATTGAAGAAGCCAAAATCAAACAAATGCAGCTAATACAGACCTTAAGGTCTGCATCCTTCCCCCTGAAGAAAATGACGGCCAATAATGATGCTCTCCTGCATCACCTGGCCCGGGAGGATCTTCTTGATGAAGATTTTTTAAGATGAATGTTTTTCATTGTTCGGTTTAAGATCTATTCTATTATTGCTAATAGAATTTGTTTTTACAAGAGTTGTGTGAAATGGATTATGTTGACAGCTGGCAGGGCAGATAGCTATTTCGATGGTTGCCAAACCATCATCATCAGTGCCGTTTGCTGTGCCTTCTCCACTCATTATCACAACCTTAAGTGTTAAAAGCTTCACACAATCAATGTGAAGCTCACACACACCGGTGCGAAAATGGTATCAACGAAGACAACGTCAACACAATCCACACAAGCTCTTGTCTATGCTTTGTCCATCGGACAAAATAGCATAAAATTGTTTTTGGCATAAAATGCCAACCCAGTGTACCTCCCGTGTATGTATTCTCTTGTTTATTTTTTTCGATCTGTGCAGAATATGAATGTTTTTCATTGTTCGGTTTAAGATCTATTCTATTATTGCTAATAGAATTTGTTTTTACAAGAGTTGTGTGAAATGGATTATGTTGACAGCTGGCAGGGCAGATAGCTATTTCGATGGTTGCCAAACCATCATCATCAGTGCCATCATCATTTTTAAAAAAAAAAAAAAAAAAAAAAAAAAAAAAAAAAAAAAAAAAAAAAAAATAAACCAGAGAATACATACACGGGAGGTACACTGGGTTGGCATTTGATGCCAAAAACAATTTTATGCTATTTTGTCCGATGGACAAAGCATAGACAAGAGCTTGTGTGGATTGTGTTGACGTTGTCTTCGTTGATACCATTTTCGCACCGGTGTGTGTGAGCTTCACATTGATTGTGTGAAGCTTTTAACACTTAAGGTTGTGATAATGAGTGGAGAAGGCACAGCAAACGGCACTGATGATGATGGTTTGGCAACCATCGAAATAGCTATCTGCCCTGCCAGCTGTCAACATAATCCATTTCACACAACTCTTGTAAAAACAAATTCTATTAGCAATAATAGAATAGATCTTAAACCGAACAATGAAAAACATTCATATTCTGCACAGATCGAAAAAAATAAACAAGATTTTTTAAGATTTGATGAGACAAGTACAACGAAAACTTTGGGAATTCGCTGGAACGCGAAAGCAGACACGTTCTTTTATAAGGTTGAACAAATTAGTCAAACTCCTAGTGTGACAAAATGCCAAATATTGTCGGTAATTGCAAGGCTTTATGACCCGCTTGGTTGGTTAGGTCCAGTAATCATAATCGCAAAAATACTAATGCAAAGTTTATGGCAAGAGAAAATTGATTGGAATGAGCCGGTTCTTCCGCATCTTATGGCAATTTGGGCTACATTTGTTGATAATTTACCGCGAATAACAACGTTACGAATTCCTCGGTGGATAGGGTTCTCCCCAGGAAAGCAAGTGCAGGTGCATGGCTTCTGCGATGCGTCTGAAAAAGCTTATTGTGGAACCATTTATATTCGTGTGGAAAGTCAAAATGGTGTCATAACCAGCCACCTGCTGGTAGCAAAGACGAGGGTCGCGCCCCTTAAGAGCATTACTATTCCCAAGTTGGAGTTATGTGGAGCAGTATTAATGGCGAAGTTAATGAGTACTCTAAGTATCCGATGTGAGTTTGAGCGGTTTTTCTGGACTGACTCTTCCATCGTCCTCGGATGGTTGCAAAAACCGCCACAAGCCCTCAAAACTTTCGTAGCAAACCGTATTACCGAAATTAATAGAATTTCCGACTCTAATTCATGGAGACATGTAAGGACTGAAGACAACCCAGCGGACATTGGAACTCGTGGAAGCACACCGCAAGAGTTGGCGGACAATTTGTTATGGTGGCATGGGCCCCCTTGGCTCCAACGACCTTTAGAACTTTGGCCTAAACCAAGAACTTTTGACCCGATAGATCTTGAAACTAAAAAGACATCAAATTTTCATCTAGAAGTTCAAAACGAAGATATAATTAATCGATTCTCATCACTAAATAAAGCTATTCGAGTTTTATGTCAGATGTTACGCTTTATTCAACGATGTCGAAATAAACATCCTCCTGAGGACAAATCACTTTCAACAGAGGAAATCATCCATGCAAAACAAAAATTGATTGCTATAGCACAGAGATCACACTATGCTCAAGAATATGAGAAGCTTCAGTCAAAACAACCCCTTAGTAAAAAGAGTTCGATTCTTACATTGACTCCGTTTTTAGACAACAATGATTTGATTCGAGTCGGAGGTAGATTAAGTAACGCTGGATTAAGCTTCGAGGAACGACATCCTGTCCTGATACCTACTAATTCACATTTTGCAACGCTACTTATCAAATACACGCACGAGATTTTATTGCATGCTGAACACCAAGTAATGCTGAGAGCCATTAGGCAAGGGTTTTATATTCCGAGACTTCGAAATGTCATACGTAAATGCATCAGAGGATGTCGAGTTTGCACGATATACAAGCATAAAGTCCACAATCAACTAATGGCAGCTCTCCCCCGGGAACGAGTAACTTTCTCTCTGCCCTTCACGTACACGGGTGTTGACTTCGCTGGTCCCTTCAGCATAAAAACATCAACACTAAAACACGCAAAATTGGTAAAAGGATACGCAGCAGTATTTGTGTGTTTTTCTACATGCTCTGTTCATCTGGAGAGTTGTTCTGATCTCTCCACAGATGCCTTCCTGGCATCATTTGCCAGGTTTGTTGGACGAAGAGGGCTACCTAAGACGCTTTTCTCCGATAACGGACGTAACTTTGTTGGCGCTAATCGCAAACTCCTACAAGAGCATGGAGAGTTTCTTAAGGCAATTGGAGACAGCTTGGGCGATAAGTACAGCGAACAAGGTTTTACCTGGACCTTTATTCCTCCATATGCTCCACATATGGGCGGCCTCTGGGAGGCAGCCGTAAAACGCATGAAATCCCATTTGAAAAAAGTAGCAACCAACTGGAGTTTCACATTTGAAGAGTTTACAACTTTGCTTGTTCGCATAGAAGCCGTTTTAAACTCAAGGCCGTTGTGTTCAATTTCTGAGGATCCAAACGAATTACTTCCGTTGACACCGGGTCATTTTTTACGTGGAGCGTCTCTAACGGCTCTCCCTGAGTCTCCCACAATTCCTCCGACGAAATCCCTTTCGTACATCAACCGGTGGCAGAGGTTAAAGATTTTGTTTCACATCTTTAGTCAACGATGGAAGGCCGAATACGTCACAGAACTACAGAGGCGATACAAATGGAAAACTTACAAAAATAACATTAAAGAAGGGGATCTCGTAATTGTAAAGGATGATTCGCTCCCTCCAACAGAATGGTGTCTCGGGCGAGTTACGAAAGTCTTCTGTGGAAAAGACAATAACGTCAGAGTGGCTGAGATTAAAACAAAAAATGGGCTTATAGTTAGACCCATCGTGAAAGTCTGCCTACTTCCTACCACAGCAACCCCTTCTTACCCTAATCTCGCGTTCGAAGAAAAAATTCCAAAAAATCTAACCCAATGATCAAATATTAAATGCAAGTTTCTCATTGTCTATGTCTGTTCTTTTCCTATCTTTTCATTCTCAGATTCAACATGGCTGAAGTCAACTCAATACCAAGATGTTTTCTCTGCGGTCGAAATAACGCTCTTAAAGTCTGCTTTACCTTCTGCAACATGCTTACTAGAGAACGCCGTGATGTATTGATAAAACAAGATACCTCCTCGAAATTGATGCCAATGATGTCAAGCAAGCACCTCTTGATGTACCTGCAGTTGTCAATCCAGATCTATTGGCCACGAACCTGCTATCCCATGACAGTGTCCAAACGAATTAAGCAAGCACTTTATATGATGTTTTTTCCGCATGTGCTTCTCTATATACAACGCCATTGTATCCAAATCTTATTTCCAGAAGAAACTACAAACGAAGGCTTCGTTTTTGGGTTAAGAGACTGCAGTTATATGTTCCCCCCAGCTATAGAACAGCCTCATCTCTTGAACTTTACCGAAAGTCATATGCTAGTTCACCCTGTGCCTAACAGAACAAAAAAGGAAATCAACAACAGAAGTGCGAATGGAATTCGAATACACCGTGTTTGACATTGATAGCGGAGTTTCTGTGCAAAGAAATATTCCAGCCCCGTGAGAGTTCCTTTATGGACTACCCGCCGCTGCATCATATTGAGGCCGGGAGTATGTTGAAGCCATGTTCAACAGTTGACCAGGAGTCCCCCTGACTCCGAAGAGGGTTAAGATTAAAGAGTTAAATGCTTATTTTTGTTCTCAAATTCGAATATTCTCAATTTAGCACATACTCTCTTTAGAGAACAGTTTCTTTATATACGTACATATTTTAGTACATATTTTTTTTATATTTTTCAATTTCATCTACATACGTTAAACAAATGCATAACGGTAGGACCGTTCTAGTTAAAATTGTCATTTAGTATTTTAGTCTTTAAGAAGATCTCAATAAAGCAAGAAGCTTAAATTTGTACTCCCAAGAAATTTGAGAAAGAGTTTCATTTTTTGGGAATCAACTTTAGAACTTTTGAATTCCTGTCAGAAGTCTCTTCAATGATATAAATTATCTTTGGCACAAGTGACATAATTATACGTATGATTGATTGTATCTAGAAAGCAACTGATATTCTTGGTACATCTATTAAAATTATACGTATGATTGAAATAAATTATCTTTGGCACATGTGAAGTCATTATACGTATGGTAGATATAATTTAGAAAGCAATTGATAGTCTTGGTACATGTGTTAAACTTATACGTATGATTGGTAATTATTATCTTTGGCACAAGGGAAATAATTATACGTATGATTGATATAATTTAGAAAACAAGTGATATTCTTGGTACATGCTTTAAAATTATACGTATGATTGGTATTCATTATTTAGTTAATTCGCAGAGCAAATAGTTTTTTCTTATTCTCCTGTGTAGTTATGGCGATCGTTTAAAGAATAAGTCTAACGAACAGTTTGTCTACTAAACTCGATATGACATAATTATGCGTATGATTGATATAAATTATTTTTCAACACCAAAAAACAACAGCACCTTAATAAGTCATTTTTGAATCAATTCCACCACATTCTCTTTTCTTACCCTCATTTCATTGTCAAAATCAACGTTATTTAAAAATTCTCCTTTTAGTAAGCCCTACAACTCTAGGTAACTGCATCCTAATCCCCACCCCCTCCTAAGCAAACCAATCGAAGACCCTGCAACTGCCTAGGTCAACGTCAAAACTTAAGTCAACAAATAGGCAATTTAGGCTTCCTGCCATCCATTGATTACAAATGGATTTTCATAAATGTTTTCATTGTCTAACGCCATTAGGAAACCAGCATAACTGGCAGATTTTGTTGTCATAACTCGCAGAGCGATAGAGAAGTAAATGCCCTATACGAATACATATGACTGACCAACTGTTACTGCATGTTACGGATGATGCTAATGGTGTTGGCGGCGATGGTGGTAGAGGCCGTGGCGATGTTGACGCTCAGTGGCATAAGGCAATTAACCTTAGGCTGTGGCACCCACCCCGCCCGCCCGCCGCCATCAAAACTTTCATAACTACAACCATTGGTCATTGTCTGCTATCACCATTGAATCCACTGACCAGTACACACACACAAACACACATATATGACGAGTTTAAGGCTGTTGTTATGACAGCATTGACTTTGGACCACTGGGCCCCGACGTTTATGCGGTCGACCCTAAGCCGGAGGTTATGGCGTTTGTGAAAGCTGATAATGATGATGATGGCATAAAGTCATATCGTAAAATCAGACCAATAATTAAAAGGACCTGCACTAATTCGATTAGAACGTTGCTCAGGCAAGAAGTAATAGCAACAACATTGATGAATGCAAGCAAAGTGTATGGCAAAGAATTTAAATTTTCCCTAAATTACAGTAAGTTCAAAGTATAATCTGCTGACTTTAAAATTCCTGCCAGGTATATAGGCATGTTGTCGTGCATCTTTGTCTCCGCCGTTTGCCCTGTGTCTGCGGTGCAATCAACAGCCGTTTAACAACCCAAGCCAAGGTACTAGTTTGTAGCCAAAAACCAACCACTAGACCTTTGGCAGTAGTCTATGCTATCGTCTAGCATCGATTTGCATTGCATCGCGCATCACATCGTTTTGCAATGAGGCAGTCAACATTCATGGCGGATTTCCTAATGTTATCGAATATTTAAGCAAATTTACTATTTTGATTTTCTGTAAGCAATCCGTTTACGAAATCTCTACAATATCGGCGTTGGTTGGCATGGCATTGAAGGAGCAGAAGGAGTAGTAGAAAACAAAATTGTTTTTCTCTAAACGTAATGTGCGACTATAATGCGTATAGGAAATGCTGCAATAGCAATGAAAGTAAATGCAAAGGTTGAGAGGTGGATAAGATACCCTATAGTTTTTTTTTGGCAAATAAAGACATATAAAAGACTTATTTGGAATATATTTTGAGGTCTTAAGTATTTCGTAAATGGTTGTGTTGTGTACTATAAGAGATTATAATAAATACTATGTAGGATTTTTACAAAACCTAAGATTGTAACATTGTATATTTAATTTTGGTTCACTTTTTGAGACCAATTAAAGACTCTTTGGGAGACTCGAGAATTTCACTGCAAAATTTTGCTGTTTTATAAAAGTAAAGAAATTAAGATTTTGAAATTATTTGATTACGTCTTGTGTTGATTCTAGAGAACTACAAAAGAAATGCAGACGTATTGCAATATGTGGGTCTTCAAACGTCTCAAAAAATTAAGTATTTGTATTTTTTAGGTATATTTTCATATTCGGGTATCGAACAACCGAAAGTATGATTAATATTAATTAAGTATTGGTTGCGAACTAACGTATGATTGATATTTGTTTAGTACTATGTGTTTAATAATGTATGATTAATATTAATTTTGTACTAAATGTTACAGAGCGTATGAATAATAATAACTTTGATGAAAGATCGAAAGTATGATTAATATTAATTAAGCATTGTCTGGTGCCTAACGTATGATTAATATTTGTTTAGTACTATGTGTTCAATAACGTATGATTTATATTAATTTGGAAACAAATGATACAGAGCTTATGAATATTTATAACTTTGATCAAAGATCGAAAGTATAATTAATATTAATTACGAATTGTCTGTTGACTAACGTATGATTAATATTAATTTACAGCTAAATTTTTCAAAACGTATGATAAATATTAATTAAGTAATGGCGGTTGCCTAACGTATGAATAATATTTGTTTAACACTATGTGTTTATTAATGTCTGATTAATATTATTTTGGTAACAAATGTTACAGAGCGTATGAATGATAATAACATTGATCGAAGATCGTAAGTATGATTTATATTAATAAAGTATAGGCTGTTGCCTAACGAATGATGAATATTTGTTTTGCACTAAGCGTTCAATAACGTTAAATTAATATTTAATTGGTAAAAAATGTTACAGAGCGTATAAATAACAATAACTTTCATCAAAGATCGAAAATATGATTAATATTAACTAAGTGTTGGCTATTGCCTAACGTATGATTAATATTAATTTAGCGTTAAATGTTTCATTACGTATGATTAGTATTAATTAGTATAATATTAGTGATAGTACATAGCGTATGAATAATAATAACTTTGAACCTTTAATATAAATTAGTATTGACAATTTGTCCGCTCTCTGTAATCGGTTGAGTTGGTTGGAGAATTAATCATCTGAACGGTTTATCTGTTGTCAATTTGTGTCTCTAGTTTCTTTGAAATTATTTTGAGTATGATTGATATGAAATACATTTGATAAATTATTCGTCCCAATAACAAGAAAACAGGCTATCCCTTTACTGACCAATCCGTAAGGCTCAACAAATAAAAAATCCAGGGGCTGCACTGGATTTATTTTGCAATGTAGGTCTTCCTCACAATCCAAGACATCATCACAGGATCCCAGTCAATCTGTCTAAGGTGGAAGCAAATGAATACATTCTCCACAAACAGTTTAAAAAGGCAGACGGGGTTCGCAGACAGGCAATGTTATTTTTGAACAACAAATCTCTAATACATACTGTATCAATTGGAATCCTAAAGAAAGGAGATTACCCTTTAAGATAATAACATGAAAAGCAGCACAGAGAAAAGATCGAGGAAAGACTCCACAATGATGAGTCTTTATACTGTTTCGATTGGGTTCAGGGTGTGTACTCTATACAAAGGTAACATGAAAAGGAGAACTGGAAAATCTCCGTGACAGTTGTGAGAAGGGCGAGGAAGCCATCTCTGGTACCGATGACGCACAGTAGCTGATGTTGGTAAGGACACCAGTCAGTGCTCTGGTTTCTTCAGATCAACCTCACCATACCAAAGTGGCATCCTCCACTTAAAGATTTCCTTTGACAATGGAATAGGTGGATTCGTACCTAATCCAGGAGTCTAAAAGGCAGTGTTTATGGATTGAGGACAAGTGGTTAAAAAAAACTATAGTATTACAAGGTGTAAATGCTCCAAGAGCTTTTTTTGTATTTTGACAAAAAAATCAAAAAATCTTCGTGCAATATTGATCGTTGGAAGCCTTCTCTGAATCCAATGATGACCTGAATGTGACGTTGGTGCAGGAACCAGTATTTGCTCAAGTTTAATCGGATCAACCACTATCATAGCATAGTGTCATCTGTCACTTAACTTCTTCGTTTGATAAGGTGAGTGATGGATGTGATCCTCATCCACGAGCCTAAAAGGCACGGTTTGTGGATTGAGGACAAGTAGTTACAAGACTATAGTTGTACTGGGTGTAAGCGCATCAAAAAGTTAGCTTTATAGTCCAAAATTTTCTAAATGTGTTTCTACTGGCAGAATACACTGACAGGGATAGCACTGTCATCAGTCTAAAGATGAACGGGTCAATAATACAGTAGGTTGCATCATTTATGCCTCATGAAGAAAAGTTACCATGCAATTTTAACCCAAGCATGCTTTGTGGTCCCATAAGTTCGATATGTGTTCCTGCTGGCATAGTTTAGTCAAAAATTTGGTTTGTTCATTTGTTTATGCCTCATTAAAAAAGAGACAGTGAAATTTTAGCCCATGGAACAAGAACCTACTACCATCGGTACCCTTAAGAGTTCTTATAGAGGAGACCCTTAAATAGTGGATGCGTATACAAATGCACAAATGTAGCGCCTATACCAACGAAAACTACTTGTAAAGTTTTTGCTGAGTACTTCTCTGCCATATGAAAGAAGGGGTATAGAACCTATATGAGTCACTATATTCAGAAAGAAAATTTGGTGGTACTCTTGCAACAGAGGACGTGCATGGTATGATTGGGAGGCGCCGTGCAATAAAGCCATAAATAATAAAGCCAATGTGTTCTCTAGTACAGTTTGTTTCAAAGGTGAAATAATGACATAATAGCTTTATTTCACACCTCCTGTGATAATAAAGCCATATGGCCTTATTTCCCATTCGATTAGGAAATAAGGCCATATGGCTTAATTGCACGTCACCAGATTGGGGTATGGAATGTCTCTGTTGAGAATTCATTCTCAGAACATAAGTACATCGTATTTCAGTTGCAACGAAACGCGGCGCAGTCTAAAACAGACAGTCGTAATGTCAGGAGAACTGACCGTTTACCCTAGAAAAAGTCATGCAAACATCACCTGCAGTCGAAAACTTCATCTGAAACAAGGAACGGCCGGAATAAACCAAAAAGTTGGAAGACGAAGAACTATAATCACTGCGGCCGGATCAACTTAAAAAGTTGAAAGGCGAAGAACTGGAATCATTGCTGTATGCGGGAGAAAGGCAAATGCTTATGCAGTTGTCAGAATCAGTGGAAGTGAATCAGTCGATAAACAGTAAACGCTTAGAATGGTTTGGAATTGACGGGACTGATTTAAAAGCAAGAACTGGGTGCCCATCTAGTTGAATCCGCCCGATGTCGAAAGGCAATGTTTCGATCGTGAACAACTCGTCAATCCCTAAAAAGGATGGGTTTTATAACCTTCGCTACGCGCACGCACGGACCAAAAAGTTTATTCAGTTTGTTCTACAATTTGTAACTCCCGTAAGGCGGCGGTATAACAATAGCAGCGAAAATTCAACTTCGGATTTTCGGTAATGTTCGAACGAAATATTGTGTCAGTTATTAGCAAATAGCTATGATCAAAATTTTTGCAAAATCTGACGACTTTAAGCCGTGCCCCAATGAGGTCAAAGGTCAGGTATAGTATAGTATAGATTTAGCCAGCCTATTTGGAACCAAGTTCTTCGAGTATTAGTAAAACTATTAAGAAAGTTTCAGTCGGAAAACGGTGGTAGATTTGTATGGGAGGTACCAGAAGGGGCGTGACTAGGCTTCCACCTCTTTCTCCAAAACTTTATCCTGTTATAGCTTTACTAAATACAGACTTTGGACACGATTGCGTTGGGTGTATTACTAAAATTAATTGATTTCTAAAGTGGGCGGTATCAGATAGGTATAGCTGTCCCAAAAGGGGTTTAGCTAGACTTTAAATTTTTTTCAAAACTTTATCCTGCTATAGATTTACTAAAAAAAGAATTTTTGTATGATCCCATTGGTTGCATTGATTTTATTACTCGAATTCTAAAGTGGGCGGAATGATGTATTTGTATGGGAGGTACCAGAAGGGGCGGGGCCTTGCAGCCCATTTGCAATAACGAAAGTAAGTAAAATATCTAAAAAACATTTCATTGCGTCTTTCGAAAGGTAACGTGGGTACCAGCTGTTTAGCCAGACAGACAGACAAAGAGAAGGACAGACGGACATGACTCAAACGACTTAAAAAGTCATGAATCGAATTTGGTTCAAAGAAACCAAGAGTTTAAAGTGGCTCCTTCTATGTGTTACACTTTTGGGTCGTATCAAATTACATATACCCTCATGTATAAAAACATGAGATTTATAAGAACCTGACCTTTGACCTCTTTGGTGCTTGGGAAATAGTTGTCCGTTTAAATGAAATTTCTGTCATATATATTTTACATCAAGTGCAACAATATTCCGGTCGAGCATTCTTAAATTTGCAGAAAAAAAATCCTCCATACGAGCTGTAATTTGCTATGAAAGTTTCTGTAACGTGGGTTAATTTTAAAGGTGAGCAACTCCCGCTTTTTGAGGGGTCCGTCTGTCTGTCCCGACGATTACAGTCGTATTTTTTATATGCAAGCTTCTATCTTCTAAGCGGGGATTAAGTTCTAAGATAAGCAAGATTGGACAAAAACTACCTTATTTTCTCAAAGAGAATGTTACGAGCGCAAAAGACCGAAGCGCTTGGAATGGTTTTCTACGTGCGGCTACTGATAGATGAATTTATGTTGTTGCTGCCAGTAAAGAAGAAAGAAGAAGAATGTTACGTTTTATGATGAGCCAGATAGGACCCCCCATACAAACTACCCCTTTATGGGGGTGTCCGTCTCTCTCTGTACATGCGATTACAGCCTTAAGCCAAGGTTAAGTTCTAAGATGGGCCAGTTAGACCTAAAACTACTGCGATCTCCCATAAATACTCCTCCTTTTTGAGGTTGTCCGTCTGTATGTCGCTAATAGCCTTAGTTTAAAAACTATGGGGTTGAAATTTACATATGCAAGTTGCAGTAATTCGAGACCAAATTCCGCATCACAAAATTGTAATTTTTGTAAATAAATAATTACTTGCTTACCTTGTCTACTGCCACGAAAACCTTGAAAAAAAGGAATAAAGACAACAATTAGTAACTTTTAGTAACTAAAAGAAAAATATATAATTATTATGGCATTACATAGTACAACAAATGATTTTGAGACTCAATTCTGAGAACTGCACGTGAAAGTAGCCCAAAAAGAAGAAGTTCTGCATCATTCGCATTGTTAAATTACATGCCATAATAATTTAATACCGATTTAAAGTTAGAAAGTATCGTAAAGGGGAATTTGTCACTTTTTAGGCACTTTTGTTGGTTTTCCAATATTAATAAACTGACTAGTTTTTCTTTAAAATTATCTCTGTATGGTTCTAAAAATCTAGCGCGTCTTAATCACGACTTTTTTGTATTCTTCCCATTATTTCATATAATTATAGGATATTTGTACTTTTCAAATCATAAGCAATATCTTTCCATAATTATGATCCTCTAAAATACGTTAATCTAACAATATCAACTCCCTGTAGGGTGCACAGACACACTCCTTAAAAAAATCCTGTCACATTACAAAGGCATTACTTACAGCCACTTAAAATGGTAACATGTACGGAAGTTTAGAAACTGGAACTTTTTGTCGGTTGGCTGATTCCTTTCACACTGTGTTATAGCCAAAAAGTACTAAAATCCTAAACAGAGCAAGAGAGAGAGAGAGAGTGAGTGAGTGCAACATGTACGATTGTGTATAATTTTCTAGGATTTAACCATCAATGTGGTAGACCGCGTCGTTGCATATGCGTTACACATATTGCCAAATATAATCTTACACGCACACACAGTAAAGATATCCCTAAACATACACACACATAGACATACACTTCTAACCAGTGGTTCATACATATTGCAAACACACACGTTCGTTCTGTCAGCTAACCCTGTAAGGATGAGTATATTAAGATATGCGTACTATAGCCGCAGCAAAAAAATAGCTCCGAACAAAAACGTACAGAGTCGACAATAATGCTAAAGGATCATATGGCAGAAAGAGTCGTCTATAAAATCTATGGATAAAACTAAAATTTTTGTAATGTATATATGATGTCTGTGGCAAAGGCATAAGTGAAGTTGGAAGCTGATTTCGCCGCAACTTTCTGTTTTTTTTTGCAATTGGTGGCAAATTTTCTACAAAATCTTTTTTTTTTGCCAAGCTCTATGGAATGCTTGAATGCATGGTTGGCTGGTTTGCTTGGTGGCTGGCTGACTGGCTGAACTGGCTGTTTGGCTGTTGGTGTTGCCAAAACCGGATATAAGCATTTTGTTAACTACATGGTTTAAATACATGTATGTGAGGATATCTGAAGCTACAAAACGTGGTTTACCAAACCACAAAAGGATTTACTCTCCAATTTCTGGGGGGAGGCGACAGCAGCGGTAGCTTTCTCCCACCCACACAACACGGCGGCGCTTTATCTCGAAAGCTGACAACAACAGTGGCAGCAGCAGCAGCAACAACTTAACGAAAACATTAGCAAATTTTTAACAGAAGTTTTACACTTTGCTATTCAAATGTTTCTAACAATTGCACTGAATGGTGTTTTCGGTTGGAAAATCCCCACACGCAAATATCCTCTAAAGTGATTTGTGATGTTTTGTTTGGGGAATTATGAACAAATTGAGTAGAGAATGTAATGATGTTGGTGTTGGCGTTAGTTGGCATGGTGTTTTCTTTAAGCGAAATGTGCGGGAAAACATGGAGTGAAATGACAAGATTAAGGACATTTTTGGGAAATTTTTAATAGAGAGAGGGCTTAGGATTTTTTGGTAGAATGGGTCAGTGAAGGTTTTTATGGAAATATTTGATATTAGTAAAGGTTATTCTAAGTAGGTTTAGAAAATCCTATACATGTAAATATGGGTACAACAAAGTACTTTTTGTACTTTGGGTTCCATAGAAGTATCTTTGGGTACACCAAAAGTAGTGGTAGTTACTTTTTTATGTATAACTAGCTTTCCCGGCTCGCGTTGCTTTACACGAACTTACAATGATCATTCTTATGGCTTTAAGCAATACAGGTAAAATGCCAATGCTTCATATGACGAACGAATACCCCATTTATGGGATTGTAGCTTCAACCCATTGGTCTGAGTGATTGTATCGCTCTAGTCCATTTTTATCCCCTCTAATTGGGTGACTGACAGATCACTGCCTAGGGAGTGATTCAATATACATTTTCGTAACTTTAACTTTAGGTATTTGATCTGGGTGATATCATCAGTTTTATGCCTTTTTTCAACTTATGAACAAATTTTAAAATTACTTCACATAACAAAATTTTTGAGACTACACCTTTTGCCGTTTATTACCAGTTTTATCTCTTTTCAGTCCTTTTTACACCTAAAAGGTAAGAATTTCGAAAACCCTCTTTGCTTCATTCTAATTCCATAGGGAGCAGCTATATAACTTATCATGATTACATCATTTGCTGTTTGGTCTGGGCGATAGTAACATTTTAATCCCTTTTTCGATTTTTTTTACCCAGAAACATCGGATTAAAAAAAAATACTTCAATCCCATTTGATAGTAAGCATTTCCATAGCAATTTTCGCAATTATACCATTAGCCGATTGGTTTAGGTGATGGTACATCTTTTATCCCTTATTGGCAATTTTTAACCCATAAAACCACGAGTGTCCAAAAATCCATTCTTAGCTGACGTTTACTCGAAAAAGGGAACAACCATCCAAAAGTTCATCATCTTATCTACAGACAGTAGACAATTTAAATATATTGATAATGATAATATTATTACAATCGTTCTATTAATCTGACCGACGAAACAATTGTTTCAAAAGGGGCGTGGTACTGCCCGTTTCCCAGCGAGACGTAATCTCCCATGTACCATTTCCATATGAAGCAAATCTGATCTTCATACCTTTAATGGCTCGCGAAGTATGACCAATTGAAATTTTGGTTTGTGTGGGTGGTGCCACGCCCCTTTGTCTAAGTATGCTTTCATGTAGCCTATAATAGAGACCCTAGGGATAGTACTACACAGTGAAAATTTCATTGCAATCGTTTCATTTATTTCGCCCAGATAACGATTTTTTTAAAAGGGGCGTGGCAGCGCCTATTTTCCATCGATACGTAATCCTCCTTATATCAGTAACATAGCAAATCTCATCTTCATACCTCTAATGGCTCTTGAGTTAAGATCGATTGAAATTTCGGTTTGTGTGGGCGGGGCCACGCCCCTTTGTCTAATTTTGTTTTAATGTAGCCTATGATAGAGGCCCTGCGGACAGTACCTCACAGTGCAAATTTCATTACAATCGGTCCATTCATTTAGCCAGTATGACAGTTTTTCAATAAGGGGCGTGGCACCGCCCACTTTAATTTATTTTTTTTATACGTACCAAATCTCGACTTCGTACCTATAACGGTTTAAAAGATACAGCCATTTTAAAATTCCAGTTGTATGGGGCGGTGCCACGCCTATTTTATCCCCTTGCAGTCCGAATTTCCAAAAATCCCTTCTTAGTGCGCGCCTACAGCATAAAAGAAACCTACATTCTAAATTCACGGTTCTAGCTTTAGCCGTTTGGGCTGGGGAGTGATCAGTCAGTCACCCAAGCCTTTTATATATATAGATAATATAACTTTTTTGGTACTTTCGGACAACTTTTTCATGCAATTAAAGGCTTTTTGGTACTTTTTGTCATTACAATGAACTTCTTTAGTACTACAAAATATCTCATCTGGGTAAAATAAAGGTACACAACAAAATAACTTTTTTAAGCAATAAATTAATTTTTGTCGCACTAATTTTTGGTACAATAAAGCACATTTTGTTAAAATAATAGTACTATTGAGTACAATAATAACACTTTTTGGTTCATCGAAAGTACTTTTGTTTCCTTAATAGAAATTGTTGGTACAATAACAATACTTTTTCTTAAACTAAAAGTCCTTTTTGTTACAATATAAGTTATTTATGTACAACAAAAGTACATGTTGGTACAATAAAAGTACAATAAAAGTACTTTTTTTAGCTCCTAAAGGTTACTTTTTGATACGATGCATTAGAAATTCTTGTTGATACTATAAAATATTTATTTGGTGAAACGAAAATATTTTGTGTTATAAAAAAATACATTTTGGTACAAAGAAAGTACATTTTGTTACAAAAAAGTACTCTTCGGTTCCATAAAAGTACTTATGGGCAAAACGAAATTACTTTTTGTTACAGTAATTAATATTATTTGGTAAACAAATATGACTTTTGCTACAACTCAAAAGTGCTTTTGGAACAACACAAAAGTGTTTCTTTGTAAAATAAATGTACTTTTTAATAAAATAAAATAACTTTTTTGTGGAAAAATTTTTTTTCGATAAAAGTTCATTATTCACATAACTAAATTATTGTTGAAAACACAATAATGCCTTTCGATATAACATAAGTACTTTATGTACAATAAACGTACTGGTTGATACAATGAAAGGTCTTGTAGGTACCATAAGTGTACATTTCGAAGCGACTTAGAAGATTGTTGGTACAATGAAAGTACTTGTTGGTACCATAAGTGTACATTTCGGAGCCATGCAATAAGACTTATATTTGGTACTTGGTACATTATAAAACAATGCATCATTTATTCTTGTAAAAGAAAAATGATTTTTGATATAACAAAAGTACAATAAAAGTACTTGCTGGCAGCTTCAAAGTACTTTATGATATATTAAAGGATGTATTTGGTGCAATAAAAATACTTTCTGGTACCAAAAAAGGACTTTTGTTGCAAGAACAGTATTTTTTGGTACAATAAATCTACTTTTAAGTATACGTACTGTTTGGTACAATAAAAACGTATTTGGTACAATAAAAGTATTTTCTAGTTCAATTAATGTACATTTTGGTATAGTAAAAGTACTTTTTGGTACAATAAAAAACCTTTTTTGACAATGGAAATACTTCCTGGTACAATAAAATAACTTTCTAGTACAATAAATGTACCTTTCAGTACAAACAGTACTGTTCGGTATATCGAAACTACTTTTGGGTACAATAAAAATTCTTATGGGCACAATTAAAGTACTTTTTTGTACAATGAAATTACTTTTTGATATCTTCTTTGTTTTCTTTTTGGTGCAATAAAAGTACTTTCTTGTACAATTGACGTAGTTTTTCGCAGCATCAAAGTACTTTTTGACATATTAAAAGATTTTTTGGTGTAATAAAAATACTTTCAGCTACTTTTTGACATATTAAAGGTTTTTTTGGTGTAATAAAAGTACTTTCAGGTACCAAAAAAGTACTTTTTGTTGCAATAAAATTACTTTTTGGTAAAATAAACGTACTTCTTAGTATAAGTATTTTTTGGTATAATACAAAACCTTTTTGGTGCAATAAAAGTATTTTCTAGTGCACTAAAAGTACTTTTCGTATAATGAAACTACTTTTTGGTACAATAAAAATACTTTCTGGTATAATAAAAGTACTTTTTGTGGAATAAAAATACTTTTTAGAACAATTTAAAGTTCTTTGGTACTATAAAAGTACTTTCTGGTACAATTGACGAAGGTTTTGGCACAATAAATGTATTTTCTAAAACAAAAAAAATTACTGTTAGTAAACAAAAAGTACTTTTTGGTATAACAAAAGTTTTTCGGTACAATAAAAATACTTTCTTGTACAATAAACGTACCTTTTGGTACAAAAAAGTACTTTTTAGTACAAAAAATTACTTTTTAGTATAATAAAACTTCTTTTTGGTACAATAAAATTACTTTCTAGTGCAATAAATGTATCTTTCAGTACAAAAGTACTGTTCGGTATAACAAAACTACTTTTTGGTACAATTAAAATACTTCCGGGTACAATTAAAGTACTTTTTGTACAATAAAAGTACTTTTTGGCATAACAAAAGTTTTTTTTTTGGTGCAATAAAATAACTTTCTAGTACAATGAACGTACTTTTTGATACACTTTCACAATTCACTTTCAGGTACAATAAGTGTAGTTTTTGGTACAGCAAGTGTACTTTATGGTATAACACAGTACAACATTTTTCAGCTCATTGAGTTGGGACTCAATTCTGAGGAATGCACGTGAAAGTAGCCCCAAAAAGAAGAATTTCGGCACCATTTGTCTTGTCAAGTTACATGCCATAATTATTTAATATCGATTCGAATTTAGTAAGTGTCCTATAGGGGAATTTGTCACGCCAATGACAAAAGTTCATCAAACGATTTTGAACTGGGTTTATTTGGTAGCAGTTACAATAGCTGTGGCGTATGATTTACGTGGAATATACCTTACGATAATCATACGCCACCATCTAGTATTAATGTTATGTCAAACAAAAGAGCCTAAAATGTGTCAAATTTTCCTATACGATACTTACTAACTCGATGTTAAATTATTATGGCATGTAACTATATAAAACGAATGAGGCAAAACTTCTTCTTTTTAGGGCTACTTTCACGTTCAGTTCTCTAAATTGAGTCCCAAAATCATGTGTTGTACTGTGTAATGAAAATACTTATTCATACAAAAACAAGTACTTTATCAGTACAACACAAATGTTTTTGTACGTTAAAATAAAATTTTGGTATGATTCAAGTACTTTTCGAGCAAAATTACTTTTTGGTTTCAGATTCTAAGTTGAGATCAAGTTTTAAAAAGACGAGTAAGTTGTTCAACACAAATGTTCCTTAAATAAAATTTGAACAAGGTTTTTCCTTAGGCACAGGTAGACTATGTTGCCTTTAGGGTCTTTGCAAGAGTTCACAAAACCTTACAAATAAAATGTTGGTTTTTATTGACTAAAAAAGGGGAGGGTTTTCCCTGCCTTCAGCAAGATATTATAATTTTATTTTCTTAATTTATAATCCATAGAATTTAGATAGCAATATTTATATTATACTTTAAGTGCTGGTTTATGGTTCGCGTAATCAATCTGAAGTTTCTGAGTGGATCGGCAAGTCGAACAATTCGGTGAAGGTAGCAGGACAATACAGTTAAAATAGTGCTTATGATTATGTGATTTTTTGCAGTGAATTTCCCCTAGGTGGTAGCAGTTAAAGGTTTACACATTTTTCTGTATATAAAATATATATATTGTTGCCTCCAGGATCTTCAGAAGTTTCCACAAATCCTTACATAGTAAAAGAGCGGATTTTACCTGACTAATCCACAAAATTTAAATAACAATATAGGTCAAAATATTCCTTGATCCTTTAGCTAATGTGTGGTCGATGGTCTGATGTCCTTGAGATGTCTAATGTACCAAGTGGATAGTGGAGAATATTTTTCATCGATGGTCACGTATCCTAAGTATGTACAGTAAGCCGGGTCGATCTATATGGAGAAAAAAAAATATATGAATGTTACCGCCTTATATGAACAGTCTTATAAAAACAAATTCGGAGGTGCAAAATTTTTATTTTTGTGGGCGTGGCAAAAACGCCGGTTTTAACGTTTTGTCCATAACTTTGTTATTCGCTGTCCGAATCTTAAGTTTTATATATCGTTGAAGATGGATTAACAAGAGCTTTGTTATTAATAGTTACTTAAAACTATGACGTCATATTCCAGTGGTTCTCAACATTGTATCCTTAAAAACCCCCCTTATCATAAAATTTTCTGATGCAGATTTGAAGCCCTGTAGAAACTATAAAATAATTGCGAAATAAACGTTACATTTTCTTCATAAACAAAAAAGTTATATTGATTTAACATTTTAGTACATATGATAGTTCGAAGTAGATTTGTATAAAAAGTTTTATTTGCTTAACCAAAGATTTCCTCATGATCCGATATGGCATTAAGCGTCATCATACTTAATTTACATTGGTCGCTAAAAAAATCTTTGGAAGTTCTTCAGTTAGATAGTATTCCGATTATTTGGTATTTTAGAATATTGAATTTTATTTGTTTGAACTTTATTTATTTTTCAATTGTACACGTTTTATAACAAACGAATGTAATAAAAATAAACAAATGTATATTTCGCATTATCACATGTACTGACTTTTTAAATCAATATAACTTTTTTGTTTATGAATAAAAGTTAACGGTTTTTTCTAAAATCGTTAATAGCTTTTCAAGGCCTTCAAATCTGCATCAAAAAATTATATGCTTAGGGGGGTTTTTAAGAATACAATGATGAGAACCGCTGGAAGATGGCGTCGTAGTTAAAAGTCTTTAACACACTGACAAAGCTGTGGCTAATACCTTTTCAACGATGCATAGATCTAGACAATCGGTATACAAATAACCATGTTATGGTAAAAACCCCGAATCCGGCGTTTTTGCCGCGACAACAGAAAAAAAATTTTCGCTCCCCCGAAATTGTTTTTACTTGATTTTTCATATAAGGCGGTAACATTGACAACTTTTTTTTTCGACCCGGCTTAATGTACAGTGCAGTGTTTTCTGAGGGTATGTAGTTCTTTTTTGCAGGAAGCTGATCCTTCAATGAGTAACGATTTTTGCGGGCTCGCCAATATGGGCTGTAGAACTATTTAGGCGCTGGTTCAGGGTTCGCGTTATCAATCCGAAGTTTGAACTTCGAAGTGGACAGGCAAATCGAACAATTCCGTCAATGAAGCAGGACACTACTGCTCTAATGCTTAAGTATATTCACTCTCAAGGATACCATTATAGATAGTGCAAATAATGATATGATTTTGATCAGTAAATGTCCCTTAGGTTAAAAGCACACAAATTTTTCTGTATATAAAATTGTTGCCTCCAGGATCTTCGAAAGGTTCCACAAAACCTTACATAATAAAATAGAGGATTTTACCTGACTAGTCCACAAAATTTTTGATTATAATAAAGAACAATATATTCCTTGATCCTTTAGCGAATGTGTGGTCGTTGGTCTGATGTCCTTGGGATGTCTAAAGTATCGAGAGTGGATAATGGACATATTTTTCATCGATGGTCACGTATTCTAGATATGTATGGTGCGATGAAAACTGAGGAAATGTTGTCACCTTTTGCAGGAAGATGCTCCTTAGACGAGTAACGATTTCGACGGGATTGACAATATGGGCTATCGAACTATTTGGGCGCTTGCGCACAGGGTTCGCAGTATCAACCTGAACCTTCTGCTTTTGAATGAGCCGGCAAGCCACACAATTCGATATCTAGTGAATCGGTGAAGGTAACAGGATGCCACTGCTCTGTTGTTACTGCAGTCCTCTCAGTTATTGGGAGGGAGTATGCAAAGACTGGTGCTACTTGAAACAATGCTTACTAAGTAAGTGGTTAATTTCACGATTAAGACTTGTGCTTCTGAGCAGGCCGATAAGTCAAACAATTTAATATCTAGTGAATCGGTGAAGGTAGCAGGATGCTACTGCTCTATTGCTTTAGGAAGTATATATATATAGATCCCAAGTTAGGATAATAACCAACAATGAGGTTATTATTTTTTGTAACTGTCCTTTAGGTGATAGTAATTAAAAGTACACAAATTCTTCCTTGTCTTAAATTTTAACAAGGATTTACCAAAGGCAGAGGTAGGCTTAGTTGCCTTCATGGTCATTGGTTTTTCCCTAAGTAGGGCAAAGTAATACATCTTTTTTCCCCTTAATTTATAATCCACAGAGATAAATGGAGTAAATTATTCAACTTTTACACACTCTACTTAAAATTAAGCACTCCACATGTGCATATTTGGTTATTGTTGCAACTTGTAAAGTTTAAACAAATCCTAACCTGTCCATCCTTCTGTTTTTTTCTATCATTGTTTTTACCTTATTACATATGAACTTCCCTTAACCAAACACTTCATAGCAACATTTCAAACGAGGTTTTTAGCAATTATAATTAAACTCCGGAATCCTTTAACATTTCCGCCCCTTTTCCACTTAAGTGCACTGACTTGCTCCTGTCTCCCTACTCTGGCCACTTCTAATGATTTCCAACTAATGACCCTTAAAATTTTCGCAAAAGATTATGGTTGCGGTTGCTTCAGCTACAATTCCTACCAGTAGTTGCTGTTACTGCTACAGCAACACAGTACCAATGTCCTGTGCTGCCGCATGCGTATGACTTTTGGACAATTAAGTGGATTTGTATGTTGGTAACTGGCAATCAAGTGCGATTGATTTGTGCTTAACAACACAAAATCTTACTCTGGTCTCTGTAAAAGCTAAGTAACCCGTATAGAAGAGTGTGAGTAGGGCATAAGAGTGGGTGTTTGCTTTGCGCCAGCCTTCAAAATTTAATGAAGCCAAAACATATCAAGTAGCAAAGCTGATGACCTGACAATCATATTGAGCAGCAGCAGTGGCAGCATCAATGTCGTCGTCATCATCATCATCGACAGCTAGCGCGCAGCCTTAACTCTCAAGAGGGGTCAACGCCGCCGACTTCAATGATGTCTTCAGCAATATCTTAGTTTAGCTCTTTATCGTGAGCCGGCATTAATTTCTATTTTGTTCGTTGATGCGACCCCATTTTTATTATTTGGTCTATGAAACCACTGACAATAAGTATCTTAACACAACTCCCAATTTTTTTTTTCATGTACTGGGCGCAGTAAACCTTAAGATACTTATAGAACAAAGCACTTTATTATGTTTCTGGCAATTGCACAGGGAGAGGGCTGGCCGTTAGAGATCTGCACTTGAATCCAGCAAAAGAATACGATAGCTTAACTCTATACAAATGAGTATTTGTCGATTACTACAAACAATAATTAAATGATGCCCTTTCAATTGGCTTTTCTTTGTCGACCAAAAGTCTGTTTAATACCAACAACATTCATTTTCTCTGAAATGAAATCTCTTTGCAGTACTTTTCTTTGATAGCATAGTCTGTAAATCATCATTTCCTTATCATTGTAATAGACAAATTTTAATTCCTATTCCAATTTTCCTGTTAGCAATAAATGATTTAGGATCAAATTGGTCTAAAGCATGAGAATGAAAAACGAATAAATACCGCCCGAATCGAACAGTCAACAGTTGTAGACAAGTACTTGGGAAAAATTTGATTTTTGATTGAGGATGATAAACATTAGAGTTACAGGGGCGATTTGAGTAAATGAAAATTTAAATCTCAATTTGTCAGAACATTGGCATTATACTGTAAATAAATTTAATAGGCATTTGAGTAGGACAATTTTGTTTTGCTGGAATGAAATTTGTTGAAGCAGAATATTTGGAGCTAATAACTGTAGATTTACATAGTTTTGGTAGATACCTTCAAGATGTCACTACAACCTTCGCAAGCATTAGGAGGAAAATGACAGAAGAAAGTCTTGAGGTAGACAAGCCCAAAGTAGTGTATAGTTAATTTCTTGATTCGCACCAATAGCTTTTTTGCTAATAGTGTATATACAAAGCAGTGATCGAAAACTCCTACATGTTACTACAGTCTTCTCAAGCATTATGAGGGAGTTGGTAGTATAAAATCTGGCGGTCCTTGATGATAAAACTAATGGAGTGTATAATTTATCGGTTAATACCAATGACTTTTTTGACAACTGTGGATTGACATTGTTCGAATACTGCAAAATGTTACCATAGCCTTCTCAAGCATTAAGAGGAAGATAGCAGTAGAAAGTCTGGCGATAGATAAAGACAAGTCTAATGAAGTGTATAGGTAATTTCTCGATTCACATCAATGGCTTTTTTGATAATAGTGTATTTACAAAGCAGTGGTTGCAAACTTCAACATGTTACTGCAGTCTTCTCAAGCATTTTGAGGTAGTTATCAGTATAAAGTGTGGTGGTACTTGAGGATAAAACTTATGGAGTGTATAATTTCTCGGTTGGCACCATTGACTTGTTTGACAATTGTGGATTTACATTACACAATGTTACTACAACCTTCTCAAGCATTAGAAGGGAGATATTAGTAGAAAGTCTGGCGGTAGATGAAGGCAAGTCTAATGGAGTGTATGGTTAATTTCTCGATTCGCACGAATAACTTCGTTGGTAAGTGTGGTTTTACGTAGCATTGGTCGAAAACTCCAACATATTACTACAGCCTTCTCAAGCATTATGAAGAAGTTAGCAGTATAATGTCTGGCGGTAATTGAGGCTAAGAGTGTATAATTCTCGGTTTGCACCAAAGACTTATTTGACAATTGTGGATATACACTGTTCGAATACTGCAAAATGTTACTACAGCCTTCTCAAGCATTTGCAACTGCAACATGTTACTGCAGTCTTCTCAAGCATTATAAGAGGGTTAGCAGTATAGAGTTTGGCGGTACTTGAGGATAAGAGTAATGAGTGTAAAACTTCGCGGTTCGTGCCAACGACTTTTTTTTGATAATTGTACAGTTACTTAGAATAAGTTGAAAACTGCACGATGTTACTACAGTCTACTCTAGCTTTAGAAGGAAGTTAGCAGTAAAACGTCTGGCTAACATGAGGACAAGCAATAGCCTTGTATAGTTAAATTATCGATTAGCACCAATGAGTTTTTTGAAAACTGTGGACTTACATATCATTGATCGAAAACTGCAAGAAGTTACTACAGCCATCTCATTCATTGGGAGGGAATTAGCAGAATAAAGTCTACGGGCCTAAAGGAGTGTATAGTTAGTTTCTTGATTCACACCAATGGCTTTTTTGATAATAGTGTTTTTACAAAACATTGGTCGAAAACTGCAACATATTACTACAGTCTTCTCAAGTATTATGAGGGAGTTAGCAGTATAAAGTGAGCGGTACTTGAGGAAAAGACTAATGAAGTGTATAATTTCTCGGTTCGTACCAACGTCTTTTTTGATAATTGTATCATTAGGCGAAAACTGCACAATGCCACTACAGTCATCTCTAGCATTAGGAGGAAGTTAGCAGTAGAAAATCTGGCAATGCATGAGAACAAGCAGTAGACTTGAACAGTTAATTTATCGATTAGCACCAATGAGTTTTTTTTTAAAACTGTGGATTTACATTGCATTGGTAGAAAACTACAAGAAGTTACTACAGCCCTCTCAATCATTGGGAGGGAATTAGCAGAAGAAAGTCTGGTGATACATAAGACAAGTCTTTTTAAGTAAGTGGTTTATTTCACCATTCACTTTAATAACATTTTTAAGAATTGTAAATTTACAGAGCATTGGCCGAAATTTGCAAGGTGTTACTACAGCCTTCTCAAGAGTAAGAAGGAACTAAGCAGCATTAGAGAACAATGAGGACTGTAAATAGCCCTAAGCTGTTAGCAATTAAAAGTACAAAAAATTTTACAAGTATAAAATTTATATATAGGTATACCTAAGGGTGAAGTTCGCCTCCAGGGTCCTCGCAAGGACCCACAAAACCATACAAAAGAAAACAGTGAAGTTATTCTAAATAGGGCCAGATATTATAGTTTTATTTCCTAAATTTACAATTCACAGATAAGATAATTAATAAAATGTGCGGTCGATAGTCTGATGTAACGGGTTTTGATGGCGAAGAATATATTTGAGCGATGGTCACGTTTACTGTTGTTGTTATAGCTGGGGTGATAATTATTTTTACCTATTTTTAGATTTATCGGCACTTGATCGGGCATGTAATCCGATTATCATACGATCATTGTTGGCAACGCTGTTTCGTTCCTTTGTAGAAAACAAGGTTTGTGTCAAGAATTGTTAGGTTCCTTGGTCCTTGCGCAATCAAGATTTTTTCTGTGGAAGCATCTAGGATGAGTTTTGTTGGCTGGAGAACTCCAAAGTATTTGAAAAGTAATTTTTCATCGAAGTTGATTTAACCAGTGCTCCGGCCGGGAATCTAACCCGGTACCTTCGGATTGCTAATCTTCGTCTCTGCCACTGAGCTATCGAAGGGTCACGTATCCTAGAGATGTCCAGTGTAATGATACCCGAGGGTATGTTTCCCTCATTTGCCTTGTAAGGCTCTACAATATGGGCTGTCGAGCTATTTAAGTGATGGTTTAGGGTTCGCGATATCAAACTGAAGTCAATTTTTCTAAGTGGACCAACTAGTAGAACAATTCGTTATCCGATGATTCGGTGAAGGGAGCAGGACGATTTTTTCTGGGTTTCATGGGACGAAGTTAGACAAAATCAGTAATCCGTATATTTTATTGGCATCGCTTTATAGAGAAACTCGTTTAAAGGCACGGGGAAAGGAATTTCCCGGCTTCATTGTCTGGTCGTACAAGTGCAAGAACTCGTTATATAAAATCAAAGTTTACAGGCATCCCTTAATGGTGAAACTCGTTAAAGGCCCGCGGCCGAACTGCAAAATGGGGAAAGGAATTTCCTGGCTTCATTCTCTGGTCGTACAAGTTCAAGGACTCGGTTTATAGAATCAAAGTTTACACGTATATAGTCCGTTGCATAATTCCAAGGACTGTTTGGATAGATTCGAAGTCCTTTGTACAAGTGCAAGGACTAGTTGAACAGACTTTGTGCCCGTTTCATCACTGGCTTATCTACAAGTGCAAGGACTCTTTGTGCAGATACAAGATACGTTCTACAGGACTAGTTGTACAGATATTTCGTTCCCTGTACAGGATAATAGCCCGTTGTAGGAGTGCAAGGACTTGTTATGCTGACTCAAGAACCAATAAACATAGCTTATAGCTCATTGTATAAGTGCAAGGACTAGCTTGGTTACTCACTGAGCGAAAATGCTCGATGTACTACACTTTTAGATCCAAATTTAAATGTTAAAGTTGTAGCAAAAAATTTAAAAAGAACAACAATACATAACTTTTTTTTTTTGCAAAATTTTTTTTTTTCCAAAATACTTAATGTTTGAAGGTTGACGGCGAACTTTTTTTTTCTGGCAAGGTCTAGTATGGAACCAGCCTAAGCCACATCACGCAATTACATTATTTACTTACTTACTTACTTATATAAGTGGCCAACTACAATTTACGAAACGCAGTTCATTAATTTGAGGCCTGAAGTAATAAAGAATTCCACATGCTTCGGTCTTCTGCGTGGGTTCTCCAGTTGATGATGATGGCACATCGCCTACCACTTGGTCCTTCCAACGGAGTTTGGGTCTACCTGCTCTGCGCCGTCCTTCAGGTTCGCCTTCAAACACCTTTCTCGCTGGAGCATTTATACCCATCCTGGCAACATGTCCCAGCCATCGAAGTCGTTGGATTCTGACTCTTTTAGCTACGTCGATGTCGTGGTAAAGCTCATACAGCTCATGGTTCATCCGATGGCGAAACTCGCCGTCGACACAGATAGGTCCATATATTTTTCGGAGTACTTTTCTCTCGAATACTCCCAGGATTTGTATGTCCGTTGTAGTAAGCACCCATGATTCGGCAGAATACAACAGAACAGGTAAGATAAGCACCTGGTATAGCTGTTTCTTAGTATTCCGAGATAAGGTGGTGTTACTAAAGTGCTGCCGAAGTCCGTACAAACATCTATTGGCTAGCACTATTCTCCGTTTAATTTCTTGGCTGACATTATTTTTCTTGTTGACGGAAGATCCGAGGTAGGTAAACTCGTCGACTACCTCAAAACAATAATTGTCAACGTTCACGGTGCGTCCCCAACGAGAGGACTCTTTGTTCGTCGAAATCATTATTTTTGTTTTGTCCTCGTTGACCGCTAAACCCATTTTTGCTAACTCCTTTTCTAGTGATGAGAAAACTGCAGTAACATCCCGCAGATTTCGGCCAATGATGTCTATATCATCGGCATAGGCTAGTGGCATGTGACTCTTGTAGAATATGGTGCCAGACATGTTGAAACCAGCCTTGCTCATCACCTTCTCCATTACTATATTAAATAGTGTACAGGACAGGCTATCGCCCTGCCTGAGACCTCTTTCCGTGTTGAATGGTTCAGACTGATCCTTACCAATCTTAACGGAGGATTTGGTGTTGTCTAAGGTACATTTGCAAAGTCGAATCAGCTTTGCAGGAATACCAAACTCAGACATGGCCTCATAAAGCCTATTCCTTATCGGAGAGTCGAAGGCAGCTTTGTAGTCGACATAGAGGTGGTAGATGTCAATCTGCTTTTCATGGGTTTTTTTCAGAATTTGTCGTAAGGTGAATATTTGATCCGTCGTAGATTTGCCAGGTCTAAAGCCGCACTGATATGGTCCAATTAGTTTTTCTACAATTGGCTTTAGACGTTCACACAATATGCTTGAAAGGACCTTGTACGCAATTGGTAGTAGGCTTATTCCACGGTAGTTCTTACATTCACTACGATCTCCTTTCTTGTATATGGGACATAACAGACTGAGACTCCAATCCCCGGGCATGCTCTCCTCTTGCCAAATGTTCTCCATGAGCTGATGCATGCTCCTAATTTGCTCCTCCCCTCCAGCCTTAAACAATTCAGCAGGGAGACCATGGGCTCCAGCAGCTTTGTTGTTTTTAAGGCAGGAGATTGCCACACGTATCTCGCTCTGGCTCGGAGGCGGACAATAAACACCATCGTCATGGATTGGAGCGGGGTCTTCTGGAGTGGTGTCTGCATCCAATAAATGTTTAAAATGATTTCTCCATATCCTCAAAACGTTATCCGGAACCGTCACTAGCTGACCTTCGTTGTCCTTGCAGGAGGGTAGCCCTGTTCCACGCATTCTCGCCTTAACTCTCTTGTAGAATTTTCGGGCTTCCCTCTACTTCGGAGCAACGCTGTGCACTCATCCTGCCTCTTCTTCAGCTCCTTCTTTTTCCGTCTAAAAAGACGAGTTGCCTCTCGTCTCTTCTCTCTGTGCCGTTCACGAACAGCTCGCGTTGCCATTGGCTGCAGTTTCGCCCGATATGCAGCAACCGTCTCTCTCGTGGTATTGCGACATTCATCATCGTACCAGGCATCTTCTTAAGACGGCTTTGAGTACCCAAGTACGCTACTCGCAGCCCGTTCTAAGGAGTCAGCTATATTTTGCTACTGCGAGGTTATATTATCAGGGGTTGGAGCATTCCGCTGCAGTCTGTGGTCCGCAGTTTACCGATGTCCTGGTTACGTACGTTTTTCGCCATGCTAAGCCTTGTGCGTACCTTAACTGCGGTAAGGAAGTGATCGGAGTCAATGTTCGCACCCCTAATCACTCGTACGTCCAGAACACTCGATGCGTGCCTTCCATCGACTACCACATGATCAATCTGATTCCTCGTCAATTGATCTGGAGATAACCATGTTGTCTTATGAATATTTTTATGGTCAAATCTAGTGCTGTTAACTACCATATTTCTTGCCGCCGAGAAATCAATCAGTCTGATGCCATTGTTCGACGTTTCGGTGTGCAGACTGAATTTTCCGATGGTAGGCTCAAATGCGGTTTCCCTGCCTATTTTAGCATTAAAATCGCCTAGTACAATTTTAATGTCATGGCTCGGGCTATGGTCATATACATTTTCTAGGCTTTCGTAGAACTCGTCTTTGTCCTCATCGCTTTTCTCTTCTGTCGGAGCATGGAGCATGGCTATACGTTCACCCACCGGGTTGAACCTTGAGACTAGGTGTCGCAGTCTCTTGCCAACCACAAATCCACATCCAAACTCGTGCTTGTCCGCATGGCCACTATAGTAGATGTCGCACGTCTTCATGCGCGAGCACCCGTGTCCCGTCCACCGGATTTCCGGTAAAGCGGTTATGTCAGCCTTGTATTCTACGAGGACTTTCGCCAGTTGGATGGAGGCCTATCTATACCTGGCCTGGTCTATACAGTGTTTAGATTTAATGGTTAAAATTATTCCATTTGCAAGATATGTATTATTCTACAAAATGGTTTTTCTTTTTTCTGCTTAAAGATTCGTTATTCCCATCAAACCATGGTTTATTGAAACGCGTTCGTGTTCTCTTCTCACATTAGGTTTTTTTAGCTCATATCGTCCTCTTAGCCTATTTCTGATAAGACCAAACAACTGCTTAGTATTATAATACTACTTTGTCATGTTTTGTGTGTCAGCCCACGTTGTTCTAATGGAAATTTTATGTTTTATTGTCCTGTTCTCGCTACTCTCACTTTCTCTCCGAATCTAGCTTCGTTCCGGACAAAGTAATAAAACTCATAAAAAATAATGAAAACAAAGTATTACGCCTTGCCGAAATGGTAATGTTATATTTTTCCGTATAAAGTTAGTTGAGTATAACAACCACCCACCCCTTAGACCCTCGTTATAACATAGCTAACTATGAAATGTAAACAAAAGTCACCCTCAATTGCCTAAAATCCCCATTTCTCTTTCGTGGTCTTAGCTTCATAGCTTTGCGAATGCATTTGGAGTTGCAAATAATATTTATTTGTTATTTGACATTTTTCGTAATGTTGTCTCTAAGTATGTTTATATGTTATGTTGACGTCTCGGGTAATCCTTATAAATGAAGGACACGTTGCAAACTTAGCACCGTTGCAAATGACCTACGTGCAAAAGGACACACACATGCACAGGCATTATAACAACACCCTGCCAGCCGCTCAGCCTGTACCACCACCCACCCAATGCATTGCATGGTTTTCTAGTAGTTTCGTCGTCCTTTTTTTGTGACACAGTTTCCCCCTTGTAAATATTAAATTTATTGCAAACTTTACTAAATCCCCATGATTATTAAACAGTCTGTTTTTCTTACAACAATATTCAAAAGCCTTACAGTATTGCTGCCACATACATGTCCTGCATGTCCTTTCTATGCATTGTCTGCATTGACGGTGAGGTAAGAAACAGAACTTCACTCCGCTCTTCAGCAACAATCACATATTTTCACTTCACCTTAAGGATTTGCCACAAATATGAAATGATTACATTTATTTGTTAAGATTATAAATAACAATTGCTTAAGTGTACAAGGGGGAGTGTTGTTCGTGTTTTTTTTTTGGTCTTTTAAAAGATTTATCTTGCCTGATGTTTGCGGAATTGTCAATGTCTCTCATTGTCTCGGTGATTTACATTAAGAACAACAGAGACTAAGAATTGTTAGCCTTGAACGTGATATGAGTGTGAAATTGTCCTAATTGTAAACATTATTGCCGAGAAATGACACTCATTTGTGGCCACTTTAGTTATTAATGTGTTATGAGGGGGAAAATGTGGGCGTTTTTTGATGTTGGTATAAATTTATTGTCTCAAAGAAAAAAAGGACATTGTTTTGTAGGTTTTTTTTTGAGAAAAAGTACAAGATGATGATTGATTTAATATGATACAAATAACTGGTTTAACTATAACAGGTTTAACTGCAACCTTTCGATTGTCAGTCTAGTGCTTTCCACCATACACCATTTTAGCTTTTTTTGATGCATATTGGGACCGGCCGTGGCATAGTGGTTAGAACACGCGACTACCATGCGGGAGATCACAGGTTCAACTCCTGGCTCCAGTCATCTTAAAAGAACAATTTTCTATCATTGCCGGCTCCCCTCGAATGTTGTTGGCAGCAACTTCGCAGTATAAGTGTCTAGTAAGAGCTTCTTAAAACAGTGACGTTCGCATTCGTCGATAAACAAGTAGGTGCCGTTAGTTGTGAATCTAAAAATAGAAAGCGTGTTAGTTCACAACAACGCGAGAAGCTATCCCATACCTCATTCATGGGGTGTAAAGGGAAATTAAGTAAGTATGATGCATATTGAGAATTTTTTTCTAAATTTGGTACAGATTCAGATTGATTCTCCGGCTACAAAACGATCGATATGAAATTGTGAAGAAAAGAGTTTACATATATGTACACATAGTCCTCATAGTTAAATAAATGGTCCTAAGTCAAGACGTCTTAAAACTCATGAAGTCGACTTACGCCCTCTATTATTTCATAAGTTGTAGTATATGAAAAATTCAATTTTAATGAATTTGCAGTTACAAAGGTTTAGAATGTATAAATATTTAGGCATTTCGTTTAAACTCCTCTCAGATCTATGTTGTTATAACATCATATGTAAATAAATTTAAATTATGTACGTGTGTTAAATAATTTATCAAAATTTAACATAATTATTGCCGTAAGATGAAAAATTATAAATTATTTGCATATCTGTCTATATTTTACGTACAAGTAATTAGTTTAATTTTTACTTTAAATGTTTCCTTTGATCAGAAATTTAAAATGCACAAATTGTTGTGTAATTCAGCCAAAGTCACAATATTTCACAATGTCCATAAGTCAGATGTTAACCCAAAAAAAAACAACAACAACTATACATTGTCAAACCACAGATTCTTTATAGTTTCTTTCATTTTGTCCAAAAGCCAGTGTGAATGAAAACCACAGACACATTACTTTGCCAAAATATCCTCAATTTCAATTTGCAGCAATTACACTGCAGCACTTTAGATATCCCAGCAAAAAACATGAGAAGACATGACTAAAAATTACTTTTAAAGTAGGAAATGATACTTCAAAAGGATCGACTGCTGCAATTAATGTAGAGGCGGTCGTTTAAATGACATTGTGTTTTATATGTTATGCCAAGGCCCAGGCATTACAATGAAATGAAAGTTTTAGCGAAATCATAGCTAAATGTGTGTTTTATTTAACTTTACTTTTAAAACCTTAAAAAGGATAACCCTTTAATATGTTGCCAAATTCATGACACTTTCGCTAATCGCTTGGTGGTTTAAAAATATATGTGATTAGTATAAATAACACTGGTGCTTGCGCATGAAGACGTGCGACATCTACTATTGCGGCCATGCGGACAAGCACCAGTTTGGATGTGGATTTGTGGTTGGCAAGAGACTGCGATACCTAGTCTCAAGAGTCAAAACTAAGTTTTTCCACATAACACATATATGTGCCCATGCTCCGACAGAAGAGAAAAACGATGAGGACAAAGATGAGTTCTACGAGAGCCTAGAAAATGTATATGACCGTAGCCCGAGCCATGACATTAAAATTGTACTAGGCGATTTGAATGCTAAAATAGGCAGAGAAACCGCATTTGAGCCTACCATCGGAAAATTCAGTCTGCACACCGAAACGTCGAACAATGGCATCAGACTGATTGATTTCTCTGCGGCAAGAAATATGGTAGTTAGCAGCACTAGATTTGACCATAAAAATGTTCATAAGGCAACATGGTTATCTCCAGATCAATTGACGAGGAATCAGATAGATCATGTGGTAGTCGATGAAAGGCACGCATCGAGTGTTCTGGACGTACGAGTGATTAGGGGTGCGAACATTGACTCCGATCACTTCCTTACCGCAGTTAAGGTACGCACAAGGCTAAGCATGGCGAAAAACTTACGTAACCATGCACAACGAAAGCTGGACATCGGTAAACTGCGGACCACAGAGGTAGCGGACGCCTACTCCAACCACCTAACTCAACTGCTGCGGAATGCTCCAACCCCTGATAATATAACCTCGCAGCGGCAAAATATAGCCGACTCCATAGAACGGACTGCGAGAAGCGTACTTGGGTACTCAAAGCCGTCTCAAGAAGATGCCTGGTACGATGATGAATGTCGCACTGCAACGAGAGAGACGGTTGCTGCATACAGGGCGAAACTGCAGCCAATGGCAATGGCGTCTTTTTAGAAGAAAAAAGAAGGAGCTGAAGAAGAGGCAGGATGAGTGCACAGCGTTGCTCCGAAGTAGAGGGGAAGCCAGAAAATTCTACAAGAGAGTTAAGACGAGAATGTATGGAACAGGGCTACCCTCCTGCAAGGACAACGAAGGTCAGCTAGTGACGGTTCCGGATAACGTTCTGAGGATATGGAGAAATCATTTTAAACATTTATTGGATGCAGACACCACTCCAGAAGACCCCGCTCCAATCCATGACGATGGTGTTTATTATCCGCCTCCGAGCCAGAGCGAGATACGAGTGGCAATCTCCCGCCATAAAAACAACAAAGCTGCTTGAGCCGATGGACTCCCTGCTGAATTGTTTAAAGCTGGCGGGGAGGAGCTGATTAGGAGCATGCATCAGCTCATGGAGAACATCTGGCAAGAGGAGAGCATGCCCGGAGATTGGAGTCTCAGTCTGATATGTCCCATATCCTAAAAAGGAGATCGTAGTGAATGTAAGAACTACCGTGAAATAAGCCTATTACCAATTGCGTACAAGGTCCTTTCAAGCAAGCGTCTTAAGCCGATTGCAGAAAAACTAATAGGACCATATCAGTGCGGCTTTAGACCTGGCAAATCTACGACGGATCAAATATTCACCTTACGACAAATCCTGGAATAAACCCATGAAAAGCAGATCGACACCTACCACCTCTTTGTTGACTACAAAGCTGCCTTCGACTCTCCGATAAGGAATAGGCTTCATGAGGCCATGTCTGAGTTTGGTATTCCTGCAAATCTAATGCGACTTTGCAGATGTACGTTGGAAAACACCAAATCCTCCGTTAAGATTGGTAAGGAACACTCTGAACCATTCAACACAGAAAGAGGTCTTAGGCAGGGTGATAGCCTGTCCTGTACACTATTTAATTTAGTTATGGAGAAGCTGATGAGAAAGGCTGGTGTCAACATGTCTGGCACCATATTCCACAAGAGCCACATGCCACTAGCCTATGCCGATGATATAGACATCATTTGCCGAAATCTGCGGGATGTTACTGCAGTTTTCTCATCACTAGAAAAGGAGTCAGCAAAAATGGGTTTAGGACAAAACAAAAATAATGATTTCGACGAACAAAGAGTCCTCTCGATGGGGACGCAGCGTCAACGTTGACAATTATTGTTTTGAGGTAGTCGACGAGTTTACCTACCTCGGATCTTCGGTCAAGAAGAAAAATAATGTCAGCCAAGAAATTAAACGGAGAATAGTGCTAGCCAATAGATGTTTCTACGGATTTCGGCAGCACTTTAGTAACACCACCTTATCTCGGAATACTAAGAAACAGCTATATCAGGTGCTTATCTTACCTGTTCTGTTGTATGCTGCCGAATCATGGGTACTTACGACAGCGGACATACAAAACCTAGGAGTATTCGAGAGAAAAGTACTCCGAACAATATATAGACCTATCTGTATCGTAGGCGAGTTTCGCCATCGGATGAACCATGAGCTTTACCACGACATCGATGTAGCTAAAAGAGTCAGAATTCAACGACTTTGGTGGCTGGGACATGTTGCCAGGATGGATGTAAATGCTCCAGCGAGAAAGGTGTTTGAAGGCGAACCTGAAGGACGGCGCAAAGCAGGGAGACCCAAACTCCGTTGGAAGGACCAAGTGGTAGACAACGTGCCATCATCTGGTAGGACTAACTGGAGAACACACGCAGAAGACCGATGCGTGTGGAATTCTTTATTACTTCAGGCCCCAAATTTATGAACTATGTTTCGTAAATTGTAATTGGGCACTTATGTAAGTATGTAAGTATAAATAACGCACATCAACTATAAAAAATGATACCATACAAACGCGTAAAAGAAGTTTTATTAGTTCAAAACACGTTTGTAGGACTATTAGAAAAAATTTATGTACGTAAAGACGGCACATCGAAATAACTCCCAATGATATAAGCCCCAACCGAAGAAATAAAATAATAATATCATAAAATTAAATAATTTCATAATGAAACTATCTAACCATGCAACCACCTTCTATCATCTGCTTTGGACTTTGTTTAATTTTTCTCCTTGGTTAGCCCTTTTTTGCTGGGTTACAATATAAACTCATGCTCTCTACCTTTGGCTGTGTTAGTTACAATACTCACACACAAAGACATCTAGTGCAACTACCTACAGCAGAAAAATTAATTGGTAAAAAGTGCCAAGCATTTTTCATTTATGTAAATTTTTAGCAATTATTTTCAGGGTTAACACTATCAGAGTGAGACAGAGTACGAGTGAGAAAGAGAAATTGAGAGTGTTACCTGTTAAATGTGACAAGTTAACTGACAAGGACATTACCTTGCATTGAATTGTAGAGTGCAATATAGGTAAGTTTTGGAAAATTTTACTATTGAGTTTAGTATCAAGGTCTGCAGATGTCAGGATATGGGATAATGGATTTTATATTAAGTACTGGAACAGCAAATGGAACGAAATTATAAATTAAATGAAATGGACAAGTGGAAACATTTAGAATGCATTGTGTGCCAAAACTGTCACGATTTTTGTATAGAAATTTTAGAAACAGAATATATAGTATACATAGTCTGTCAGAGCAAGGACGAAACTGTCACGATTTTTTTTTAGAGAATTTTAAGATTGAAAATGAAAATCAAGGCTAAATTTAAGAAATTGTTGATGAAATTACAATTTTCAACAGCAAAGTAAACAAAAGGTTTGTTTGACTGGGCAAAAATAACAAAATTACTTATAAATAAAGTCCTAATGAAAAGTAACACCTCATAGGAGTAAGAGGAAAAAGTATATATTTATATAATAATGGATATCTTAAATTAATCGTGGCCGTACACGCATTGTAGCTATCAAATATACCAGGAAACTTTAAGTAATTGAAGATACTGAATTGAATTCTGAAAAGGTTTTTATTAAAATAAGCAACAGCATCTGTTGACCTTACAAATAAGAATGGGGCAGTAGAATTAATTACATGGATTGAAGGTGTGATGCACTATTGAAATTCCTCCTTCAGATTGTCTTGTTTTACTAACAGATAAAGTTTAATCATATATGTCATCTCTGTCTTTTACCGAACAAGTGTTGTTCCTACATTAATACCAACCACTCTGCTTTGCCATGTACAAGATGTATCAATTATAAGGTGGTGTTAACATGTCAGCTGATTTAAGCACATATTTTGTGAGTGTGTCATAAGCTGTCAAATGCATATATTTGCTGCCGAAATTTTGACAGGCTATGACTCGAAAAAATAAATTTGTTGCAGTTGTTGTGCTGTTGTTGTAATGATGCCACCACCTTATTGTGGATAAATCTTGGTCATGTAATAATCTTATTTTTATGGAAATTACTTTTCCGTCCCTAATGGGTTAACAGTTACACTCATCATGCCTTAACTAATTTGGCACCAGTTGCCATGTGAACTCTACTGCCATATGAGGAAAGTACTCTACACAAAAATGTCGCTAATTTACATTAAACGTCTTGCGCCATGGTCGTCGACGTCGTTGTCGTCGCACTTGAACAATTTTAATTGTAATGCAAAGGATACCGCAAGGATATATGAACATTAAAATATATATACGAATGAGAAACATAAAAAGTCTGTTTTTGGCCGCTGTTGCTAACGATTGTTTTGTTTTTACTGCTGTTGCTATGTATTGGGGATTTTTATTTGGGATGTCTTTATTTTCTTACCCATCTTTGGGCTTATTATTGTAGGTTTTTTCGGTGTGTTCGTCTTGCAATATGCTAAATATGGCTGCATGTCTGAAGTTGCAGTTGTCGAGTAATTTTGTTACTTTGATTGTATTGTCTACTTTTGGGAGTCAAATTAAGGTTCGAAAGAAAAAAGCTGAGACGGCAAGTTTCAGTTTTGTAATGAACAGTGGTTTGTAGGTGGATAAATATTAATAAAACCATAGAGGAAACCATTGGAAATAGAAATACTGCCTCAAGCTAACGTAGGATGAAAAACGAAGCATACATATAGGCGTCCACACATTGTATTACAGTTGAGCATACTTTAAGGCTTGAGTTAATGTTTTTCTGTGGTGTCCGTCTTGCAATATAGTGAATATGACTGATGTTGCAGTCGTCGAGTGATTTTGTTAGTATGTGTTGTGTTGGGACCGGCCGTGGCATAGTGGTTAGAACACGTGACTACCATGCGGGGGATCACAGGTTCAACTCCTGTCTCCAGTCATCTTAAAAAAAAAATGTTCTTTCATTGTCGGCTCCCCTCGAATGTTGTTGACAGCAACTTCGCAGAATAAAGTGTCGAGTCAATCGGCGTGTCTAGTAGGAGCTTATCAAAACAGTGACGTTCGCATTCGTCGATAAACCATCGGAAAAAGGAATATAAAAATACTGACTATAGTCAGTACGTAGGATGAAAAACGAAGCATACATATAAGCGTGTTGTAAAGTTGAGCAGACTATAAGGCTTTAAGTTAACGATTTATAAGTGTTGTTTTTTAGAAGCGGACAACCTTTTTTTAAGATTAAACTTAATTATTATTATTAAATTCAATGGAAGGACCAACATTACGGCATTAGGTTTAGGTGGAGGACATGCACCATGCCATGCCATTACAACATTTGGAGACCATTATGGTCCATTGTGATTGTCCTGATTTAAGAAAAAAGAAATATAAAGGGAAACATGTTAAAGAACATATAAAGAATGTGTTCTCTCTTTCAACTTCATATACATACAAGTAGTGAGATTACGTGGGGACACTATGGTCCGCTGCCTTTAAGCCATCTCAAAACTTCAGTGAACTTCACCAGATTCATCATGTTTCATGACGACAGTTCAGTGAGACTATCAAAGAACCATTTACCAAAGATTTGTTTCCTTATTCTATGAAGAACTGGGCAATGGCATAACAAATGCTCAATGGTCTTAATTTCCTCCTCATTGTCGCAAACCCTACAGTAATCTGTGTCGTCCCCCAGTTGGATGTAAATGCTCTGACATCGCAGTATCCCGTAATTACCCCAATAAGTCGTTTTACCGATCTCCTATTAAGTTCCAATAGTGATCTGGTTCGTCTTCTACCCAGTCTTGGCCAAATATCTCGTGATACCATACAGTCGGTACGAAGTTCCCAAGATGCATTTGCCAGCCGTTCGATGTGACGGGTCACAATTCCGATTCCGATTCCGATCAGTGGTCGCACCGATCCATCCGATTGGCCGGTTCCCAGTGCTGAGCATTTCCTGAAGTGTTACTGTGTCCGGAGACTCAACAGAGTCGAACACTATTCTCCGGGAGTTTTGAGAGCGCCGTCTTACATTCGTACACTAATCTCGACTTTATAGCCTTTGATACCAAAGCCTTTAAGGCAGCTTGACTGTCCACATAGATTGTGACGATCTCCTTCAAACTCCTTGCCAGTATTTCCTCCACAGAATTCAAAATGGGGAAAATTTCCGCCTGGAACACCCTACAATCGTCTTCCGATAAGGAATCTTTACAATCTTCTTTAACAGGGATCAATATTTCCGGTCATTATGTAAAATCCAATAACGGAATCATATACACTGTGGTGCAAAAATGAGCCAATGTTTTAAACATGGTATGTTATTAAATATTTTTTATACATTTTATTATATTATTTTCAAACTTATTGCTAAATTTAAAATATGCATCTGTGAAATATGTAAAGCAATAACAAAAACAAAACTCACATTACTGTAAGTATATAAAAACCAAACATTTTCAAAATCAGACCATTGGCACACTTTTGCTCCAAGGTTTTTCTTATCTAAATTTAATAATTAGTCCTGCATATTATTACTTTCTTCAAATGATCCACCCTATTTGGCGTATATTGACAAAGTTGAGCAACATAATATACAGGAATTTTGTTTCATTCAGCCAGAACCCACTCCCACAGTTTATTTATATTTTCGGGGCTCTTTCGTTTCTGTCAGACCGAGTTTTAGGTAAGCTCACACATTTTCGATCAGGTTCAGATCTGGACTCTGCAGTGGTTACTCCCTGACCCCAAACACCTGAGAACTAAGCCATTCCTTGACAATTTTTACAGAATGTTTTGGGACGTTGTCATATTGGCAGGCGACATTATCTGGTCTACCTGGAATTTGGCCAGGGCTATGGGGCAAATTATCTTGAAAATGCGAAGATAGTCTTCCTTTCGCATTATTCCTTCGATCCGTACAAGTAGTCCCACACCATCTGGGGTTACACATTCCCAAATCATAACAGAACCGTCTCTCGTTTTATGCACACAGAAAACTGAATCAATTTTCAATTTGCCAAATTCATTTATATTTATTTAGATACACATTTTTTTATAAGTTAACTGAATCGATTAAATATTGCACATTCTAATCGTTTGTTGAAGGTTAACTAACGTATTAAAAGGGGCCTAGTTGTGCTGCATCAATTGGTACCTTACATTTTCCTAATGTTAATAATAAAAAGGTACCTTTTATTTCTTTGCGATTTCATTAACAATTTCTATATTGATATCATATCTATTACCCATATTAATTTAGATACACATTTTTTTCTAAATTCACTGAATTAAGTCTAATTTTACACAATTTAAACGTTTGTGGAATGTTGTCTTACGTACTAAAAGGGTCCTCGCTGTGCTGCATCAATTGGTACCTTCTATTTTCCCACTATTATTAAAAAGGAACGTTTTATTTGTTTCGGATTTCTTTAACCCATTCTACACTGATACCATTTCTACAGTTTTACCACTAATGTGGTCATCTGACTAAAATTTCTGTACTGGTTTTGTCATCGATTAAACAATGAAATACTTTTGGTGCATCCTTTATGCATCATTTTTCGCAAGCAAAGGGAAATTTTGTATTTAATTCGCTGGCAGAAAATGTAGCATATCTTTAGGGCGCATATAAATGGTTGCAGAAAATTTATATGTACACAAATTCATGCTTCTTCTTCTTCTTCTTTACTGGCAGCAACAACATAAGTTCATCTATCAGTAGCCGCACGCAGAAAAGCATTCCAAGCGCTTCGGCCTTTGCGCTAGTTCGCCATTCCAAGCTTACTTAACAGTTCCGTCACCTGGTCCATCCATCGGAGTTTTGGTCGCCCCCTCCTGCGCCGCCCATCGAAGATTGCCGAAGACTTTTCGAGCCGGAGCGTTTTCGTCCATTCGTACAACGTGTCCAAGCCAGCGCATTCGGTCTATTTGAACGCGCTTGACCACGTTGATGTCGTTGTATAGCTCATACAGCTCATGATTCATTCGACGACGGTACTCGCCGTTCACGATGATGGGTCCAAATATTTTATGGAGTATTTTTCTTTTGAAGACTCCCAGAATAGATTGATCCGCTTGTGTCATTACTAGGGTGTTCAAAACCGAAACCGAAAAACCGTAAACCGGTTGTTTTATTTAAAACCGTATGCCGGTTTTTGCAAAAATGCCATTTTCGAATAACCGTTTTAACCGAGTTTTTTCTTCGGGTACTCGGTTTTTTTTAAACTGCTTTGTTACAACTCGAAAAAAAATTAAAATTGAATTTAAAATTAATTTTGAAAAAACTTTTTAAATTTTGTAAACGAGAATGTTTTTAGAAGCTTTGTAAAATTTAAAAATTAAATTTTTATTTAATTTAATTTAATTTTTACATTTTATAAACGAGAATGCTTTTAGAAGCTTTGTAAAATTTTCAAATCCAATAGTGAAATAGTGGATGCCGAAAAATTGTACGAGCTCATTAAAAACGTGTCTCAAATTATCGCAAAATTGCGGCAGCATTTTAGTTCATTTAACAAGTCGATCGCAAAACAAAGAAAATTGCAGATCTATATTTTCCAGGAGCACAATAAAGAACTAAGGCTCATTGTCGATATGAAACGCCGGTGGAGCTCCTTATCTGCAATGATTGAACAGTTTCTAAGAATTTACCCATGTGTCAACCATGCGCTTTTGGTTTTAGGTGAACTCCATTCAGCTCAAAAGAAATATCAATTTTGAGAAATTTAAGCTCAGCGCTTCAGTCTTTAGCGTTCGTTTAGCGTAAAAGATTATCAAATGATTCAGCGACTCTAATCAACGCTGAAGGAGTATATGCGTTTATATTGAAACAGCTTAAAAATATGGACTCCGCATATGCTTGGGAGCTGCGCCACAAAATTATAGCAAGATTTAAGGAAAGAACAATACAAACATTAAATACCCTAATTATATATCTTAGCTCCGGAAAATATTCCACAAGCTCATCCTGTGTAAAGTATTCTAAAAAGGCGGAAATTAAGGAATATGCGAACGAAATTTTTAAAAGACTTTATCCTGCAATTTTCCCAACAACGACAGAGTCTAGTATCAGTTCAGATTGTGAGATAGAGGAATCCCCTAATGGTAGTCCCTGCAACGATTTAAACAACAGTAAATAACATCTAAAATCCACCAGTAAAAACTAATTGCAATGACACAAGCCTATATGATGATTTCAACTATTTCGATAGATTTAATAAAAGGACAGAAAAACTCAACATCCTTTTAAAAGCGCTTTTGTCAATTAATCCTATTTCCACAATTAGTGAGCTCGAGTTTTCTGTATCAAGCTTTGTAAAAACGAAACAGAAGAATATACTCAAAATTTAACACTTAAATTGCATACTATTTCTTAAATATGTACTATTTAAAAAAAAAAAATATTCCAAAAATGTATTTCTTTCCAAAAATACTACTTTAAAAAATAAAATGGAAGAGATTCCAAAAATTTATTAAAAAGTAAAAACACAAAAAATTAAACCAATTTATTTTTTTAATTTTTTATTTTTAACTTTTTAGAAAAAACCGAAAAAAACGGTTAAACCGGTTTTCTTTCAAATGCTGTATTCGAAATCCGATTTTTCTAAAAAATCAATTTTTCGAATAACTCGGAAACCGGGTTTTTAAAAAAAGGAGGTATTTTAAAACACTCTAGTCATCACCCAGGATTCTGCGCCGTAGAGCAAGACAGGTAGGATCAGAGTCTGGTAGAGCTGGATCTTTGTTCTTCGAGAGAGCGCTTTGTCGTTAAATCGCTTGCTTCGCGCATAGTAGCAGCGGTTTGCGTCTTTTGATTTCGAGGCTGACATTATTATTTTTGTTTATAGCGGAGCCAAGGTGGACAAAATCATCTACCACTTCAAAGTTATAGTTGTCAACGTCCACGCAGCGTCCCAGACAAGTGGACTCTTTGTTCGTTGAAACAAATAACTTGGTTTTGTCCTCGTTTATCACCAGACCTACTTCAGCCGACTGCTTTTCAATGCTCGAGCTTTGTAATCGATGAACAGATGGTAGGTATCGATCTGCATTTCTTGGGTCTTCTCCAGGATTTGTCGTGGCGTGAATATGTGGTCGATGGTGGATTTACCAGGTATAAAGCCACACTGATAAGGTCCAATCAGGTTCGCCAAAAGGGGCTTTAGTCTTTCACATAACACACTAGACAGGACCTTGTATGCTATGGGTAAAAGGCTAATCCCGCGATAGTTGGTACACACACTAGGATCGCCTTTCTTAAGCACAGGCCATAGGACACTCAGATTCCAATCATCGGGCATGCACTCCCTGAGCCAAATTGTATGTATGACCTGGTGCAAGCATGTTACCAGGTCATCGCCGCCGGCTTTAAAAAGCTCTGCCGGCAGTCCATCGGCTCCCGCAGCTTTATTATTTTAAGCCGCGCAATTGCCGTGCTGATCTCGTTTTGGCTCGGTGGTGGACAGTCTACTCCATCGTCGATGATTGGTGCGATTTCGTCACTAATGCTGACTTCGGGAACGAGAAGAGAATGAAAGTTTCCCTCCCAATTTGCAGCACACTCTGAGTGTCTGTGACCAGATTTCCGTCTCTGTCCTTACAGGTGGAGATCCCTGTTCCAAAACATTTACTTTTTACCTTTTGGTAGAACTTTCGGGCCTCACCTCTATCCCTGTAGTTTTCGATATCCTGGCTCTCTCTTTTCTTCCACAGATGCTTTTTCCGTCTGAACAGGAGTTTCAACTCCCTCCTTTATAACGCTCTTATAATGCTCCGTCACCGCACGCGTCGCCATTGGCTGCAGCTTTGCCTTGTATGCAGCATCCATTTCCTCAGACATTTCGAGACATTCATCATCGTACCAGAGCTTGTCTGAGCGTGGTTTTTCATAACTCAGTACGATTGCTGCGGCAGTGGTCATAGAATTCGCAATATGCTGCCACTGCATGTCGGGAACATCAGAACTAGGGGGATTTGTATGGAGTAATTGAGAGAATTGGTTGGAGTAGGCATGGGCTATCTCAGTGGTATGCAGCTTTGTGATGTCTAGCTTCCTTTGCGTTTGTTTACGAGTGTTTTTAGCACTACTTAATCGTGTGCGTACCTTGGCTGCAACTAGGTGGTGATCCTAGTCGATATTTGCACCGCGCATCACACGCACATCCATAACGCTTGAGATATGCCTTCCATCAATTACCACGTGATCAATCTGATTTTTTGTATTTTGATCGGGAGATATCCAGGTTGCCTTGTGGATATCTTTATGCGGGAGTCTGGTTCCACTCACAACCATGTTTCTTGCCGACGCGAAACTTACCAGTCTGAATCCGATATCGGAGGTGTTGTTGTGTAGACTGAATTTTCCGACTGCTGAACCAAGAGCATCTTCCCTTCCTATTTTAGCATTAAAATCTCCCAGAACAATTTTAATGTCATATGCAGGGCAGCGGTCATATATATCCTCCAGGCGCTTATAGATAGCATCTTTGATGTCATCGTCTTTGTCTTCCGTCGGGGCGTGTACACAAATCAGCGTAATGTAAAAATATTTCGCCCGGATGCGAATGGTGGCTATACGGTCACTTACAGGGTTAAACCGCGAGACCAGGTGTCGAAGTCTCTTGCCGACTATGAAACCATATCCAAATTCGTGTCTTTTTGCATGGCAGCTGTAAAAGATGTCACAGTTCTTCCGTCGTGTGCATCCCTGTCCCGTCCATCTCATTTCCTGTATGGCGGTGATGTCAGCCTTGTATTTGTCGAGGATATCCGCCAGTTGGATAAAGGTACCATATCTGTATAGAGTTCGGACATTCCAGGTGCATATCCTTAAATCATGGTCCTTATATCGTTTGCGGGGTTCTTCAATATTTGGGGGGGGGGGGGTTCTTGTTTTTCCTTGTCTCCGTGTTTTCATAATAAATTTTGTTTAAGGAGAGTGGCTTATTAGGCCACCGCTCCATGCTTAGGAACTGAATTTTCTTATGAAATATATAAGAAATGAGTCCTTAATAAGAAAATTTAAAAACCATCAAATATTCTTCTTTGTAAATTTTCTGATTTTTAAATATTTACTTAAATTTTTAAGTGGTTCTTGACCAAATTTTTCCCTTCAAACCACTGTCTTCCACCGGATTTCTTTCTACTCATATCCTGCCGCTTTTTGTAGTTTCCGTCTGCAGTGTTTTGTCCCACAGCTTGCAAGGCCTTTCCTCTCCTTTGTGTATATGTAAGTGTTCCCTGGCTCAAAATGGGTTAGAGTTTGAGTGTCCTGTGCCTGGTGTAATATTGTTCTGTCTCTTGTCTGTTTTCATTATTAGTGTTCTTTTGTGGTTAATTAGAGCTTCCATTTTCGCACCATAAGGTTGTATAGTCTTTATATCTTTTTTGTGTCTAGTTCCTTCGTGAGGAGAGGGTATTTTCCGCTATCATTGAATTGCATGTTTTGTTTTAACTTTACTGGTATTTTGGTTTTTATTATTGTTCATTGTATTGTGCTGTTCATGTTGTACCGGAGCAGCATCTCCTTTTTAGTGTTAATGAGTCCTGCCACTTTCTGGATTGTACTTCAGACGCTATGTAATGACTGTGCTGCTGCCGGTAAAAGTGGTGCACAGCGGTTAGAGGTGGGCGTGTGCAATGTCGTCTGTGTTTTTGGCACATAGAGACAATATCCAAGATCCAAAAGTTTTGCCAAAAATTTGGTTAGAATGTAGGAGAGGGACGCCAATTTCCTTTGTTGCGGTGGCGAAAAAGTGTTGTATGAATACAAGGCTAATAAACATGACTTTATAGTGTAACAGATCGGTGTATGGGGATAAACACTTAAGTGGCAGTTACATTTGCCTCTTCACAAGGAAATGGAGAAGGAGTCCTTTACATTTTTAAAGTTACTTCAACAAATTAATGAAAAAATTAAGACATACAAATTTGATGGCCCTAATTGGTTTTTGAAGAAAAATTAAACGAAAATATTTCCTTTTAAAAAATGTATTCTTTGTATATTATTCGCTAAACATATATAAAACAGTTTTATAAATTCACAGCATATTTTCTTAAAATTAAAGAAATTATTTTTTTTCAACTTAAACAAAAATATTTCCGCATAAAATTTGTGCAATTTGTTTAGTATTCCCTTAACATAAACATGAAGTCTCCTTTAATCACAGTATATTTCTGCATACATTTCTTGGCAACATTAGAAATAATTTACCATAAGTTTTTCCTTGATTCTTAAAAATTTCACTAACACTTGAAACCTTTTTTTCAACTAAATGCAAATTAATATATTAAAAACTTGTAATAAAATGAATTAAAATGTAAAAAATACACAAACCTAAACTCAATGGCAACAAGGACGTCATTTGATGATACTGACAGTCTAAGTGAAATTGTATACATTATGCATCAGTATCACTTTCTGGCAAAAGTCTGATATTTAAAGTCTGGAAGTGCATACATTCGCACTACGACGACGACGACGACAACGGCAACATTGAGAGTAAAAGCAACAGCAAATAATGGAAAATAATTAAAGCTTGAATATAATATTATGTTTACTTTTCATTAAATGGCATCTAGGGAATAGCTGCAGAGCACAAGGTATTGCGGCGCATCATACCTTTCATTCCATCCATTCCATTCTCAAACAAAAATAACTTTCAATGATGATTGACTTACTATGCAAATGGTTGAATCTTTTACATAGAGGCTGTGTGTCGTCATCATCATGCATAAAATGTGCAAAAGTGAAAGATTTCAATTTAACTTGTCATTTTGTATCGTAAAGAATCGTACAACAAAAAAGGGCATAATTAAATTAAAACAAACACAACATTTTGAGTAGGTTTTAAGTCGAACGAACACAAAGACAACAATGAAAGTTGTAATGATTTATAATGATGGCGTAATGGAAAGGGAGGTGATTACTATATATGCATTGAATGCCATATGCTGTTGATTTGCGATGCAGTATTCTACAGAAATGAACAAAATCAATAAGAGTTGGTACTACTCTAGAAATTGTTCAAAGCCCCAATAATAACTCCATTAAGAACTGATTTTTTGTTAGGGACACAGATAACATTTACTAAAATTTTGCACAAAATTACCGGACAATAACTAGATGTTAACAATATCAATGTGAAATCAATTCATGCTAACGACAGCATCAATTCATGGCATGCCATGTAAACTAATTGTTCAGTTCATGCCATGTCAATGAAGATTCAACCATCGATTTATACCACGACATGGCGCACTTAATACAAGGGTTGAATAGTTGTTTCATACATATTGTGCCAGACTTCAATGTATATAAGTAAGACGTAAGAAATTAGCATTGTGTGCGATGGCCTGATAAGCCACTATCCTTAAATAAACAACATATTATGACATACAAATGAATTATCCGTGAATATTTTGACTCCTGTCAATTGACAGGTGTCCTGAACAAGTTTCAAGTTGACATTACCGGCGTACAGAAAATGCAGACGTAAAAAGGACCATGTTTCGGGTATATGCAACCGGAATATTCGAATTCTCTGCTGTTCAATGTCCTGGAGAAGCGACGTCACCGCCATACAGGAAATGCGATGGACGGGACAAAAATGGATATAGATCTATAGTTGGTGGGAGACTTAGGTCTGTAAGTGTTCATAACAAAGTATATTCACATCCCGCTGATTTATATACACTCGGCGGAAGACAAAATCCGAAGACATTAAAGATGCTTCCATTGAGCGCCTTGAGAAAATATATCATCGTGATTTGGGTACACGCGGTGATAGAAATCAAAGACAAGAATACTTAATATGAATTCTAGGAGAACCTATATAAAATATAAGGTTGTCAAAAAAGTCTTGCGGTATTTCCGCAAGCTTGTCTTTGCAAGCGCTTAGTTCTAGTTGTATTCGTCGCATCGGTTCACGCTAGAGCTTTTTGGAAAGCTCTTTTCACGCGCAAACACGTGTTTGATTTATTGTTTTTTGTTTTTAGTCGTTCGTGAGTTATAGCGTCGCAAACATGGAGCAAAATAAAGAGAAAATACGGCATATTTTACAGTACTACTACGATAAAGGCAAAAATGCATCTCATGCTGCCAATAAAATTTGTGCAGTTTATGGACCCTGATACAGTTTCCATTTCCACCGCACAACGATGGTTTCAACGTTTTCGTTCTGGTGCAGAGGTGATCGAAGATGCGCCACGGTCCGGAAGGCCTGTCGTCGAAAATTGCGATAAAATCGCTGAATTGATCGAAAGAGACCGGCATAGTAGCAGCCGTAGCATCGGCCAAGAGCTGGGCATGAGTCATCAAACCATTATAAACCATTTGAAGAAGCTTGGATTCAAAAAGAAGCTCGATGTATGGGTGCCACACGACTTGACGCAAAAACACATTTTTGCCCGTATGGATGTATGCGAATCGCTTCTGAATCGCAACAAAATCGACCCGTTTTTGAAGCGGATGGTGACTGGCGATGAAAAGTGGGTCACTTACGACAACGTGAGAGGAAACGGTCGTGGTCGAAAAGCGGTGAAGCTGCCCAGACAGTGGCCAAGACTGGATTGACGGCGAGGAAGGTTCTTCTATGTGTTTGGTGGGATTGGCAGGGAATCATCCACTATGAGCTGCTCCCCTATGGCCAAACGCTCAATTCGGACCTGTACTGCCAACAACTGGACCGATTGAATGCAGCACTCATGCAGAAGAGTCCATCTTTGATCAACAGAGGCCGAATTGTCTTCCATCAGGACAACGCCAGGCCACACACATCTTTGGTGACGCGCCAGAAGCTCCGGGAGTTCGGATGGGAGGTTCTTTTGCATCCACCGTATAGTCCGGATCTCGCACCAAGTGATTACCACCTATTTCTGTCCATGGCGAACGAGCTTGGTAGTCGGAAGTTGGCCACAAGAGAGTCCTGTGAAAATTGGATCTCCGAGTTTTTTGACAACAGGGAAGCGAGCTTCTATAAGAGGGGCATTATGAAGTTGGCATCTCGTCATCGAACAAAACGGCGCATATTTGACTTAAATCGCATTATTATAACCAATTTTATGAACAATTGAAAATTCAATAAAAATACCGCAAGACTTTTTTGACAACCTATTATATGGACACGACAACAAAATTGTTCTGGGAGATTTTGGTACCAAAAAGGGATGGGAAGATACACTTTGTTCGACAGTCGGAAAACTTAGTCTACACAGAAACACCTCCGATAAGGAATTTAAACTGGTTAGTTTTGCATCGGAATGAAACATGTTAGTAAGTGAAAATAGATTTTCACATAAAGATATCAACACTGCAATCTGCAAATACCTGTTCAAATAGCAAGAAACCTCACAGATTATGTGGAAGGTTTGGCGGCGTCGTAATGGAGCAAATATTAACTCTGATCAATACCCAGTTGCATCCAAAGCTAGACATCACAAGGCTGCATACACCCGCGATAGCAAATGCCTAATCAAATTAAGCCTAATTCTAGTGTTTCCGACACACAGTGGCATTCTAATGGCCACAGCCGCAACGACCGTACTTAGGTGTGAAAAACTATGCTCAGACAAACAAATCATGATACGATGAAGAATGTCGCGTTTAGTATGAGGTAGTCAAGGCCTAGCCAAACAAAGTCTCTCAGTTACTGCAAACAAACGTCCCAAATTCTGATGTTCTCAAAACAAACTGTCTGCATATAGCGCATCCTAAGATCACTGCCGCAGGAGGAGAGAGAGACGAAATGCCTCTTCAAACGGGAAAAGCGTCTTTGGCGGCGAAAACTTTAAAAAGTGCAGTGTTAGAGGTGAAGCTTAAAAAATGCTGCCAAAAGCTAACAAGTAAAAGTTATGGAACAGCTCGTAAACGAAGGCAGCGCAAGCGAAAAAATCATGTTAACCATCGATGTCGAAGTAGAGTGCTTACCATCGAGCCTAAACGAGATCAGTGCGGCAAAGCTGTGGTTGTCGATGAACTACCGGTGGAGTTTTGTATGACCGACCTCGCTTATAACCAGATGCCTTCCCGGTGATTGGTATCTAAATTTTATATGTCCGGTTCCTAAAAAAGTGATACAAGTTATGCACCGACTATTGCAGCATCAGCCTTTCGGCCATCGCATACAAGGTCCTATCGAGTATATTATGTGAAAGACTAAGGCCTACACGAGATTAGTACGGCAAAGCTGCGGGTAACGATAAATTATCGGTAGAGCTATTTAATTGAAATCTGAATATTCTATGTCCTGTGATTAAAAAATGCACCGACTTTCGTGCCATCAACCTTTCGGCCATCACATACAAGGTCCTGTCGAGGATCTTATGTGAAAGATTAAGGCCCATTTGCTTCGAACCTGCTTCGACGAAATTGGTGTGGGTTTAGACCTATTAAATCCACGACTGACCAGATATTCCAATTATGATTCTGGAGAAGAACCAAGAAATGAAGAAACACACTTTCCATCTCTTTATCTACTACAACGGAATTGACAATCCGATATGACAGAAATTGCTAATTTTGGTATCACCGTGATGTCTCCAGTGAAAATAGGCAAAACTCTGACCGAGACATTCGAAAACAGGCGAACGTCTGACAGGAATCATATCATATTATTCCATGAGATCTCTTTCACATGCTAATGGATATGATCATGCAGAATGCTGCAGTAAACACGAGTAGTATCATCTTTTATGGGCCAAGGACTGCGTGATGTTGCTGCAGCCTTTTTAAGCATTGAGAAGCAGTAAACAGAAGTGTGTGATAAATAAGGTTAAACCTAGTATGTGCTTCAACGAACTATGAGTCAACTCGTTTGGAACGCTTCGTGAACGTTGACAGCTATAACTTCGAAGTGGCAGAAGATTTTATCTACCTTGGCTATGCAGTAAACACAAAAAGCAATGTCAGCCAGAAAATTACTAGAAGATAAGCAAGCGTTTTAATGACAAAGCAGTTTTGCGACGAACGAACTTTAGAAGGGTCCTCCGTAAGGACTTTTGGGAGTTACTCCCCCACATATCCAAGTGTATCACCGGTGAACAGCTTATACGGCTCTGTAGTGGCTCCGGTAGAAATTGGTGTAAGTCTTTGGCAAGCCTCGAACTAGGAGCCAAAAAATGGTAACACTGAACGAAGACAGCTTACTAACTGCGTAGCCGTTTAGTTAAGAATCCACATTGTGGAACCACAAGCTAATTGTGGTTACACCGAAAATTGGACTCGTATTTTTCATTCTGTTTTAAAATATACATTTGGTTCAATGTGGCGTAAGGTAAGAAGTAAGGAGATGGGTAGCGCCGTACCTAAAACAAGGATGCGACTAATAAACCAGTTGCGTTGTCACGTTATTTTCATACCCTCACCCTACGTGTAGGAGGGTATGTATCATTTGATACAACCCAAAAGTGTAACTTATAGAAGAAGACACTTTAGACCCTTTGTTTCTTTGAAATCCGAGTAATGACTTTTTAAGTCGTTTGAGCCATGTCCGTCTGTCCGTATGTCTGTCTGTCTGGCTGTCCGGCTGGTACGCACGATAACTTGCGATAAACGCCACCAAATGATTTAAAACTTTGCACGAGATAATATTTCCCCAAAACTGCTTATGGTATTGCAAATGGGCTATATGACCACGCCCTGTCTTGTACCGCCCACACAAATATATCATTCCGCCCACTTAAGAAATCGAGTAATAATATCAATCGTGGAAAAATTTTGTATTAAGTAAAGCAATGACAGGATAAAGTTTTAGAGTAAAAAACTGGAGGTCTTGCCACGCCCCATCTGGTACCGCCCACTTTGAAAATTGTTTAATATTATTAATAGACTCAACGCGATCGTGCCCAAATTCTGTATTTAGTAAAGTTATTTCAGGGTACATTTTGGAGCAAAAATTGGTAGTCTAGCCACGCCCCTTCTAGTACCTCCCACACAAGTATAGCACTCCGCCTACTTTAGAAATCGAGTTATAATGTTAGTACACTCAACGCGATCGTGTCTAAATTCTGCATCAGAATAAAGTTTTGAAAAAGTTTTTAAGACTAATTCCAGACTAATCCGCCCACTTTAGAGATGAAGTAATAATATCAATACACCTAACGTGATCGTGCCCAAATTCTTTATTTAGTGATGCTAAATCAGGATGAAGTTTTGGAGAAAAAATCTGGAATTCTAGTCACGCCCCTTCTGATGTACCACTCCGCCCACTTAAGAAATCGTGTAATAATATCAATACGGCTAATGCGATCGTGTCCAAATTCAGTATTTAGTAAAGATAAAGCAGGATAAAGTTTTGGAGAAAAACTAGAAGTCCAGGGGCGCCCCTTTTGGTAACTCCCCTACAAATGTACCACTCCACCCACTTTAGAAATCGATAATTATTATTGATACAAACAACGCGATCGTGCCCAAATTCTGCATCAGAATAAAGTTTTGAAAAAGTTTTTAAGACTAATTCCAGACTAATCCGCCCACTTTAGAGATGAAGTAATAATATCAATACACCTAACGTGATCGTGCCCAAATTCTTTATTTAGTGATGCTAAATCAGGATGAAGTTTTGGAGAAAAAATCTGGAATTCTAGTCACGCCCCTTCTGATGTACCACTCCGCCCACTTAAGAAATCGTGTAATAATAACAATACGGCTAATGCGATCGTGTCCAAATTCAGTATTTAGTAAAGATAAATCAGGATAAAGTTTTGGAGAAAAACTAGAAGTCCAGCCACGCCCCTTTTGGTAAATCCCATACAAATGTACCGCTCCGCCCAATTCAGAAATCTAGTATGAATATCATATCAGGATAAAGTTTTGGTGAAAAAAATTTGTTGTCTAGTTACACCCCTCCTGGTACCGCCCACTTTAGAAATCTATTAAGATTAATAATGGACTCAACGCGATCGTGCTTACATTCTGTATTTAGTAAAGCTATATCAGGATATAATTTTGGAGAACAAATAGGTAGTCAAGTCATGCCCCTTCTGGTACCTCCCATACAAGTGTACCACTCCGCCCACTTTAGAAATCGAATAATAATAGGTATCGTGAGGATATATGTAAGTCGGTTTTCCTGACTGAAACTTTCTTACTGGTTTTGCAACGGTTGGTTTGAAATTACAATTTCTTAGACTTTTCCTGTGCTAACTTATCATTTAAACCCCTTCTGCCCTTCTGACCTTTCGTTTGTATTCACTAAGATTTTCCAAACTACTAAACCATTAACAAATATTAAATTACTTAACTATTAACATACAATGATTACTACTACTATCACTATTACTCCACTAAGGCCTAGACAATTTTCCCCTCCCACACACTTTGTTGTGAGTGTTAATTTGATTATAATAATTAAATGATTTTATGTTCATTATTGTTATTTCAGGTGGTAACCATTAAGGAGGCAGTCATACTACTCAGCTTCTAGTCTCTGTTTTTGCTAACTTTAGCAGAAATTAAATTAAAACTTTTTTGTTCTATTTTATAACAACACTCATTTAGAGATAGCACCTAGTTTACCTGCTGCTGCTGCAAAGGAAGTTCATAGACGTAAATCAACCTTAACTATTCGGACCATAATGGTTATGCCACAAGAAAGAAACGCAGTTAGTGAGTAAGTGAGCCAGCCAACACATTGAAGCAACAGTTATTAACCCAACACGTCTAAGGACTATCACAAGGATGGCTCCTTAAGATAGGCGGCTACAGCAGTAATAAATGAAAGGCCGACAAGAATGCCTTAACACGGCAACCATCAGCAGTAATAGAGCAACAAAGCAACAGCAGATCAGAAATACTCAAACTATGTAAGGAATCTTAAGGAAAATGGGTAAAAGGGAAATTGTTTACATTTAGGTTAATGAAATCACATAAACAACTAATGTTCGACACAAGAAAACCACATAAAATTTTAGGTGGCACTTGGAAAGGATACTCAGGAACCTGACTAGCAAGGATTCACCTGGTTATCAAACGCCGAATATCAAGACTGATACCGATACTAATGATTGTGGTTATGTCTATTAATGGCATTTAAACAACAACATCCGTTCGTAAAATATTTACTCGTTTTCAGTATCGCTGTGTAGACCATTATTATTTGTTTAACATTATTGAACTGTACCAAAAAGTTACCCAAAAGTTTTGTAATGTTATTGTTTTTTTTTTTAACAATTTCTTATTGCAAGGTAATAATTTTTTATGACTTTATGTGGTTTGTTTTGCGTTCCAAGTTGCCAGTAAATTCCTTTTTGGAAATTTGTTACTAAACTAAATTAAGAGTTATAGTACGAGTATTTTGAAGGTCAATCTAATAAAACGGATGCTTAGGAACAGGAAAATTTATATTCATATGTATGTATGTTGCTGTGTAGCTAACGCAATGGACATCAATTAAAATTTATTACCTTACAGGGAGTAGAGCAGCCAATGTTAGGTGTAATAGGTATCTAATGATGTTGGAAAGTTACATTAGAAATCAGCAGCATTTAATGGCATTAAACATTAAAGGATTTTATGGAATGTCTAAACTTTTTGAAGCTATCATATTTGATGGGATTTAATGATATTGATAAGGTTGCAATAGGAATTCAAAGATAATTACATGTTCCGAAATAATGTGGTTTAAATAAAATTAAGTCAAGATTCGGGACTAAATTCTGAGAATTGTAGAATTAAAAGTAGCCCCAAAAAGAAGAAGTTCTGCATCATTCGTTTTATCAAGTTACACTTACTTACTTAGCTGGTACTTCTTTGCAATCCCAGTGGATTATAAACCGCACGTAGAAAAATATTATAAGCGCCTCGATCTTCTGCGCTTCTTCTCCAGTTAGTCACACCGAGTTCTGTAAGGTTCTCAGGAACCTAGTCTTTCCAACGGAGTTTTGGTCGCCCTCTTCTGCGCCGTTCATTGAGTTCATTGTCGAGTGTTGTTCATCGAGAGAGGGCTCTGTCATTGAATCGCTTGCTTAGTCCGTAGTACCATTTATTTGCAAGCAGGATTCTTCTTCGGATTTCTAGGATGACATTATTTGCTTTGTTGATGGCGGAGCCTAGGTAGGCAAAATTATCTACCACCTCGACGTTCAACGTTCACGCAGTTTCCCAAAGATTCTTTGTTCGTTAAAACTAATAACTTCGTTTTGTTCTCGTTCACCGTTAGGCCCATTTTCGCTGATTCCTTCTGTATACCTGAGAGGGCTGCAGTCACATTCCGCAGTTTTCGACCGATGATGTATACGTCATCAGCGTACGCGAGTAGCATGTGGCTTTTGTTGAATATAGTGCCCCTCGTGTTTACTGCAGCACGATAGGCCGTCGCCTTGTTTTAGGCCTCGTCTGGTATAGAATGGCTCCGTAAGGTCCTTGCTAATCTTCACTGAAGACTTCGTGTCGGTCAGCGTCATTCCACATCGGGCTGTCGAAGGCAGCTTTATAGTCGACAAAAAGATGGTACGTGTCGATCTGTTTCTCTTGGGTCTTCTCCAGGATTTGGCGAAGTGTGAAAATCTGGTCAGTTGTTGATTTTCCAGGTCTAAAGCCACACTGATAAGGCCCGATCAGGTTGGATAACACTGGCTTTAGTCTTTCACATAGCACACTCGACAGGACCTTCTATGCGATGGGTAAAAGGCTGATCCCGCGGTATTTGGAGCACACACTTGGATCACCTTTTTTCAGCACAGGACATAATACGCTTACATTCCAATCGTCGGGCATGCACTCTTTAAGCCAAACCGTGCGCAGGAGCTGGTGCATGCTCGTTATCAGCTCTTCGCCACCGGACTTGAAGCGCTCTGCGGGCAGACCGTTGGCACCGACTGCTTTGCTGTTTTCAGCCGATATTGGTTTTCTTACCTCGGCTTGACTTGGTGGTGGGCAATCTAAGCCGTCGTCGACAATTGGCGTGATAACTTCACGTGCGCTGCCTTCTGGAACCAGCAGTTGCTGGAAGTGTTCTCTCCATATGTACAGCACACTCTGCGTATCCGTGACTAGATTTCCATCACTGTCCTTACAGGTGGGGAGGCCATTACCGTATCCATTTGCTCTTACTTTCTGGTAAAATTTTCGGACCTCACCTCTATTCCTGTATTGCTCTATATCCCCGTTCTCCCGTTCCTTCATCTGACGTTTTTTCGCCTAAATAGCTGTCTCGCCTGTTTTGCCTTCTCCTTATGCCGTTCCCTAGCAGCACGGGTTACAATTGGCTGTAACGTTGCCCTATAAGCAGTATCCTGTTTCTCAGACGCTATGCGACATTCTTCATCGTACCAGGATTCGTTTGAGCGCCGCTTTTCATATCCTAGCACGGTTGTTGCGGCGGTTGCCATAGAATGCGCATTTTGCTGCCACTGTGAATCGGGAACATCAGAAGTAGAGGCGTTGTGTCGTAAAAGTTGGGAGAGCTGGTTGGAGTAGCTAGTAGCTATCTCTAGGGTTTGCAGCTTCGCGATGTTCAGCTTTCTTTGTGTTTGGTTACGTGCGTTTTTCGCTCTGCTCAATCTTGTGCGATCCTTGGCTGCAACCAGCTAATGATCCGAACCAATATTAGCACCACGGATGACACGCACGTCCATGACACTAGATGCAAGCCTGCCATCAATTACCACATAATCAATTTGATTATTGGTGTTTTGATCGGGGGATAGCCAAGTTGCCTTGTGGATATCTTTGTGCTGGAATCTGGTTCCACTCACTACCATGTTCCTTCCCGCTGCGAAGCTAACCAGCCTAAACCCGTTTACCGATCGATGGTCCAAGAACATCTTCCCTTCCTATTTTTGCATTAAAGTCTCTCAGAACAATTTTAATGTCGTGGCCAGGGCAACGGTCGTATGTTTCCTCTAGGCGCTCGTAAAATGCATCTTTAATCCCATCGTCTTTATCTTCCGTCGGGGCGTGTACACAAATCAGCGTGATGTAAAAATATTTTGCCCGGGTGCGAATGGTGGCTATTTTGTCACTTACAGGGTTAAACCGCGAGACCAGGTGTCGTAGTCTCTTGCCTACTATGAAACCACATCCAAATTCGTGTCTTTCTGCATGGCAGCTGTAAAAGATGTCACAGTTCTTCCGTCGTGTGCATCCCTGTCCCGTCCATCTCATTTCCCGTATGGCGGTGATGTCAACCTTGTATTTGTCGAGGACATCCGCCAGTTGGATAGAGGCACCATCTCTGTAAAGAGTTCGGACATTCCAGGTGCATATCCTTAAATCATGGTCCTTATATCGTTTGCGGGGGTCGTCAACATTTGGGGGGGTTCTTGTTTTATTTATTCTCCGTGTTTTCATAATAAATTTTGTTGAAGGATCCTAGTTTCTTGGGGCTGCCAAAGGCACTAGGAGAGCCTGTGTTAAGCTTCAGTAACTTCTGCAACCTACTTCCTAAGATGCATCGGTGGTAGCATGCCGATTAGGTTACCCAACGTTTCGCCTTCTAACTCTAGCTAACTTCTAAGCGGTTGCTTTAAAGTCATTGCCATAATAATTCATTATCAAGTTACATGCCATAATAATTTAATATCGATTTGAAGTTATTAAGTATCGTATAGGGGAATTTGTCACATTTTAGGCTCTTATGTCGGGGCGGAAGCCAAGACCTTGCCCTGATGCCGATATCTATCGTAGAATTTAGTTAACTATCCTTTAAACTATATCCCTTTTTGGTAACATCATCTCTCCCATCTCATCTCCACCTGTCTAGACATATACAATTCATATTTGCGCATATCCATACTGATATGAATACATATTTAATGACATCAAATTTATCACGCCTTGTTAAAAGTGACACCACTGCACAGAGACAAAAAAAAGCAGAAAAATCATACCCAGAAGTTATAACCATTTCCCTAATAAAACCCAAACTGGCCATATAAACGAAAATAACCAACGCTTTCGTATCATCCCGCCCCAGCCAATAATAATTTATGACACTCATTAATATGTCTCGCAACAACAATATTTTGCAACACCCCCAAATTTGACCGTGACAATATTGCTGTAAATACAACTTTAATAACACAAAAAATCAGAAAGACAAAAATAAAAATCAAGGACTTAAACAAAGGGGAGCGCAACGAAATCTTTAATCTAAAAAATCTTATAAAAAAACAGCTAAATAGTGATTGAAGATGAACAACCCCCGCTAAAATGTTAAAAACACCACCAGTGACCAGATACAAATGTTATATTATATCTCAGGCGTTTAGTTGTGTTTTTATGCTAGAAATATCATTTGCAATTCTCCTCACACTGTTGCAAATGTGTCAAAACAATCTTGTTGCAGATTTTGTTTTATGTTTTTTTCCATCCTCCTCATAACTAGATCACATATATTTTATGGCTTCGCAAAAGCAAAAGCAGATATGATACTCTTGCACATGTTAGTTTTTTGGGGTGGGGGTTTTGGACTTGTTTTTGGCAATACCAAAGTTTAGCATATGTGGTCGGTCATCTTGTGTTTTTTTTTTAGTTTTTTATTTTGTTCGTTGTTTTTGCTATTGAGCCACAATTAGTAATGCCAGGCGTTTGTTTTCTGAAAACAATAATAATTGCTTAAAGCAATTAAAAGAAGCACAGCTTGTTTCATAACTTTTTCCAAAAAATAACTGCAACATTTTCGCACATGTGTCCTATTGAAATTGTTGGTCGAAAAGAGTGTGACTAAAATGTTGCATAGTTTCAGGTTGCATCATATGGTCGTATGGCGATTTTTAAGATAAATTACTTATTTTTTATTAGAAAAGTATGTTGTCCTGTTTATCTATTGGGGGATGCAAAGGGTGTACAAATTTTTGAAATTATTTTTTATTGGAAATCGGAACACATAGTTCATAACAAGTGCGTGTAATGTGCAACTGCATCACATTTTTACCATAATCTGCTACGGTAACATATAGATTATTATTTTAGTTAAACGTGTTCATGTTTTTTTATTACAAAATTTTCAGAATTTTATAGTTTAAATGGAAAATTTTAAAAGGTCAGAACAGAATTAAACTCTATATTATTGGATAAAATTATATCTATCTGAAGCGGAGCACACGCCCCTTTTTAAATAGGCAACGACATTGTTATTTTTGAAAGTTAACGAGAAATCTAATTAAATGCAAAAAAAGCAAAAAAAAAAATATAAAATTTTATTTTTACAAAATAAAAAGAAATAAAACATTCCACTTCAAAAAAAAAAGTTATGAACAATATTATTTTGTGGTTAAGAGAACGTTTCCAGCTACAAACGTCCGAGTATTGCAGAAATCGAACAACATTAAAAACGTTTCATTGCCACCCAACAAATTATTGAAACATTTTTTTGGAATTTTTATTTTGGTCTTAAGTAACACAGCAAGCTTTTATCTACTTCCTATATACTTTAGTTGAATTTATGTAAAAATAAAATTTTCTGAGAAAATTTTTATTAACTCTCAGTGCAATAAAGTTTTTATGACTTTATGATTTTCGTTTTCGTCAAATAAACCAGATTAAAGTTATAAGTAGAGGTCAAAGGTCATAGGTCTGATATCAGACATAAAGAAAATGGATTTATTTTCTGTCAAATGAACATTAAAGGAACAATGACTTATTGGTTTAGCTTATTGACTTCTTGATCAAGAGGCATTGACTCCTCGGTCAAAAGTGATTTACCTCTTAAAGGTCACTGTTCATAAGTTAATGTCATATATGATCTCCGAAGGGATTGGGCTCATTGACCCCACGGTTTTTTCCTTCTGTATACCATTGATATCAGAGACAAAGGTCCAATGTTCATTTATCAATGACATATATTTTAGTTGAATTTTTGTGCAAATAACATTTTCTGAGAAAAGTATTATTAACTCTCAGTGCAACAAATTGATGATGTCTTTATGCATTTCGTTGTCGTAAAATAAACAAGATAAAAGTTATAAATAAAAAACTGGTCACCAAAGGTCAAAGGTCACATGTCATTCACCTCTTGTTATAGAGTCTACAAATGACTCTTCGCATCAAAGGTCACAGTTCGTAACTTAATGTCATATATTACCTCCGAAGGGATTGGGATCATTGATCTCGCAGTTTAAAGTCAATAAATTCGGGTCCAACGTATAATAAGCTTACCAGCTAATAGGTCAAAAGCCGTTGATTCCTACTGTAAAGGTCATTTGCCTAAGTCATAGATATAAGGGACAAAGGTCTAATGTTTGCTTATCAATGCCAAATATTTTAGTTGAATTAATGTGCAAATAACATTTTCTGAAAAATGTGTTATTAACTCTCAGTGCAATAAAGTTTTTATGTGCATTACGTTGTCGTAAAAAAAACCCAAAATAAAGTTATAAATATAAAGGTGGGCTCCAAAGGTCAAAGGTCACAGGTCACTGATCGACTCAAAAACTTTAAACTTCCTTTTGAGACATTCTGTATATTGACTCCTCGTTCGAGGTAATTGACTTCTCGATCATTGCATTGACTCTTTTGATTCGCTTCCTAGTCAAGAGTCTATTGTATTTGAATCAAAGGTCACTGTTCATAAGTAAATGCCATTAATTATCTCCAAAGGGATTGGGATCATTGATCTCGCGGTTTAATGTCAAGAAATACTGGTCCAACGTATAATGAGCTTACCAGCTAATAGGTCAAACATAGTTGATGCCTACTGTAAAGGTCATTTGCCTAAGTCATTGATATCAGAGACAAATGTTCATTTATCATTAACTTATATTTGAAATGGGACCGGCCGTGGCATAGTGGTTAGAACACGCGACTACCATGCGGGAGATCGCAGGTTCAAACCTGGCTCAAGTCATCTTAAAAAAAATTGTTCTTTCATTGTCGGCTCTCCTCGAATGTTGTTGACAACAACTTCGCAGTATTAAGCGTCGATTCAATCGGCGTGTCTAGTAAGAGCTTCTCAAACAGTGACATTCGCATTCGTCGATAAACAAGTAGGTGGCGTTAGTTGTGAATCTAAAAATAGAAAGCGTGTTAATTCACAACAACGCGAGAAGCTATCCCATACCTCATTCATGGGGTGCAAAGGGAAATTAAGTTTAAGTTTTATATTTGAAATGCTTATGATCTCTGACCCAAAGGTTTTTAACTCCTATGTCGAAGGTCAATAACACTGACGGCCCAATGACTATTGAGCTCTACGTCAATTGTCACGAATCTCGGGGTCAAAGTTCACTGCCGTCTATTCGATGAAGGGTAATAAACCTTTTGACTTTAGATTAAAAAAGTCATTGACCTCTCTCACAAAGTCCATTGATTTATATAGGTCAAAAGAACACTGACTTCTAGGCCAAATGCTAATTGCCTCAGAGTAAAAGTTCATTAAAAGTCAAAAGTTAATAAAATATGACCCCAAAATCTTTGACCCAACGGTCGTAAGTCAATAAAATGGAAAAAATTTAAGGAACTTGGGGAGTGACCTAGTGCATGTTGTTTCAAAAACCGGTTTTTCGGATATCTCCTCACTTATGAACTTATAACTTTTACATCTTAACCGAGAGTAGATATCTTAATGGCTTTAAAAAGAAAAGTTTAAGACCTTTCCAACGTTGTATACATTTATATAGGTAACTTGTCGCATCTGTCTGTTTTTGTCTCGAAATCGCAAACTTTTGTGTTTTTTTTTTACTATTTTTTAAGTTTGAATGAATTTCTAGCCAGAAAGTGAATTTTGTCGTGTATAAAACGTATATCTATAAAAAGGATAATAAACCTCTAGGGCATAGGTCATTAATCCCTGGATCAAAGGCCCTTGTCCACGGGTTTACAAGTCATTGACCTCTGGCACAAAGGATAAAGACTCCTAAGACAAAGAAATACATCCCATAAATCAATTATAGAATAGCTTCTTGCGTTATTGTTAACTTAAATGTTTTCTATTTAAAGACACACGCAGCGGCATCTACTTGTTAATAGACGAAAGCAAATGTCAGCTGATTGAAAGCTTTAGAAAAAAAGTCCTTGAATCAAGACAGTGACAAATATGTCAAACACCAATAGCTTCTGACCCAAAAATCATTAAGAAGGGTCTTGTTCATAGGTTTTTGATCCATTAAACAAAGGCCATTTATTCCTAGGTCAAATTTTTCTGAGTTCTAGCTGGGCGAACTGTGACGTAAATCTAAGCATAATGAATATTGTCTCTTAGGTCAAATATCATTGACTTACTTTTTTGATTCAGTTTACACCTAATGAATGAGCTATGAGATAGCTTATTGTGGTATTGTGAATTGAAACATTTTCTATTTATGGACACATGCAACGGCACCTACTTTTTTATAGACGAATGCGAACATAAGATGTTTGTGAAGATTTTACAAAACTTTTAATGTAAAGTAGATGTGGACAAGGCCATTGGTCGTGAGGTCATTAACACCTCAAGAAAAATGTTCTTGATTCAAGTCAGTGACAAATATGTCAAATGTTAATAGCCTCTGACCCCAAAACTCATTAAGAAGGGTCTTAGGCATAGGTTTTAGATTCCTGAATCAAAGATTATTTACACCTAAATCAAATTTCACTGAGCTCTAGCTGGGTTAACTAGGCCTAAGTCAAATGAATATTGTCTCTTAGGTCACTTATTACAGTTTATACCTCTTAAATGAGGTATGAGATAGATTCTCGAGTAATGTTTACACAAAAACAGCCACCTCACTCACCAATAATTTTCAAAATTGCAACTCTCTCAGAAATTTTCTTAATTAAAAAGAAATTGTATGCAAAAAAGGGGTAACAGCTTACGCATTTCTTATACGCTGTAATCCCTCAAAAGTGAAGCGAATATACTTGAAGCATAAAACATAATTAAAAATATACAAGCATGCAATTTTAATCAATACTTTTGAGCTTTAAGACTGAAGCAATGACAAGAACGTTGAAATTGTAGAAGTAGCAGCGACAACATCAGCTTAAGAAGTGCGTCATATTGCAATGCATTACAATGGCAACACAATAAAACGCATTAGTCAGTCAAACAACAATTGAGCGATAGGAACGAACCCCTTCGTAAGTAAACCTTCCCCTATGCGTAACAGAGTCATAGCACACAACGTAACAACTTCTTACGCGCGATCCATTCTGTCATCTTCATTACAGTGCCAATACCCTGTAGAGATGAGTAGGTAGGTGTGGGTGTGTGTACACATACTACTGCTACCACTGCTATGTAATAGGGTCCTTGACAAAATGTGGCATGTGGCATGTGTGGCACATGATATATGTACTCATCACATCACACAAGTGCAGTTAACGTGCGTTTCTTTATGTTTTGATATATGATGTGTTGCAGTTGAGTTGCACTGATTGGTGTACTTTTTGTTTGCTGTTGTGTTGTTGTTGTTGCTGTTGCTGCTGTTTGCAGGGGCTTTTGTTTTTTGATTTTGTCGTGTTGCAAGTTGCACTTTACGCATTAAAAGCACAATTCCCCAATTTCTGTTTTGTGGCAGGCCCAACGACACATTTACACGGTACACACACACACATCTGCACAGACACTCAAACAAACATACACACGCTTACAATTACGTCACTTGCAGTGATGCAGTAAAATTTGCATGCATCATATACGCCGCCCTGTACTATAATGTTAACATTTGTTTCGTTTGCTATTTGCATTTTAAGATTGTCCCCAATTGTTTGCGCATATGAATAAAAACTGTATGGATTGCAGCAGCAGTCAGTCACTCCTACTACTGCTGCTGCTGCTACAGCTACTAGTACTACTCATCGTCATCGTCAACAGCGGCACCACCACTAACATCAGTCACATCATCAACAATATCGCCAACGCCATCACCGTCATCATCATCGTCGTTGTCGTCATTATTCTATCCTTAATGTAAACAAGGCGAGTAAAGGATTCATAACTGCACCCTACAAGGACACTGCAGTGAATTATACAACATTTGAAGTTATATACGAGAAGTTTGCATTGGAGCCTTGTACTCTAAAATCGAAGTTTGAATGCAAATATGAAGGCCATGTTGCAGAGCTTAAATTTATGGCAGGCTGGTTTTTAAATCAAAACTTAAGTAGATTTTAAATAAAATCCTTTCTTTGTTCTATATACACTAACCAGCAATACTAATGATACGCTATTCGTTGGATATCTTTAAATTTTGGTATATCGATTCCATATATATCAAACTTTATGTATCTTTAAATATTTATACTGCCATATTCTTAAACTTCCCATGTCCTAAAACTGCCTAGTCCAGTTTTATTTTAAGTGTAGCGCAACGCTTTTAAAACAAACGAAATTCATCATCAGAGGGTATGAAGTTTATGTTTGCATAATTTTGATGTTGTTGATACTGCTGATGCTGCCGATGTTGCTACTGCTACTTCTGCTGTTGCTACTGCTTCTGCTGCCGTCCCACTGAAGTGCAGTACAAATGCATAATTTATAAAACTTTTATTTTCAATGCAACGTACAAATGCATATGTTGGGCTGGGGATGTACTTATATCCTTAAAAGCATTCATTGTTTAAATTTCATATAAATATTTGTATGTCATACATATACGCGTATGCATATGTGGCAATGTACTACAATATGCGAATACATATATTGTTATACTATATACTATATAGTATATACCTAAGAACAGTGCATTCACTTTGCCGCTATGACAAAAGCAAACAAATTACTTTTATATAAATTCGTCATAGAATGACGAAGCTGTAAGACAAAGGATTGGATTTCTTTTTCTTTTAAATGGGGTAAAATCGAAAGTCCTTTGAGGGAGCAACAAAAAGACAATGCCATGATGAAACATGGGCTTTGGTTGCCTTTCTTTACGAACACAAGCAGTCAGCTGCATTATACAAATACGCAGATGGGGGGGAATATCTCTGAGTTAATTTAAGGCAAACTTTTGAGAAATCCTAAAGTCGGGTTATAAATTATAAATGTATATTTCTGCTAGCCATATACAAGAAAGGAGATCGTAGTGAATGTAAGAACTATCGTGGAATACGCCTATTACCAATTGCGTACAAGGTCCTTCCAAGCATATTGTGTGAACTTCTAAAGCCAATTGTAGAAAAACTAATTGGACCATATCAGTGCGGCTTTAGACCTGGCAAATCTACGACGGATCAAATATTCACCTTACGGTAAATCCTGGAAAAACCCATGAAAAGTAGATCGACACCTACCACCTCTCTGTCGACTACAAAGCTGCCTTCGACTCTCCGATAAGGAATAGGCTTTATGAGGCCATGTCTGAGTTTGGTATTCCTGCAAAGCTGATTTGACTTTGCAAATGTACCTTAGACAACACCAAATCCTCGGTTAAGATTGGTAAGGATCAGTCTGAACCATTCAACACGGAAAGAGGTCTCAGGCAGGGCGATAGCCTGCCTATTTAATATAGTTATGGAGAAGGTGATGGGAAAGGCTGGTGTCAACATGTCTGGCACCATATTCCAGAAAAGCCACATGCCACTAGCCAACGCCGATGATATAGATATCATTGGCCGAAATCTGCGGGACGTTACTGCAGTTTTCTCATCGCTAGAAAAGGAGTCGGCGAAAATGGGTTTAGAGGTCAACGAGGACAAAACAAAAATAATGATTTCGACGAACAAAGAGTCCTCTCGATGGGGACGCAGCGTCAACGTTGAAAATTATTGTTTTGAGGTAGTAGATGAGTTTACCTACCTCGGATCTTCCGTCAACAAAAAAAATAATGTCAACCAAGAAATTAAGCGGAGAATAGTGCTAGCCAATAGATGTTTTTACGGACTTCGGCAGCACTTTAGTGACAACACCTTCTCTCGGAATACTAAGAAACAGCTTTACCAGGTGCTAATCTTACCTGTTTTGTTGTATGCTGCCGAATCATGGGTGCTTACGACAACGGACATACAAAACCTGGGAGTATTCGAGAGAAAAGTACTCCGAAAAATTTATGGACCCATCTGTGTCGATGGCGAGTTTCGCCATCGGATGAACCATGAGCTGTATGAGCTTTACCACGACATCGACATAGCTAAAAGAGTCAGAATGCAACGACTACGATGGCTGGGTCATGTTGCCAGGATGGATGTTAATGCTCCAGCGAGAACGGTGTTTGAAAGCGAACCTGAAGGACGATGATTTGTGAACACGCCCCGACGGAAGACAAAGACGATGACATCAAAGATGCATTCTATGAGCGCCTGGAGGATATATATGACCGCTGCCCTGCACATGACATTAAAATTGTTCTGGGAGATTTTAATGCTAAAATATGATGGGAAAATTCCGTCTACACAACAACACCTCCGATAACGGATGCAGACTGGTAAGTTTCGCGTCATGGTCGTCACATGGTTGTGGGTGGAACCAGATTCCCGCATAAAGATATCCACAAGGCAACCTGGATAGCTCCCGATCAAAATACAGGAAATCAGATTGACCACGTGGTAATTGACGGAAAGCATGTCTCAAGCGTTATGGACGTGCGTGTGATGCGCGGTGCAAATATCGACTCGGATCACCATGCAAAGGAAGCTAGACATGACAAAGCTGCATACCACTGAGATAGCCAATGCCTACTCCAACCAAATCTCTCAATTACTCCATACAAATCCCCCTAGTTCTGATGTTCCCGACATGCAGTGGCAGCATATAGCGAATTCTATGACCACTGCCGCAACAACCGTACTGAGTTATGAAAAATTATGCAGCCAAAGGCGACGCGTGCGGTGACGGAGCGTTATAAGAGCGTTATAAAGGAGGGAGATGAAACGCCTATTCAGACGGAAAAAGCATCTGTGGAAGAAAAGAGAGAGCCAGGATATCGAAAACTACAGGGATAGAGGTGAGGCCCGCAAGTTCTACTAAAAGGTAAAAAGTAATGGTTTTGGAACAGGGATCCCCACCTGTAAGGACAAAGACGAAAATCTGGTCACGGACACTCAGAGTGTGCTGCAAATATGGAGGGAACACTTTCAATCTCTTCTCGTTCCCGAAGGCAGCATAAGTGACGAAATCGCACCAATCATCGACGATGGAGTAGACTGTCCACCACCGAGCCAAAACGGGATCAGCACTGCAATTGCGCGGCTTAAAAATAATAAAGCTGCGGCAGCCGATGGACTGCCGGCAGAGCTTTTTAAAGCCGGCGGCGATGACCTGGTAACATGCATGCACCAGCTCATAAACACGATTTGGCTCCGGGAGTGCATGCCCAATGATTGGAATCTGAGAGTGCTATGTCCCGTGCTTAAGAAAGGCGATCGTAGTGTGTGTACCAACTATCGCGGATTAGCCTTTTACCCATCGCATACAAGGTCCTGTCTAGCGTGTTGTGTGAAAGACTAAAGCCCATTCTGGCGAACCTGATTGGACCTTATCAGTGTGGCTTTAGACCTGGTAAATTCACCACCGACCAGATATTCACGCTACGACAAATCCTGGAGAAGACCCAAGAAATGCAGATCGATACCTACTATCTGTTCATCGATTACAAAGCTACATTTGACAGTCCGATACGACAGAAATTGTTGTATGCTATGGCTGAGTTTGGTATCCCCGCGAAACTAATTTGACTCTGCGGGATGACTGACACGAAGTCTTCAGTGAAAATTGGCAAAAATCTGTCAGAGCCATTTTCTACCAAACGAGGCTTTAGACAAGGCGATAGTCTGTCCTGCGATCTCTTTAACATCGTAATGGAGATGATCATCCGAAAAGCAGCTGTAAACAGGAATGGCACCATTTTTAACAAAAGCCACATGTTGCTCGCGTATGCTGATGATATAGATATTATTGGACGTAGATTGCGAGATGTTACGGCGGTTTTTTCGAGCATTGAAAAGCAGTCGGCTGAAGTGGGTCTGGTGATAAATGAGGACAAAACCAAGTTATTTGTTTCAACGAACAAAGAGTCCACTCGTCTGGCACGCTGCGTGAACGTTGACAACTATAACATTCAAGTGGTAGATGATTTTGTCTACCTTGGCTCCGCCATAAACAAAAATAATAATGTCAGCCTCGAAATCAAAAGACGAGTATTGATCGTAAACTGCTGCTACTATGCGCTAAGCAAGCGATTTAACGACAAAGCGCTCTCTCGAAGAACAAAGATCCAGCTCCTACCAGGCTCTGAACCTATCTGTCTTGCTCTACAGCGCAGAATCCACAAGCGGATCAATCTATTCAGGGAGTCTTTGAGAGAAAAATACTCCGCAAAATATTTTAACCCATCATCGTGAACGGCGATTACCGTCGTCAAATGAATCATAAGCTGTATGAGCTGTACAACGACATCGACGTGGTCTAGCGCGTTCAAATAGACCGAATGCAATATATCGATGGGCAATAACGTTTTATCAATACATCGATTATCGTTGGCCCAGAAGTCTTTTGCATATTTGTTATTGATCATCATAATCATTGACAGTGATATCGCTGATCTTGAAACCACGGGTCAATTTGCTTTGATACAGGTGTACATGATCCACGCCCAAGACATTTATGATCTCTATAAAGGGATCAATGACTTGTACCCAGAAGTCCATGACCATTGTTGTAGAGCACAATAATTGTTGGGGTAGACGTTATTGACTATTAAAATGGTCTTTAATCAGAAGTCATTGACTTTTAGCATATAGGTAATTGACCTTAAGATCAAGGTTTACCTTTGGGGTAAATGTTTCTTTGATATAAAAGTCAATATTTCGCTGACCTCAAGACACTGTTTTATTGCTCTTTTATCCAGAGGTCAATGTTATGTGACCTTTAACCCCATAGTCGCTAAACTATGTGACAGAAATAATTGAACTTGAGCTAAGGTTCAGTGACATTTGACCAATGAGTAAATGACTTGAGATACAGTGGTCAATTACCCTTGATCAAGAAGTTTAATGAGCCCTTTCATAGAAGTCAATGTTTCTGACCTAGAGGTCAATAATCGTTGGCCCATAAGTCTTTTGCATATTGGTTATTGACTTTTGCTTCACACATTAATGACTTTTGTTTTAGACGCTGAGCAGACAATAATTATTTGGCCTAGTAGTCAAATGTTGCAACGTCCAACAAATTGACCACATGAGCGGCATAGGACTGGGCTACGACTACAGATGGATGGATAGACCATGTTAATGGATTGGTTGGAAAAAAGAAAAAAAATATGTGAACCGCGACACTATTTATGCTGATTCTTATATAAATCGACCTTTTTAATCCGCATATCATTCCAATTTTTTCCTTAACACCCAACGATTTTTTCGGGATGCCCCACCTCGTTTTTTCTGCTGCTCTGCATGTGCCCCGACACTATTCTTCATGATTATTATGTAAAATAACGTCCTTAATCAGAATATCAACTGTTTTCTCAAAAATAATTTCTGAACTGACTGGGTTATCAGCTCATAAGTGAGAAAAGGCGCGAAAATCCCGTTTTTGAACCGCAAGGCAAGATTTTGAGGGTGTTTCAGAATCTTTGGTATATAGATTCATATTGTACTCGACCAGACCTATAACATGCACTAAATGGCAATCCAAGTTTCAAATGGCTGTAGCACAACGTTATTAATAACACGTAAAAAACAAATGGACGTTACTTTATATGCAATATTTAGATTTGTATCCACAAAAAAATTTTATGTCACTGTTTCCTAAAATAGTTTAATTAATGTACTATAGATGTCGCTACTGTCTCTAAAGTCAATGTATATGCCAATGTATTTGTTTTCCTAAGCATACTAAAGGACATATCTTTTCATTTTGAATAATTTCACATCAGTTTCATAAGTAGCTTAAATCCAATTATTCTCAATTTCTCTCCAAACCATTTTCCTTGCCAACACCAATTAAAGCCAGCAGCTATCTGATACTACCATCTCCAATCAATGCCATAGTAAGTACCTTACTTGCATATCATAAACCCTCTCTTCTCCTATTACCCTATTCCCCTTGGTTTGTAATTTAATTAAAATAATATATTTGCCATTACACCAGATCTTATAGCAATCCTTTTATATCCAACCATTTATTACATTTTATTATTCATTATAATATTAATTATTTTGCACTTTCAATCTCTTTCATTTTACAGTGGAATTTATGATTTCCCCCACCGTTCCTCCCCCTCCCCACCTGTAAACCTTAATAAATCTAAAATTGTTTCTAAAATATTTGTTTGTAACATGGAAAATTTGTATAGATTACCATGATCACGTTACCATAGCACGTTTTTGGATGGATGACAAGCAAATACTCGTATATAAATTGATAGACAACGGTGAAAAAATCGTTTTCTCTCTCTCTGTTTCTCGCTCATAATTAATATGCACATATCAAATTGCAATATTGCGATAATTAGTAAACGTGACTTAATTTTAAGCTAGCACCTTACCTTTGCCTTCCCCGCATGCTCTAGTGTATAGAGCAGCCCCTTGGCAAAAGGGGTTTCATATTGTGTTGCTTGTTTAAAATTTCATACAAAGTTTTTGCTTTTCAATCTCATGTGACACAATATTTACTTCAAATGTGTTACAGGAAACCCAAGTGTTCCTGTACCTCAGAGTCCCCCTCTCTCTCTTTGTTGTTTTTACTCGCTGGGGGGGAAGGTGCTGGTCGTAAAATCGTGGTAATATATTATGACAAGGAGACTTCCCTGCCGAAGAAAAAAGTGGCCCTGGTAAAGTTAAAACTTTTTCACAAACACTCTTACATTGGCACATCCATGCATGACTAAGTCGTGAGTGTTGAAATTATGCAGGAAACGGAAACGTATTATCCTTAAGTATGGGGAAAAAGGTTATGTTGTTGCTGTCGTCGTGTCATGTCGTCATGTTGCGTACGTATGTATGTACGTGTGTTTGTGATTGTCTACCTTGTTCATGTTATTATTTTTGTTGAGAAGGTGAATAATTTCAAACATTATACGTTGTGAATTTTAAATTAAGCAAATTAGATGTGATAAGAGTTGAAAGATGTGCACAATATCCACCAATTTGGAGAAAACTCTTGAAAGTGCGATAGACAAATTGTGGTGTGAAGAAAAGGGTGTTGCGTAATAAGAATGGTGGAAATTTTAATGCGTGACCTTAAAGAGGTAAACATCGGTAGAGCTATTAACTGATTTCCTCCTCCCCCCAATTAGTGACTAGCTATCTAGTGAATTCGCCTTCTGTGAATTTCTAGATCAGTCCTACAGATATTTCCAGCAGGGCTACGGTGGTTTCTATATGGTTTCCAAATACCCTAGTTCTTAGTCCAGCTAATTGTGACAATATAGGGGAAGTTGTTAGTTGTTTCTTCACCCTCCTCTATGCCTAACACATAGAGTGTTCAAATACCTCCTTTTTTTAGAAACCCGGTATCCGAGTTATTCGAAAAATTGATTTTTTAGAGAAATCGGATTTCGAATACAGCATTTGAAAGAAAACCGGTTTAACCGGTTTTTTTCGGTTTTTTCCTAAAAAGTTAAAAACATTTATGAAAAAAATAATTTGGTTTAAAAAAATGCATTTATTTAGTATGTTATATCAATACACCCAGCCTCCCATACAAATGTACCACTTCGCCCACTTTAGAAATCGAGTAATAATATCTATATACTAGAAAATTATATGTTTTACTGAGGGTAAGGGTATATGTAAGTTGACTTACCCGACTGAAACTTTCTTAAAATAGTATTTAAGAAATAATATGCAATTTAAGTGTTCAATTTTGAGTCAATTCTTCTGTTTCGTTTTTATAAAGCTTGATACAGAAAACACACGCTCACTTATTGTGGAAGTAGGATTTATTGACAAAAGAGGGTTTAGAAGGATGTTGAGCTTTTCTGTCCTTTTATTAAATCTATCGAAATAGTTGAAATCATCATATAGGCGTGTGTATTGCAATTTGTTTTCACTGGTGGATTTTGGATGTTATTTATTGTCCTGTTTAAATCGTTGCAAAGACTACCATTAGGAGATTCCCTCATCTCACAATCTGAACTGTTACTAGACTCTGCTGTTGTTGGGGAAATTGCAGGATAAAGTCTTTTAAAAAGCTCTTTAGCAAATTCCATCGTTTCCGCCTTTTTAGACTACTTTACACATGATTAGCTTGTAGGATATTTTCCGGTCCTAATACATTGTAGTATATCTACCCTGCCAGTAATCCAAATCATACATTGTGACACTTTGTCATAATTATCAAAAATATACAAATACACAAAAGACCACAGTTAAAGATATAAACACTCCAGCGCATATGTAATACGATCCACCGCTTAAATACAAGCCGATCGTAGCGCGTGGGAAATGCTGAGCGTGCACTTTGCAGCTCAAGTGCTCAAATACATATATAACATATGCATGCCTTCTGCATACATATGAACACAGTAATACAGTGATATAAACATACAGACATACAAATAAGTAGATATAAGAACTTTATGTATTAGACTATAAGTATCTGAATTATTAAATGAGACAATAAAGAAATTCAGTTTGATTGTAACAGCCAAATAGAGCAGTACTTCTACAACATATTATATAATTAGGGTATTCAATGTTTGTAAACGAGAATGTTTTTAGAAGCTTTGTAAAATTTTAAAATTCAATTTCAAATTAATTTAGAAAAAACTTTTAACGTTTTGTAAACGAGAATGTTTTTAGAAGCTTTGGAAAATTTTAAAATAAAATTTCATATTAATTTAAAAAAATCTTTTTACATTTTATAAACAAGAATGCGTTTAGAAACTTTGTAAAATTTTAAAATTCAATTTCAAACTAATTTAGAAAAAAAAAACCGAGTACCCGACGGAAAAAACTCGGTTAAACCGGTTATTCGAAAATGCTATTTTTGCAAAAACCGGCATACGGTTTTAAATAAAAAAACCGGTTTACGGTTTTTCGGTTTCGGTTTTGAACACCCTACTAACACAGCAAGACAATGCCCCTTTAGTGTTTCCAAACCTGCGGATATCCTTTCTCTCGGCAAGTTAAGTTGCTTAGTATACTTATTGTTCAGCTGCGGCCGGAGAACCCTAGCTAGGTAACAAGTGGGAATATAGTCGGTCCATTGCCTTATGTGGAGACGGCAGGTACAGAACGACGTACACTTTCTTCTGCCGTAGAATCCTGCCCGACATGTCACTGCGTGACGGTACCCAGATGAAGTTGATGTCAAAATACTCAGCCATCCCCTTAGCCACAAGACTCTGAGGGATCTAGTAGCTGCCTGACAATCTGTGTTTATGCAAATCTTCTTGCAGATTGTTTCAGTAGTTCAGCATGTTCCAGTATAGCAAAGATTCCAGCCTACGGCAAGCTGCAATGGTGTCACGCTTCAGTTATTTTTTTCAGGTATTCCTTTTGGGGATAAAAGTCTTTAGAAAATGAGATTAGGAAAACAGTAGTTGGTTTTTATGGGAATTGAGCCATCACCCATAATATCAGAAGTCCAGACAATACTGATCTTTGAATTTTTGTTAGGGAAAGAAAAGAATTCGTCTAACTATTGCTGTATCAATCCAAATAGTGACCTATGAAGGCTCTCCCTAGCGTTTGCATATAGCCTCTTTTCAGCAATAAAGAGCAACATATGCCCTTTTGACCCCCTCCTCCATATTTAATTCCCAAGACAGCTTTCTGTCTAGTATAATCCGTAGATTTTTGACTTGCTGTGTCAACTACAACTCCATTAAGTGACGATGGTTGAAAGTATAATTCAATATATTTAAATCTTAACAAAGAATTTATATATTTCACTATTTATGTAATGTATGTACTAGAAAACCCTTTATCGGTTTGTATAGAGCTGCTTCCCAGCTTGCCGCGTAAGTGCCGGTAATAGTTTTTAAAAATGATTCTTTAAAGTTCTATATGCGTCGCGCCTTTCAATCAACATAAAAAATATACACAGAATATGTTATATGTATAGTGTAGCGTTTGTACTATAGGTGTCGCTCTTGAAAATCAATACAACTTAACAAAAATACTTAAAAGATCAAAGACACTGAAAAGATCACCCATCAAGTAAGTAAGACTACAAGGAGCTTTTTAATGTATATGATTTGCTATATATAGAATATATTAATATATATATGATAGAAGTATATTCACAAAGTTATGGTGCAACTAGAAGGTTGGTCCATTTAAAATTTGGAAGTGAAATTCGATTGTCGGCTGAGTATGCGGTTTTTAAAAATTGTGACTAGAATGACGATTGTGTCGGTTTTGTTAATGCAAAACTTTGACCGGGTTAAACTTAAAGGATGTTTACTTGGGGGTTGATTTGTGTGGCTGGGAAAAAATTGCTGAAAAGACTCTCATATTGAAGTTCTTCTCTTTTAAATTTATGACTTTGACGTCAAAACTCCTAAACATATCGAAGTCAAGAAAACAAATAAAAATTGAGCAATGTCCTCCTTAACATTTATTTAAAATGCCTTCGGAAGAACTGCTTACATTTTAGTTCTTTTTGAGAAAGTATTTTTTATGGATGTGGGCACACCAATACAGATATTGCGTTTTCAAAGATATGTTCCTATGTGAGAGACCACGCCTACTAATCTATTCCCACTATTTTGGGTCCTGATCACAGATATTGTTTTTAAATTTCATACACACTTTATTTTAAGTCGTTCAGTACTCCAAATATTGGATTTTCGTTATGGGGTTGTATGGACAAGGCCACACCCTTTGATCCCACTTTTGTGTACCCTCACCCTAAGGATAGGACGGTATATATCATTTGAAACATTACATTGGTTAATATTTCCCCAAATCTAACGTTATTGCAAATGGGCTACCTCCCATACAAATATACTATTCCGTTTGCTTTTGAAATAATATTAATACTCCTACCGCGGTCGTACCCAAATTCTGTATTTAGCGAAGCTATAACTAGATAAAGTTTTGGAGAAAAAATTGGAAGTCTAGCCACGCCCCAAATCCTGAATTTAGTAAAGCTAAAGCAGGATAAAGTTTTGGAGAAAAAATGTCTAGTCATGCCCCTTCTGGTACCTTCCATACAAATGTACCACTTCGCCCACTTTAGAAAACAACTAGTGGGCCCGACAATGCTTCGCTATTGCATATTAACTTGTAATATATTTCACATTTAGGTCTACAAAGTACTTTGAAAACGGTACTTAAGCTCGACAATAATATATTGAGTTTATTTAGTTATGTAACTTATTTAAAGTAACTCCTTAACATTAAAGTCAACCAATTAAGTTTTATTGTTGTAAATGCTAATAAAAAGTTCATCAGCAAAGTCATACCTTTAGTGCCGGCATGTAGATTAAGTTTTTTCTGTATGTAGGGCGAAAAACCACTTCTTCCAAAAATCGGACACAGACATTCCTCTAAAGATCAAAATTATTTATTTTGATCCGTAGTAGCATGAACCATCTGTAAGCTAACTATCTCTTTGGTCATAAAAAAAACATTTTTGTTATGCCTTCTCCTATTGACCGCAAATGAAAATTCCGTTTGAAGCTTCATGTCTTTAGCCATAAAAACTCCTTTTGTCATGTCTTCTTCTCACACGGATCAAGAAAAATCCGGAATACTATTTTTGTATTGAACTCGTATTACCATTTTTTGAGATACATCGGTCACCAACGTTTGGCTTAACAAAGTGATGGTCTCACGCGCTGTATGGCATGTTGCACCGTCGTGTTGCAACCATTTCTCCTTTAAATAATGTGCAATGACATGATAAATAAAAAAAATCATTTGACCGCCCACTGGCTCTAGTTCTTCTACCAGTTGGATTTTTTATGAATGTGGGCCAAGATCTTTCCTCAGCATTTGCAGAGACCGAGTTGCTAAGAAAGACGTCGGTTCGATAAATTCGAGTCCCCTGTCACACTAACGTCTACAGCGTAGATGGCTTCTATTAGCTGCAACTCAACTTCACTTCATTATATGCACCCTCAGGTAGAGATATTTTGTTTAGCAATGAGCAATTATTCAGTTACTTCAGACCAATGGGCCCGGCTCTAATTTTTACCTACCATTCCGATGTTTGGAGACCAAGTCGAAAAGAATAGTATATTTTTGATTTTTTTATTGGGATCCCGCCCAATATTCTGAAAAATGATTTTTAAAAACTTAATTTCTGTATGCCAACTCTCAGAGGCCATAACTTTTTAACAAATACATAGATTTGCTTCTGTAATACCTTATTTAGTTTGTAGGGAAGTCAGTTTTACGCAGAAGGTCTCAGAAAATATATATCTGAAGTTTTCGGTTTGTGTTCATTTAAAAACAAAAAAAATCTTTATTTGAAATCTTCATGCTTTCCAACGCGAGCTAGGAGTTGATTTTAGACACAAAGTTTTTTGGTGAAATTTTCTTTAAATTCATCGTAGATTCCGATTTTGGTTACGATTTTTGTGAATAAAAAAATATACTGTGGAATTTTGACAGTTTTAACCGTTTGTTTTAAAAAGGGTGTGGAACAACCCATTTCCACATTTACTGTAATTCATACTGCAACAACAACATATGTAACAAATCTCATATTCATACCTCTGATAGTTCATGAGATATAGCCCTTTTAATTTTCAAGTTGAATGGGCGGTGCCACGGCTCTTTATCCAACGCCCCACAACCAAATATACCCTGGGACTATCAACAGGTCAACAGTACCACTTGGTAACATTTTCGTATCAATCGATCTATTAGAAAAGCCGTTTATTTCATAGATCCCCGAAGATGTGATTTACAATAGCTAAGTATATAAATTAAATGAATGGTTTGAGTAAAATGGAATAGCAACGAATTGCCAATTTCTATTCCCTAAATGTGGAAAACTCCCAACAATGTATTGCCTATGTTATCCGCGGGGTTATTTTGAAGATGCTCTGAAAATTTCATCAAAATCGGCAAGCCGTTTTCGAGTCCATACGTTGCAAACATACAAACATATATATATATAGGAAAGGGGAGTTTTTATCCCTTTTGCTATTTCACCCCCTAAATGTGGAAAAATTCAAACAATGTTTAGCCTATGTTAATTGCGAGGTTATTCGGAAGATTCCCTGAAAATTTCGTCAAAATCGGTCCAGCCGTTTTCGAGCCCATAGGTTACAACAATACACACATCCCCACACACTCACACACACACATACATGTTTCGAAATGAGTGCAGTGTTCGCTATAACTCAAGAACCAATGCACAAACAAAGACCGTTTATACATAAAAACCTTGGTATTAACGTCACCTTTCATATGAAGTTTGCATAAACAAAATCGGTTCACGCATTCCAGAGAACATCAATTTCTAACACAATGCAACTTATTTTTATATATATAGATTAATTTTTTAATACACCCAATGCGAACGTGCCCAAATTCTATAAGTAGTAAGTCTAAAGCAAGATAAAGTTATGAAGAAAAAATCTGGAAGTGTAGCCACGCCCCTTCTGGCTCCCATACAAGTGTACCATTCCGCCCACTTTAGAGATAGAGTAAAAATATCAATACCACTAACGCGATCGTGCCCAAATTCTGTATTTAGTAAAGCTTCAGCATAAAGTTTTGGAAAAAAAAACTGGAAGTCTGGCCGCGCCTCTTCTCATGCCTTCCGTTAGGTAGACCACGCTCACTTGATATTACAAAATTTTGTGTATCGTAATGTTTCTTCCAGACATATAACAATATGCTGATCGGTTGAATGGTATAACTTCCTATATTGCATTAAATAAATATATTTCCATAGATGATCTCAAAATGTAAAGGTCTTAGAATTTATTTAAGAACTATGTTGTCTTGACTAAACATTCTTAGTATACGCTGCAGCTTCCGCGGTCGGTAAACTCTATATGCAAAAAAAACTCGATCCCACTATTTAATGTATATCCTCCACTGTTCTGTTATGTTACAACTAGATATCCACTTCTTTGCCCGATTGAACTTCACTGTATGGTTTATTAATTTAAAAAATGAGCTATAGATGGCGCTCCTTTTAACTGCTAATATGGGTTGAGCATCAGTGCCATGTAATTCACTAAAGTGAAATATAACGTAGACCTGTTAATATTTTATAAATTTTATAACATGTAGGTGGTATGAACAATAACCCATCTTAATTTAAATCTAAACAAAATAGACCTGTATACTCTCCGAAAATCATAAACCATCAGGTCTACAGTAGAAGTTCCATACGAATGTCTCTTAGCATCTCAATTTTTAAATTATGTATGTTAGACGTTGAAAAATAATATCACCCATACAAAACTTTAGTATTTATCACAAGACTTTATGACTCTTTATGTTAACTTGCTAAATTACTATTTTTTGTGGTATTATTCATTAATCGCCGTAATCTAAAACTTGATATAATGACTTGGTAAAGTTCGAAATATACAACATCAATATATTTCCAAAACTTTCTCGCCATTTTTCATTCCATTACTTCTCAACCCAACACACCCTTTTCTTTATATGGACTGATGACAAATAATATCGCACATCCTAATTTTCAGCCGCCAAAAAACATCAAAAATTCTGTTACGTTTCCTAATGTGATAAAGGAGATATTTAAGTTTCCTTTTGTTGGGATTCCGCTCAGGATTTTCTACGCGCCAACATTCACTGGCGTTCATTCATCTCTAGCCAGGATGTTTTTTAATGTTTATAAATTAACCATGAGATTTCCCTTTTTCCCCACTCTAATTTACGAAAATTATTTTAAAAACAAAACACCTCAGTGATACCCAACAAATAATGACAGGCTGGCCTGGTTGACTGGCTGACACCTATTACACTCGATGTGAATGCACGAACGCACACATATATTGGGCTGCTTGATATGCCGCATCCGGATGCCTGAGGTGGCATTAATATTAAGGCATCAACTTAAAAGGTGTGAGAACCACGCAGTGGAAAACGGAGAAGGCTAGATAAGATGTGTTCAAAATTTTTAATGAATGACAGGCAACAGGTTGTAATAGCAGCAGTAGCAGCAGCAGCTTAACATTTGTTGTTTTACACCACTCTTTGCTGCTAATGTTAGAAAATGCGCCAAACCAAGACGATCTAAGACAGCTTCATGGTTGTGTGCTAATGCCACCAATAACTGGCACTCGTGTTGGCTATAATGTTGTTGTTGTAGCTGCCGTTGTTGTTGCTGTTATTATAGCCGCTGTTGTCGACAACAATATTAGTATTATTACTATAACCTGACAAAAAGATAAACTTCTCAGGTGTGAAAATTAAAAGCCTATTCATTTCTATAAAATTGCGTGCGCGTTTTTTTGCTTTGCTTGGTTTTTCTTCTATACTAAAGTTTTGAATTTCTTAAGTAGAACTTTATGAGCATATTTATTTTAATTAGTTCAGGGATCCTGGTACAATTACAATAAAGGTTTCTTCAGTTGTTTTTTACTCCCTTAAGACAAAATTAAGTGTAATTTGTTACTTGAAGGGATTTAGGTGAAAGCAAAGGTAAGGGTTAGGTGTAAAATGGCAGGCTGGCTTTCTTTTTTATATGATGGCTAACGTGAAATGACGAATCCTGGTACGATGAAGAATGTCACATAGCGTCTGAGGAACTGGATGCTGCTTATAGGGCAACGCTACAGCCAATTGCAACCCGTGCTGTTAGGGAACGGCATAAGGAGAAAGCAAAACGGGCGAGACAGCTATTTAGGCGAAAAAAACGTCAGATGAAGGAACGGGAGAACGAGGATATAGAGCGATACAGGGATAGAGGTGAGGCCCGAAAATTTTACCAGAAAATAAGAACAAATGGATACGGTAATGGCCTCCCCACCTGTAAGGACAGTGATGGAAATCTGGTCACGGATACGCAGAGTGTGCTGCACATATGGAGAGAACACTTCCAGCAACTGCTGGTTCCAGAAGGCAGCGCACGTGAAGTTATCACGCCAATTGTCGACGACGGCTTAGATTGCCCACCACCAAGTCAAGCCGAGGTAAGAAGAGCAATATCGCGGCTGAAAAACAACAAAGCAGCCGGTGCCGACGGTCTGCCCGCAGAGCTCTTCAAGTCCGGTGGCGAGGAGCTGATAACGAGCATGCACCAGCTCCTGCGCACGGTTTGGCTTAAAGAGTGCATGCCCGACGATTGGAATGTAAGCGTATTATGTCCTGTGCTGAAAAAAGGTGATCCAAGTGTGTGCTCCAACTACCGCGGGATCAGCCTTCTACCCATCGCATATAAGGTCCTGTCGAGTGTGCTATGTGATAGACTAAAGCCAGTGTTATCCAACCTGATCGGGCCTTATCAGTGTGGCTTTAGACCCGGAAAATCAACAACTGACCAGATTTTCACACTTCGGCAAATCCTGGAAAAGACCCAAGAGAAACAGATCGACACGTACCATCTTTTTGTCGACTATAAAGCTGCCTTCGACAGCCCGATACGGCAGAAATTACTCGATGCCATGGCTGAGTTTGGTATTCCAGCGAAGCTGATACGTCTTTGCGGAATGACGCTGACTGACACGAAGTCTTCAGTGAAGATTGGCAAGGACCTTACGGAGCCATTCTATACCAGACGAGGCCTAAAACAAGGCGACGGCCTATCGTGCGATCTCTTCAACATTGTGATGGAGATGATAATAAGAAAAGCTGCAGTAAACACGAGTGGCACTATATTCAACAAAAGCCACATGCTACTCGCGTACGCTGATGACGTAGACATCATCGGTCGAAAACTGCGGGATGTGACTGCAGCCTTCTCAGGTATACAGAAGGAATCAGCGAAAATGGGCCTAACGGTGAACGAGGACAAAACGAAGTTATTAGTTTCAACGAACAAAGAATCTACTCGTTTGGGAAACTGCGTGAACGTTGACAACTATAATTTCGAGGTGGTAGATAACTTTGCCTACCTAGGATCCGCCATCAATAAAGCAAATAATGTCAGCCTAGAAATCCGGAGAAGAATCCTGCTTGCAAATAAATGCTACTACGGACTAAGCAAGCGATTCAATGACAGAGCCCTCTCTCGACGAACAAAACTCCAGCTATACCAGATACTGGTTCTACCTGTCTTAATGTATGGCTCAGAATCCTGGGTTATGACACAAGCGGATGAATCGGTTCTGGCGGTATTCGAGAGAAAAATACTCCGTAAAATATATGGGCCCATCATCGTTAACGGAGAGTATCGGCGTCGTATGAATCATGAGCTGTACACTGACATTGACGTGGTCAAACGCATTAAGGTGCAACGGCTGCGCTGGCTAGGTCATGTTGTACGCATGGATGAAAATGCTCCAGCTCGAAAAGTCTTCGACAATGAACTCGATGGACGGCGCAGAAGAGGGCGACCAAAACTCCGTTGGAAAGACCAGGTTACTGAGAACCTTACAGAACTCGGTGTGACTAACTGGAGAAGAAGCGCAGAAGATCGAGGCGCTTATAATATTTTTCTACGTGCGGTATATAATCCACTGGGATTGCATAGAAGTACCAGCTAAGTAAGTAAGTAACGTGAAATGGATTTTGAGTAAAGTCATATAAAGTAATTTAGTTAGAATATGTATTAATTTGGAGAAATTTAGATACTCTCTGTTGACGACCACCGCAAACATTTAAAGGACCATGATTTGTGAATATGCACTTGGAATGTTAGAACCTTATACCGACAAGGTGCCTCTATTCAACTGGCGGATGTCCTTGAAGAGTATTACATTACTGCTATACACCAAATTTTGTGGACTGGATATAGATGCTCGCGGATGAGGATGTGTGAAGTGTACTACAGCTGTCACGGGGATAAACATGAGATTGGTTGTGGATTTGTGGTCGGCAATAGACTTAGACCCCTGGTCTCTAGGTTTACTCCTGTCAGTGAACGAATAGCCATCATAAGAGCGAAGGCAAAGGAGGAGAAAAGTGTCGAGGTCAAGGACGAATTCTACGCCCAGCTTGAATACACGTATTACCGTAACCCGGGCCACAATGTTAAAATCGTGCTGGGAGATTTGAATGCCAAAATAGGCCGGGAGAATATCTTAAGCCCAACAGTCGGAAAATTTAGTCTGAATACTGACACATCGTCAAACGGAATCAGACTGATTGATTTCTCTGCAGCAAGGAACATGGTAATTAGCAGCACACGATTTGACCACAAAAACATTCACAAAGCAACGTGGATATCTCCCGATCAAGTAACGAGAAACCAAATTGATCACGCGGTAATCGATGGAAGGCACGATTCAAGTGTCTTAGGTCATCACCTCACTGCAGTCAAGGTGCGTACTAGGCTAAGCAGGGCGAAAACCCTGCGTAACCAGGCACAGAGAAAGCTGGACATCGCTAAACTGCAGACCGTGGAGATAGCCAATGCCTATTCTGACCAAATCACTCAACTACTTCTTGATGCCCCAACTCCCGAAAATACTAGCGCGCAATGGCAATATATTGCCCACTCGATGGAAAGGACAGCGCGGTCCGTACTGGGAAATGCGAGGAACGATAATGTCGGGAACAAGATGCTGCCTACAGTACTAAACTGCAGCCAATGACAACGCAGGGAGTAGAGGCGGTAGACGACTCGACTTTTCAGGCGAAAACAACGAGAGCTGAAGGAGCAGTATAATGTGTGCAGAATACAGGAACAGAGGTGAAGCCAGAAAATTATACTAGAAGATAAAGGGAACATGGAACAGGTGTTCCCTACTGTAAAGACAAGGATGGTCATTTCCTTACTGATTCCGAGAGCGTACCGAGAATATGGAAAGATCACTTTTGCAGCCTATTAACATCTGACAACTCGGTTACTGAAGACTCTGTGTCAATCCGAAACAAAAGCATTGAGTGTAACCCTCCGAGCCAACAAAGCCGCTGGGGCTGATGGTCTGCCAGCTGAGTTGTTTAAGGTGGGTTGAGTTGAGCTGGTTTTTAGCTCATAGAGAATATTTGATTCATAGAGAATATTTGGGTTGAGGAGAGCATGCCAGAGGACTGGAATCTCAGTGTGCTATGTCCTATTTACAATAAAGGCGACCGTAGTGAGTGTTAAATAAAACCAGTAAGAAAGTTTCAGTCGGGCGACCCGACTTACATATACCATCACCCTCAGTAAAATAAAAAAAAATGCTATTATATTGATATTATTACTCGATTTCTAAAGTGGGTGGAGTGGTAAATTTGTATGGAAGGTACTAGAAGGGGCGTGTCTAGACTTCTAGGTTTATCCTCCAAAACTTTATCCTGTTATAGCTTCATTAAATACAGAGTTTGGACAAGATAGCGTTGGATGTATTGATATTATTACTCCATCTCTTAAGTGGGCGGAAAGTACATTTGTATGGGAGGCCCCATAAGGGGCGCCGCTAGACTTTCAATTTTTTCTCCAAAACTTTATCCTGTTATAACTTAATAAAATACAGAATTGGGGCACGATCGTGTCGAGTATATTGATATTATTACTACATCCCTAAAGTGGGCGGAGTGGTACATTTGTATGGGAGGTACCAGAAGGGGCGTGTGTAGACATCCAGATATTTTCTCCAAATCTTTATCCTGTTATAGCTTTACTAAATACAGAATTTGGGCACGATCGTGTCAAGTGTATTGATATTATTATTCCATCTCTAAAGTGGGCGGAAAGGTACATTTGTATGGGAGGTACCATAATGGGCGTGTCTAGACTTCCAGACTTTTTCTCCAAAACTTTATCCTGCTTGAACTTTACTAAATACAGAATTTGGTCACGATCGCGGTAGTTCTAATAATAATATTAATCGATTTCTAAAGTGGGCGTGCCTGATGTGTGTGGGAGGTACCAGATGGGGCGTTGGTAGACTTAAAGTTTTTTTCTCAAAAACTGTATCCTGCTATAGCATTACTAAATTAAGAATTAGGGTACGAGCGCGATGGATTTATTGATATTATTACTTCATATCTAAAGTGAGCGGAAAGGTGAATTTGTATGGGAGGTACCAGAAGGGGCGTGGCTAGACTTCCAATTTTTTTCCAAAACTTTATCCGGTAATAGCTTTACTAAGTACAGAATTTGGGTGCGATTCCGTTAGGTGTATTGATATTATAACTCGATTTCTAAAGTGGGCGGAATGATGTATTTGTATGGGAGATACCAGAAGGAGCGGAGCCATGTAGCCCATTTGCAATACCGTAAGTAGTTTTGGGGAAATATTAACTCGTGCAAAATTTCAAGACATTTGGTTGCGTCTTTCGAAAGTTATCGTGCGAACCAGCCGGACAGACAGACAGACGGACCTGGCTCAAATGACTTAAAAAGTCATGAATCGAATTTGGTTCTAAGAAACCTAGGGTCTGAAGTGACTCCTTCTATGTGTTACACTTTTGGGTAGTATCAAATGATATATACCCTCATCCCTAAGGGTGATGGTATAAACAACCGTGGAATAAGCCTTATGCCGATAGCGTATAAGGTCCTCTCTAGCATACTGTGTGAACGTCTAAAGCCGATTGTGGAAAAAATCCACGACGTATCAGATATTTACACTACGGCAGATTCTGGAGAAAGCCCATGAGAAGCAAATCGACACTTACCACTTCTTTGTTGATTATAAAACTGCCTTCGATAGTCCCATCGGGCTATAGATAGGGTGATGGGTGATGTCATGCATACTGTTCAGCTGAGTGATGGAGAAAGTATTAAGGAAAGCAGCGGTTAACATGTATGGCATTATATTTAATACGAGCCACATGCTGCTCGCATATGCCGATGATGTCGACATTATCGGTCGAACGATGCGAGAGGTAACAACATCTATGGAAAGGGAGTCAGCGAAAATGGGTTTGGCCGTGAGTAAGGTCAATACGAAGTTAATGATATCCTCGATAAAAGTGAACGTTGAGAACTATTGCTTTGAGGTAGTAGATAAATTCACATACCTCGCCATGGACAAATACAACAGTGGCAGCCTAGAAATAAAACTGAGAATTGTTCTCGGTAACAGCTGTTTTTTTAGGCTACGCGAGCACTTCATAAACACTACCCTATCTAAAACCACCATAGTCTAACTGTACCAGGTACTAATTTTACCGGTCCTGCTGTATGCCTCCGAATCTTGGGTGCTTACACAGCTGGATGCAGCTCATCTGGCGGTGTTTGAGACAAAAATACTCCGCAAAATATATAAACCCATTTGCGTAAACTGCGAGTTCAGTACAAAAAGTAAAAAAAAACATTTTTCAAACAACGGACATATTAACTTTTGCCATAGCGATACAGATCTCAAGCAACATTTGTAAATTGAAAATATCCTCAGTAACTTATAGTTACTTGGCATTATTTTCGCGTTATCATTAACATTTCCATCATTTAATACGTGCTGTAATTTTATTAACAAAAAATACACTTTACAGCCTCGTAGCAAATTTTCCTCCTCATTAAATCTGAAAAGGGAGCTAACCCTTAAACTTATATTCCAATCATAGTAAAATCTCGTCAAATACTCAAGAGAGAGAGTCACACTTCAATAGCTACAATTCAAAGTTCTAATCACGCACCAAAACATATGTATGTGAGTGTCCTTTTCTGTGCAGAAATTCTTTCAGTCCATATTGTATTAATAAAAATACGAAAGCGTCACACAAAGAATCCTTTGTCTAATTTAATATGTTGTCCCAACACTTACACACGACTGACCTTTGAGCGATTAAGAATCACAGAAATAGAAAAATTGGCCTCTTACTTAGGTTAACTAACAATTGTCCCTTTTTCGGCCATATGAAATCTATCAAATTTGAGTGGCTACTTGAGAGGGAAAATAAAAAAATCCAAGCACGATTTTTTTTAGGAAAATTAAAGTAATGTTTGAAGTATTTTTACTGTATCAAAAAAAAAAAATGTTTCATAGTAACAAAATTTTAAACATTTTATGGATTCTATTAGGTCTCTCTGACAAATAAGAAAACAGGAGTTAAGGTGCGCTTAATATGAATGTAATGAAGCATTTACAATAAAATACGTATCTCGGCGTTTAGGATTGCCATCAATTGAGTTTGTTATGAAATTGCATAAAATTGATTAAAGTAAGTGCAAAACATTTCATTATGAAAATTTAAAAAGATAAATGTTTGCCTGCTGTTCCCCCAGCAGCATTTGACCCTTTTTCATTATTATTATGGTTATTTTCCTTTATCGATTCTTTGCCATACACTTCATGGTGATTGACAACAACAGAAAATGCTTAAAAAAGAAACTATTGTTGTTTCCTGGATTTGTATAAGTACTATGTCTGAGTGTACCCCTTAACACTGGGCTTACAACATCCGTTTGAGCACAACATATCCTGTTAGGTGTGTGTGAGCAGCACATTTGTCACCACGTGTATGGGCGTTATAGTTCCTATACACTTCACCTCGCCTTTGTCAATTGCTAATGTAGAGGGCGTCATAAGTCAAATTGCAATTGGTTGACGAGTGTGTGTGGTAGGCAATAATACAATACTCTGGCTACAACTCAACATATTTATGTTTATGACACAAATTCTTCAAACGGAAAAAGGAAACGGAAAGTGTAAGAGTAACACGACGTTTTTTTCTTCTCTGGCCATACTTGTGTTAAAATAGATGGGCGGGTTGTCGTAAGACTTTATTTTGTTATGAAATATTCTGTCAATTGTTAATGTAATTTGAGGGTTTTATTGTAATTTCGTAGCTTGTATATGCATTACTTGTGGCAGAATAGAGATGCATTAGGCTTGATAGTAGTGGGAGGGTCTTATTTCTTTCCTTAACAACTTGGCACGTGTCTGTAAATGATAATTACTATTTAAAGAGCTTTATACTATGGTGTCTTCGAATGGTGTTGCAGAACACGTGTTTCTTGTCTTCTATAATGAAATTGCAAAATATGTGATTTTTGACTATATACAATGGGAAGGATCTTGAAAAAATGTTCGATGTTGGGGTGTGTGGCTGATGGTGATTTGAATAATGTACAGTTCTTTCAATGAAATTGTGAAAAATACTTTCAGATGCCGATATAGCCAATGCCTATTTCAACCAGTTCTCTCAATAACTGCAAATAGATGCCAGTAATGCTGATGTTTCCAACTGACAGTGGCAGCATCCCATTAATCGCGTATGTCCGCTATGTTTAGTAGAAATCAATCAGTTGCAATTAAGTTATAAATGAAGTTTTAAGTGAGCTTGATTACACGACTGATTACGAAGTAAGTGATGATGTCAGTAGGTGCTATTTAAATCGGAGTTATAATGAGTGGACGATATTTTTATGCATTACACACCGAAAAATGTACAGTTCTTTGTATGAAATTGTGAAAAATACTTCCAGATGCCGATATAGCCAATGCCTATTTCAACCAATTCTCGCAATAACTGCAAATAGACGCCAGTAATTCTGATGTTTCCGACTGACAGTGGCAGCATTCCAGCGGTAAAAATACACATCATTTAATCGCTAATGTCAGCTATGTTTATTAGCAATCAGTAAAATTTAGCATAGGAGTGTCAAAGGCCGGTTAATCGGTTCTTTCTCGCTTAAAAAGTAATCGACGAAGTCAGTAGGTTCCACTTCAGTTGCAATTATGTTATAAACGAAGTTTTAAGTGAGGTGCTATTTAGATCGGAGTTATAATGAGTGGACGATATTTTTTACATTACACACGCATGACATTCTAAGGACTTAGATCGCACCCTTACAATGTCATACTAATGTCGTGGATTACGAAGTGTGCACAGGAGTGTCGTAGGCCGTTTAATCGGTACGCTCTTGCTTACAAAGTAAGCGACCATGTCAGTATGTGCCATTACAGTTGCAATTACGTTATAAGCGGAATTTTAAGCAAGCTTGATAACACGCCTGATTACGAAGTAAGTGATGATGTCAGTAGAAGCTATTTTTAACGGAGTTTCAAGCGAGCTTGATAACACGCCTGACTACGAAGTAAGTGATGATGTCAGTAGAAGCTATTTTTAACGGAGTTTCAAGCGAGCTTGATAACACGCCTGATTACGAAGTAAGTGATGATGTCAGTAGAAGCTATTTCAAACGGAGTTTCAAGCGAGCTTGATAAAACGCCTGATTACGAAGTAAGTGATGATGTCAGTGGTTGCTTATTAAATCGGAGTTATAATTGAGTGGTCTAAGTACTTTTTAAGTACTTAGATCTTTCGCTTACAATGTCATACTGTTGCCATTACGAAATAGGTACTTCGTTTCATTTACTGCTGGTGGATCTTCAAACAGAAAAACCATCTATGGAAAAGAAAAGAGAGTGAAGATATCGGAATGTATAGGGATCTCCAACCTGTTAAGACAGAGATGAAATCTAGTCACGGTCACGCGGAATATGCGGCACATATGGAAAGAGCATTTGTGTACTCGAAATCACGAAGGGTGACGGCATAGATTGTCTACGACCGAGCCAAATCGTGGTCAAAGCATTACAAGTCCTTTGCCGATTAGTTCGTGAAGTGCATGTACCAGCTCACAAACACAATTTGGATAATCGAAAGCATGTCCGATGATTAATAGTTCAGTGTGGCCTTCAATAGCTTAATGGAAGCGATGTAGATTAGCAATCCGAAGGTTCCGGGTTCGATTTCCAGCAGGTGCACAGGCTTTTCAAATTCGTTCCAGTTCTCCAGCCAACAAATTTCATCTAGATGCTTCCACTAGAAAAAAACAGATTGCACAAGGAAAAAGGAAATGATTTATCAGCAGGCGCCATCTTTTGAGAAATTTGGCGGTTAAAACTCACAACGACACCTAATAATCCCTTGACACAAACCTTGTTATCTACAAAGTTACGAAATAGAGTTGCCAACAATGACCGTATGATAATCGGACTGATCGAGTACCAATAAATTGAAAATCGGTTTAAAGAATTATAATCCCAGCTACTACCTCCAGATGTTACGACAACAACAACTTTAGGAGTTGAGTGTTATCTGTTCTGTGCTTATGAAAGGCGTTCCGAATTTGTGCCCCAACCATCGCGGGATCCGCTCTATACGTATCGTATACGTGGCCCTCTCGGGTGTGTTGTGTGAAGGGATAAGGCTCATCTTTATCTAAGCAAACCTGATTGGACCTTATCACTGTGGCTTTATACCTGGTAAGCCCACGACCGACCCAGTGTGCACACCATAAAAAAACTTGAAGCAGATCCAAGAAAGCCAGAAACCATTAGGGCGTTTCACAAAAAAAATGTTGCAACTCTTGAAGCGGAATATTAAGGCTTGTGATCTAAAAGAATTTCGGAAAAATTTTTGGATTTTTTGAAGATGGGTATGGGGTCGCTGAAATAGATTTTATCAAAAAAATGAGGTTATGGAGAAAAAAATTTTATATTATTTTTTTCTGGTGCTTTTTGTTCATACAACTAAACAATTCTCTTCGTAAGGATCCGAACCCACAACAAAAAAATTTTTGGTGTGAAAAATTATTATATTATGGACCACTTTGATAGTCTTAAAGGTGAAAAATAATTTTTCCTAGATTTCAAACCTCGATAACTTGAAAAGTTTTCAACATTTTTTCAAGATGTTAAATGCGTTAGAAAGATAATTTAGATACCTTTATTTTGGTATATATAAGTTTATATCTTACTTGTGAAAAATGTTGAAAAAAATAAAAAATAGACAAAAAAAAATAGTTTTTATTTGTAAATTCACACTATTTGAATTTTAAAATATTTGAAAAAGGCCCTTTTTAAAATGTAAAAAAATTCATAATGCACAATTTTGTAACCTCAAACAGTAAAAGGGTTTTCGATGAAGTAAAATTGCCCACTTCCTTTTTTTCGAAAGATACACTTTTATCGGGAAATGATGATGATTTTGTTTCTTCAAAGAAAAAACTAGAAAAACTATGTGTTGTGAATGATTTATCAGAAAGAGGCGTGGCGTCGGCTACAATATATAACAAAAAAATTACAAAGAATGAGAATGATTTTCAAAACTTATTGATTAGAGTTGATAACAATTAAAAAATTATACTTAATGTTAACAACAATGTCATTGAAAAAGCTCTTAAGAAACCAATTTGAAAATACTTCCACAGTTGTTCCACATTTAATGGTTAATGTCTTGTAATTTTAGATGCAAATTTACTTTTTAATTTTAATTTGTTCATTAAATATGTTGATTTTGTTTATATAATATCTTTTAATTTTGTATGGGAAAAATATATACAAATATATTGATGAATTGAATTTCTGATATTTTTATTAAAGCAATGTATTTTAGAAGTTTTTTTCTTACTTAACCAAGAACGAAACAAAATGAAATTCTTTTAATTTTCATAAAATTTGATAAATAAAAAAAAAAAATCTCAAACTTTAATTTTTTTCTTATATTTTTCCAACAAGTAAAAATAAATCTATGTACCGAATGAAAGGTAATTTAAAGACGTTTCCAACGCATTTTACATCTTGAAAAAATGTTGAAAACTTTTCAAGTTATCGAGGTTTGAAATCTAGGAAAAATTATTTTTCACTTTTAAGACTATCAAAGTGGTCCATAATATAATAATTTCTCACACCAATAATTTTTTTGTCGTAGGATCGGATCCATAAGAAGAGAATTGTTAAGTTGCATGAACAAAAAGCACCAGAAAAAAATAATATAAAATTTTTTTCTCCATAACCTCATTTTTTTGATAAAATCTATTTCAGCGACCCCATACCCATCTTCAAAAAATCCAAAAATTTTTCCGAAATTCTTTTAGATCACAAGCCTTAATATTCCGCTTCAAGAGTTGCAAAAATCGCAAAAAACGCGTTTGGTGAAACGCCCTAGAAACCATGCCTGAGTTTGGCGTCGCTACGAAGCTGATACGACTTTACGAGATGGCACTGACCGACTCGAAGTCTTTAGTGAATATAGGCAAATAATGGCACCTATGACCCGTATAAACCAAGTTTTTACTTTTTTTTAGCTTTCTGCGTAAAGTTTCTTTGTATTGGCATTAATATTCGCCACTCAACAACATAATTTGTTTACATAGCATACATCACTAGCACTAAAAAGGACTCCATTAATTCAACTATCACTGAAGATTGAATATGCCAACATTAGAGCAAATATCCACGTGCGCCCACTTCAGTGTTCACTTAACACTGCCGATGACAAATACTAAAAATCACTCACTTATATCTGCGATGCGATGATAATGATGACAACGTCGATGATGAAATGGTCATAATCAAACAATTTTCTAGGCAAATATTGACTTTGGTCCACATTATTGGGCACACAATGTCTTTAAGAGACAGCCAACGAACAGGAGCATATGAAAACGACGATTTTGAAAATGTGGCCATTTCACCTCATATTTGTCAGCAACGTCATAAACTGCTACTATCAACAATCGTTTAAGTGTGTGTGTGTGTTTAAGATTATTGAAATGGCTAAGAATAGATACTTGTACTCCATGTGTGCACACACACACAGATAAATCATTAAAAGGTCCTTCATAAACAGTGTTGCCAAGCCAACTACCATAAAGTGTCCATTTTATTGTTAGTGCAAAAGGTAAATATTTGTTAGCTTTGGAAAAAAAGAAACTCATATTATTAAACTGTCATTTGCAGTTATTGATATGAAGGACCTTTTTTTTGCTGTTGTTGTTGTGCTCCTGTAGCTACATCATATGCCAAAATCTTGACAAAGGCCAAAGGCTGAAAGGCGAAATGCTCCATTACAAATTGAGTGTTTGGCAAATAAGCGAACATGTTAAGAATTCAATTTGTTAAAATGCCTTCAAATACATAATATCGTCTGGCATTAGGATTTAGACTTACTTTAAAATACTACTAAGATTTAACGTATCACCGTATGAACCTTTAGATTATGATGTTAACCTTTGTGTGTCCAATAAAGACTTTTGGCACAAAGGTTTTTATTTTTGTAAGTTTTTTTTTTCTTAGGTTGTTGGTTTGTTATCCTTTAGCATTTGGTATTCCCTCTAAGTGAGTGTTTCTTATCATTTATATTTGATCTAATTTGTTAATGGCTTTCAGTAATGATCTGAGTGCGTTTTCTTTTGCCACTGCCTTGCCATCATATTTGCCATTAAGTATTCCAAATACATTTCAACTTTAATATTCCACCATTGTCCCCTGCCCCTTAGCTGTTCGTCGCTGGCCTCATCACTGGCTGTCCCAAAGGACAATTGTGTGGCAACGTCAAAAATAGTTGTAACCAATTAACAAAATTAAACGTGTTATGGCTACCAACACACACACACACACACACACACAAAGGGCAAAAGGGCGCCTCGTATCATTGTCACCAAATGTTGAGTGCACTCGAGCGTTAAATATTCGTTAAGGACATGTCATTTAGCGCCAGCGACCAGACAGTCAGCCAAAATTTTTGATATGTTTATTGTGGGTTATTAATATCAGAATGTATATTTTAATTTAGCTGTCGAAATAAATTCTAACACAAATGATAACGAGCGTAGAGAAAGTTAATTAAAAATATTCTGGACAACATATGTTTAGAAATTTTGTGCGGGCAGCCAATGGGGTAATGCAGGGGGGGTCAAATGTGAAAATGATTTATGAAATTTAGTGGCAAATTTATTTCAAAGTAGGTGATAGATAGTAAAAATGTAGGAGAGAAGCATGGAATACTAGCTGATAAATGCAGCGGTGATAACACTGGCATCAAAAGATTACTACTTTGTATTAATGCCGTATGTCAAAGACTTGAGCTCCCAACTCTGAGCTAATGGAAAATAGTCAAAAAATATCATGGACGTGAGAGGCGCAAATATTGACTCAGATCACCACCTAATTGCAGCTAAGGTATGCACGAAATTAGGCAGTACCAGAAACGGTCATAACAAAAAGGCAAATAAAGGTAGACATCAACGGGCTGCATACAACCGAGATAGCCAATAGCTATTTCAACCAACTCTCTTAACTACTGCAAATATAGACTCGGATCAATGAATCGCCACTAACTGTAGGCAAAGTACGCACGAGAGAAAGCAGCGCCAAGAACGCTCGTAAACAAACGCAAAGTATCGCAAAGCTGCATACCCCCAAGGTAGTCAATGCCTATTCCAAACAACTTTCTTAATTACTGCAAACAAACGCCACCAGTTCTGATGCTCCTTATTGCACATTATGCACATAGCCACAAAGACCCTAATTGAGCAAGAAAAACTACGCTCAGTTAAGTCCTAAAACGATAAAGAATATCACCACATCAGACAATAGTAATGCTGGTAGCAAAACGCAAAGGAAACTGTACATCGCCAGGCCTCATGCCACCAAGATAGCCAATGCCTATTTCAACCAACTCTCTCTTAATTACTGCAAATATGGACACGGATGATAGAGAAAGCAGCGCCAAGAACGCTCGTAATCAAACGCAAAGTATCGCAAAGCTGCATACCCCAAGGTAGCCTATTCCAAACAACTCTCTTAATTGATGCAAACAATCGCAACCAGTTCTGATGCTCCATATTACACATAGCCGCAAAGACCCTAATTGGGCAAGAAAAACTACGCTCAGATAAGTCCTGAAGCGATAAAGAATATCACCAAATCAGACAATAATAATGCTGGTAGCAAAACGCAAAGAAAACTGTACATCGCCTGGCCGCATACCACCAAGACAGCCACTGTCTATTTCAACCAACTCTCTCTTAATTACTGCAAATATGGACACGGAACATTGGATCACCATCTGGTTGCAATCAAGGTACAGACGAGACAAAGAAGTGTCAGGAACGCTCCTAACCAAAGAAGCCCAGACATCGCCAAGCTGCATACCACCGAGATATCCAATATCTATTCAAACCAACTATCTCAACTACTGCAAACAAACGCCCCAGTTTTGATGCTCCTAAGTGTTCATATTGCGCATTACATGACCAGAGCCGCAACTAGCGTAATTGGGATTGGAAAACTACGCTCAGATAAGTCCTGAAACGATGAAGAATATCACCACATCAGACAATAGTAATGCTGGTAGCAAAACGCAAAGAAAACTGTACATCGAGAGGCCGCATACCACCAAGATAGCTAATGCCTATTTAACCAACTCTCTCTTAATTACTGCAAATATGGACACGGATCATTGGATCACCATCTGGTTGCAATCAAGGTACAGACGAGATAAAGAAGTGTCAGAAACGCTCCTAACCAAAGAAACCCAGACATCGCCAGGCTGTATACCACCGAGATATCCAATGTCTATTCAAACCAAATATCTTAACTACTGCAAACAAACTTCCCCAGTTCTGATGCTCCTAAGTGCTCATATTGCTCGTTCCATGACCAGAGCCGCAACTACCGTAATTGGGCATGAAAAACTGCGCTCAGATAAGTCATGAAACGATGAAGAATATCACCAAATCAGACAATAGTAATGCTGGTAGCAAAACGCAAAAAAAAACTGTACATCGACAGGCCACATACCACCAAGATAGCTAATGCCTATTTAACCAACTCTCTCTTAATTACTGCAAATATGGACACGGATCATTGGATCACCATCTGGTTGCAATCACAGTACAGACGAGATAAAGAAGTGTCAGGAACGCTCCTAACCAAAGAAACCCAGACATACCACCGAGACATCCAATGTCTATTCAAACCAAATATCTCAACTACTGCAAACAAACGTCCCCAGTTCTGATGCTCCTTAGTGCTCATATTGCTCATTCCATGACCAGAGCCGCAACTACCGTAATCTGGCATGAAAAACTACGCTCAGGTATGTCCTGAAACAATGAAGAATATCACCACATCAGACAATAGTAATGCTGGTAGCGAAACGCAAAGGAAACTGTGTATCGCCAGACCGCATACCACCAAGATAGCTAATGTCTATTTAACCAACTGTCTACATTACTGCAAATATAGGTACTGATCATTGGATCACCATCTGGTTGCATTCAAGGTACAGACGAGATAAAGCAGTATCACGAATGCTCGTATACAAAAGCTGAGGAGCCTAGACATACCAAGACTGCATGCCACCGAGAATGACAATGTCTATTCAAACCAACTGTATCAATTATTGTAAATAAACGCCCATAATTATAATGCTCAGGCAAGTCCTGCTACGATGAAGAATGGCGCCTATTGTCAGTAGAAAGAGATGTTGCATACAAGGCAGCACTTCAGCAAATGGTAACGTTGGCCGTCACCCAACAAACCAAAAGCTCAAACATTGGCTGATATCCTGCACGTCTGCACATTGTCTGACATCTTCTTACCAATATCGTACAGAATTCGGTACAACTCGTTAAAGGGAATATTTATTTATTTTGATCCGACATATCTGATCGAGTTCGCAGCGATTTCGGAACTTTGAAACACAAATAATTTCCCTTCAGAATTTTACTCGATTCACACTCAAAAATCATTCAGACGTCGATACGACATGTTGTACTTACATCAGACGTCTGTCTTCATGTCAACCACTCCTTACATTTTTAGTAAAGACTTCGGCCAGATTTCGGATCAGATATCGGATAATTTTTCCGACTGTCGTATTTGCTGGGCAAATATAAAGTAAGTTTGTATTTGTTTGTCACCAGACTGCATACCACTAGATAACCAATGCCTATTCCATGCAACCTTTTCAATTCTTGAAAATAGGTAATAGATCAACACCAAAACTATAAGTAACCAAATGCAATGAAGCTAGATATGGTAATGCTGCATACAACCGAGGTAGTCAATACCTAACTTCGGTGTTCCCAACAAGCAGTAAGACCATATTGCACATTCTGATGGCCGTTTTTGAGCATGAAACACAACTCTCAGACAAGTCGCAGAATGATGAAGAACGACCCGTATTGTCTAAGCAAAAGGATGCTGCAAGTAATATAACAGTACAGTCAATTGTAGCGCGAGCTGTGAAGAAGGATACAAGGACAAAAAGATAGAGACTACATCGACAAACGGAAAATAACTTCTATGTAGGAAAAGAGAGAGTGAAGATATCGAAATAGGCAAGGATAGAGGTGACACCTCTATCAAGTTAAGTTTATGGAATGGAGATCCTTACCTTTAAAAATGAATTGAAAATCTGGTCACGGATACATAGAGTGTGACGCAAACATGAAGGAAACTATGTTCATTCCTGAAGGCAGCACAAATGTAGAAATCACGCCAATCATCCATGTACATTGCCACCCACCCAAATTAAGGTCCGTACGACAATTAAACGGCTTCGAAATTTTAAAATCGCTGGTGCCGATGGACTGCCTGTAGAGTTTTTTAGGTCCGCCGACGAGGAGCTGGGACTTGCATGCACCAGTTCATAAACAGGATTTGGTTAAAAACATGCATTACCAGGGAAACCGTGACATTGTAGTTAGTACACGTGAATATCACGTGGAGGACCTGACTTCGATTCCTGTTACAGTCATTTTCTTGGTCGGCGGCCTCCTGAATATTGTCGACAGCAACTTAGCAAAAGTCGAGTTTAACGGCTTATCTAGTAAAAACTTCTCAAACTACGGACTTTAGGATATGTCTTTAAACTGTAGATCCTATTGTGTGAGTCTAGAAAACGTGCTAATCACTCAACTGTGAGAAGCTCTTCCATATCTCATTCATGGGATGTTAGGGCAAAATATATATGTAGGTAATATATATGACGATAAGAGTCTTAATGTTCTGTGCCCTGTGCTTGAAAAATGCGATTCAAACGTGTATACCAACTACGACAGGATCCGCTTTTTACTCATCGCATACAATATCATGTCGAATGTGTTGTGTGAAAGACTGAAGCCATATTAACAAAGCTGTATTGATCTTATTCGTGTGGCTTTAGATCTGGTAAGTCCACGACTGAACAGATTTCTACACTATGGCAAATCCTGGAGAAGGTTTGAGAAATGCAGATTGACTACTACCATCATTTTATTGACTACAAAATTGCAATTGACAGTTCGGCAAGAGAGTAACTATAAAATACTGTGGCTGAGTTTGATATTCCTGCGAAGCATATTCAACTTTGATGGATAACACCGGCCGTCACAAAGTCTTTGATGAGGAAAGATAGGCAAAAATCTTGTGGATTCATTTTATACCAAGCGAGGCTTCAGATAGTCTATTATGCGATCTCTTTAACATCTTAATAGAGATTATCAAGTAGTAACACTTCGTTCAATAATGTGTGTGACTGACACATAGATGGCGGCACTAGTACAAAGTCTTTGATGAGGAATGATAGGCAAAAATCTTGTGGATTCATTTTATACCAAGCGAGGCTTCAGATAGGGCCATAGTCTATTATGCGATCTCTTTAACATCTTAATAGAGATTATCAAGTAGTAACACTTCGTTCAATAATGTGTGTGACTGACACATAGATGGCGGCACTAGTACTAAATCAATATTTTTTCGAAAGTGGCAACCTTTTTAGGCTTACTGTCAAAATCATATGTTAATCCGACCATTTGTTTACAAGTTACAGTGCTTTAAGTGACAAAAGTGTTTTCCTAATGGGTGCCGCGTTTGCTCACACCGGAGCAAAAACAACAACGAATCGATGAATCAAAGGACATTTTTGAAACTTTTTGGTCCAGATCTATAAAAATTTGTTTTTTGTTTGCATTGCTGAGATTCTTACCTTTCATTCGATACCCATATCGTTATCATATGGTTCGTGCAAATATTTGATTTAATTTTTTGAAAGTAGTGTGTACTTAGAAACTTTGAAGTACTTTTAAAAAAAATCCTGACGTTCTGTCGATAAACTGAGAATGCAGTTTTACTACATAAGGTCTCTAATTTCACGTATACATGGTCTTCATCAAGTGTGAAAACCACTGTTGCACGGTGTTATCATACGATCAAAGTTGGCAACTCTGTATCGTTCCTTTGTAGATAACAAGGTTTGTGTCAATGGATTGTTAGATGTTGTTGTGATTTTTAACCGACAAATTCCTCCAAAGATGGCGCCAGCTGTTTTTTGTTGATTTTATTTTGCAATGTTGATAAATCATTTTCTTTTTCCTTGGTCCTGGTGCAATCTAGATTTTTGTAGTGGAAGCATCTAGATGAGTTTTTTTGACTGCGAACTCGAAAGTATTTGAAAGGTAAGTTTTTTTATTGATGTTGATTTGGTGTTGCACGGTGTTATCATACGATCAAAGTTGGCAACTCTGTTTCGTTCCTTTGTAGATAACAAGGTTTGTGTCAATGGATTGTTAGATGTTGTTGTGAGTTTTAACCGCCAAATTTCTCCATAGATGGCGCCAGCTGTTTTTTTGTTGATTTTATTTTGCAATGTTGATAAATCATTTCCTTTTCCTTGGTCTTTGTGAAATCTGGATTTTTGTAGTGGAAGCATCTAGATGAGTTTTGCTGGCTGGAGAACTCGAAAGTATTTGAAGGGTAAGTTTTTTTATCGATGTTAATTCCCCCGACCGGGAATCGAATCCGGCACCTTCTGATTGTTAATCTACGCCCCTTCCACTGAGATGGCCACACAAACACAAAGAGTTTGGGACGCTGCGTGAACGTTTATAACTATAACTTTGAAGTGGCAGACGATTTTGTTTACAATGACTCCGCCGTAAATAAAAATGTCAGCTTCGAAAACAAGAGATGAATATAGGTAGCAAACGTCTGCTCCTATGCGTTAAGCATGCGTTTAAATGACAAACCCTCTTTCGCCGAAAAAAAAAATCCAAGTGTACCTGGCACTTATCCTACCCGTCTTTCTGTATGGCTCAGAATCCTGTGTAACGACACAAGTGGATGAATCAGATCTCGCAATCTTTGAACTCGTATTCAGACCCATAATAGCTAACAGAGATTTAAGCGCGTGCAAATAAACTAAATGTGTTGGCTGGGACATGTCACTTTTGTCATCTGTATAGTGGAGGAGATTTTTTGCTGTTTCACAGGCCATGGCTACCGTCGATGTTGTTAAGAATTTTCGGTCTGTTAAAACGTTAACCAGACATACAAAAAAGAAGAATTTCTCTCAAAAAATTACATAATTATTGTTATTCCAATTTCTAATTCAATTCTCCATAATTTCATATTTACCCATAGATTGTATTGCTTTGTTAATTTATCCTTATTCATCAATAAATAAAAAATAGCACTGATATTCAGTTCACCATTGCGCTTATAGTTCTCATTTCTCAAGTATAATGATACTATTATATATATTGATACTTAATAAAAATCACCTACAATTTCCAGAAGTTCCTATACCTGCAGTAGAGTATCAATGTGCATTTGCCTCCTCCTAATAGATTCTACATTAAATATAGCCATTACCGAGCCTGCATAATAATTTGTAATAAATGTACCACATATATGACACACATTCCTCCTATGGCCATTGGAACTAATGACCCAAAGATACATCCAAACACCGCGCACACAACACACATTCGTAGTCCTCATACTAGTGATAGTAGTTCTAGACTTAAAATAGATGTCATATGTTTTATGAAGATAAATAACCAACAATAAAACATAACAATAACAAACATGGCCCAAACTGCTGCCTGTCCCCCTCTTAGACCGCAGACCATTACCAGCCCCGACAACACAAAAGAAAACAAATTAATATGAGCGAGGAGAAAGAGGAAAATACAAAAAAAAATTAAAATAAAATACCAAAATAATGTTAAGGATATCCATGACACTTTGTACAGCCATCAACATAGGGCATGTTGTTGGAAGTGTATACAAATGATAATGATGGCTATGATGATGATACTTAGCAGGAGAATAGCTAGCTAACATGATACACCTAAAGATAGTTCCGCTAAATATATCACAAAAAAACTGTGCAAGGAACCAAATTTAAATAATGAAATTACCACTGCAGCAGACACAGGGGCAGACAAAAAAAAGAACAGTGTTCACCTACATATACCTTAAATAGGGGATGTTAGGACATATACTAGAAATTCTTCATTTTACACAAAGATAAGCAACAATCTCTCTCCCTGTGTCAACACAACCATAGCATTGCAGTCGATAGCAACTAGCTATTACAAATCAACAACAAGGACAATAACACAAAAGGTACTTAACTGTTAATGCACATCATAATGAGGCCTATTAGTCACAGGACATAAACAATAACAGCAACATGACAAAGTTATATGTCATCACGGGGAGGAGAGGAAAAAAATTAGTCCTGGTTAGTTAGAGTACTCGCAGTGACTTGTATATACTTGGAAAAAGTATCAAAAAGATGTTGACAGAATGTAATGACATTTTATAGAAGTTTGTATAAGATTGTGGGAGATTAATTGCACACAAATTACAGGTGACAGAGAACAAGTTGTATTATTGAATACCAGTATTTTAGTTTTTAAAAGGATATTTGTAGAGTTTCAAATAATTACTTATTTACATACTAAGCTGGTACTTCTATGCAATCCCAGTGGATTATATACCACACGTAGAATAATATTATAAGCGCCTCGATCTTCTGCGCTTCTTCTCCAGTTAGTCACACCGAGTTCTGTAAGGTTCTCAGTAACCTGGTCTTTCCAACGGAGTTTTGGTCGCCCTCTTCTGCGCCGTCCATCGAGTTCATAGTCAAGGCTTTTCGAGTTGGAGCATTTTCGTCCATGCGTACAACATGACCTAGCCAACGCAACCGTTGCACCTTATTTCGCTGATTCCTTCTCTATACCTGAGAAGGCTGCAGTCACATCCCGCAGTTTTCGACCGATGATGTGTACGTCATCAGCGTACGCGAGTAGCATGTGGCTTTTGTTGAATATAGTGCCACTCACAATGATGAAGAGAACGCACGATAGGCCGTCGCCTTGTTTTAGGCCTCGTCTGGTATATAATGGCTCCGTAAGGTCCTTGCCAATCAACACTGAAGACTTAGTGTCAGTCAGCGTCATTCCGCAAAGACGTATCAGCTTTGCTGGAATACCAAACTCAGCCATGGCTTCAAGTAATTTCTGCCGTATCGGGCTGTCGAATGCAGCTTTATAGTCGACAAAAAGATGGTACGTGTCGATCTGTTTCTCTTGGGCCTTTTCCAGGATTTTCCGAAGTGTGAAAATCTGGTCAGTTGTTGATTTTCCAGGTCTAAAGCCACACTGATAAGGCCCGATCAGGTTGGATAACACTGACTTTAGTCTTTCACATAGCACACTCGACGGGACCTTATATGCGATTGGTAAAAGGCTGATCCCCCGATAGTTGGAGCACACACTTGGATCACCTTTTTTCAGAACAGGACATAATACGCTTACATTCAAATCGTCGGGCATGCACTCTTTAAGCCAAACCGTGAGCAGGAGCTGGTGCATGCTCGTTATCAGCTCCTCGCCACCGGACTTGAAGAGCTCTGCGGGCAGACCGTCGGCACCGGCTACTTTGTTGTTTTTCAGCATCTTCTTACCTCGGCTTGACTTGGTGGTGGGCAATCTAAGCCGTCGTTGACAATTGGCGTGATAACACCACGTGTGCTGCCTTCTGGAACCAGCAGTTGCTGGAAGTGTTCTCTCCATATGTGCAGCACACTCTGCGTATCCGTAACCAGATTTCCATGATTGTCCATACAGGTGGGGAGGCCATTACAGTATCCATTTGCTCTTACTTTCTGGTAAAATTTTCGGGCCTCACCTCTATCCCTGTATCGCTCTATATCCTCGTTCTCCCGTTCCTTCATCTGACGTTTTTTTTTCGCCTAAATAGCTGTCTCGCCTGTTTTGCTTTCTTCTTATGCCGTTCCCTAACAGCGCGGGTTACAATTGGCTGTAGCGTTCAAATATTTAATGATATTTGTTTTTTGCGGCATAATCGGCCTTGGATTTGATTGTAAGAACGTGAGACTATCATTCGAAAGATCATTCGATTTCTGTATCAGACTTTCATTTATCGGCGGACCCCTCGATGATGTAGAGTCAAAAGCTTCTCGAACAGCTGACGTTCGGATTTGACGTTAAACTATAGGTTCCGTTGTGTGTGTAAAAACAGAATCGTGTTTATTCACGATAATGCATGAAACTCTTAGATATCTTACTCATGGGATGTAAAGTAGAAATAACTAGCCAAGGAATCTTTGTTTCGATATGACTTGTATAGACAGAACGCACGTTGTGCTCCGCTGAATAACGTCATGGTTCCGTAGTGTGTGACTTTAAAAACAGATATCGTGTTTATTCACAATAATGCAAGAAGTTCTCAGGTATCTAATAAATAGAATGTAAAGGGAAAATAAATAAGTTTAATGCCATATTTGAAGCGTCATTGTTTCGTTATTACTCGCGCATGCAGAATACACGCTGTGCCCCGCTTAATAACGTCATGGCGCTGTATTCCCAAGAGCTACTTCTAAATATCGTACACCCTTGGCCCCACATCGCTGCGGCTACTCAATGCAGCTAACGATTCAAATGTAAAAAAAATTTTTGGCCAACCCTATATTAAATCTCACATTACGAAATTTATTGAAGCCTAGATATAACATTCAACCAAGAACTGTACAATAAAAAACACCGCAAATTTGTCTTTTTTTCAGCCATATACTACGATGGGGTTCACGGTAAATTTATGCATATGACGATACTTACAAATGCGAAAATATTGATCTTAACATTGTCTACGGCGATGATGACTTTGATTGTGATATGACATTACTTATGCCATTTTTCTTTGTGTAATTTCATTTCTTGTCACTCCGGCACAGAGGACACCAAAGTACGTACGAACACACACATCTTCTCAATACTGTCAGGAACCCAAACGATTCCTTGCATTCAAAAAAAATTCCCCATACTCCCCAGTTTATAACGTTATAACCAAAGTCATCAGATATTCATATACACTATTTTCGTGACAACTGCAATATAAATCGAATCTGCCAATCTACAGGGGCTGTGATGAAACATAACAACAACGACAACTATGAAAGAAGGCACACAAAAAAACACATACAAGAGGAGACATCGAAATATGAAAGCAACCAGTACACATTATAGAGATATGAACATGAATTTCACATGGTACATGACACACGAATAAGCCAGACACGTTGACAATGATGACATTTTGTCTACCACTTTCACACACACACACTTGCATAACTCCATAAGCGACTGTCACCTCCCCATTCATATATACAGTTATTGGACCCGATCCGACATTAAGCAATCTGAGCATTCCAGACTCCAGCTGATAGAGTGTCACACAACACAGTATCACACAAGTGTTGGTCTGTTGTCTGTATGACAAGAGAAGAGTATTTTGAAGTTCGTTAAAAAAAAAACAGGAGAATGCAAAAATAGTAACAAGGATTCATATGCATAAAGTATCCCATTAAGTCCTTGACAACGAGACAATTGCGACTATCGTTAGTGTCGTTGATATTGAGGGAAAGCATATGAACAGAGAAAAAATACGAAAAACAAAAAGGAAACCATTGCACAACAATTTCATTTTGGGTACAAATTGAAGGAAACTCAATAAAAATCTGAACAATATTCACAAATATGTTTTAAAAATAATGTACGTTACGAGAGGCAATTATTTTAATAGGATAGTATTCTTCTTCCTGCAGGAGGAGGAGAAGGAGGATTTTATCTTTAACAAAAATGCGAAGTAGAGCTGTTAAGCTTAAACTAAGTTTATAGTCACATGGTTGTTTGTTTTTGTGAGTTGGATAAAAAATAGTGCACATTATTGCCACGCCCACCTGTATGACTATAAGCTGACACATTTTTGAAGATACTGTGGACTGTCAGAATTAATTCAGGTGGTTAGAAATTATATAAAAAAACTAACTTTCCATGACATGAGTTAGATATGGGAAAACTTATCGTATTACTGTACATCAGTGATAGGCATCCCATAGCCTCGCGAGGTTGGCAATAATCGTGTTTCTTTTAGACATACAATATCAGCATGGGATAGCATGTGAGCACGATGGTTGGGAGAGGACAACATTTTCGCCGTGTGTACAATTCGACAGCGTATAACATGGTTTTCTAGTCGGCTGAGGTAAGTCCAGTCGTTGCCAGAGTTGTCAGCGACGCCAGAGTGTAATTCAAACTTATAATCTACTGGATAAAGTATTTAAATTCAATTCAATTCAATTCAATTCAATTCAATTCAATTCAATTCAATTCAATTCAATTCAATTCAATTCAATTTAATTTAATTTAATTCAATTCAATTCAATTCAATTCAATTCAATTCAATTTAATTTAATTTAATTCAATTCAATTCAATTCAATTCAATTCAATTCAATTCAATTCAATTCAATTCAATTCAATTCAATTCAATTCAATTCAATTCAATTCAATTCAATTCAATTCAATTCAATTCAATTCAATTCAATTCAATTCAATTCAATTCAATTCAATTCAATTCAATTCAATTCAATTCAATTCAATTCAATTCAATTCAATTCAATTCAATTCAATTCAATTCAATTCAATTCAATTCAATTCAATTCAATTCAATTCAATTCAATTCAATTCAATTCAATTCAATTCAATTCAATTCAATTCAATTCAATTCAATTCAATTCAATTCAATTCAATTCAATTCAATTCAATTCAATTCAATTCAATTCAATTCAATTCAATTCAATTCAATTCAATTCAATTCAATTCAATTCAATTCAATTCAATTCAATTCAATTCAATTCAATTCAATTCAATTCAATTCAATTCAATTCAATTCAATTCAATTCAATTCAATTCAATTCAATTCAATTCAATTCAATTCAATTCAATTCAATTCAATTCAATTCAATTCAATTCAATTCAATTCAATTCAATTCAATTCAATTCAATTCAATTCAATTCAATTCAATTCAATTCAATTCAATTCAATTCAATTCAATTCAATTCAATTCAATTCAATTCAATTCAATTCAATTCAATTCAATTCAATTCAATTCAATTCAATTCAATTCAATTCAATTCAATTCAATTCAATTCAATTCAATTCAATTCAATTCAATTCAATTCAATTCAATTCAATTCAATTCAATTCAATTCAATTCAATTCAATTCAATTCAATTCAATTCAATTCAATTCAATTCAATTCAATTCAATTCAATTCAATTCAATTCAATTCAATTCAATTCAATTCAATTCAATTCAATTCAATTCAATTCAATTCAATTCAATTCAATTCAATTCAATTCAATTCAATTCAATTCAATTCAATTCAATTCAATTCAATTCAATTCAATTCAATTCAATTCAATTCAATTCAATTCAATTCAATTCAATTCAATTCAATTCAATTCAATTCAATTCAATTCAATTCAATTCAATTCAATTCAATTCAATTCAATTCAATTCAATTCAATTCAATTCAATTCAATTCAATTCAATTCAATTCAATTCAATTCAATTCAATTCAATTCAATTCAATTCAATTCAATTCAATTCAATTCAATTCAATTCAATTCAATTCAATTCAATTCAATTCAATTCAATTCAATTCAATTCAATTCAATTCAATTCAATTCAATTCAATTCAATTCAATTCAATTCAATTCAATTCAATTCAATTCAATTCAATTCAATTCAATTCAATTCAATTCAATTCAATTCAATTCAATTCAATTCAATTCAATTCAATTCAATTCAATTCAATTCAATTCAATTCAATTCAATTCAATTCAATTCAATTCAATTCAATTCAATTCAATTCAATTCAATTCAATTCAATTCAATTCAATTCAATTCAATTCAATTCAATTCAATTCAATTCAATTCAATTCAATTCAATTCAATTCAATTCAATTCAATTCAATTCAATTCAATTCAATTCAATTCAATTCAATTCAATTCAATTCAATTCAATTCAATTCAATTCAATTCAATTCAATTCAATTCAATTCAATTCAATTCAATTCAATTCAATTCAATTCAATTCAATTCAATTCAATTCAATTCAATTCAATTCAATTCAATTCAATTCAATTCAATTCAATTCAATTCAATTCAATTCAATTCAATTCAATTCAATTCAATTCAATTCAATTCAATTCAATTCAATTCAATTCAATTCAATTCAATTCAATTCAATTCAATTCAATTCAATTCAATTCAATTCATTTTATTAATACAATACGAAAAAAAATCCGGATTCGAATTCAGTGATAGCGATGTTGTTATGTCCGCTCGACGAGTATTGATGTGGCCAATGACTACAACGACAGGATATTCGGGAACTTTTCGAATTAGTCGCTTTGAGGTGATTGGGAACTTTATACTATATTCTCAAAACTGTAGAGGTCAAGACAGTTACGGTATTTAGGAACGAGATTATTCGGGTACTTTCAACAATTCAGGCTGGTGACAGCAACTCGGCAGCGTACTGATGATTCGGGTTCGTCAGTGGTTACAACTAATATAACCAGTATATGGTCAGCAAGTGATGATTGATGACTCGTGTCTGTCGGTAGTTCGGGTTAGTGTCAATAATTCAGAAGGGTATTGGTGAATCGGGTTTAGTTGATGGTTCGGGTTTATATCAGCAATACTGGGTCATCTTGATGATTCAGGTATGTCGGTCGTTCAGTGTTGTGGGTAATTCAGCTTCAAAATTCGCAACTCAGAATTGTAGAAGTTACTCACGTTTTTCAGCAAATCGACTTCTGCAGCTCGTGGTAGAATTGGCGATTCGGCTTTTGTCGTAAATGAGTTTGGTATCCGCAACTCTGGATCGTTTTGATGACACATGTTCTTCAGAAAATCGACTTTTGCATAAATCTGTCTGATATCCGCAACTCAGGATCATGTTGATGACTCGTGTTCTTCAGTAGATCGATTCAGAATTCGCGAGAATTCGTACTCGACGTAGTGTTAGTATCAAGATGCTACGGTGCTAATTTCTAATATAATGCTACAGGAACGAAGAGTATTTAGAGACCGAAGTTCGATTCAACAGACCGAAGCCCGATTTAACGGAACGAAGACAGATTAACAGACTGAGGCCCAATACAATAGACCGAAGTCCGATTTAACAGACCGAAGTTCGATTTGCCAGACCGAAGTCCGATTTAACATACTGCAGTCCGATTACTAACGTCCAATTTAGTAGTCCGAAGTCCGCTTCAACAGACCGAAGTCAAATTTAACAGACCGAAGTCCGATTCAACAGACCGAAGTCCAATTCAACCGACCGTAATCGAGTTAAACCAATAGAATTTGGGTTGAACCAACAATGGTGGCTCCAAAGTCCGATTTAACAGACTGAAGTCCGATTCAACATACCGAAGTCCGATTCAACAGACCGAAATCCAATTTAACAGTCCGAGATCCGATTTAACAGATTGAAGTACAAATCAACAGACCGAAGTCGGATTTAATAGACCTAAGTCTGATTCAACAGACCGAAGTTCGATTTAACATACCGCAGTCCGATTACTAATGCCCAATTTAGTAGACCGAAGTCCGATTCAATAGACTGAAGTCCAATTTGACAGACCAATTCCGATTTAACAGACCGAAATCTTATTTAACAGACCGAAGTTCAATTCAACAGACGGAAGTCCAATTCAACAGACCGAAGTCCAATTCAACCAACCGCAATCAAGTTAAACCAATAGAATTTGGGTTGAACCAACAATAGTTGGTTCCTATGTCCGATTTAACAGACTGAATTCCGATTCAACAGACCGAAGTCCGATTCAACATACCGAAGTCCGATTCAACAGACCGAAATCCAATTTAGCAGACCGATATCCGATTTAACAGATTGAAGTACGATTCAACAGACCGTATTCGGATTTAATAGACCTAAGTCTGATTCAACAGACCGTAGTCCGATTCAACAGACCGAACTCCGATTCAACAGACCGAAATCCGATTCAGCAGACCGAAGTCGGATTCAACAGACCTAAGTCCGATTAAACAGACCGAAGTCCGATTCAACAAACCGAAGTCCTATTTAACAGACTGAAGTCCGATTTTGCAGACCGAAGTCCGATTTAACAGACCGAAGTCCAATTCAATAGACCGAAGTCCGTTTTAGTAGCCCAATGCCTATTTAATAGATCGAAGTCCAAATCAACAGACCAAAGTCAGATTTAACAGATGGAAATTCGATTAACAGACCGAAGACCGATTTAACAAACCAAAGTTCGATTCAACAGACCAAAGTCACATTCAACGTACCGTAGTCCGATTCAACTGACAGAAGTCCGATCTAACAGACCGGAATCCGATTCAATAGACAGAAGTCCGATCTAACAGACCGGAATCCGATTCAATAGACCGAAGTCCGATTCAACCGGCGGTAGTCGAATTAAGCCAATGGAAATTTGGTTTAACCAACAAAAGTTGGTTCAACAGACCAAAATTCGATTAAACAAAAGAATATTTAAATTATTGCTGAGAAGGGCAGGAAAGAACGGGTATAGAGCAATTTAGCAATAAACTTCGCTGCGGTAGCAACCGACGACCCACCCAGCAAAATACACGATCATTTAAGTATTCTATGGGACCTACTTTTTTGCAACGAATCATCATCAGCTTTTTTAGATGTTTTTTTATTAGATTGCTGCTGGACTTGACACTACTGCGAAATTGCTATCGACGACATCGATATCCAACTATGTGCATACATATAATGTGAAACTAATATCCTTAAAGTCTCACCATAAATCACTTCAATGCCCTTTAATACATGTAGCCTCAAACTGCCTTCCTTTCTTTCTTCCTTTTAATCGCACATTTTAAAACATCCAAAAATTTACCTTATTTCTGAATAATTTAAAAAGGTTGACCTTCCGTTTAACTTTCAACTTTTGTCCTACATTAAATGGTTCCTTAAAACTCAATTTATAATGCTTTAAAACGCTCAGCAGACGTTGTCGTCGTCGTCCTTACACTGCTGCCTTTAACATTGTGTGACGACAACAGCAAAGTACAATACACAGAAAAACATCAACTTTTCATTGTCTCACATATACTATATTGTTTTTTTTTTCTGGCATAAACGTTAAACATTTAAAATAAAATGAATTACTTCAAATCCACAGCGCACTCGGCTGGGCAATTCATTTTGTACAACAATAGAACATCATCAGGACATCATCGTCCTGGCTAGAGCGTAATAGACGCTCATCAAGTCGTAAACAATAGCGACGCTGGAAAGAACGACGGACGGACGGACCGACCGACCACCACCACGTACAATGCAAAGGTAAACCATAGAATTAGATGACACATATAAAGTTGAAAACACCCCAATTGATAATAATGAAATTAATGAGACACATTACAACAATTGCTGCAACAAAAGGCAGACACAACTTCAACGAGACGAAAGCACAACAATCAGCTTTTAGATATGGATGGAATGGTGGCATTGTTAGAAGGGAGGATAGCAGACACTCGGATAAAAGTACATTATTGTGTACTTTGTTGAATGACTATTGCTATAGAAGTAAAGTAAATGTTTGGTTGCTTTTATCAAGGCAAGAGTACTAAAAAGTACTATTTTAGTACTCTGCTGAGCTTTTGTTCTTTTTACCAAACTCATTGTTATTATTTTAGTTATTTTTGTTTCACATGAAATCTTTTGAAGGATGATTTGTGTCCTTCTCCCTTTCTCTCTCTCTTTGTCTGTTGATTTAACCTTTCCCACAAACTTTGCATTCACAGTCTGTCTTGGCCTCTAAAAGTACTATCATAGTACCTTCTGTTGGTCACCTTTCATGGCTAACAGCAGTCAATAGTATTGTAAACGAATAAGAAGTGTGTCCCTCTCCTACTCTCTCCCATTCTCTCTCTCTACGATATGACTCCTGTACTATTAGCTTTCTTTTATTTAAATATCACCTTTTAAAGTACTATTTTAGTACTTTTTACTTTTTTCCCATTTCTCAAGACAAATTTGAGTAATTTTTATTTTACATGAAATCTTTCCACGACTGCTTTTATTTAGTCCCCCCCTACTCGCTCTCGTTCTCTGTTAATGTTTGTCCTGTTGTACGGAGATTTTCTTTTTATTGACTTTTTAGCCGCATTGTTGAAATATTGTCCCCATTATGTCTGTTGCAGCATAGAATAGCGCCAGAGCTCGCGCTCTGGTGCCTCACGAGACACAGGGCCACAAAGACAAATGAATTTGACCCACGTGTGCATGCGACAGCAACCAGCACCGGGAGATACAGCAGGATACATGAGAGTATGTCAGCTGCCTGCCTGCCTGCCTGAATTGCAAGCGAGTAAGCAAATAATGTTTCTAGAGTGCTTACCACCGCAGTGATCTCCTGTGGCTTTGGGGGTACTTGCACCGCACGTAAACACGTGTCTTATCTGTTGGAGTATGCAACAAACGGACGCTGAATTTACTACATCAATATTAACTGGTACTACGCGCGTACACACAGACACAGCAATTCTTGGCTCGCGGATGACAAGTTATGAAGGTGACACAGTGCAGGCTCTCGCTGGGAAGCGGCAACGCCTTTGGATAGTTTCGATGTCAACAGCATGAGCTTTATGTTGTCGCTGCACTGACATAAGCTTGAAGCTAATTTTTTGTGTGTGTCATATATTCATTATTCGAAATCCTTGCGAGAATATTTGTAATTAAGGGAAGATAAATAAAAAATATGCCGAGGAGCATATTAAACTGCAGGAGGTTACGATTTAAGGGCTTTTAGACTTCAATCTAAGAATTCGAAATAAAACTGAATAACTTAAGAAGTTTACAAGTTATCGTATTCTAGAATTTAAGGATTACAAAATTCATTAACACAAGATGTCCTGAAAACTTCTAGAAAACAAATTTGAAATTTGAATAGTTTATAAGACCTAAAACAAAACTTAATATTAAATCAAGAAGTTTCTAGCGGATAGTTTCTTATGAGTAAATATTTGTGACGTTTTAAGGGGCAAAAAACCAAAATCATAGTATCAAAAGTCAAAAGTTCCTACCACCAAGAGTCTGAAGTTTTTTTCAGATTAAAACAATGTATTGTTAAATACTTAAGCAGTTATAAATGTATTCACTTCGAAGTTTACAATACAAAACTCATTTAGTTTCACTTTACACTGCATGAATGACGTATGGGATAGCTTCTCGCGTTATTGTGAATAAACACGCTTCTAATTTAAGACTAACACAACGGGACCTACATATTACGGACGAATCCGAACATCAAAATTTTAAAAGCTTTTACTAGACATTTTGTGGGAAGTTTCTGTTGACAATAACTAGAGAGCCTCTCATGAAAGACATGTAAATAACTAAATCAGAAATCGAACCCTGGTCTCACCCTCAGTAAAATGTACAATTTTCTAGTATATTGATATTATTACTCGATTTCTAAAGTGGGCGTTGTGGTACATTTGTGTGTGAAGCACCAAATGGGGCGAGACTAGACTTCGAATTTGTTCTCCAAAACTTCATCCTGTTATAGCTTAACATATACAGAAATTGGGCACAATCACGTTGGATGTATTGATATTATTCCTCCATCTCTAAAGTGGACGGAATGGTACATTTGTATGGAAGGTACCAGAAGGGGCGTGGCTAGACTTCGAATTTTTTTCTCTAAAACTTTATCCTGTTATAGCTTAACAAAGTACAAAATTTGGGCATGATCGTGTTAGGTGTTTTGATATTGTTAATCGATTTTTAAAGGATGGGACCGGCCGTGTCATAGTGGTTAGATCACGCGACTACCATGCGGGAGATCACAGGTTCAACTTCTGGCTCCAGTCATCTTCAAAGAAATAAATAAATTTTTCTTTCATTGTCGGCTCCCCTCGAATGTTGTTGACAGCGACTTCGCAGTATTAGTGTTGAGTCAATCGGCGTGTCTAGTAAGAGCTTCTCAAACAGTGACGTCTGCATTCGTCGATAAACAAGTAGATGCCGTATGTTGTAAATCTAAAAATAGAAAGCGTGTTAATTCACAACAACGCGAGAAGCTATCCCATACCTCATTCATGGGGTGTAAAGGGAAATTAAGTTTTTTTTTTTTAGTACGAGATGGGTATTGTTGGTACCAAATGGGGCGTGGCTTGACTTACAGTTTGTTCTCCAAAACTTTATCCTAGTATAGCTTAACAAAATACAGAATTTGGGCACTATAGTGAGTGTATTGATGCTACTACTCGGTTTCTATAGTACAAGAAGGGGTGTGGTTAGACTTCCAATTTGTTCTCCAAAACTTTAGCCTATTATAACTTTACTAAGTACAGAATTTGGGTACGATCGCGTTTGTTTTATTGATATTTGTACTCGATTTCTAAAGTGGGCGGAATGATATATTTTATGGGAGGTACCAGAGGGGCGTGGCCTTATAGCCCATTTGCAATACCGTAATTTGTGCACAATTTTAAAAACAATTGGTTGCGTCTTTCGAAACCAGCTAGACAGACGGACATGGTGAAAATAAACTTAGTGCCATAAGACTCATTCTATGTGTTGCACTTTTGGGTCGTATCAAATGATATATAACCTTCTACCCGTATAAATGTATAAAAATGTAGATGACTGGAACAAGGAATCGAACCACGGATCTACGCATGGTAGGCGCGTCTTCAAACCATAATTTGAACGCCCCTTACTTAAAAAATAAAGCTTTACACAATACTAAAAGAGATAATAGAGATAATATTATAGTTAATAGGTTATAGTTAATAGTTAATAGTCAATTAGCCTTTGTTGCGAACGGACGTGTTTCTAACTGTGCGGAAAGATTTAACTCGAAGGAAAGAGAAATGTATCTATTGCAAGTCAACAATAACTCTCTCTGCAATCAGTGTTTTAAACCATTGTCGGCGGCGTTTGTTAAGTGTCACGGGTGTGACTCCGGTTATCATTTCAACCCATGTTGTCCACTATCGAAAGGAACGTATGTCGCGATGAATAAGGACAAAAAAACGGATTGGAGATGCCACAAATGCAAGCCTCGCAGCAGATCGGCTAGCAATTTGTATCAGACCCTGGTTTATGTGGAAAACCAAAAACAACGAAGAGATGAGGAAGAAGATAATGAAGAGAGCAACAAGCGCTTCAAAAACATACAACCAACAACAAACATAGCAAAATCTGATGATTCGGAAAAAACTGAGCTAAAGAAAATATTAGAAACTGTGGAAAAAACAGCAGCTTGTATTGTTTCCATGAACTCTAAACTAGAGTCACAACAAACAACTTTGTCTCTCATCAACGAGAATCTCACGAGCCTGAACAAACAAGTGCTTGAACTGCAACAACAAAACATTGAAAAAGACAAAAAAATAAACGAAATGGACGCGAGAATTAACAAACTAGAACAAAAACTAATAGAGAAAATCATAGAAATAAACAATGTGAACAATAATGAGATGAGTGTGAGTGAAGTGGTTAAAAAAATAGCGGCAACAGAGTGTGTGGACGTGAGCGAATCAGATATTAGCGACGCATATCGCACAAAAAGGAATGCAAAATTAGTTGTGGAGTTCTCCTCTTTACAAAAAAAGAGAGAACTGATGAGTAAAATAAAAAGACATAGAATTGAAGCAGGTGACATAAACAGAGAGCCAACAAACAAAAAGTTTATTTATGTCAACGATCAGCTGACAGCCAACAATAGGCGTGTTTTATGGTTGGCTAAAACAAAAGCGCAGGAAATGAACTGGAAATTTGTTTGGGTGAAAGATGGTAAAATATTTGCAAGAAAAAGTGAAGGGTCTCCAGCTATAATAATAAATAATACCTCGGATATCGAAATGATTTGCCAATCAATGCAATTGTCGGAGCAGATCGCATATTTATTTTTATTGTTTATTTTGTTCCGTAATAACTACTTACTTATTATTTGCATATCGTAAGCATTACATCTGGTCACCCTAATCTCATAACATAAGATGAAAGCAAATACTAATTGTCTCTCTTTTGTTTTGTTTTTGTTTCTGTTTTGTTCTTATTTGCTTTAATTTTTCTATGTTTTGTTTTTGGCTAAAGAAACGCAACTGAAATTCTCAGCGTTGATCGACAGCGCTGTTGACAGATTGGTGTATGTACATACATACAGATCAATAACTGTCTTTGTTTTTTCGTTTTTCTTGTGGCCCTTAATTGTAATTTTTGTTATGTTAAAGTCAGTCTTAGAGCGACCAGCAATAAAAGAAGCAAAAATACCAACCTACAGTGTTTGTGTTGTTTTTTTTAAATAGAAGAGTTTCTGCGCAAACATTTTGGCGACCGTGACAGGACCAGCAAATTAAAGTTGTGTTTTATTTGATAAAGTGTAACAAATTGTGCATAGCAAAAGGTGGTTCGAGAGCAAATCTAATCTTGGAGGCATAAGTTGGAGTTGCAAATTTGTGGTTTTCGTCGTTCGATTATACAGCTAAGCTTGTATACACATCATCACTTATTTACTGCTGTCACTTGGCTACATATTTGCATTTAGGACCACATATTTGAAGAATTGTGCATCAACGTTAATTTGCTGTCATCATAAGCATATATTCGAAAAGATTCACTAAATTGTGATTTCTTTAGCAGAAACAAATCTCTGTTTTTCTAATCGTCATTGTTGTTCTGGTCGGTTAGGTGGCTCATCGAAATCAGTAGTTGGTTCTAACGGACTCATCGTTGGCCGTGATTGTGTCATACACATATACATACAGTTGTTTTGTTGAAAATCATTACATATCTACTGTCGTCCATTTTTTTTACTGGAAGTTGTGTATTATATACAATTTTCTGGCGCTTTTGAACAAAAAAGGTACGCTATTCGTTGCTCGTTGTTTTGGAAGTATTTCTTCTTGATTTGCAAAGATGAGCAAAGACGGTAAAGAAGAAATATCGGAAGAAGTTAACGCAAGTGGCTCAGAGTTATCTTCTCTTAAGCAGCAGCGTACTTCTATGAAAAGAAATATTTCCAATATACAAAATAAAGTGGAAAAAGATGGCGGAAAGGTCGACGCTACCATTCTAGAATGCCGACTTCAAATTTTGGAGTCATACTTCAAACAATTGTGCCACATACAAGGGCAAATTGAAGTATTGAGTCCGAAAGACAATTGTAGAGGCGATTTAGAAGAAGTATTTATTACCGCGAAAGCAAAAATTTTAGGCTTTCTTAATAAATCTCGTTGTTCTATGACAATGGACAACAGTATGATGAATGCATCGACTTTTGGTGTTTCAAATCAGTCTCGTTTGCCCAATTTAAAGCTCCCCCGTTTTGATGGAAAATATTCCGATTACAAAAGATTCATAACAACGTTCATCAATATGGTCCATGATAATTCATCAATTACACCTGTCGACAAATTTAATTATTTATTGAATTGCCTCTCCGGGCCGGCGTTAGCAGTTGTAGAGCCTTTTCAAGTATCGGATGAAAATTATCCAAAGGCATTAAAAAGGCTTCAAGATCGGTACGACAATAAGGTTCTCATATTTTTGGAGCACATTAATACTTTGTTCGATGTTCCGAAAATGTCCAAGGGTGACAGTGCCTCTCTACGAAATATTATTGATACTGTTTCTGCTGTTCGTGGCTCATTGTTATCGCTAGGCTCTGAGATGGATGTTATGAACGCCATTTTAGTGCATTTAGTTTTGTCTAAAGTGGATGCGGATACGAAAGAAAATTATGATGAAAAACAGGAATTCAAATTGTTACCATCGTGGGACACCTGTTACGACGTTTTGAGTCACAGATGCCAATTTTTGGAAAGCCATGGAAAAAGAGTGGAAGTTACTGAAAAATCGAAAAGTAACAAAACGAAATCAAATTTTAATCGGTCTGCTCATACATTCGTGAATTCGAATTCAAGTTGTCCCTATTGCAGTTCTGCGGAGCACAACATTTCATCATGCTCATCTTTTACTACGCTTATGGTCTCCGAACGTTTTAATTTTGTAAAACGTAATGGGCTTTGCATCAACTGCTTGCGTAAAGGCCATATTGTCTCGAGGTGTCCATCTAAATCACGTTGTCGCGTTTGTGATTCGGCTCATCATACGCTGTTACACATTTTTAGTAGCCCTGAACAAGCTGCACCCTCAACATCGAATACTTTGCCAGCTCAATCATCATCATTAAATAATAACAACAACCCTGTTGCGTTAGTAGCTCGCACATTCAAAAGAGCGATAATTCCAACTGCCGTGGTTCTGATTAAGGATTATTGTGGCACATTTCAACCGGTAAGAGCTCTTCTTGATTCGTGTTCTGAACTCAATTTCATTACAGAAGACACCGCAAAACGGCTCAAGCTCAAATTTCGGCCATATTCTCAGGAAGTTTCTGGAATCGGTGAAGTGCGAACTAAGATTAAGTTTTCTGTCGAAGCTACAATTAAGTCCAGAATCAGTTCATTCCAGTGGTCCTCTAGTTTCGCAGTCACTAGGTCGATTTCTACACAACAACCGGGTGAGCATATTCAAACTACCCACTGGCAAATTCCTCAGACGGTTGAACTGGCTGATCCACTGTTTTATAAGCCACAACGCATTGACATTCTTCTCAGCACCGAAGTATTTTTCGATTTGTTGCTCGATGGTCGTATCTCGCTAGGAAATGGTATGCCTTGCCTGACCAACACCGTTTTCGGCTGGATCGTCGGTGGTACATCTAATACTGCACCTAGTAGTTCATCTCTGACATGCAACCTTGCTATCGGCCCACCCGAGACCGATTTGGACAAAACTTTAAAGCTGTTCTGGGAAGTCGAAGAATATGTCACAACTACAAAATCATATTCTGAAGAAGAACAAGAATGTGAGCAACATTTTGTTCAAAATGTGTCTTTCGATTCTGATAACAGAATTCAAGTTAGACTACCATTTAAAAAATCGCCTGAGTGTCTCGGAGAATCATTTGAAATGGCTCGCAAGCGTTTTATGTCGCTCGAACGGCGATTAGAACGTGACTCTACACTTAAATCTATGTATATAGAGTTCATGGAAGAATACTCGTCGCTTGGACACATGTCGCCCTATACTCTGTCACTAAATGAACCAAACTACGTTATACCACACCACTGCGTCCTCAAACCTCAAAGCACAACAACAAAAATTCGTGTCGTATTTGATGCATCAGCACGAAGTTCGTCGAATCATTCCTTGAATGACATTCTGATGGTTGGTCCTACAATTCAACAGGATTTAATCACCACACTTTTTTCGTTTCGCCTGCACAAATACGCTCTCACTGCTGACATTTCAAAAATGTATAGACAGTTTCGCATTGATCAAAGGGATAAAAGATATCAACTGATTCTTTGGAGGACCTGCAGAGAAGAAGAGTTAAAGGTTTATCAATTGAATACTGTAACGTATGGTTTGTCAGCCGCTCCTTTTTTGGCGATTCGTAGTTTGTTTCTCATTGCTGACAAGTATAGCTCAACTTTTCCTCGTGGCTCCGAAGTACTTCGAGAAGACCTTTACGTCGACGACGTTCTTACTGGTGCAGACAACATCGAAACTTTAACTTCGAAAAGGGATGAGTTGGTGCATATACTCAAATTGCATGGCCTTGAGTTAGCTAAGTGGAATAGCAACAATTCTGCTCTTACTTCGAATCACGATGAGGAAATCGTGATAAAAACATCTGAAGGTGATGTCGCTAAAACCTTGGGTATGTCTTGGAAACCGCTTCAAGATGTATTTTTTTATCGTTTCGAGTTGCCGAATGTCAATAATCCAACAAAAAGATCGATTTTGTCGCTTGTTTCGAAAATCTACGACTTGCTTGGTATTTTGAGTCCTATAGTCATTCGATGCAAAATCTTCCTGCAAGAAATCTGGGTTCAAAATATTGGATGGGATGACCCGCTTAATGATCATCTCAAGAAATTGTGGCTCCAGATCAAAGAAGATTTCTCGTACATTCATTATATAGAAATACCTCGATATGTTTCTACGTCTACTGATACATTTGGAGAAATCCACGGTTTTGCAGATGCTTCCCAAAGGGCATATGGTTGTTGTCTCTACTATCGTGTTTTGACAATGGGTACGTACAAATCGATTTTACTGATCGCTAAATCCAAGGTAGCCCCAATCAAGGCCCAGTCGTTACCTCGCCTAGAGTTATGCGCCGCTGTCCTGCTGAGCAAAACGTGGCACAAAATTAAAGACAAAATCTCGAAATTCGTATCATCAACTTATTTTTGGACCGATTCAAAAATAGTTCTACAGTGGCTAAAATTACATTCATCAACATTAAATTGTTTCGTCGCAAATCGTGTCTCACAACTTCAAGAAGAAACCAGGGATGTTATTTGGAGACACGTCCCTTCGAAATGTAACCCAGCCGATATCGTTTCTCGTGGTTGCAGTGCTGAAGAATTGCCACATACAATTTGGCTTTGTGGTCCCAATTTTTTGAAAGAAGACATTTCAAATTGGCCTGGAAATGATGAAGAAATAAGCGTTGAAGTTCTAGAACGTAGAAAAGCAGCTGCATTTAAATGCTCCACTTCTCCAATGAAGTTTCACCTTGTTGACAGCGTGATCGATAAGCATTCTTCATATATTAAAATTATTCGAATAATCGCTTTTATTTATCGTATATTTAATAGATGCCCTGTAGACCGGTCTTTGAAGCCCAGAGACATTATTCATCTTCATCCACGGGAATTAGAAATTGCATTCTGGAGAATCGTTTCTCATATTCAAGCTGAAACTTTTGCTGCCGAAATCAACGCTTTGTCCAAAGGCAACTTTGTTCAACCATCATTGCAGAAACTTACACCATTCTTACAAGAGATGCATATTGGTAACTGCTCTATAAAAGTTATACGTGTTGGTGGTCGTTTATCTAGTGCGCCCATTCCCTACGACGCCCGCTTTCCTGCATTGTTGCCCAAAGGTCATCGTTTTGTTAAAATTTACATTGAGCATTTACATCGCACCCACTTGCATGCCGGCCCTAAAGTATTGCTTGGCATTCTTCGCCAAAAGATCTGGATTGTAAATGCCCGAGATGTGGTTCGAAAAGTCGTTCGTAACTGCGTTCATTGCTTTCACTACAAACCAAAATTAATGGAGCAAATAATGGGTAATTTGCCTGCCGACCGTCTTCGAGCTCAAAGGCCATTTTTAGTAACTGGCGTTGATTTTTGTGGCCCATTTTTGACTTCATATCGGATCCGTGGGAAGGCGCCTTACAAAACATATATCGCTGTTTTCGTTTGCTTTGGATCGAAAGCAACGCATTTAGAACTCGTTTCGGATTTGTCTACAAACAACTTCATTTTGTGTCTCAAGAGATTTGTATGCAGGCGTGGAATACCTCAACGGTTGTATTGTGACAACGCTACAAATTTTGTTGGAGCTCACAACAAGATTAAGGAGCTCAAAGAATCACTGTTTCGCGATGACGTGGTTCTCGAAATGAAATCTGTTTCTTCTCAGATGGGATTCGAATTCTGTTTTATACCTCCTCGTGCCCTACACTTCGGTGGGCTGTGGGAAGCAGCCGTAAAATCTACAAAAACATTGCTCATCAAAAATATTGGCCACTCGTATCTTACATATGAAGAATTGCAGACATTGATTGTTGAGATAGAAGCTATTTTAAACTCCCGACCCATTGCAGCAATCTCCGAGGACCCAAATGATGGCGAAGCGTTGACACCAGGCCACATGTTAATAGGTTCGTCATTGATTGCTGTTCCGGATAAATATTTCGATGTCAACAAAGAGAGTGCCTTGACACGATGGCAACGTATTTCATATTTGAAACAACAATTTTGGCAAATGTGGTCCCGAGATTATTTATTGTCTTTACAACAACGATCAAAGTGGTTCGATGACAAACCCAACATTAAGCAAGGGCAACTGGTCATTGTACATGAAGATAATACACCTCCCCAACAGTGGCTCTTGGCACGAGTATCTAAGATAATCGCTGGTCCTGATGGCAAGGTTCGAGTGGTGGAACTAAAATCTAAAAATGGCTGTTATCGCCGCCCTATTCATAAAGTGGCTCCTTTACCTTCCCAAGATGATTCTTGAAAGTTCGGCCTTTCAACGGGGGGAGAATGTCGGAGCAGATCGCATATTTATTTTTATTGTTTATTTTGTTCCGTAATAACTACTTACTTATTATTTGCATATCGTAAGCATTACATCTGGTCACCCTAATCTCATAACATAAGATGAAAGCAAATACTAATTGTCTCTCTTTTGTTTTGTTTTTGTTTCTGTTTTGTTCTTATTTGCTTTCATTTTTCTATGTTTTGTTTTTGGCTAAAGAAACGCAACTGAAATTCTCAGCGTTGATCGACAGCGCTGTTGACAGATTGGTGTATGTACATACATACAGATCAATAACTGTCTTTGTTTTTTCGTTTTTCTTGTGGCCCTTAATTGTAATTTTTGTTATGTTAAAGTCAGTCTTAGAGCGACCAGCAATAAAAGAAGCAAAAATACCAACCTACAGTGTTTGTGTTGTTTTTTTTAAATAGAAGAGTTTCTGCGCAAACAGCAATAAAATAGTGATTTTAAAGAAAAGAGACTTTATAAATATAAAAAAATAAAAAAGCTCAAAATAAAATATTTAAAAACAACAAAAACATTATCTGCTATAATTATTAAACATAAAAACCATTAAAAAGTGCTACATAAAGAAATTGCATTCCAATTAAATAAACCTTTTATTATATATAATTAAAATCTATTCTAAATAGTAATAAATTTGTTTGAAATACAAGTGAATTTATACAAATAAAGCTAAATTGAAAAAAAAAACAACACAAAAAAAAAAACACAAAATGAATAAATCTACGAAAATAGTTGATAGTTTTCATCAGATTGATGATAAATTACTAAAAAACCCATTTTCTTTTATATTCTTGAACATACGGTCCCTGCGCAAAAATATTTCTGTATTTTTGGCACATATTAATAAAATTATAACAAAAATCAACATAATTATTCTGGTCGAAACTAACATCACAGATGACGAAAACAGATTTTACACAATCAGCAGTTTCAATTCACTTTTCCTAAATCGTGAGGGAAGAAGAGGAGGAATTGCTGTGTATATAAGAGAAAATATTAATTATAACACTATTCACTTAAACACAAATTTCTTTGAAACGGTTCTGATTGAATTAATAGTTAATAGTTAATAGTTAATAGTTAATAGTTAATAGTTAATAGTTAATAGTTAATAGTTAATAGTTAATAGTTAATAGTTAATAGTTAATAGTTAATAGTTAATAGTTAATAGTTAATAGTTAATAGTTAATAGTTAATAGTTAATAGTTAATAGTTAATAGTTAATAGTTAATAGTTAATAGTTAATAGTTAATAGTTAATAGTTAATAGTTAATAGTTAATAGTTAATAGTTAATAGTTAATAGTTAATAGTTAATAGTTAATAGTTAATAGTTAATAGTTAATAGTTAATAGTTAATAGTTAATAGTTAATAGTTAATAGTTAATAGTTAATAGTTAATAGTTAATAGTTAATAGTGGGTTTGTTACGCTACAGCGAGTAAATTCATTAGCAATTTCGGGATAATAGATTTAATCGCACGGATTTAGATTTAATTGTCCTGCAGACAAGCCAAAGGCTTCGCGGGATGTTTTATTGAATATTGTATAAAAAATTTGTAAATAAATAAATAAAAATAAATAAAAAAAAAAAAAAAAAAAGTCTAGGTATTAGTTATACCCTCACCCTATGTGTGGGAGGAAACATATCGTTTGATATGACCAAAAAGTGTAACACATAGAAAGAGTCACTTTAGACCCTAAGTTTCTTTGAATTAAATTCGATTCATGACTTTTTTAACTATGATAACTTGAAGTCTAGCCACGCCCCTTCTGTTGCCTCCCATACATGTGAACCATTACGCCCACTTTAAAGATGGAGTAATAATATCAATACACCAATTTCTGTAATTCAGGATAAAGTTTTGGAGAAAAAACTAGAGGAATAGCCACGCCCCAGCTGATACCTGCCATACAAATGTACCATGACGCCCACTTTAGAGATGGATTAATAATATGAATACACCGAATGCGATCGTGCCCATATTCTGTATTTAGTAAAGGTAAATTAGGATACAGTTTTGGAGAAAAAACTGGAGGTCTAGACATGCTCCATCCGGTAGTCCCCATACCCATCTGGTACCGCCCATTTTATAAATCGATTATAATAGATCGATTAATAGACCCAGCGCGATTAGGCTCAAATACTGATTTCAGTAAAGCTTAATCAGAATAACGTTTTCGAGAAAAAAAATGGAAGTCTAGCCACGCCCCATATGGTACCTCCAATACAAAAGAACCATTCCGCCCACTTTAGAAATCGCGTAATAATATCAATATCCTAGAAAATTTTATGTTTTACTGAGGGTGAAGGTATATGCAAATCGGGTTTTCCGACTGAAACTTTCATACAGGTTTTATCCATTTTCTGGCTCTTAAGGCCTAAAAGTACGAATTTCGCAAAATCGCTTTGTATCGCACAACTATTTAATATGAAAAAACATTCACTCCTATTTTCGCGATGCTGCATATAGCCGTTGGTTCGATTGGCATTTTTACCCCTCACCTATGTCACGGAATGAACCTAAGTGCCAAGTTTCACGGCACTAGTTTTAGTCGATCAGAGTGGACAGTTTGTCATATAACACTGTTCGACACAATTTTTCACCCATGATCAAACTGACCAGATTCTGAAAATATAGCTCCTCCCCACTGTGAATTCAGTTCGTTGTGGGCATTCACGTGACCATGCCAGTGTGCACGCAGATAAGCGCTGCCATGGTCACAAAAGCAAAGTTATCTTGCGACAATAGCTGTTTTCTATACTTTTGGGACCTAACTGACTAGGAAATAACAATTACAACCCAGGGACAAAAATCTTGTTACATAGTGTAATTATAGAAGGGGGCGTGGCATCAACATACAAACCGAAATTTCAATCAGTCATATCTCAGAAGCCATTAGAGTTATGAAGATACCATTTACTACAAGTGTTACTGGTACAAGGAGGATAACGTCTCGCTGAAAAATGGGCGGTGCCACCCCATTTTAACCCCACCCCATGTGTAGGCGGTGCCCCTTTTACCCACTTGCAGTCCGAATTTTCAAAAATCTTTTCTTAGTGCGCTCCTACGTCATAAATAGAACCTACATGGCAAATTTTAAGGTTTTAGATTTAGCCGTTTGGTATAGGGAGAGATCAGTCAGTCATGCAAGCCTTTTTGTATATACAGATGTCTAAGACAGGGATCGAACCCCGCCTGATCTGTACCAAGATAGTTGAGAAGTCTAATAGTTAAGAGGTCTAACAAATAAAATCAATGTGGCGTAGTTCAGGCTGTAGTACTGACTGAGGTATGAGGACGAAATTTTTTTTCTCTTCTACATCTATATGTAGCCTAACCTAACCACAGTACAACACATGATTTTGGGACTCAATTCTGAGAACTGCAAGTGAAAGTAGCCCCAAAAAGGAGAAGTTCTGCATCATTCGTTTTGTCAAGTTACATCCCATAATAATTTAATATCGGTTTGAAGTTAGTAAGTATCGAATAGGTGAATTTGTCACATTTTTTTGCAACAGTTTTATAGTAACTGCTACAAAATAAACCCAGTTCAAAATCATTTGATAAATGGAAAAGTGAAACTGTTGCTTATGTAGGGAAACGTTACATAAACAGATTAAAGGAACTGTAATTCTTATTTTTTTATTTTTAAATTTGTGTCAGCTAAATCGGACTAGTGGTTCTCGAGTAATGTCAAACAAAAGAGCCTAAAACGTGACAAACTCCCCTATACGATACTTACTAACTTCAAATCGATATTAAATTATTATGACATGTAATTTGACAAAAGGAATGATGCAGAACTTCTTCTTTATGGGGCTACTTTCACTTGCAATTCTCAAAATTGGGTCCCAAATCAATGAGCTGAAAAATGTTGTACTGTGTATTATATTTAGTTGTACACCTGATCCCTTATATGTTCTTCATCTCATTCTTTTATCAGCAACCTTAGCTTCTTCTTCCCTTCAATTTTCTATTGAAACTTAAATTTCTCAACAACTATTCGTGCCTGATTGTTGAACCTATTTCAATTGACATTGACATGAAAACTGATCTCTTTTTGGTTAAAGCCAATGTAATTTGTTAACTTTTGGTATTGATTGTCAAGAAAAACGCAAGAGCACAAGAAGGCAACATTGAAAAAAGCTAAAGATGACGATGATGAAGCCAAATAATATGAAAACGAAAAACGGAAGTATACAATGAAGGCCATGACAAACGCACACACACATGAATGCATGCCTCCTTCTCGTCGGACAATGTTAAAGACAAACTGAGAAAAACAGAGCGCACACACAGGAGCTGTCCACAAAACCCAATTGTTACAATTCTATTTTCTTACACAGCACAGCACCGCATCGCACAATTGGCAAAGACTGATGGCCGGGAATGAGGATGAACCATATTGACGTGGGTACTAAGGCGTATATGTGAGGGAAGAGGAGAGGGAGGGGGTGCGGCTAGCACAGAGCGCAGCATTGTTAAGCTAGTAATATCAGCACAGAGCCACCAAAGATGAAGAAGAATAATGGCCAACAATTTTTCACCGCAACACGATACAATAGAAAATGTATGTCATAGACGTAAGCAGTAGACCACAAGCAGAATACAACTGCACTGCACTGAGCTGCTGTGTGAGCTATTGCTAGCTAGCTATAGTTAGTGTGCTATACGTTGGCTGTACGCCATTGAAAATGTCTACATGGACAGATATTTACGTTCACATTCCAACACAACAGAGAAATACGAAGCAATAAGTATACGAACATACAGGAAACGGATATATATGTAGCATTGGTTTGTAGTTCTACGTATGGGGAAAGGAAAAGTAAATGAAATCATTATACACTCAGCGGTAAAAAGTGTAACTAAAGTTGTATAAAAGAAAGAGAAAATGCTTTAAAAAAAATTAGATAACATTACTCAGTACAACAACATCAGCTCATTGATTTGGGGCTCAATTCTGGTCACAATTCAATAGTACTTCACAATAGGAATATAACTTCTTTTATGCCATCTCATGTAAATAATATTTCTTAATGAAATTTCTGTTCTCACTCACCTTTTGTTGAACTGCCATTTTTCCTCCAGTGTAGTTTCAGATGTTATTCATGCTTCCTTTCCAAAATTTTACCCGCACGCAAATACGAAAAGTGAAGGATTGCTTTCTGAAAATGACAAGGAGAAAAAAAACAACACACGCAGTATTGTTAACAATTCAAAATAATATATTTATCTAGAGATCTATGTAATGTAGCTAAGCAAAAAAAAAAAACAATGTAACGTAAATATATGCCCCCTACATTTGCAACATCTACAATCCATCTAAGTATAACCGTAGACTTTGTAAGCTACCAAAGCTCATGCTAAATATAAACTATATATACATGAAGCAGACACAGAAAAGGAGATTTATCACAGGAGATACAAAACAAATGCCTTTTGTTTCTATGATAAATCACATATTCAAAATAAGAACGATAGATAATAGCAAGCAGCACCGAAAATGTTACAAGGACACGCAGTAATAATAGCTGAAAGCTTAAGAAAGCGCTAAGGCCAAGGATGTCAGACATGATGTCTGCATCGTTGTGAAATAGGAAAGACGGATAGAGTAGTCTTCTACCTACGAGTGTATGCAATGATGCCAAAAACCTAGTTATTTAAGTGGTGAGTCCTTAAAGAGATCACAAATGTTAAATAGGGTAGTGGAGAGGTAACTTAAAATCTGGATATATGTAACAAATTTTCATGTTACACAAATATAACACAAATATTCAAGAATATAAATAACACAACATGTGTGGGTGAAGATTAAAGGATCTCTTTACATATTTACAAAATTTTTTTAGTCTGAGATTACAATTTACACTAAAACGATTTATGAAAAATATATGAAAAAATACAAATTGCTTTCTAATTGCAGATCTATAAGGTACTATATTGAAATTATCATAGGCTTTATACCCAGCGGCGAAATTAGCAAGGTCTCCATAAGCAGGCATGCAAGAAAGTCTTCTGAGACATTCAAACATCATGTCTTGTTCCCACATGCCTTAAAACAGGCCTTCTCCTTTCTTTCTGAAATATCCCGAGCAGATGTTCACTCCATTTTTTAAAGACCACTGCTGCAGGCATTCTTTGAGAAGGGATAATTAACGTTTTCGATAATTTGTTGTTTCACCATTTCGTGTGTTTACATATTCCGTCTCCCTTCTCATAATAGCGTGAGAGAAGGCAACGAGAAAGGTGTCTTTGGTTTATTATTAGTGTCAGTCACACAATTAGAAAGCATCTCCATAGGCTAGATGGTAGCATGGCTGACTAACAATTGCGACGTAGCGAGTTCAAAATTCAGCAAGGTTTATTGTCGTTGAAAAAAAAGTGTCAGTATCAAGTCCTTCTTGCAGGCCTTCCATGAGGCCTTCTTATAGAAAGCGACGATGAAAGGCCTTGCATCCCAGTGACACCCTATGTTATTTTGAACGGAAAAGAGAAAGCAGGGCGCAGGCATACTGACTGCATGTGACAGCGTTCTTTAAGGCCTTCTAGGTCCTTTCTTTGGCCTCAACACATTCTTTTAGGAGCTAGAGAGGTTAAATATGATACACAGATAGAATTCTTCATTTACAGACGAAATTTTTATATACAATCAGTGGGCGGCACCCTGCAACACAATTAAAAATTGTCGATGAGTTGACGGAGTGGGCGTGGCCAAACTACATTGTAGGCCTAGAGCGATAACGTTTAGTAGTACAGATAGTACCCAGCACATAATGTTTCATTGACCACGAAATATTTATTTTCGAGAGATACGACTTACTCGGCACTACAATTACAAATTTTCGATGAGTGGACGAAGTGGGAGTGGCCAAACTCCATTCTTGCACAAGAGGGAACAAATTTGGAACACAGATACTACTCAGCACATTAGGTTTAACTTTGCAGATCAAATTTCTATTTTCAATCAATTACAAATTTTTTGTGAGTGGACGGAATGGGCGTGGCCGAACTACATTGTAGCCCTAGAGCGATAAAATTTGGTACACAGATAGGACTCACCACATTAGGTGGCACTTTGCAGAAAAATTTTTATTTTCATTCAATGGGCGTAGGGGGCGTGGTCAAACTGTATTTAAGTCCTACAGAGATAAAATTTGATATCCTGATAGTACTCAGCACATTGAGTTCAACTTTGCAGACGAATTTTTTTATTTTCTATCAGTGGGTGGTGGAAGAATTTTCTAAATTTTTGGCTCAATGGGCGGAGTGGTTGTGACACAAATTTTTTTTAGAGCTAAAGACATAAAATTGGATGTTCATATAGTACTCGGCACTATGGGATGGGGGGAAAAGTTTTTGTAGACCCAGAGAGATGAAATATAGCACTCGCCACGACAGATAAGACGATGTAGACAAAATTTACATTTTCGATCAGGTCAGGGGGCGTGGCATCACAGTTTTTAACCGGGTTAAAAAGAAAACATTTGATAATTAGATAGTACTTAGCACCACAGCTATAAGAATGTAGACGATTCTGTGCGCGGGTTTCATGTGCCAAAAGTTTTTTTTTTGTAACTAGAAGAAATGTGATTCTATCGGTCGGTGGGCGAAAGGTTACGTGGATGAACAGTTTTTTTAGGGCTTTATAAGGCAACATTTGTATACGGATAGTACTCGGTCTACACAAAGACGGATTTTTATACTTTTCACCCTGCAAATGCGGAGAGCGAAGGTTATATTCATGTTGTTCTTCAATTTGTAACGACCATTAGGAGGCGTGGTAGGTATGACAATATGTATATGAATGTATAAATGATCAGCGTCGAACTCTGGGTCGATTTAAAGATGTCCCCCAGCGGTTAATGGAACGAAGTATCTATTTAGTAATCCATGACATCAGCATGACATTGTAAGCGAACGATGTAAGTACTTAGAATGTAATGCCTGTGTAATGTAAAAACATCATCCACTCATTATAATTTCGATTACAATGCTATTGAAATGGCACCTAATGACATCGTCACTTACTTCGTAATCAAGCGTGTTATTAAACTCGCATTAAACTCTGTTTATAACGTAATTGACACTGAAATTACACTTACTGACTTCGTCGTTTACTTTGTAATATGGCACTCCTATACTAAATATAAGGAGGAATATAAGCGATAGAATCATCAGTGATTGCTACTAAATGTAGCTGACACCAGCGATTACGTAATGTGTACTTTTACCACTGGGTTGTTTTAGTGGTGTCCGTCTGTCTGTCACCCCGATTACAGTCGTAGTTTAAGAGGTATCAAGCTGAAATTAGTTAAGAAAGCTTCTATGCTCTACATGGAGGTTAAATTCGAAGATGAGCATCATCGGATAAGAAATATTCCTTATGGGGTTGTAAGTCTGTCTATTTCCGCGATTACAGCCGTAGTTTAAGAGATATCGAGCTGAAATGTGGTATGCACGCTTCTATCCTCTAAACGGAGATTAATTTTGACCCTCTGTCTGTCCCCACGATTACATCAGCAGTTTATGAGCTATACAAGCTTATATCCTCTAACAGACGTTAAGTTCCAAGATAAGCAAGATAAGACAACAACTAATCCCACTTCCCATACAAACTTTTCCTTTTTGGGTTATTTGTCTGTCTGTCCCCGAGATGAAAGCTATATTTTGGAGCTCTTAGCTGAGTTTGAATTATAAGTTGAGCAAGATTAGACAAAAACAACATTCCTTACACACTTCCCCTTCTTGGTGGTGTCCGTCCGTCTGTCCCCCGATTACAGTCGTACTTTAGGAGCTATAGAGTTGAAATTAGTTAATATACAATTCTATCCCCTATGCGGAGATTATGTTCTAAGAAATCAAGATCGGACAAAAACTACTTCCTCCTGCCATACAAATTACCCCGTTTTCGATGTGGCCGTCTGTCTGCCCCCCAATTACAGCTGAATTTAAAGAGATATCGAGCAGAAATTTGGTATACAATCTTCTATCCTCGAAGTGCAAATTAAGTTCAAAGATGAACGAGATCAGACAAAAACTTCTCCCACCTCCCTTACAGACTAACCTTTCTTAGGGTTGTCCGTCTGTCTGTCCCTCCGATTACAGCGAAGAGATATTAAGCTGAAATTTGGTATTCAATCTATTAACCTCTAAGCGGATGTTATGTTTTAAATACAAATGCTATTAGCACTTCCAATACAAACTTTCTTATTTATGGAGTGTTCGTCGGTCAGTCCCCGAGGTTACAGCTATCGACCTGAAATTTAATACGCAACCTCTATCCTCTATGTGGAGGTTAAATTATAAGAAGACTAAGATCAGACTTAAACTACTTCGACCTCCCATACAAATTCCCCATTCTTGGGGGTTTCCGTTAAAAAAATTGCACAAAAGCTACTTCCACCTCCCAGACAAATTTCGCCTGTTTGCACCCCATTAATTAGTTGTAAGATAGCATCTTTCGTTATTGTAAATTAACACCCTACCTTTCTTATAAATTCACATTCCTTTTTAATAGAAGAATGCAATCGTCAGCTATTTGAGAAGCCTTTACTTAAAATGCCGATTTACTCGACACTATACTACGAAGTTGCTGACGACAACATCGAGGAGGCCGCCCCGGTTCTCCCGCTTAAGGAAGGTCAGCCGGCATGTCATCTACTTATCTGCATGCAGTTTAAATGTGATTCTTGAAGAATGACTTTTTTGCTAGGTTAGTTTTAAAAATTGTGAAGTTAACAGGCTTGCTAACGTAGCTATTTCTCAAGCATGTATGTGATAAGATTAAAAGCGTAAGTCTATGGAAGTTATCTAGTTTCTGATATGCAATCTGTACAAAGCAATCACTTTACACATCGAGTTTTCTTTCAGAAGTTGCTTAGTTTTTTGTTTTTAATCATTAACAAACTGATTACTAATGCCGCAATGCTGCAGTTAACCTGCACATCATGAGTTATTGCAACATATATTAATAGTGTAATACTAACCCAAAGACTATACATACATACATATATGTTAGCGCCACAAAGTATGCCCCACAAATTCCTCACTCGCTAGCACAGCGTGAAGCCTATGTGTATGCAAAGGTTTAATTTATTTTGCCATTATAAAATATAACAAAGTGCTTAGCTGGTACGTAAACACAAATTTGGCAGAAAAATGGGTTACCTTTGCTGGCTTATGTCTTCTAACTACTAATTTGTGGCTAAATGTAATAATATGTGTGTGTGAGGCTTTTATGTTAAATCCACTTAATTTTAGTAGCTCTCTAGTGAGGTGGTAGCGTTGTTATAAAGATAACAATTTGTTTGGTAATTAAAATATATACATTAACGCGGTGTTGCTGTTATAGTAACTTTTGGTTAATTAAAATTTGCGCTCACTCCCCTACCCACCTTCACGTATATCGCTCACGTTTTCACGTGAGTGAAATTGTAAAAGTATTACCTTTCACTTTAGCATGCTACCACGGCTGATAACCCAGCGAAAGTGTTTCATATGCAAAGCCAAAAATAGAAATAAAACAACGAACGAACGCGTTAACTACAGAAATTATGCATTTGCTATTTAACTTTTTAGATGTCATAAAGCTTATCTTTTCATTAGCACTTGCCTCCTCCTCCTTAGCGTCAGCTAACTGGCATCAGTCGTATATAAGAGTATTTTATGATCTTTTTAGCCGCAATTCCAACATTAGGAATATGTTTTTACCGCAAAACTTGTTAGCGGCTAAGAAAAGTAGACGACTGTGCTGGGGAGCTAAAGTGCAAAAGGAAACTAATATTGATAACGAGGGGTTAATAAAACAAACGAAAGCTTTTAAAGCGTGCTTTTAGGCTACTGTGTTAGGAAATTAATTGCGCTGAAAAGTGCGATGTGTATAGTCATGATTTTTCGCTGTTAGTTTAGTGATTTGAGAAATGGTCTTGCAGTTACTATGTAAAAGAAATTAAATGTGTATATAAATGAGCTAATCGCTGTACTGGTTTGCAATTAACAAAGCGAGGTTCTTAATTGTAAAGTTATCAGGCTAAACAAAGTTGCGACAGATATAATTGTATGCGATTGTATAGGTTTGATAGAAACAGTAATTTGTCCATGACCACCACAGCAGTCATTAGAATAAAAATCTGTATAGACCTTTTAGAAGCCAGATGCCATTGCTTTTCGATGACGTTCACTTGCTTTCTATGATATGGTATAAATTGTACACCATCGTCGCATATTGTAAGCAATGATATTTTCTTCTAATAACCATAAACAATATTTATTGTTTCCAAATATTTTAATTTTTAAATTTATATAATTTTTTTCGTCATTAATTTTTTATGATTTTTTTATTCAATGTTTTTCCTGTGTAAACAGTTGTAACATCAAATAAAATATTTCTGTTACATGCTTAATTATTTAAATTCCAATTTTCACTTATTGAATTGTATTCTAAACTTCTGCTTCATAATATTTCCTGTAATACTCTAAGGAAGTTGTCATACATAAATTGTAATAACACTTTTTATTTATTAACGCTTTGTTATAAGTTCACATACTTTTAGGCATTATGTGGTTACATATTATATTGCCTATTTTCAGGCTGTAGTACAAAATATGCCAGCAGTTTGTTGGGCACACATCTTTTATAATTTCCCTGTGAATAAAAACCAAGAGAGGGGAGTGGAGTGTTACACAATTTATAAACAAGTTGTTGGCAACATTTTCGTGCTTTTTTTCTTCAATTTTTTTTGGGAAAAGTGAAATTTTTCCTTTCAACAAACTGTCAGAGCTTGTAACAAGATGGCAGCAAAAGACACATCTCTTGCATTGCCTAAAGTGTATTAAAAATTTAAAAACAGCTCTTTAGGGGCACATAGAGAGTAATGATATAAGCAAAGCAGACCAAAGCAAATAACACAGGAAGTGCAGAATTATTACGGAGACTAAGACACACACACACACATAAATATAGATAAGTGTTATATAAATTATACTTAAATTTTTCGCAGCTTGCACATACATACAAGTGTTGAAATTGCCTAAGCCTGTATTTATATTTCATAGCAAATTTTAGCAGATATCCAACTTTGCAAATTTCAAGCTACCTATACTTACACACAATCTACTGTATACATTTACAAGTCGACGAGGCAAAAGCTCTTACAAAGACAGCAATGTCAAACTGCCAACCTTTTGGGAAATATTCTCTCTCATAAATAAGTTGTGAAATATACTTTTTTTTTGAAACGAACGAAAACAAAATTTAAATGCATTCTCGTATACAGCTCGTTTGGTTTTTGGGCACATCTTTGTTTATGTTTGTGTTAAAAATGCCAGGCCAATGTTGGTGTGTATGGCCATAAAAGTTGATATATTAATATTTAAATATTGATGTATTCATACTTTATACATATTCAAAATATTAAGGCTCAGCTGTTTTGTTATGGCACAGAAAAAACACATATATGGAATTTTGTTTAAAAATGTATGCATATCCTGTATATCTAGGACATTTGGCAACAAAATGTCATGAAATATAACACCAGACTGACACGTAAACAATTTTATTAACTAAAAATTTTTTTACCATTTTTCAATATTCATTTAATAGATAATACAGGGAGGGAGAGAAAGGTGGAGAGATACACTATGTGTTGGCTTTAAATCATGTTTGCAGTTTAACCCTCTAGTGCCCAAGGCCGCTTCTAGACGGGTAAGGTTAAAAACACCGTTATTTTATCCTTTCCATTCCTTTTGACTCGGTTTTGCGTTTTTTCTAATTCGGGGAAGTCCAAAAATTAAGTTCGTTGCGTTTGGAATACATACTAGAGCTTGCGCAAGCTGCTGTTGTCATTTGAAGAAGAAAATTTGTGCAACTCGGACGAAATAATTATTTTGTAAAATGTGCAAAATATAAATATTTTTTTAAAATATTATAAAAAGTTTGCTGCTGGAAAAAAAATTGTGCCGTGTTGCTGATAGTCTCAACGACTCAAAATACGAAATCCACACTAAAGATAAGTTTTCGTTAACTTTTTATTGCTTTTATAAGGTATCCCGTCTAGAGGCGGTCTTGGGACAATTCGGGAAAAAAAAAATTATAAGGTAAGTTTGAAAGTGGAACAACCTATGACATATTTAAGTACAAATAATTGCTTCAGTAGACATGGAACGACGACAAGTGAATAAGCTATCAGCCCTTTCCGACGTGGAGATTGAAGAATTTTTAAATTCAATTGATTTTGACATTGATACAGATGGAGAAGAAGAGTTGGAGGACGATTTGACTGATGATGTTTGCAAGGCAGCGCTTCCTGTCAATGAGGAAGATGAAGAAGCGATTGAAAAAGTGCTACATATGTCGGATTCTATGTTGGCTAGAGAGATTTGTGTAACTTCAAGCGGGAGTCCTACTCCTTTTGCAAAATTGTTGTCACCCTCAAGTTCGATTGCATCCAATTCACCTCAAGCACAGAAACGCAAACGCAAAGAACCTGCTGAGCATAATATTGCTCATGTTAAAGAAAGCTCAATAGCTGAATGTGTAGGATCTGTTTGGGCTATCGACCCAAAATCACCGCTTTTCAAAAAGATTTTGTGGCGCCAAACGAACCTAGTCATGGATAAATCTGCAATATCCTTCACTGAGCCTGACCTCGGAGTACTTAAAAATCTGGATACGCCATTCAAGTGTTTTCAATTCTTTTTGAATGATACTATCATTGAGCATATCACACAGCAAACAAATTTGTATGCTGCCCAAAAGGATGTCAATACTTCGTTTTCTACAACAAATTTAGAAATTCGACAATTTATTGGAATTTTATTTTTGATGTCAGTTTTTCGCTACCCAAATGTTCGTTCGTATTGGGGGGAGTACGCATTTGGAACAATTCAGAACACAATGTCAAGAAATCGCTTTGAAAAAATACGAGGTTATTTGCATTTTAATGATAATAGTAAGTTGCCCTCCAAGGATTCTGCCGACCACGATCCTTTATACAAAATACGGCCGCTCTTGAATCACTTCAATGAGAAGTTTCAGTCAGTTCCGATGCGCCAACGCTTATCTGTGGATGAACAAATGTGTGCAACGAAGAACGAAGAAGACCTTTCTTAGACAATATTTACCAGACAAACCACACAAATGGGGAGTGAAATTCTTTAATTTGTGTGACTCTTCTGGCTTTTGCTATAATTTCGAGATATATTGTGGAGCAGGTGACAACGTTGTTCAAACTGGCTCACCAGATCTTGGTGCGGCAGCAAATGTAGTTGTTCGATTGTCACGCAATGTTCCGGATTTCAAAAATCAGATTATCTACTTTGACAATTATTATACTTCCTTGCCGCTTCTTGTATATCTCAAGTCCCGGGGAATATTTTCTTTGGGAACTATTCGCTCGAATCGCATTCCAAATTGTAAGCTGCCATCTGACAGCGACCTCAAGAAACAAGTGCGTGGATATTCTACAGAATTTTGTGGATCTGTATCAGGAGTCGAACTGTCTTTGACGATTTGGAAGGACAATAAGGCAGTACGACTTGCTTCGACTTATGCGGGCACAAAGCCTTTCCTGAATGAAACGAATTCAAAAGGTCAGGTTTCACGTTTTGTTCGTTCCGAAAAAAAGTACGTTGACATAAATTGCCCAAATGTTATCCACGAATACAACAGCCACATGGGTGGTGTCGACTTAATGGACGGACTTATTGGTCGATATAAAATTCCCGTAAAGAGCAACAAGTATACAAATCGACTATTTACACATATGCTTGATTTAGCCATGGTAAACGCTTACATTTTGTTCCACCGAATAAACCAGCCCGACGCTAATAACACAAAATACCAATTGCCAAACTTCCGATCAGAGGTCGCAAATGTGCTTTGCATGCTACAAACTCCTTGTCTGCCAAAAGGACCCGGGCGCCCGCGACAAGTTGATGGAAAGGAAAATAAATGCACAGGGAAGAAAACTTTCCTTCCGATTAATGATGTACGTTATGATACCGTCGAGCATTTTCCAATGTTTTTATCACGCGCTGGCAAAAAAACCTGTAAGCTTCCTGGTTGTACTTCCGAAACTCAAATTGTCTGCCGTAAATGTAATATAAACCTGTGTTTTTCCCAGAAAAAAGACTGTTTCTATGATTTTCATCACAAATAAGTAATCAAACTTTTTGTACAGAAATATTTGAAGCTTAGTGAATTTAAGTAACTTTAGTTTTAATTGTTATTTTATTTGTTTTTGGTGCCTTTCTTTATATCATTTATAATAAAACTTGTAAACAAAAGAATTGATTACCTAATTTTTTGTTGGCCTACCTACCCAAAGCCGCCTCTAGGCGGTCCAAGGATATAGTCATATAAAACTCGATCCGTGCAAAAGTAAAAGTTTTTCTAAAACAAACATTCACTTTTGATACATACTGAATCCAAAAATAATTTTTTTCTTGGAAAAGAAAATTTGGGCACTAGAGGGTTAAAGTAGGTCGCTGTCGTACGCTTACGCGAGATTAGACAGTGATGCCCTACAGTCGTAAGTATAAACATATTATTATATAGTATAGATGATAAAGAAATATATTATATTAATTTATCAAGTTCAATAACACAGTACAACACATGGCTTTGGGACTCAATTCTGAGAACTGCACATGAAAGTAGCCCCAAAAAGAAGAAGTTGTGCATTATTAATTGAATTTGTCACGCTTTAGGATCTTTTGTTATATTGTTATAAGGTGGCGTATGATTATCATAAGTAAAATTACACGTAAATCATAGAGTATAGCAGTTTTATTGTAATTGCTACAAAATAAGCCCAGTTCAAAACCATTTGATGAATAGAAAAGTGAAACTATTGCTTGTGTAGGAAAACGTTATATGAACAGATTAAAGGAATTGTAATTCTAAATTTGTTTCTGCTAAATCGGACTAGTGGTTCTAGAGTTATGCCAAGCAAAAGAGCCTAAAACGTGACAATTTCCCCTATACGATACTAACTAACTTCAAATTGATATTAAATTATTATGACATGTAACTTGACAAAACGAATGGTGCAGAACGTCTTCTTTTAGGGGCTACTTTCACGTGCAGTTCTCAGAATTGAGTCCCAAACCATTGAGCTGAAACATGTAGTACTGTGTTGCTAATCAAAATATTGCCTGATCCAACCAAGAACAATTTTTTTCTTTTGTATCCAAAAAGAAACGAGAGAGGTGATTTTATTTTATTATTTTCTGCATTCGATCGTGGGTGGCGTGATGGTTAGAACACGCGACTGTCATTCAGAAGACCATGGTTTAGATTCATGATTCAGTCCTCTTCATTTCTTTCAAAAGCGGTAAGTCTAAGACGGGACAGGAAACCAAATGACGGAATAATTGAAGCATTTATTACGGGTACCACGGAAAAAGACAATAATTTAGATGTGGATTCGTAGTTGGAAAGAACTGTGCCACCTGTGCCAGGAATTAGGATTCATAGTTGGCAATAGACCCAGGTTACTTGTGTCTCGGACTAATATTGTCACATCACGTTAAAAAGGATTCTAAAGGATTATATGAGAGCCTGGACAAAATATATGGCCGTGGCATCGTCCATGAAATTAAAATTGCTCTGAGAGATATTAGTGTTAAAAAAGAAAGAAAAGCTGCTCCTGGTTCAGCAGTCGAAAAATTCTTAATACTCAGCATTGATTCCAATAACAGATTCAGACTGGTCAGCTTCGCGTCGGCTAGAAACATGGTTGTAAGTTCAACCAAATGTCCACACAATATATCCACAAAGCAACGTAGATAACCCCTTATCAAAAGAAACCACATTGATAACAGGGTAAGGGATGGAAGTAATGTCTCAAGCGTGTTGGAAGTGTTGTAACGACGAGTTTTTCCCTCTTTGAAGCTAGGATTGACTCAGTGGTGTCCAGAGTCCGTTACATACCATTTATTTGCGTGAGAGAGAGTTCGCACTTGATGTCGATTTGCTTTTCTTTTAAATTCTTTATTTAAATTTCACGACCTTAAACTAACTTACAAATATGATGACTTAATCTAGCGGGGGTTTATCCTTGTTGCGAAATGACGGCTCGGTGTGGGATGAAACGCTGCTGGAGTCTCGCTGTATGGCTGGGTCAACGGCGTGTCGTGGTGAAGAACGATGACTGTGAACGAAGGAAAATTAACGAGGGCGATGTTGAGAATGCTCGATCAGCGATGATATCAGTGTCTACAGTAAGGTTACTTGATCAGAGTCCCACAGGCAGGGCGTCTCTAAACAAGGATTATTGCTACTACGCTAGGATAAATGTTCTACCGCAAGGATACTTGATCAGAGTCCCACAGGCAGGGCGTCTCTAAACAAGGATTATTAATACTACGCAAGGATAACAAGTTCTACCGCAAGGATACTTGATCAGATTCCCACAGGCAGGGCGTCTTTAAACAAGGATTATTAGTACTACGCAAGGATAACAAATTCTATCGCAAGAATACTTGATCAGAGTCCCAAAGGCAGGGCGTCTCTAAACAAGGATAACAAGTTCTACCGCAAGGATTATTAATACTACGCAAGGATAACAATTTCTATCGCAAGGATACTTGATCAGAGTCCCACAGGCAGGGCGTCTCAAAACAAGGATTGTTAGTACTACGCAAGGATAACAAGTTCTATTGCAAGGATACTTGATCAGAGTCCCACAGGCAGGGCGTCTCTAAACAAGGATTATTAGTGCTACTGCTAACTACACTACGAGCTACGATGTGTTAAGGTCACCGGCTACCCAACGACTGACTCGCTTTGACTGCCTGTCGCCCTTTAATATTGTTCCGCAGTCGAGGTGTGGTGTGTTGGTACCTACCATGCAAATGTACCTTTCCGCCCACTTTAGAGATGGAGTAATAATTTAAATAAATGAAACGCGATCGTACCCAAATTCTGTATTTTGTTAAGATATGACAGGGTAAAGTTCTTGAGAAATAATTAAAAGTCTAGACACGCCCCTTCTGTTACCTCTCATACCTATCTGGTACTGCCCACTTTAGGAATCGATTAATATTATTAATAGACCTAACGCGATTGTGCCCAAATTCTGTATGTAGTAAAGTTAACAGGATAAAGTTTTTGAGATAAAATATCAAAAGAACATTTTATGTTTTACTGAAGATGAGAGTATATGTAAGTCGAGGTGCCCGACTGAAACTTTCTTACCGGTTTTCAATAACTGCAAGTACATACTCGGAGCATGGATAATCCAAAATGGACCATTGAATCAACTTTTGGTGGTAACCAACCGGACAGAAACATAGACATCACAAAGCTATGTACCCCCTAGATAGCCAATGCCTATTAATACCAGCTCACTCATTTACTGCAAACAAACGCTCCTTATTTGGATGTTCCCGACACACGATGAGAGCGAGTACTATGACCACTGCCGCAATGGCCATACTTGGATATAAAATCCCACACTCAGATAAGTCCAGGTAGGATCAAAAATGTCGGACGAGGTACCACTGCAAACAAGGGAAACACGTAATGTGAGAGTTAGGATATAAAGAAAAGAGGAAACATACGAAACGCCTCTTTAAACGGAAAAAGATTATATATATAGAAAAGCAGAGAGAGAGAGCGAAAACTACAGGGATAGGGGTGAGCCCGAAAATTGTAGGAAAAGGTAACTAATGAAGTTTGTGAAATAGAGACTATCACCTGTAAATATATAATGAATATTTATAAATTCTGCTTGATCTCGAAGACAGCGCCAATGATGAATTGTCGGTGACGGATTACAATGTCGACTAGCGAACCAAAACAAGGTTAGTACATTCATTGCATGGCATAAGAATATCAAAGTCGTTGATAATGATGGACTGCCGGCAGAGCTTTTTAATAGCTTGTTAAAGGAATGCATGGCCAATGAATGGAATCTGAGTCCTGCGATCAAAGTATGTGCACCAAAACTAAATTCTCTTTTTCGATTCAGGATTAGTTTACTAGATAAATGCATTTAAAGATTTGGGCTCTAGTTTGCTTGGAAATATTCAAATCCACCCAGTGGGTTACCCACTTTTTCATAGTGATTACAAAACTTCTATATGGATTTGGATGATTTTTTTACTAGTTTGATGGGTAATATCCAACCTCTACCCAGTCGTTTACACACTTTTTCATAGTGATCACAAATAAAGCTCCTTTTTGCGATTGGAGGCTAAGTTTACGATGTCCATATGGATTTGGACGATTTACCTTAGTTTGCTGCAGAATATTCAACCTCTAATCAGTGGTTTACCAATATTTGAATAGGAAAGAAAGATCCTTTTTGGTGGCTTATGTGTGTTATGTGAAAGGCAAAAGTTCGTCTCTAGACCTGGTTAATCCATGACAGACCTGACATTCACCCTACGCCAAATCCTGAAGAGGACGCAAGAAACTCTGATGGACACTTAGCATTTTTTTAGAGTTTACAAAGCTGAAATCGACAGTAGGATATGACAAAGACTATTTGATGCTTTTGTTTTGCTGATTGTGGTATCCCTGTTAGACTTATATGACTTTGCAAGATGACACTGGCCGACATATTTCGTCTCTAGACCTGGTTAATCCACGACAGACCAGACATTCACCCTACGACAAATCCTGAAGAGGACGCAAGAAACTCTGATGGACACTTAGCATTTTTTTAGAGTTTACAAAGCTGAAATCGACAGTAGGATATGACAAAGACTATTTGATGCTTTTGTTTTGCTGATTGTGGTATCCCTGTTAGGCTTATATGACTTTGCAAGATGACACTGGCCGACATATTTCGTCTCTAGACCTGGTTAATCCACGACAGACCAGACATTCACCCTACGACAAATCCTGAAGAGGACGCAAGAAACTCTGATGGACACTTAGCATTTTTTTAGAGTTTACAAAGCTGAAATCGACAGTAGGATATGACAAAGACTATTTGATGCTTTTGTTTTGCTGATTGTGGTATCCCTGTTAGGCTTATATGACTTTGCAAGATGACACTGGCCGACATGAAATCCTAAGTGAAGATATACAATAAACCGACGGGGCTTTATACAAGACGATTGTGTGTCAAGCGATCTGTTTAACATATCAATGGAGACGTTTACATGAAAAGCTGCAGTCAACACGACTTGTACCATCACGGATAACGACATGATGGGCCGAGGACTGCAGGATGTTACTGTGGTCTTTTCAAGCATTGAGAAGCAGTCGACAAAAGTGAGTCTGGTGATAAACAAAGATAAAACCAAGTAATTTGATTCAACGAATAGAGAGGCTACTCGTCTGGGTCTCAGTGCGAACGTTAACAACTATATATAACTATGGAGTGTAGATGATTTTACATATCATGGATCCGCCGTTAATAAATAAATATAATCCGGACTGCCAGGATATCAAGATACTGGTGTTGATCCCAAACGGATGCATCTGTGTTGTAAGCTAGCATTGAAATGGCAAAGTCAACGCTCGACGAACAGAAATTCAATAATACCAGGAACTGGTCCTACCTGTCTTGTTCTACAAAGATTTATAAAATGCATATTTCGTTGGAAAAAACAACAACTTCCCCTGCCATCCTATGGAAGAGATATGAGGAATTCAAAAGTAATTAGTTAAAATACAAAAAATATAATTACTCTATACGTTGCCTACTTCTTCCACCTATTTTCTATCCCTTCATATAAAAGCTATAAATTTGAGGACCCATTATGATATTAATGTCCATTAATGTCGCTCTGTCATTAGGATAATGAATTGAGAGCCAAAAAAAAACTGTGCAACTCCAGTTATTTACAAATACTTAGGAGCCCCAAAGCATAAACCAGATGCATTCGCAGTCTCCTCAACTCTCAACTTTTAAGCATACTATGCACTGTGTATATATGTATCTATGTGTCACTCTATTTGCCTATATATTACCCATTTATATTTACCTCACTTATAGATATTTGTTTCAATATTTTGACAGCCATACGTCCATGTATTATTTTAGCACATTTTGCTATTTTATAATTTCCTGTTGTTTTTTTACAGTTTTGTTTCGTTTTATTTTTATATTCCATCAAATATTCATAAATTTTATGCATATCCTTTTTTGATATGCAGCACAATTTCGATCCATTTTCTACTATCGCAAAATGTATATATAGAAGAGAAAAAAATAACAAACAATCCACAAAAAATGCCAATATACGTAAGTGTTTATTTTGTAAACTTTCAGCAAAGGCTTAGCATTAACGTTTTTTTTGCGCTGGTATTCTAGCTGTATACAACACAAATATGACCTATTTTGATGTGAAATTTTTGTTGTGTTTGAAAAGTTGATCTAGATTTATAGGATATAATTTGGGGTTTTTTTTAAGGAAACTTGTTGTCTGTCGTTTTTTTTTTGTGCACTTCTCTGTCAATTCATCATATTTGTTTGTTTTCATTTTATATGTATATACTTGTAGCGTGATATAGGATGAGGGGTGGTGACTATAACGGACAGGTAGAAAATTCAATTTAGGTAGAGAGAGGAAACAAAATTGTTATTTTTAAACCAGTGATTTTGTGCGAATGAAAAGGCATTTAACTGGATTTCGGGTGTAATTTAATTAAGGTACTAGTGCGAGCTGTATAAAGCTAATTAATTTCATAAAATGTTGCATATTTTTAGGAGGTGGATTAAAGGTGTATAGTGTAGCATATGCGAGAAGAGACACAGAGAAGTAAAGTAACTTATTTTTTTAGAATAGTTTTGATGCTATAGATTATCTTTGAACTGTGACAGATTGTTTAAATTCATAAATATTACTGGAGAGAAGAGGTAACAAAAAATATGAGTTACAGGCTTGTGATATACACATTAAGTATTAAATTAAATCAAAGGTATTACAGTGGGTAATACGATGAAAAAAAATTACGTTTTTTTTCTTACTAAAAATAGTGGGTTGTGTAATATTTATAATGTCAGAAGATATGTAGTGAACTAAATACGTCAAGGGCATAAATTACTAACAGAAAATAAATTATTAGCTATGTTTACTATGTTGTAGACAAATAACTTTAAAACCAATATATGAAAACATAGCGCAGAGGTTCTTCGTTTTAACTTCGAAAAATATTACAGGTTGACTTATATCGTGGTCGTACTAGCATACTTTATTAAAAAAAGACCTTTTAGAAATTGAAAGGTAAAAATTGGGTAACGAAAAAAAATACAGCTATTAACAACCATTTTTCTTCATATTACAGCATTTTAGGCTTGCTCAGATATTTCAAACTCGAATTATATGAATTGTGTATGATAAGATAATAAATTGGTTGCATTTGGTTTTCTCGAACAGACCGATTACTCACCACAATCTGTATATAACTCCTTATTTTTTTCAGCTATAAAAATATTGCATAATATTAGGCGGTCATTGTAACTTAAGGTGCTGCATAGTTCTAGGATAAGGTATGCACTTTTTGATTTATTCCATTTCCTCTGTATTTCTAATTCCCTAACATATTGTGTAATTATACCCTCACCTTACTTAGGAGGAGGGTATATATCATTTGATGCGACCCAAAAGTGTAACACATAGAAGGAGTTAGTTTTTTTTTCGCAGAATTTGTTATCTTTGAAACCTACAAACCCCTTTGGTCCCGACTTTGTTATTTAACGCCTCTTTAAAATTTGGGTATTTTCCAGCCATCTGGAAGAGCTCGTATATAATTCCTCTTCATAAGTCTGGTAGCACTATAAGAGTGTCGAATTACAAGGGTATTGCTAAACTCAACGCCATCCCCAAACTTTTTGAAAAATTGGTGACTGATATTATGTCTTACAGGGTCTCTTCAATTCTTGATTGTAGGAAACATGGTTTTCGTAAGGGCAGGCCTACGTTCACCAATCTGCTACAATTCTCTTCACACGTTATTGAAGGTTTTATTTCGGGAATGCAAACCGACGTAATTTATACTGATTTCAGTAAAGCCTTCAATAAGGTTAATCACAAACTCTTACTGCATAAGCGAACAAATAGTCATGTTCGGCAATTCCATCTCTAAGCCTTTTCATGTGACATCTGGCGTTCCCCAGGGAAGCCATTTGGGTCCAATTTTATTCTTGTTGTTTATTAATGATCTGCCTAAGGCAAAAGTGGACTCTAATTGTCTAATGTATGCAGATGATGTCAAGATATATTTATCATATAATAATGCTCCCGATCATGTTCTTCTTCAGAATGATCTTGATCGCTTTAGAACTTGGTGTGACATTAACTTAATGGAGCTTAACTTGAAAAAGTGTAAAAATATGGTATTCTATAGATCCCGCCATTCTTCATCCCAATATAGGTTGGGAGGCTGCACTTTGGAACAGGTTGACTCATTTCTAGTTTTAGGAATATTACTTGATAGAAAATTAACATTCAATAATCCTATTGTAACAACAGTAAACAAGGCATATGGAGTTCTTTCTTTTATAAAGCGTTGGGCTAAAAGGAATTTACTGACCCGTATATTACGAAGAAACTTTTTACGTCATTTGTAAGAACCATTCTGGAGTATGGATCGGTTGTATGGGATCCACAATATGATGTTTATATCAGTATGTTAGAGTCGGTTCAAAAGCAATTTCTACTGTTCTGTCTCAGGGATCTTCGATGGGATTCAAACTCCAATCTTCCACCATACGTCAGCAGACTCTATTAAGTCTTCGTTTTAAATTATAGTTATCATAATTGTATTCAATTAATGTAAGATAATAAATGTATGTTGTATAATTTGTTATAATTTTGTTGTTTTTAATTTTTACTATGCACTTTAGTATGTATGGTACATTTTGCATCGGCTGATGATAGTTAATCTGTAGCCGAATTTGAACATTCTATATTGTTCGCTCTCCACTATGGACCGGTCCGCAGTGTGTACGTTATCTCCACGTTATGGGGATGAGGCCCCCTCGGTCGGTTGGGGCGCGTGTGAGCGGCGGCGATGGGAACGTTCGTAAAAAAAACGAGATTCAATTTAGACCCTAAGTTTCTATAAACCAAATTCGGTTCTATACTTTTTAGGTCGTTTCAGCCATGTCCGTCTGTCTGGCTGTCCAGCTGGTACGCACGATAACTTTCGAAAGACGAAACCAAATGTTTTGAAATTTTGCACAAGTTAATATTTCCACAAAACTACTTACGGTATTGCAAATGGGCTACATAGCCACGCCCCTTTCTGCTACCTCCCATTCAAATGTACCATTTCGCCCACTTCAGAAATCGAGTAATAATATCAATACACCCATCACCTTCTTGTCCAAATTCTGTATTTTGTTAAGTTATAACAGGATAAAGTTTTGGAGAAAAAAACTGTAGTTCTAGCCACGCCCCTTCTGGTACCTCCCATACAATTGTACCACTCCGCCCACTTTGGAAATAGAGTAATAATATCAATACACTCAACGCGATCGTTCCCTAATTCTGTATTAAGTTAAGTTATAACAAAAAAAAGTTTTAAAGAAAAAATCTGAATGTCTAGCCACGCCTCTTCCCATACCTATGTGGTGGCGCCCACTTTAGAAATCGATGAATATTATTAATACAGCCAACGCGAACATGCCCATATTCTGTATTTTGTTAAGTTATAATAGGATAAAGTTTTGTAAACAAACTGGAAGTTGAGCCACGCCCATTCTGGTACCTCCTATGCAAATGCCTTTCCGCCCACTTTATAAAGCAAGTAGTAATACCAATACACTCGTGCCAAAAAGTCTGTATTTATTAAGCCGTAACAGGGTAAAGTTTTAGAGAAAAAAATTAAAAGTCTAGCCATGCCTATTCTGGTACCTCCCACACAAATATACCACGCCGCCTACTTTGGAAGTCGAGTTATAATGAGGGTGAGGGTATATGTAAGTCGGTTTTCGCGACTGAAACTTTCTTACTGGTTTCGGCTATAAAAATGTTGCAGAATTTCAGGAGGTCATTGTAACTAAAGGTGCTGCATAGTTTTAGGATAAGGTAAACACTATCTTCTTTATTCCTCTCTCTCTCTCTCTCTCTCTCTCTCTCTCTCTCCCTCAGTCTTTCTAATTCCCTATCATATTAAGCAATTAAACTAAAGTTATATTTCAGAAAAACATTAAAATCGCTGGAGTTGTTTACGAACAGAGGGCAACAAACATATTAAAAAAAAATATCTAAAAAAAAAATCGAAAAATATTTTCAGAGTTGTTACAAAAAATTTGTTAATTAATGTTGTAGAATTGTTAAGGTCTTACCAAAGAAATAACTATTCAAATTAGCAGCATATAAGACAGCGATGTGTATTTGATTAATTATTCTCCACGATCTATTTGTGCTTATGCCATTGACCAAAGTTGCTGCATAGTTGTGGGGCAGTGCCGAATGCACACACACACACAAATATAAGCGTGTGTAGTGTTGCTATCACAATACTCCATCTGAGACTGACCAACGAATTGACTAATTTGTATCAAACACAGGTTCGCGTATATGTGAATTGCCTATTGTGTCTATGTGAAAAATATGATTAATGCCAGCCTCGCGAGGCTATGGGCTGCCTGGCACTGTGTTTGGACAAAGTTTATTCTCTTTATATATATTTCCCTGATTTATCTTCTTAGTTTTTTGCATAAAAAATTTGTATAATTTTTTTAGGTCAATTTCACGTACGTGTGAATTGCCGATTGTGTCTGTGTGGAAAAAATGATTATTGCAGGGATGGGATGCCTGGCACTGCTTAAGGTAACGTTTATTCTCCTTTATTCATCTGTTCCTGGCTTAGCTTCATAGTTTTTTATATAAAAATGCTGCATACTTTCTTCAGATCATTTCAACTTATGTTGCTGCATATTTATAGGAGAATATGTACTATGACAATCTGTAGGAAATATTAATTTACCCATGGCCCTTTCTTTCCAATAAAAAAAAATGTTAATATATAATAAAATATATTTCAATTACAAAAAAAAAAATCCCTAAAGATTACAAAAGCAATTCCCCTATAATACTAGTTATTTATCACCAATGCTAAGTGGTAAATAACTCATTCCCTCATCGCTTAAAACCAATTTCTCTGGGCTACAAAATTGCCCTGCATCAACTAATTTAATATTCTTCCAATGGCTGCTATTGATTTGCCAACAAAGGTATATTTCTAGTTACATAGCCCCTCTCTCCGTCAACCATTTCACCTCATTGGGGGAAAAGTAAAGCAAAAACCTTTTTTCCCTAACTCATATAAAATAAAATATGAAAAATATTGCCTACTTTTAGGACCACCGCAAATAATTTACACTTGTGCTACGCTGAGTCTTTGTTTCGTTGATGATGATGATGGCGGCGGCACTCTTTGTGCTAACCTTTATGTTAATCATAACGAATAAAATTTATGGTAAGACCATTTATGGCAAATGGCACAAAAACAAACGCGCAACACTAGTGAAAACAAAATTTCATAATAGCATAACAATATCGATGACAATCAGGGAAATGGCATAGACAAGAAGAAAAAGAAATTGTTACAGAAAAAAAGGACTTAACACACATAAGAAAAAACAAAAAACAATGCTGGGCCTGTAGAAAAAAACTGTAACAGAAATTTGTGGCAAAAAATAAACTCATTTACATTTTTATCGATGTTTATTAACAACCTTGTTGGGGGGTTTTTTTGATAACTTTTTTAGTGCCAACACAAGTTTTTTTTTGCTGCTCTCGCTATTCTCATCTGGCAATTGGAAGATGGCACAGAGAGTGCTAACTAAATAAGCTAAAGCCTATAAAACATTGGACCCAATTGCTGGCGATAACGACAAGCGTAAAGTGTACAAAGTGATATTATCATATCTGCACCTATGTATATTAGGGGGCAAATATGCCAAAGAGGATAGGAAGGAAAATGTGGGTAAAGCATAAAATTTTACAAATAAAACATGTACTTTGTCAACAAAGATCCGAAAACAAACCATTTCCATACTAGGACATCAACCAAACTTCCCATATCAACCTCTCTCGTGCTAGTCATGTATCCTTACAACGCGCAAGGAAATAGAAGAAAACAAGGCGTTCGAAAAAAAACCCAAACCAAAGTCTGCACATAATTCCATATTAAAAACAAACCACAACAATTGTTTTCACATATTCAAAGATTATGCGTATGATATTAAAAAATAACATAGACCAACGACAAAATAACTTTCACTACAACGCATATACACACTGAGCTGCCAAGGACGATACGACGACCATATTTAAATGCTGTTGAGAAGAATTTTGGGAGTGAGAAATTGAAGCCGTTATATGTGAGTGTGGGGGGATAGTCTTTATTTGTATAGAATATTTTTGCCATTGAATGTGTGGTATTTTGCATATTATTATTATTATATTAAAAATATTGCGAAAAAAATACCATCCTATTATCCTTCGTACAATTTTTTTCAGGTCCCTAGTCTTTGTGGTTATCGCAAAATAACAATATATGAAATACTTATGATAAACAGCCATTCATATGAGTTTATCACACAGAAAGAGTGAGAGAAAAGGGGGACGGCGAAAAAACTTATAAGAAAAGAAATAAAAAGAATTTCGTTAAGCAAAGGATATTACAAAATTATCCTTTTAGTGGTGTGGCGCAACTTAACTACTATTACTTATGTAGCTAGCTCATAAGAGCTCTGCATATCTCTAAGGGGTTTATTTTCTATGAAGGGATATATGTTCACGGCTTCTCCCTCTACCCTGCCTGGGGCTTTTACATCCTTATGATAGCTAAGTGGAATTTTTATGTTGACATATTTATTAAAAAACGTTTTAGCAAATATTTTTCTATAAAACTAAATTGGTTTTGAACGAGCAAGTAATCTTAGTGATAGGAAAAACAAAAAGTTTTTGCAAGAGTTGTTCTCCCTTCTCCCTTAAGTGATAATAGAATAAACTTTATAGTGTCGTATATTGACCGAAAAAATTTGAAAACTATTTGCAAACAAATGGATAATGGAATGACAGGTAAATAGAAATTGTGGATGATTGCGAAACGAATGAAATATTTAGAGGTGGAGGTAGCGAAAATTTAAATTATATAAAATAAAGACCAGTACAAGTAGGTTTGAATTTACACCTAACAAAACATTCTATAACGTGTACAGAACTTTCAAACATTTGCGTAAGCAAGTCAATACTGCCAAATAATTGACTGCTTTCAAAACAGTGTTTAGTTGTATTTTTTTCACAACAAAGTCAAGCGCAACAAAACCACGTATATGTAGCTGTGATCCAGTTATGTAGGGATGTTTTGGTTAGAGCAACAGTCAATCAACTCATTGACTTTGTTTTATTGCACTTGTTGCAGTTATAGTGCACTTGTAAGCGTGTGTGTATGTGTGTTGAGGATCGGTTATACATTTAACTGCACTGACACAATTAGAGCGGTAGGAGCATATTTTATAAAATTTCGATTTTTGTCTCTTCCTTAAGGGTTGAAGATAGGTGGGGGGGGGGGGCTCGTTCATACATATAACCCCTCTGGGTTATACAAAAAGTTAGTGAGTCGAAAAACCCCCGACTGAAACCTTGTACCGAGACAAATTCTATAAATAGAATTTACTCATACATTAACTCATGCATAAACAAAGCTCATATGTAACTGTCGTTACTCGTGGTACAAGTACTCAGAGTGAGCAATTCGTAGTTTGCCCATTAGAATTCTCATTCACTTAAGGCGCTACATTGTATAAGTATACAGGTTTGACTAGCAGTAGTCGTCAATCGCTAGCCGAACTTCGACCAGTGCAGACCATAAGCCATAAGATCTTTTCAGAACTTGTGACTACCTTTTTTTTGAAACATCGCCTGATCCTTCTGATCGGGTGATAATACATACTCACAGCGACTTCGGTTGACTGTTCCCTCACAACGACTTCGGTTGTCTGTTTCCCCACAGCGACTTCGGTTGTCTGTTCCCCCACAGCGACTTCGGTTGTCTGTTCCCCCACAGCGGCTTCGGCTGTCTGTTCCCCCACAGCGACTTCGGTTGTCTGTTCCTCCACAGCGACTTCGGTTGTCTGTTCCCCCCACAGCGGCTTCGGCTGTCTGTTCCCCCACAGCGACTTCGGTTGTCTGTTCCCCCACAGCAGCTTTGGCTGTCTGTTCGTAAGGTAGTTCATAAGTATATTATAAGAACAAATGTATGTATGTAACTGGTAAACCGAAGCCGAGCTTATACTGCAATTTGAAACCCGATCCTGAAATCCTAACCTGCTGGTCGTAGCCGACTTTAGTCCACGATCCCGAACCTGCTATACGAATCTAGCACCCGAATTGGTCCTACGAATTTGGCATCCGAACCAGAAATCCGAACCTGAAACCCGAAATTGAAATCCGAACCTGAAACCCGAACCTGAAATCCGAAACCCGAAACCGAACCAGGTAATCGAAACTTATGCCAGAATTCCATTAACCGTACCAGTACTGGGATAATTAAATAGTTCTAGATTATCTACAAATCGACATCGTTAGCGACTCTCAAGTGTATCCAGCGCAGATATTTGAATTCAGACCGAAAAGCAGTTGTCATTGCCGTAAATCTATAAGTTATCTGTCGTATTTCTGACACAAGTGTATGAGAAGAAAATCAAACCATAATAAACACCATTTACTAGCCCTAGTCAGGGAAATCACTTGTGTTCTTATTTCGTACGGTTGGTGGGTCCTTATGCAGACCCTGGACGATATTGAGTATACCCCAGCCAAAGAAAAACCCTCGTTACAACCTTAACAAAATAAAGAATTTGGGCACGTGCGTGTCAGGTGGACTGATATTATTACCCTATTTCTAAAGTGGGCGGAGTGGTACATTTGTATTGGAGGTACCAGAAGGGGCGTGGCTAGACTTCCAGTTTTTCTCTCCAAAACTTTATCCTGATAAAGCTTTACCAAATACAGAATTTTATTAATATTAATCGATTTCTAAAGTGGACGGAGTGGTACTTTTGTATGGGAGATACCAGAAGGAAAGTGGTTAGGCTTCCAGGTTTTTTCTCCAAAACTTTATCCTGCTTTAGCTTTACTTAAAACAGAATTTGGGCACGATCGCTTTGGTTGTATTATTAATATTAACCGATTTCTGAAGTGGGCGGTAGCAGATGGGTATGGAAGGTACCAGATGGGTACTTCCAGTTTTTTCACCAAAACTTTATCTTTCTATAGCTTTACTTAATACATTATTTGGCCACGAACGCGTTAGGTGTATTGATATTATTACTTGATTACTATAGCGGGCGGAATGGTACATTTGTATGGGAGGTACCAGATGGGGCGTGGCTAGACTACCAGTTTTTTCTCCAAAGCTTTATCCTGATATAGCTTTAATAAATTCAGAATTTGGGCAAGATCGCTTTGGGTGTATTGATATTATTAGTCGATATCTTAAGAAGGCGGAATGATATATTTGTATGAGAGTTACCAGATGGGGCCATGTAGTCCGTTTGAAATCGTGCGTACCAGCCGAAGAGCCAGACAGACGGACGGACATGGCTCAAACAGCTTAAAAAGTTATGAATCGAATATGTTTCAAAGAAATCTAAAGACTAAAGTGACTTCTGCTGTGTGTTTCACTTTTGGGTCGTATCAAACTATAGGGTGATGGCATAAAAATTGTATGGGTACTACCATAAGGTTTGAAGATAGAGGGTAGATATCTTCTAAGAAACTGTTGGTGGTTTACATTTGATTCCTCTAGAAGCACCTTTGGAACAGTTCGAGCGGTGGAAGAAAATTTTATAAAAAATTTATTTTTGTACGGGAGTCTCCTTAATCGATGAAGCTTCCTCCCTCCCCACCTTTTTTGGCACATGCACTTGATTTAACTTAGCCTTTGGTTGGTGTTGTCGCTGGCAAACTTCGTAGTAAAAGTCAAGTAAAAACTTCTCAAACAGCTGTAGCGCATTCGTCTATAAACAAGTAGTCACCCACACCCTATTCATGGTGTGTAGACGGAAATTAAGTTGAAGTTTTCAGTCTGTAAGATATTGTCGTGAGATGGGAACTTTGACTTTTTAGGAAATCCAGCAGATGATGCTCGTAGTGTAATGCAACACAACTTTAAACCAAATAGTATCTTCCGCCTATTTACAGAAAGTTCTACTTTGATTTTGTAAATGTTTGTTACTAGGTTTTATTCTCAAATCGACGGTTGATTGTTATCAATTCTTTGAAATTATAATATCAACCATAAATTCACTGATGTATGAAAAGATAAGTTCTGATTACGATGAGTCTTAATCAGAACACTATTCTGTCTGCTATCTATAAAATAATTTTCAGCTATAATTTTATCAAGTGCATCAATGCAGAAAATGAGTTGGACCGAATGGGTGATGTGCGATAGTTTTCTAGGAAAACTTCTTAGAAACTTTGAACTCCATATCTGTGCAAACTTTCAATAGCAATTACTAGTCAGCCTAATTGGAGTGGCTGAACAACAGTGTAAGGCATGACCTTACGCACGCATTCAACAATATTGTGTGGTTGTGTGCAGACGCAAAAGATATGTCACCATTGACGAATTGTGCATGGTGGAAATGTTGTGATCTCCCAACAATCGTGCTCTCAAGCTCTCCCAACAATTCTTGAACATTGTTTTCTGTTTGTACTTGTGTATGTGATGAATGCGAAACAAGCATGTGTGGTTTTGCTTTCATAACTCCCAAGCATAGACTGACTGTTTTGAATCAAACAAAACTTTCGAACACTGCCGATAGTGTCTGTGTAAAAAAAAAGTTATTGCTGGTCTCGCGCGACTATGGATTGCCTGAAGAAAGTCTGCTTTTAAAATGGTACTGCAAACTTCGGATACATAAGAGAGCTACTTGGATATCATACTCGAACCGCACCTATAGTTTAACGGTCAAGTTAAGGTATACCTCCAGGGAGCACATAATTGACGAGATAAAAGAATCAAAAAAAAAACTTTTGGATTAAATAAACACGATAAGCAAACACGACTAAAACAGCAATTTTCCAAGAAAAAATCCAAGCCCATAAACACACATTTAGGTCAGTAGCCTGATCAAGACTAATTACACAGTACACTTGATTTTGGGACTCAATTCTGAGAACTGCACGTGAAAGTAGCCCCAATAAGAAGAAGTTCTGCATCATTCGTGTTTTCAAGTTACAAGCCATAATAATTTAATATCGAGTTGAAGTTAGTAAGTATCGTAAAAGGGAATTTGTCACGTTTTAGGCTCTTTTGTTTGACATAATTCAAGAAATACTTGTCCGATTTAGGTGAAACAGATTTTAAAAAGTTAAGAATTACAATTCCTCTAATCTGTCCTCTTCAGCGTGGTTCTTCCACCAGAGACTTGACTGTGAACTTCTATGGTATCTTTCGGATTCACTTTTAAATGATTTCCTCTCTAGACCATTTTCATCCATCCGCATAACATGTCTTAGCCAGCATGTCCTAATGTAGACATAATTAGTTACATAAAAACAATGTGTTGCTGCAGTCTCTTCAAGCTTTGATGATCAATCAAGCCAAATGTGGTTTTATAGGTTACTCAGTTTCCAAGGAATATCAATTTCTGCCAGGCTCATTTCAGTAAAGAGTGAAAGATTAAATTCTTAAAAGTATACTGACAAAATCTTAAGAATTTATTAAAATTAAAATTTGTCTTCATATTACATTTTATCTCATAAATATATGAGTATGCTGCCCCTATTGACATATACAAGTATACACAAATCTTTTGCTAAATAACATAATAGTTTATTTGGGTATTTTTTTGTCGTTGTTATCTATCATTGCTCATGCATTCATTGAACTTTTGCATTACCAGTTGTTTTTTTTCACCAAAATCCATTATTGCTAATATTATGAATCACTTTATATATTTTTATTGCCCATTTTCCTCTTCCGAACCTGCTCAACAACAACACGTTTACCTCCGGACTTTGTTTTGTTATAGTGTTGCTGTTTTTTTCTGTCTCTCCACTTGTTTCCTTAACATATTTGTAATAAATTTCTGTTTAGAGACAAATAGTTTTAACCTTTTGCCACCAATAGAACGTTTTTATGCTCTAACTAGGGTGGTAGGTGTGTTGGTTGGTTGGTTTTGTCTGTCTGTCTGTCGTTTCCTATTGGCGCATAAAAGAAAGTGCCAAAGTTTATATGAACACCGGAAATCCGTTTAACACTTTGGAAAATGCCTTTTCACACACATGCACACACACATATGAACTCTCCTACTCACTCATGCCTAACAGCAAACAACAGGGATACAGGATATAAGGACCACTTGTCTATGCCATCTATGGCCCATTACGAGGGTGTCCTTAGGACCGAGTCTCCAAGTAGTTGGTAATATTGTCTGTGCATTGACTTTTATTCATATAAACTGCAAAATAATTTTATTATTATCATAATTTTACAATATGTATGTTATTTTTGTTTTGCTGTTTTTGTCGGTCTTCCTGAAACTGCTGCTGCTGCCGCTGCCCCTGCTGCAGCTGTTTCAAACTCTTGTTGTTTTGTTTTCGTTGGAGCTTTGCTCCTTTTGGCAAACTTGTAGTTGACTTGTAGGGACGACGAGGAAACATTGGTGTAGTGAACAAAAAAATGTTCTTTATGTCATGACAAAAACTTTGTGCTTAACTGTAATATGAAAACTTATGCAACAACTATTACACAACGCCAGTACCATGAGTTGGTTCTCCACTTGTTTTGGTTTATGGCCAAATTCATTGAATATAAACTCGTATGGGGTTTTATGCTGACGTCTGTGGTGCGTTTTAAAATGAGGAGTGGTCTGGCGTGGAATGGTTCAACATTTGCCTAGTATATGCGTAATGATCTGTAGTCTTAAGCTTAATGTGTCCTTTTGTTTCAGACAAAGACTTTTTTTGGTCTGGAGAGAAATGGTTCAACATCTTCAGGTATATAAGTGATGATCTGTAGTCTTAAGGTTTATGTTTCCTTTTGGTTTTTGACAATGACTTTCTTTGGGATATACTGCAATAAAATTTTTGACTCTGACTGTCTATATCCTTCGTCGCTGATATACCACCAACAAGAATGCGATTTACAATTGAAACTAATTTTCTATTTTAGTTCAATTTGCGATCTTAAGTGGCGCCCGACTAATTTCATTGAATATGGCTCATGGACGTAATAACGGTATCCCCACAGTATTACGAATAAAAATGCTAATGATATATACGTCTGTGGTGCGTTTTAAAGTGAGGGGTGGAATGTTTCAACATCTACAGGTGCATATATGCGTGATGATCTGTAGTCTCAAGGTTTATGTTTCCTTTTGTTTTTGACAAGAAATTTTTTTAGAATATACTACAATAGAATTTGGGATTTCTACTGTCGATGTCCTTCGCCGCTGATATATCACCCACAAGATTAAAACCAATTTTCTTATTAGTTCAATTTATGTACTATAGGTGGCGCCCGACTTATTTCATTAAATAAAGTTCACTGACGGAATCTCAGACACTATAATGTGACTAAAGCTTTTACCAATGATATATCGTCGGAACTTTATTGATAAATAATGTTGGCGAGATGAAATCGTCTAGATTTTTACCTAAGTCTTATTTTGAGATTTTCTGCCGAATTTTCTCAATTTGAAGTTCTTTTTCATTTACATTGTAACCTTTGCCTAACTTCACAATATTTCACCAAACTTTCTTTGCCTACCGTCCCACGTAAACAACGTCCTGTGGCTCATGTTGTTGTTACTGAGTGAGAGTCATAACTTTGAGTTGACAATTCATAAAGAACGAATGAAATAATAAGAAAATGTAAGTTAGTTTTGAAAGTACGATAGTAACTAAAAAACTGTAAGGTTCATTTTCCTATAAACTACTACAAACACATAATCAACATACAAACACACACACACACACTTCTTTAGAAAATTGCAAAGAATTTGAGTTGTTTTAACTATGTGAAGTATAACAAACTCATTCACCTTCTGGGAGGCCTTTGCAAAGGCATAAATAGAGGTTGGCCAGAGAGAGAGAGGGTGAAGAGAGAGGGGGGAAGGGAAAGGGGAAAGACGTTGCTGAGTTTTAATGTAATTTTTCTAAAATAAAGTTTACGTTATTAAATAAGAAGCCTGGAATACATAGAAAGAAAATTTGTATGGGAGTGACATTTGTTTACAAGCCTAAAAGTAGGCTATAGAGATATGAACAAATTAACTTGCGGAAAAGATGACTAAGACGCTAGTGCCAGATAACAAGGAGATATTTTTTTATTAAATGAACAGGTTAAATATATAAAGATTTGAATTTAAGAGAAATGCCAAGTTTAACCTAAAAGTAGGCTTTAATTTTAACTTTAAATGAAACCTAAATGTAGGCTACAGAGTTGTCAGACAAATAAGCTGAAAACAGTCTTACTGACATGAGTTTAGAAGCATATATGTATAAAAATTGGCATTTTAAAGGAATACCAATGTTAACCTAGAAGTAGACTTTATGCAGAATATTAGTATAAACCTAAAAGTAGGCTTTAAGGGGAATATTGCCTTAAACCTAAATGCATATATGTATTAAGATTTGCATTTGAAAGGAATACAAACTTTAACCTAAAAGTATACTTTATGGAAAATATTAGCTTAAACCTAAAAGTAGGCTTTAAGTGAAATCTTATAGGCTACATAGTTATCAGAGTAATAAGCTAAAAGCAGTCTTATTGACATGAGTTTAGAATGCATATATGTATAATGATTTGCATTTGAAAGGAATACCAACTTTAACCTAAAAGTAGGCTTTATTGGGAATGTTAGCTTAAACCTAAAAGTAGGCTTTAAGGAGAATGTTAACTTAAACCTAAAAGTACGCTATGGGATATCAAATTAATTAGCTGAAAACAGTCTTATTGAAATGAGTTTAGATTGCAACTATTTCAATACCAAACGTTAAGTAAAGAGAAAGAAGCCCTAAGTCCAAATAGCTGCTCTCTATCTTACTCACATGATTGTTTACCCAGGATTATTAGATAAGTTTGGAAACACATAACATACGATGTATTTCCACGTCTTTATCCAACCCTATAGAGGAAATTACACAAATATACATTATACTAAGGTGATGTGACCCAAGCTGGATAGACAATCGTCTGTTTGGATAAATAGTAGCCATTTGGGTTTAGTGTTTTCGTTACCCAAGTAAACTTTTGCCTTTGAAATATCTGGATTCTTAAGTCATGTCAATAAAGCTGTTTTCAGCTTACTTATTTGATATCCCTATAGCCTACATTTAGGTTTATGTAAATATTTCCCTTGAAGCCTACTATTTAGGCTTAAGTTGACATTTGTCTCAAATGGAAATCTTTACACATATTTGCACTTTAAACACTTAAAAATAAAGCCGTGCTAACAAATTTGAAATCCCAATAGCCTACATTTAGGCTTAAGTTTACATTGTCGTTAAAGCCAGCTTTAAGGCTAAAGTTGGCATTTCTCTCATATGCAAATCTTAATATATTTAACGTAAACATTGAATATAAAATTTCATTATGAAATATCTTCTTGTTAACTGACACTAGCAGCTTTGCCTCTTTACCTCTATGTACACCTTAATTTTCCTCAGTGTATTACTGCGCCAGCCGTTCACCCAACCACTGCAACTTGTGTACTTACTTAGTTTGTCAAGAAAACATTTGTGCAATTTTCTTCAAACCGAACTCAAGTAACATTTGTAGCTGAAGCAAAGTTTTATTTTTCACAAAACAAAACGAAATTAAATATAAAAGTTATATATGTTTGCGAGGCAAGGTGAGGCAGGGGGTACTAACCTAAGACAAAACATAAGGCGGTTAGACGGTCGGCGAAACAACAACAGCAACTAACACGCATCGTGTAGATACGAATAAATATAACATTTAAACGGAGCTGACATTTTGCCACAATACCAATGCCACCAAAGGCTACATATAAACAGTCAAGCTCTATAGCTCGATGCTAACCCCCGCGCTTACTTAGTCAGTGTAAGTTAGCCCAGACCTGAAGGGAATTCCTGCAATTGAGTAAAAGGATTTCAAACACAAACACGCCCGTATATTTTATGCAATTATATTTTTCGCATTTATTTTGGGGCCCATCGTGTTGCCGCCTCAAAACGACGACACAATTGTGGCAAGAGGCATTGCCGCGGCCGCCGCCATAACGTAACAATTGTCAAGCTAAAGTCTCAGCGGCGGCGGAACCCTTTTGCCACCATTAAAACCAACGACGGATGGTATTTTCCTTTCGCCGTTTCATACGTTTGCAGGCTGAACAAGAAACGGTGGAAAAAAGATACGAGCCGGGGTTTTTTTTCCTGTATTGTAAAGTGAAAGCATAATAACGTTAACAAAGGAGGGAAAAACAAGCGTGAAAAGTAGGAAAACTTCATCATTTAAATTGTCCGTTAGCGTCACCATTTCATATACGAGTATACAACTGTCGAAGAACGGTGGATGGCGGCATAGAGGTGGCTGTTTATAATCAACTAAACGAAATTGCTAAACAAATGTTAGCGTAGCGAAAAGTCAACGCTGTATAACCCAGTGAACAAAGTGAGAGGAGGTCTAGATAAACCAGAAACTCTATGCGGTTGTCCTCCAAACAACGTACCAATATCCAATAGATCATGTAATTCCACAAAATGTCATTGGACACCCATTCACTGCTAGCAAAAGTTGAAAGGATTAAGGTTGAGTAATGCGTCTATAGGAGTAGGTAACAAAATCCTGCTTGTTTTTACATCTAGTATCACCTTGAAGATCGGGCCAAATGATGGGGTACACCCCAAAAGAACATACTATATTGCGGCTGTTAAGGCTCGCTTTCGTGTCCCCGCTTGGAATGATGTTCAGTCTATTAAGATACATTCATCACCGACAGAACTACTGCCCCGACAGCAGATACAAATGACACCAGGAATTTGTATCTCGTCTTGAACAATAGATCTCTACCCAATTGTCGAGAGTACTAATTCGCAATGATGTCATTTTCCAGCTAGGAACAAAGTTTTTATCCATGTTTTTTGATAGTAATATGATAAGAAACACGTATCATATTACTATCAAAAAACATCGGCAATGAGATTGGACACAACTCATCGGAATATAACTTCCATCAGCATCATCAGTGTATATCAGTATCAGAGTTGGTAACAAAAGTTACTTAAGCTCAACACATTTGCTCTCTCGGTGGCGTTGCCAACCCCAAAAAACTAGAATGGAAAGCGGTGGCCCAATAAATCACTATCCTTAAATAAACATATGATTATGAGAACACATCGAAAAGAAATGACAAGGAACACCCATGATCTAAGGATATTCACCTACAAATTTTGAACTCTTTACAAAGATACAGTCTCTATGCAATTGGCGGATGTCCTTGACAAAAATAAAGCTAATTTCCCCGTCATACAGGAAATGCGGAGGACGGGACAATGGTGCAAGTGACAAGAGAATTGTGACATCCTTTACAGCTGACATGCAGAAAGACACGAATTGGGAAAATAAACTCATAGTTGCCAAGAGACTAACACATTTGGTCTCGCTGCTTAATACTATATCTGACCCAATAGTGACCGAATCAAGGCGAAATATTCTTCCTATTTTCAGTACAAGACCCGAAGAAAGACAAAAACGAGGACATTAAGAAATTTTCCTGGCCATGACTTAAAAATCGTTCTGAGAGATTTCTGAACGTTGGCTCAGCAGTCGGATAATTTAGTCTACACAGAAGCACCTCCGATGATGGATTCAATCTGATTAGATTTGCGTCGGCAAGACACATGTTGGGAGAGTGAAAACCAACTTCCAGACAAATATATCATCAAGGTAAATTTCATATCTCCTGATCAAAAGGCAAAAGAAGTTAGAACGATTACTATGTAATCGATGGAAGGCATGTCTCAAACGTCATGGGCGTGCGTGTTCTACGAGACGCACATATACACTGTAGCAGAAACTAGTCCTATCCGACTTGCTCTAAGGTTTATAATACTGGATAATGACACTAGCGGATGAATGTGTTCTGAGAATATTCGAGAGAAAAATGCTCCCGCCGTCGTTACTACCTGCCGTCGTTAACAGAGAGTACCGTCTTCATATGATTCATATGCTGTAACGTGGTTTTCTCGTCGGCTGAGGTAAGTCCAGGGTTGCCATAAGGACCCACAAAACCTTAGGGAATAAGAATTCAGAAGATTTTCCGTGGTTAGGGTAACATAACAGTATTGCTAATTGCTAAAACAATTCAGATTGGGATGTAGTGATAGTAATGTTGTCCAGTACCATAATTTGTACCCTGGCTGATTTTAGATGATCGAGAACTTTTTCGCCTAGTATTGAAGTGGCCTATGACTGCAATGACAGGTTTCGGAACTCGGCAGTACGTTGTTAGCATGGTGATTCAGATTTTGTCGGGGTTTCATGTTAATATCATCACATGATAATTGATGACTCGGGTTTGTGGGTGGTTTAGGTTTATATCGGAAGTACGTGGCCCTCTTGGTGATTCGGAAATTTCAGCAATTATTGAATATATCGATGCTCGGTTTTCGTAGGTAAATCAGTTTGGTATCTGCAACTCAGTTGTCCGATTCAACAGACCGAGTTAAGAGACCGAAGTCCGATTTAACTGACCCAAGTCCGATTTAGCACAACGAAGTCGGATTCAACGAACCGAAGTCCGATTTAACAGACCGAAGTCCGATTCAACAGACCGAAGTCTGATTCAACAGACCAAAGTCCGACCGAAGTCCGGTTTAACAGACCGAAGTCCGATTCAACAGATCAAAGTTTGATTAAACAGACCGAAGTCCGATTCAACCGACCGCAATCGAGTTAAACCAATGGAATTTGGGAAAAACCAACAAAAGTTGGTTTAACAGGTCGAAGTCCAATTAAACAAAGAATATTTCTTTTGATGATTTATTGCTCTGATAAGTGCAGGGGAGATCGGGTACAGAGCAACTTGAAAAGTCTTTGACAATTCGATGAATGGCGCAGAAGAGGGTGACGAATACTCAGCTGAAATGACCAAGTTACTCAGAACCTAGTAGAACATACAAGCTGAAGGAGAAGCGCAGAAGCTCCATCATGTTATCGATAATTCACGATTGTAAGGAAAAAAACACCATCTAAGTAAGTAAATTCAATAGGCAGAAGTAGACGACAAAAACTTCGTTAGATAAAACAGAATAAGGAATTGTCATCCAAATTATCTATGCTTTAAGCCCAAAGTCACTTTCTTTCTTCCTGCCAACTTGACCTTAGACAATTTTAAGTAATTTCGAAAGTTTATTTAATTCCAGAGGAAAATTTAGTGTTTTAAAAACAAACTTCCATAAACCTTCCCCTGACATCTGATGCTCAATCCTATGGAACTTCTTCAGGAAGGTATGCATTTTACCTTACTTTACGTTAGTTACCATGCCCCGAAACAATTCTAATTTCAGACGACTTCAGAAGATTTTGCTTTTCATAAGTAGATATTGACTTTGAACCGTCTTAGTCTTCCAAAATGATGACAACATTTGACTGGAAATCAGTCTCAGAGTGCAAAGTAGTCTTCTATAAAAATCCGTATCGTATCAGTCCTATATACCTTCTCCAAGAAGGTATGCAGGAAATTTATATCTCTTTCACTTAAATTGAGAGGAATTGAGAAGGAATTGCTTTAAATCGTCATAATTTGTTAATTAGAAAGAACTTGGGAAGTCACAGGGGCAAACTGAGTCTTCTAAAAACATGCCCTCTATAGCCCTTTTCCCATAATCCGTTACTAAGTCCTCTATGCCTTCTCCAAGAAGCTATGCTCGAAATTCACATATATCCCGTTCACTTTATTACAGAAGCGTTGGGAATGAATTGCCCAATATCGTTTGTAATTAGAAGGAAATTGAGAAGGAACTGCTCATTGCCCTGATCGTTTGTTAAATTGGCATAAAATTGGAATGCAGTCATGATCATGTTTTCTCGTCCTAGTAATACCTCGGCAAAGTTTCTTTTCAGCGGGAATATATGGGGATATGTAATTTTTTTGGTCATAGCTTTTTAAATGAAAGCCAACTACCTGTATTCTTGCGGCCTTGCCCAATAAACCCCTGGTGTGTCCCTAGACAGTTATCTGAGTTGGAAAAATTTGCTTCAATTTTCCATTTTCGAGTTTCAAGGAATATATTACTTCGCCATGCAAAATATTTCACTGGACCCCCTGCGAGCTATCCAGTCCTACAGAAAACATCACCTCAGATTGCAGATTGATTGTTGTGGGTACGTTGAATGGTCTCATTCGCGGCGATTTGCAAAGCGGCAACCAACGCGAAGGCTATAGAGGAAAACGACGAACGCTAAAACGTAAACTGTCAAAACGGAACTCTCATTTCCCCTTTAAATGCTGACAAAATGACAGTACGTCGTCTGTGCGAAATGTTGGGAGCATTTGTGCCACACAAAATTACACAAAAACTGGAGCACAGCGCCAAGCCATAGAGACGCAGTCAAGTCATTATTAACACATAGACCCACTGTTGCCACCACAACAATAACAACAACCGCAGCAGAATATCAACGTAATGCAATCCAATTGCTAACACATCATGCTACGCGGGCATGCAACTCCACCATACGGGTATGGGTTAAAATACCACAGTAAAAGAGGAATTCCTCTCACCCTTGGAAAAGGAAACAACGGAAATGGGTAAAACCTTTCAAGAAATAACGTTAGTTTAAAGCGTGCATGACATTTGCGTTTCTTATTAATACAAAAGTTGTGTACAACGATGACGACGACTACGACTACGACTGTTATTGTCGCCGTCATCGTCACATTCATACGATTGCATACTTTTAGGCCCTAAGCCTAAGCTTATGCAATAAACTACTCTTGCCGTAAAGTATACAACAATAAAATCATATATTTCTTTTATGTAATTGCTGTGATTTCATTTTCCTTTTGCGCTGCTTTGTGCATTTTTTATGCCCCATGTGTATGCGGGGTGGGGTGGAGCGAATGCATATCCTTGCTACGTTTTTATTGTGGCAGTTTGTGGGTAATTGTTGTTATCCGCTGGCACTTCGGCCCGAAAATGTTGAAGGGATTGGCGTTTTTTGTGTGTTTTCTTGCCGTTGCATTGTTACTACTCGTGGGGGTATATAAAAATAAAGTAAGTAAGTAAGAAACTATAAAAAAGAGCCATTAATAAACTTGGTGTGAGTGAAGGGGAAATAACAAAGTAGTTTAAAACAATTAACTGTAATCGGTTGTGGTTTTTCTTTTGTACTCTCTTGAAGGAGATGCCATGTGGTGTAACGTTAAAATTCAAGTATAATTTTAGGCTTAAAGTAGTTAAAGTTTTAGAGAAGTATACTTGTAGGTGGCAATAAGTGTGGGGTAATGTTGAAGCGACAATGTTTGGTGGTAGAACGTATGTAAATAGAGGCTTCTGGTGAACTTTAAAGGTATGAGGAAACAAATGGAGCCAATAGTTGATAGACTGATGGAGATAAACCCAATTTGATTTTTAAGGGTAAAATATTACTAAAATGTCCTTAGTAGCCGAACTACCAAAAAATTTTGAACTATTCATTATATTCCACAACTTTTTTACTTAAGTAATCTTCAATACATCTCCTAACTCATACAATTATTTCCATATATGCTTTGTAAAACCAGCAAATAGATAATCCTTCACATAGGCTACTGCAAACAGTCTTAGGTTCCTTAGAAACCCCCCTCCCAACCTCCTCAAACTACAGCAGACTAATTTGTGTGCAATTAAAGTCATAAATTAGTCTGTGACTTTTAAAATCAGACATAACAACCACCAGACTAAAAACAGGAGCCTACATCTTCAGCCAAAAACGAACGAAAAAACATGCATAGTTACGCCAAGTATATTACCATAGCCTACATTAAGGAGCCAAACACAAATTTATTCTAAAGAGGTCCATCCGCCAAATTGCCAATTAGGCGCACAATTAAATTTTAGCCAACAAAAAAAAACTAAATTCAGTGGAATTTGTTACAGCCGCCGCCATCATTATAATTACTTGCAATAATATGTGATAGGATTAAGAGAGTGATTTATAACCGAAAGTTAAAGTTTTTAAGCAGTTGCCAATCCTTAATACTACTACCAAGAATTCCTATATTACAATTTATTTTCATATGTCCTTTTAATGCAATACTTACCAGACAGTGCTCTGTTGCCAATGACATTTAACTTCTTTTCGTCTGATTCTTGTTAATTTTCTTTATGGCGTTTTAACTCTTGGAACTTTTGGACTTAAAGTTAAGTTAGCTATGACTATAAAGTCTTATACAAGTCGTCGCAGCACAAGGTTAAATCATGCGCTGCGTCAATCTGTAACAAATAAAACAAAGTTAAATTGAAAATTGTATGACTTGTGTTGTAGCTTAAAAGACTGCTGTATTATATTAATACGTACGTAGTTACAATCTACGCATTATAATTTCTAAAGTATCAAATTGCAAGTGAAGTTAATACGAACTGATATAAACGTAATATGATTTAGCTGCAAGCTCCAATGACAGACACTTGCTGTGGATTACAGGAATTTTGGTAGTGTTTGTTTTAGGAAAGTTGTTTGGAAAGAAATTAAATACTACTTAAACTGTTTTGGTAGAAGATTTTAATGGTAGCAATTTGCATTCATACTACAGTGAGAAAAATTTCTAAAGCGAACGCTTCCAAGAACATTATTTTAGTTGATGGTTCAATGGACCAAAAGTCTTTTTACTTTCTACACGATGATAAAAAGAAAAAATAGATAAGTGAAATATAAATTGTTTATTTGTTATGAAAGTATACAAATAGGGATTTCATATTTTAAAAACCACATCATTCATATGTAATCCTTGGTTATTTTGACACTGCTGCAACTTGGGGCAGAAAGTTTCGCCTTGGCAGGTGTTTCGTCAAATATTCCGCATTTCCTCGCAAATATATTCCTTTTATTACCCAGAAGATACGGGTTGCTGTTGAAAACTATACATTTAAGTAACAGCAATAAAAAAATCTATTGGGGATAAGTCTGAGCTAAGGGATGGACAGTAAATGCCACCATTAGTTGGATTCCACTTTATGTCCACAAAATTCGGGGACTGAATTAAAAATAAAACAAAATTTAAATAAGTACTTACAGAACTCTGCACTATCAACTTCGATGATTAAAAACATATTTACTGACTTCCGTTGTGGTCGTACCACCAGAAGTAATACCCAACTTCAATGTGGCCCAGAAAAATCTTTAAGGTAATTTTAGTCAATTAAATCCATGAATGGACGAAAGGAAAATAAAAAAACGTGTTGTGGCTGAGACTGTATCCACCCCATATGTACGGATAAGTCAATTTATATATGAAGATTTGGGCAATTCGAGAGATGGGTGCTTGCTCAACTACAATCCGAAGGAACTTCTTAGCTATTCTGTAATAGACAAAACATGAATTTATCGCGATGCACCAAAGACTAAAGAACAGTAAGTAATCTCCGGAATGGTTTTGGCGTGAAAATAATGCTGTTTTTTTATTTAGAAATCACAGACTTAACACTTTGTTCAATAATGTGTGTGACTTATTAATTAAAACACATTTTTTTTTTGCCAAAATTCGTTTTTATTCATTAACATAGTCCTCTTTTAGGGAGATACAATCATTCCAACGCTTTTCCAATCTTTCGATACCGCCTTTGTAAAACGATTTTTCTTTGCCTTCAAAATAGGCGTAAGTTTCGGCGATTACTTCATCATTTGAGCGAAATCTCTTACCACGGAGCATCTTTTTGAGGTCTGCGAAGAGCCAGTAGTCGCTGGGGGCCAAATCTGGAGAATACGGTGGATGGGAAAGCAATTCGAAGCCCAATTCGAATTTTGCCGTCGTACCTTGCAGTCGCATGGATAAGAATCCACTTTTGTGGATCAGGCAGTGGTTGTTGTTACACCAAAAATTACGATGGCAAATCCGAAGAACATAAAGTTGGAGTTATGGTGCTGGGTTCCGTTGACACCAAAGGATACTCGCATTTATTTCTAAGAATCGATCCACATTATTAGTTTTTTGAGTTAAACTTTTTGTTTATTTTACATATTTAAATGATTTTTAAACTCATTAACAGGCCTACAAACAAGGGTACATTCATATTGTTCATCCATTTGTAACGCCCATAAGGAGGCTGGGTAGGTATGACAATATATATGTATATTAGGGTGGCAGCGAAAATTCAACTTTAGATTATCGGTAATGCCCGAGCGGGATATTGGTTAAAAAGAGGTCAAAGGTCAAATCTATATATATGAAAATGAGATAGTCTTTATTTCTTTACATTTTTTAGTAAGTTTTTAAAAATTTTCACAGAATATAGCTGTATGGTCGGTTGTGAAAACAGGTCACTTGTATTTTTGATACATCAAGAAGGCGTGGCCCCGCCCATTGGTTCCTATTTTTGAAACCTCTATATTTGGAGGACTGTTTTTCCAATCGCCTTTAAAATTTATGTGGATGCTTTTGGCAGCAAAGAACTACTAAGGATTTACTATTCATCTGACCTTTGACCTCTTTGGAGCACGCGAAATACCCAGCGGCGAAATAAGCAAGGCCTCTACAAGCAGGCATGCACAAAGGCCTTCTGAGGCATTCAAATGTCATGTCTTCAAGACCTAGTTTACACATTTTTCTAAAAAGGCCTTCTCATTCCTTCACAGAAAAAAATTACGACAAATGAATTGTCATATTAAACACCATTTCGTCAATACAATTAAATATTTCATTAAAAAGGCGCCAACAACCGAAATTGTAAAAACAATAAACAGTTTTGTCATATGTACAATTTTTTTATTTTTGTAGAATTTAAAAAGTGGTAGAAAATTTGTAAATATGACAATTTACAACCACTCTCACATGGAAAAGTTGTTATAAATAAAAATTTAATGCTAACAATTTTATTTAATTACTTAACAACAATTGTGTTTTTTTTAGTGTTTGTGAAATATCCCGTGCACATGTTTACGCCATTCTTTAAAGACCGCTGCTGCTGGCCTGCTATGAGAAGGGAGAATCAACGAATGTATATACCTATATACATAGAAGGCATGAAAAGAAAAGGCAACGAGGAAGGTGTTCGTGTGTTTTTCTTAAAACAGTTTATGATGAGTTTCATTCACACAATTCGAATGCAACTTCATAGGCTAGACGGTAGTGTTAGTATAGAGAGAAATATATAGAAGTGAGATAAAATAAACTATACAATTTGAGGGTGACCTCCTGCACATTTTTTTATTTTTCAAGTCCCTCAGGCCTTCCATTAGCCTTCTTATATGAAGCGACGATTGATGCCTTCCCTCTGAATGACATCCTTTGTTATTTGGAAAGGAAAAGTGAACGCAGAACGCAGGCCTGCTGAATGATTTGAAGGCATTCTATAAGGCCTTCGTCGGGCATTTTTAAATTTACAATTGCATATATTTCGCTGCCGCCCTAATATATATATTTAAATGATCAGCGTCGGATTCTGAGCATATTTAAAGATGCCTTTCTGTCCGTCTGTCTGTCCCCGCGATTAAACTCATTAAAATAAATCGAGCCGATAATTGGTATACAGACTTCTATCGTATAAGCAAAGGTTAAGTTCTATGATAAACAAGATCAAGCAAAAACCACTCCCATTTTTAGGGTTATCCGTCCATCTGTCCTCACGATTACAGTGTAATATAAGAAATATCGAGCAGAAATTTGATATGCAAGCTTATAATCTCTAAACGGAGGTTAGTTTTCTAGATGATCAAGATAAGACAAAAAATTCCCATCAAGTTGATAGATGCAAGCGTCTATCCTCTAAGGGGAGGTTTGGAGCCAAGATGAGCAAGATAGACAAAAAATACGTACACCATACCAACACCCACTTAATGGGGTGACCGACTGTATACGCTATTACAGACGTAGTTTAAGATATATCGAGCTTACAATTGGTATGGAAGCTTTCAAACCTGAAACAAAGATTTAGTTTTAAGATAAACAAGATCGAACAAAAACTACTCCCACCTTCCAAGCAAACTTCCCCTTTTTGAGGATGTCCGTCCATCTGTCCCAGCGATTATAGTTTTAATTATATCATCTTAGCGGAGGTTAAGTTAAAAAAGTAAGCAAAATCGGACAAAAACTACTACCATCTCCTATACAAAATCCCCGTTTTGGGGATTTGATATTTCAGTAAAAAAAACTTTTTCACAATAATGTGGCCTTCGATAGCTCAGTGGAAGCAAAATAGATTACCAATCAACATCGATGAAAAATTACTTTCTGAATACTTTCGAGTTATCCAGCCAACAAAACTCACCTTAGATGCTTCCACTACTAAAATTCAGATTACTCAATGACCCAGCAGCAAGGAAAAAGAAAATTATTTCTCAACATCGCAAAATAAATCTAAAAAACAAGCTGGCGCCATCTTTGGAGGAATTTGGATGTTAAAGCTTACAACAATACCTAACAACTCCCAGAGTCAAACTTTGTTATCTACAAAGGAACGAAACAGAGTTGCCAATAATGTTCGTATGGTAATCGCATTACATGCCCGATTGATAGCCTATAAACTGAAAATTAAATTACCACCCCAGCTACTTCCTCCAGCTGTTACAACAACACCAACATTGACAATAAATGGATGTGTGAAGCTAAAAGTAAAGTCACAGCTGCTTTTTTGTGGCATAAAGTTAAAAGAAATATAGTTGTAGTACAAATAACCGGCTTTATGACCATTTTAACAAATGTTGAACAGCATCTGCGCTTCGGTATAGTCTAATATAATCCTTTGTGGTTTTATTTTTTGATTTTGACTCACTTTTGGTAGCCACTAAATTCCGGTTGGTTGGTTTTACAGGTTCAATTTCTTCTGCTGATTCTTTATGTAAAAAGACTTCCTTCCAAAATGTAAAAATGTAAAGTAAGTAACTGAAATTGAAGGGGTCGGACGTTCCGAGAAAACGGCTGATTCTAATGTAAAATTACCTCCTGAATCCGAATATCATCCTCATGTTTCCCTATCACCCTGCGTGTTCATGGGACGCTCCTTTTTTCGCTTTACTTGAATGGTAACAAAAAGTGAAGTAAGTAACTGACGGGTTCAGATTTCCCGAAAAAACGGCTGACTCTTATGTAAAATGACCTCCTGAATCCGAATATTATCCTCATTTTTTCCCCACCCTTTATTTGCTCTACTTAAATGACAACAAAAAGCAAAGTACTTAAGTATTGACGTACTGAGAAAATGGGTGAATCTTATGTAAAATAACCTCCTGAACCCGAATATCACCCCCAATTTTCCCATCGCACATCAAGTTTTCGGAACGGCTCCGTTTTTGTCATAGTTCGATAACACAGCTCTTCAAAAGTAATATGTAAAATAACCTTCTGAATCCCTTTTTCCCCATCACACGCCGTTTTTTCGCGACCTTTCTTTACATTTTGTTATAATTCAAGTAAATCAAACATAAAAGAATGGGGTGTCCTGAGAAAACGGCTGATTCTCATATAGAATGACCTCCTGAATACGAATATTACCCCATTTTTCCCATCACACACTGTTTTATCAGAACGCCTCCAGTTTTTAACTTTATTTGAATAATAACAAAAAGTAAAGTAAGAGCCCCGAAAAAATTGTAAGTGATGGTGAAAAATGGGGGCGAAATTCGAATACAGAGGTAATTCTTCATACGATTCAGAAGGAATAGTGTCGGGGCCGATTTTCAAACTGAGTAGTGTTATTTGCGTCATAAATAAACTGACGACAATATATGTATTTTTAAATGACTTTATTTCTCTTATCATCTATCATAATTTACAAGTTTATATTATATTTATTGACATCATATAATTATTACGTTGTCTGCCTTATACAACACTTAAGAGACAAAAAAAAACAGGCAACAGCAAATCATTAATGGTGCGTTAAAAATTCCACATATCAAAGAATATGTTTGGCACATCTCAAACGTATTCCTAATGACGATGAGGTTGTGGCTGCTGATGTGGCGAAGCGCCTGGTGGATGATGTGACTGTGCCGCTGCAGCGTGAGCTAGTCCACCTGTATGGTGGTGTGTCTCATGTGGTTGCGGATGCGATGAACCTGGTGGATGGTGTCCAGATCCAGGTGGATGTTGTGCAGGTCCTAGCGGATGATGAGGCATTGCGTTCTAATAGTGTGTGTAACTACTTGGCTAGGTTTCGTAGATATATCGTTTATAGGGCCTCAAGTATTTTGTTTTTATAGGCCAATACTCAGTAGAGTCTATGCAATTAGAGCAATATTATCTTATCTTGACACTTTTATATTATTGCTAAAGTATTTGATGTAAAATAGAGAGCTAAATGTTACCACAACTTAGTCATCAAAACAATTTTGAAGTTTGTTGGTATTTAATAAGAAAACAAAACTCTTTTAGTCAAGTTACACATTAAGTGACTTAACAAATAATTAAATTAAAGGCAGATAGGGGGCGCTCTCGATATTGCTGAAATTTGTTACACATATAGTCATCCTCAACTAAGGGCGATTTAGAAATTTTTTTTTATACTTTTAACCATCAAACTCAGTTTTTAATGTAATAATTCGAGTTGGCTTCGAAATTTTATTCTCAATTCTTCCAATTGAACAATTCCTTCTCAATTGAATTTGTAATGTTAATTTCCATTTCAAGATTTTCTGTTGCTCCACAATCCGCAAACGTAAGCCGAGGACATTTAGGTGTTGCAATGTTTCAACAAACTTATCAAAATACACTTTGCCGCCTATCACAATATGCCATCACTAACCACTAACTTTTGCAAAAGAAATATTCCATTCAACGAAAAACCTCAAGACTCATGTTACCATCATGATAAAATAGTAAATTTAACGCCTCTCTCACTCTTTCAATGCTGTTATGAATCATGCGATGCGACCACAAATTTCATAATTGAATTTTTAGGTCAAGTAAAATAAGATTTCTAACTTAAAAGTCACACAATAGAAATCCAAGAAGTCCTTGGTACGTTAAGCGCGGAAACTGTTTACAATACAACAATAGTACAACAATTTGCAGTAAATGAATGAATTGTTGTTGGCACAATAAGGGCCAGTGTTATCAGTAGCACTCTCACGTTACCACCACCACAAACATGCATGCACACAAACACACACACACACTCAGTCCCTAACATACACTTTCATACTTACAGGCCAGGCCAGACCGCCTCATACATCACAGTTGGCCATATGGAAAGGGCCCAAAAACATGCAAATCACTTGAAAAGCACTCAAGTCTAAAATTAAGGATAATCCTTAAGTGTAAGCTTGCAAAAGGCCATAAAAAGCAATATGGAGAAGTAGAAGAAGGAGACGTAGGCAATCCCATCAAAGGCTGGCAACTAAACAAAACAAACAAAGAAAGACTCATGAAGAGAGAGAGAGAGAAGAGAGCTAAGGACGAAGTGAAAAAAGTAAAAAAAAACTAAATAAACGTAAATCGGTTTAAAATCATGTGAAAAAAATAAACCAAGAAAAACGACATTATAACACCATCACGATGTTGGTGGCAGTCGCAGCAACAACAACAACAACAACGACATCAACTATAACGTCACAGCAACACTATAGAAAAGAACAGCGACAACAACAACAGTAACATCACGAATGCCAACAACATAACGTTAACATATTAAACTCAACAATACCATAAATCTTAAAGTAAAGTACGACACTTTCACATATGTATAGCCAGGCCAACAGGCAAAACTAGGGCAAGGCGTTGAAGTTTTCAAGGGGGCCTTGGAAAAGGAGTTTTGATTTAAATGTTCAGAATAATTCGTATTATTCGAGTCTCCATTTTTATATTATAGTATTTGTTAAGCTTATTTATTAATTATTAAAAATTTGGTAATATTTAGTAAGTTTGTAACGGGTAAACTGCAAATCTACTGAAACTATTTGAACAATTCTTGTTTCAACGTTGCGTTTTCGTATTTTTAAAAGTTTTTTTTTTCTTAAAAATTATTCAAATTTGTTTCCTTTTACATCAAATTTATGAGATATTAGAAAGATTATCTTATTTGCGACTTATATAACAGGACTTACATTTTAAAGACGAGTTTGAACGTCAGCTTCTTTAAAAGCCTTTACATAACATCGCGGACTGACTGGACTACTCAGAAGCTAAAGTCGAACCCATCAAAGGGCCACCAATGCTTTTTATTTCCCATCTATAACTTCTAACATCAAGAGTACTTTTTGAATAATTTTTCACGAAAAAAAAATATTTTTTTAAAAAAGTACATTTTGGTACAATGAGTGTACTTTTTGGGTCAATCAGTGTACTTTTTGGTACAATAAATAAAATTTTTTGTAAAAGTAAATTTTGTAAAATTTCTTTTTCGTACGATAATAGTACTTTTTAGTACATTAGAATAAAGTTTTGACACAATAATAGTACTATTTTTCACATTAAAAGTACTTTTTTCAAAATAAAAGTAGTGTTTGATACAAATAATGTACTTTTTGGTACAATTTATATCCTCATTTTTGGTTAAGTGAAAGTTTTTTTTAGGTACAAAAAAGTACTTCCTGGTACAATTAAAGACCTTTTTGGTACAATAAAAGTACTTGTTGATGCATTAAAAGTACCTCCTCGTAAAATCAAGGTACTTTTTGGTAAGACGAAAGTACATTTTGGTACAAAAATATTTTTTTTTTAGTTGCAGCAAATGTAAATTTTGGTACAATAAAAGTACCTTTTAAAGTTTTTAAGGAAAATAAAAGCACTTTTTGGTATAAAAAGCTCTTCTTAGAAAAACGGAAGTACCTTTTTGGCGCAATAAAACTACTTTTTGGTTCATGAAAAATGCTTTTTGGTACAATAAAATTACTTTGTGATACAATAGAAGTTTTTTCGATAAAATGAAAGTAGTTTTTTGGTACAATGAAGGTACTTTTGGTACAATGAAAGTACTCTCTTTGGTACAATGAAAGAATTTTTTCTTTTGTAGAAAAAAAATTAGTTTTTTGGTAAAAAAATAGTACTTTCTGGCACGATAAAAAAAAACTTTTTGATGGAGGAAACGTACTTTTTGGTACAGCAGTACTATTTTTCGAATAAAAAGTTCTTTTTTTTGACTATAGAATAATTTTATGGTAAAAGTAATTTTGCGTACAATGCAAGTACTTCTTTGGTAAAATTTAAAATATTTTTGAAAAGTACTTTATGTTGCAAAAAAGAAGGACTTTTTAGTACAAGAAATACTTTTTTGATAAAGTATCTAAAAGTAGTTTTTAAGACAACAACAGTAATTTGTGGTACATAAAAAGTACTTTTTGGTTTAACAAAAGTACTTTACGGTACAATAAAGTACTTTTTGTTACAAAAAAGGAGTTCTTGGTACAATAAAACAATTTTTTGGTAAAAAATAACTCTTTGGGTACAATAATTTATTTATTTTTTGGTACAATAAGAGTACTTTTGTTACAAGTAATGTTCTTTTTGATACAGTATGGTTTTTTTTGGCAAAACAGAAGTACTTTGAAAAATTTTAAATACTTATAATGTACATTCTGGTGAAACAAAAAAACTTTGTGATACTAGGAGTACTTTTTCGTAAAAGTACTTTTTAGTACAATGAAAGTAAGTTTCTGGTACAATGAGTGTATTTTTTGATACAATAATATCACTTTCTAGCTCAATAAAAAGTACTTTCATACTTTGATACAATTAAAGTAATTTTTGGTATATTAAAATAACTTTTTGATACAATAATAGTAAAATTTTTCAAAATGAGAGTACTTATTGATACTGTTAGAGTACCAATTTTCAAAATATATGTACTTTTTGATACTATCAAAGTACTTTTTGGTACAATAAATTAAGTTTTTGCTTAAAGTACTTTTGGGTTCAACGAATAACAATAATTACAATAATGTACTTTTTATAATAACACTTTTTAGTACTACAAAGGAACATATACAAAAGTACTTTTTGGTACAAAAAAGTAATTTTTGATGCAATAGAAGTACTTTTGATAAAAGTACTTTTAAGTAAAATAAAAATATTTTCTTGGTACAATAGGGGTACCTCTTGGTACGAAAATGGTACTTTTTTCTGATGCAATTAAAGTACGTTTTGGTACATTAAAATAACATTTTGATACAATTAAAGTACTTTTTGGTACAATAAAATTATTTTCTGGTTAAGGTGCTTATACTTACAACGAAAGTACTTTCTTTTGGTACTTTTGGTTCTTTTGGTACAATTAAAGTACTTTCTGGTACAATATAAGTACGTTTTTGTACAATGTAAGAACTTTTTGGTGCAACAAAATTACATTTTGGTACAAAAAATAACTTTTGGATACAATAATGGTACTATTTATCAAAATACAACTAATGTACTTATTTTACTATTTAGTACTATTTCTGGTACAATAAAAGTTCTGTTGGATACAAGAAACGTTTTTTTCGATACAACAAAAGTACTTTTTGATACAACGAAAGTGCTCTGTGGCACATCATAAGTATTTATTGCTACAACGAATGTACTATGCTATACTATAGGTGTACCTTTTAGTACATCGGAAGTACTTGTTGGTACAATATAAGTACTAATTGCTGCAGAAAAGTACTCATTGGTGAAAAGAGTCCTTTTGCGAACATTAAAAGTGCATAAGAATATGCATGAAGTACTCAAAGCACAACTGAAGACCCCAGAACAATAGCGATCTACGACATTCTTCTGAGATACCTAAGGAAATGTGGTCAGCGTTGCTGTTGCTACGTTAGCTGCACCAATTCTATGGTCAGATAGTGTGATACCTCAATTAAGGAAACACTGAAGCAATCGGTGTAGTATGGAAGAATTTTGATGTTTCTATGCAAATGCGTAATAAACTTAGTATTGGCCAAAGTATCACATAGATCACTCTAGTTCCAACGTCGTCAATTGTTCTAAAAAAGGTTGCATATAATGTAGTCTTATAGATATGTAAACTTTATTTTTCTAATGCTGTTCTCTCTGTTTTCCCTACTTACACAACTGCAAATCAATTTTGTACACTTGTGTATAAGAACCTTATTCTCTCCTCTCCCAGTTCAAAAACCAATCAAATTTATATTCCATACCACACCAATATTAATATTGAATTGAATTTGACCTACCAGACATCGACCTAACTCCATTATAATTCATAAAGTTATTTCATACTGTAACAATTTCAACACGATTTTTAAATAACATTGGAGGGTGCCACGCCTACTTTTCCGATCAATCCCGTTGTTCGACAAAAAATCCAAAATTAAGTGACAAAGGAACTCATGCAAAGTTCTAAGACTCTCAATAGTATACTGCGGGAGATAGCTGATATGCTGATAAGAGGTGCCACGCCTTATAGTCCGATCTATCCAATTTTTCAGCAAATTATATACATATGTGGATAAGTGAAACTCACACAAAGTTTCAAAGTTCTTCCATTCATATTAAGTCAGATATTTAATATATGTAAGTCGTTTGGGCAGGGCCACACCCCTGCGTGATCTGGTGGAACTACACTTGCTTATCTAATCCCGCTCATTTTTTTCCGGATCATGCTTATAGTTGTTAAATACATCCATACCAAATTTCAAATTGTTAATGGGGTCATACGCATAGTTGTCTTGAAGGGTCAATATGTGTACTGAAAATATAGCTTAAATTACGGAGTTTCATTTGTACCCGTTAATAGGTCAAAAAATGAAAACCTTAAAACCGTAGCTGATTATATTCACAAAATATAGTGTATGTGTGTACTAGGGTTGGGATAGTGCACAACAAGCCCCGCAACTGCCACAGAGTCGTCCGTAGAGGAGTAAAATGTATAACCGATACCCATATCGGCAAGGCTACGAAAAATGAAACTACATTGACTACAAGGTCCAAAATTTTTTTTTAAATTTCAAATGTCTAATATGTATAGAATATGGCAGCAATGTATGCCAGTGCAAAATTTGTGTCTGCTTTGACATTTTACATCCTTTTCATGAGTGGCACGTGCAAGGTGTAGTTGGAAAATATACCAATGTCGGCGAAAAAGGTAAATTTTGTTCTTATTTTTTTATACTTTAGACAGACGATTACTTTTTTTGGATAGAATACAAATCCAACTATTGATTAGCAAGCAAATTTGTGTACCAAGCTTGATTTTTGGACCAATTAAGGCTTAAAGTAATCAGCCGCAAATAAATGGTGACGTTACTGACAAATTTTTATAAAATGTTTTTTTATGCATTAACTAAATATAAAAGAGGTTGGATGAGCTGATTTTTTTTGAGTATTTTTGAAGTACTTTCATAATCAAAGCTTAAATGAAGCATTATTAGCACATAGCAGGGTATTTTTGCAAAAAAAAATTGTGTGACGGATTATTTTAATTTTATTTTTTTTACTTTTTTGCTTAATAATTTGGCATTCAATTGCTAGACTCCGATTCCTGGTGCTAAAAGAAAGCAACAAATACGACGAGTAAATCAAAACACCATTTTGGATACGGCCACAATTTTCGCAAACGCAAAAAACATTCGTGACATTTCGTCTTCGCACCAAATCCATACCATTGGGGACGAAATAGCAGCTCAGCAGGGATACAATTAAGATTGCTTTTTTTGTGATATTTTATGTTTATTTACGTTAAAAGAAAACTACAACTGAAGCGATGCTTTAATTTTGCAAAAATTAACAAGTCTGAATTAATAAAGACTTTTGTTTTTTCCGATCATAATGTGTTTTTATTTTACAGAGTGTCCTGGCTTTAGTTCAAAATACTGACACAAAATTGTTATCACCATTAAGGAAGAAATTTCACAAATTTTTTCCAAAAAAAAAACAACAAAATCCTAAAGAAAATTCGACATTTTTCGTACTAAATAGCTGCTAAGAAATTTTACAAATTTAAATTTTAATGATGCAAAACTGATCAGAAACCAATTTCAACCCTCAAGCTGTACACATTATTGAAGAGATAATTCAATTAACTAACACTCTATCATACAAAAATCAGCTCTAAAGGTCAAGCCCGATTTACTACAATTTTTTTTTAGGAGAGCGGTTTTAATTTCTCCCCAGGTTGCATCTTAAAACTCTTCTACGATGATTTTTTTTGTCGTTTAGGGTCCCTCTATTAACCCTACAGAAAAAAGATCTGAAAATCCTACCGAAATTCGTACGTCTGACGTTACTGACATTTTTGTGTGACGTTACTGACACTGCTTTTATGGCGATTACGTGATTAAAACATAAAATTTAAGCCCACCTTTTGGGCAAAAATCATCTTTCAGCTTTCCTTTTTCAAATACTGGGCAATTATAAGCATAAACTCTTTTCAATTCGCTAATTTTTACACAAACGTTCAGTAACCTCAAAACACACTTCCAAAATCCGGTGACGTTACTGACGGCTTAAAATGGTCATAACTTCACAACAAAACGAGATACAGCAAAATTGTCTACGTATGAAACAACAGTTATGACGAGTTATTTCATTTGCCGCTCTCAAGTTGGGAGAAATAATAGTATTTAGTAGAGATATTCACCAAAATATGTATACGAACGTGACGTTACTGACGGTGGCCTAGCCCATATATTTGTCCTTTCTAACCCATATATGAGTGTGGCCACACCCTTATAACCGATACCGCCCATTTTTCCTTATTCGCAAAAGAATCCATACGAATTTACAAGAAAAATGGTGTAAAAGACCCCCAGATATATGGGGTTTTCAAAAATAGGGTCCAATGGGTGGTGCCACGCCTACTTGATATATTAAAATTTCATGTAGCCTTATGTTCCTTCTAAACGTGCAACTATATACAAGATTTGTAGAAGCTATAGGAGTAAAATGTATGACCAACTCCCAATTATTTGTCCCTCCTAATTCATATATGGACGGAACCACACCCCTTTTTCTATACCGCCCATTTTTCCTTTTCTTATACGAATCCATATCAACTTTCAAAAAGAATGGAGTAATAGACCCTCACATATTGCATTTTCAAATTTACTTGATACATCAACATTTCTTGTAGCCTAATGTTCCATCCAAATCTGCAATTATATACAAGTTTCGTATAAGGTAGAGGAGTAAAATGTGTGACCAACCCCCACTATTTTTACTTTCGTAAACTATATATGGGCGGGGCCACACCCCTTTATCAGATATCTTCCATTTTAGCTTTCATCAAACGAATCCATACGAATCTTCAAAAATAATGGTGTAAAAGACCCCAGATATTTCGTTTTCAAAGCTACGGTTCAATGGGTGGTGCCACGCCCACATAATATATCAACATTTCTTGTAGCCTTATATCCTTCCAAATCTGCAAGTTTCGTATAAGCTATAGAAGTAATATGTATGACCAACTCCCGACTATTTTTACTTTCTTAAACCATATATGGGCGGGGCCACACCCCTTTATCAGATATCTCCCATTTTATCTTTCATCAAACGAATCCATACGAATTTTCAAGAAGAATGGCATAGTAAACCCCCAGATCTTGGGTTTTCAAAACTACGGTTCAATAGGTGGTGCCACGCCCACATAATATATCAACTTTTCTTGTAGCCTAATGTTCCTTCCAAATCTGCAACTATACACAAGTTTCGTATAAGCTATAGAAGTAATATGTATGACCAACCCCCGACTACTTTTACTTTCGTAAACCATATATGGGCGGGGCCACACCCCTTTTCACATATCTCCCTTTTTATCTTATATCAAACGAATCCATACGAATTTTCAAGAAGAATGGCATAATAGACCCCAAGATATTGTGTTTTCAAAAATACAATTCATATTTCATATTTATTCCATCACCCTTAGGGATAAGGGTATATATCATTTGATACGACCCAAAAGTGTAACACATAGAAGGAGTCACTTTAGACTCTAGGTTTCCTTAAACCAAATTCGAATCATTACTTTTTAAGTCGTTTGAGCCATGTCCGTCTGTCTGGCTGTCCGGCTGGTTCGCACGATAACTTTCGAAAGAGGGTTACCTCTGAAATTTTGCACGAGTTATTATTTCCTCAAAACTACTTACGGTATTGCATTTCGCGATATTGGGATACATGGCACCGCCCCTTCTGGTACCTTCCATACAAATTCATCATTCCGCCCACTTTAGAAATCGAGTAATAATATCTATCGCAACGGGATCGTACCCAAATTCTGTATTTGGTAAAGCAATAACAGGATAAAGTTTTGGAAAAAATTTTGAAAGCTTAGCCACGCCCCTTCTGGTACCTCCCATACACATCTACCTTTCTACAAATCTGTCTGTCTGGCTGTCCGGCTGGTTCGCACGATAACTTTCGAAAGACGTAACCAAATGTTTTGAAATTTTGGACGAGTTATTATTTCCTAAAAACTACTAACGGTATTGCAAATGGGATACATGGCCCCGCCCCTTCTGGTACCTCCTATACAAATTCTTCATGCCGCCCACTTTAGAAATCGAGTAATAATATCAATCCCAACGGGATCGTACCCAAATACTGTATTTGGTAAAGCTATAACAGGATAAAGTTTTGAAAAAAATTTTGAAAGCTTAGCCACGCCCCTACTGGTGCCTCCCATACAAAACTAACTCTGCCCACTATAGAGATGGAGGAATAATATCAATAAATCAAACGTGATCGTACCCAAATTCTATTTTTAGTAAAGCTATAACACGATAAAGTTTTGAAGAAAAAATTGTAAGTCTATCCATCTGGTACCTCCCATACACATCTGGTACCGCCCACTTTAGAAATCTATTAATATTATTAAAAGACCTTACTCTATCGTGCCCAAATTCTGTATTTGGTAAAGTTCAAGCAGGGTAAAGTTTTAGGGAAAAAATCTGGAAGTCTAGACACGCCCTTTCCGGTACCTCCCATACAAATGTAGCACTCCGCCCACTTTAGAAATCGAGTAATAATATCAATTTAATAGAAAATTATTTGTTTTACTGGGGGTACGTGTTGCTCGACTGAAACTTTCTAACTGGTTTAAATTACAAATCGGTTAATTTCAATAACTCAAGACATAAACAATATCTTATAGTGGGTGATGGTATTTATCAGACAGTTTATCTGACTGAAATTTCTGTACTGGTTTTATATATTTTTAGCCACTATGCAGCAACAAACTGAGATTACTCAAAGTAATGATGCCCATGTAACTTTGATTTATATTCTAAATTTGTTTTTCTTCTATAGACCAAAATAAAGTCGTACCTGAAGACCAACTTAATATATAATTTTTTTTATTCTTTTTCAAATCAGTGAATTTCATAATTTTAATGAACTTTTAACTAAATAAAATGTAAAAATGGAATTTTTTTTTTTAGAAAGTTTACTAGACAACTTGAAGGAGTTAATCTTGGAGGACTGTAGATGTGGCTAGTGGATTCTGGTCTATAGAAGTGGGTAGTTTGTACAGACTATAGAAGTGACTAATCCTTGTGGACTAGTCACTTGGCTATTACTTGTGCAATAGCTAAAGTACTAGCACATTGGTAATGCAGATGGGGGACAATTAACCCCGTCCAATGACATGTCAATGTTGAAGTAGCTTCTTAAACGCATTGCGAAGAGATAGAAGCGGGTCTAGTTCTGTACTGTTGGGGACAGTAATTAAGCTAGTTTTAAGCTAGTTCCATTCCCTGCAGGGATGTGTCTATAGCGTTGTTTAGGTGTTATAACACTGCCACATATAAGGCCTATAAAAGTCACCACAAAGGCCCTCGCTGACCTATTGCCCACCCTACGAAACTGTCACACACTCACATACTCACACTCCTATATTCACTTCCAATCTCATATCAACTTAATGCCACTCTCGCTAAAGTAGACCGGCGAACGTTAACACAAAATTTAAATTGTGTTTTCGTAAATCCTTTTTTAGGCAACACCTCCGTTTTTCTGTCGCTCGCTGCCAACTAGCTAGCTAACACTCTTACGGCAGAGGGGTGATGGGTTTACACTAAGAAGGCCTAACCGCCTGAATGTATACTTTAAAACACATTTATTGTGTTGTTTTATTAGTTTATAGTTTTGTTGTTTAGCTGCGACACACCTTATTTTTCGCAAATGCCATGCAATATTTCGCTATGTTAGTGGCGTTTGTTTTTGCGTGAATATTTAACATTTTCACATATGGCGATGCCAATATTTTTTCCATTTCTTAATATTCATATTTAATCGCTATTTGATTTGCATTTAACAGCGAGTATAGTCTGCTTTTCTGGGCTGTCTCTAAGCGTGTCGCTTCTTGACACAAATGTGTTGTTTGATTGTCCCTCCGCCTTGGTTGTGTGTGAAGTCAGGGCTTTAACTAATGGCCCATCATAGAAAACAGGCAAAGGGGCCTAACAACTTAGCAATAGAATTATATTGCCTAAAAATTGGCAATAGTTAGCAAAGTGATATATAAGAAAATATAAACATTTTCATTTCATTAGGAGACTTATAACAAATTTGCGCATAACACGCAAATTTTATTCGCAAATTACCTTTAAATGTCCTGAAAAAGAGAAAGTCTAGCAATGACCGGTGTTTTTTAGTTGGTGGCTAAATTGTAAGCGATAGGGAAATGGCGTGGGGAATCTCCCTTATGAAGGAGATTTGTTGGGATAGAATTTTTTTTCAAGGAAGCCTACTACACTAACGAGCTTTATTAACATATGCGGAAAATTTGAATTATCAAATTTTTTTTCACAAAATTTAAGTTTTATATTTTCAATTTATAAAAAGAAAAATTTTAAAATTTGAATTGACCAAGTTGAAGTTTGAAGTTAATGTTAAAAACTTTTGTATACAAAATAAGTCATTCATTGCGAAAATTAAGTCAAATTTCCGAAAACTCACTCATTTCCACAGAATTTTGGCCAACTTTGACCAACAACGTCACCAGTATTTTGTTTTACTCTGACTTTAAGCCCATGACTCATAGGATAAAACTATTGAGTAGGGGATTTTCTCGCATACGCCTGAAGTGAATCATATTATAGATATTTAACTAAATTTGCAAATACAAGTATTCCTCTAAGATAAGAAAATGTTTACTCTTGTATACTAGCATACCAGCAGACCGACCGTAGTAAAACATTAATAATTTCAACAACCTATACAAAGATTAGATAAAGCCTCACAATGGCCGCTTAAATCAATTTGTCGATAATGCGTCCTCTCCTCTATCTATCTAAAGTTTATTGCCTATAGATAAAGAAACCAATACTTTTCATGTTACGCCACAATTACGTATATACGAGTATTGCGACGTTCGATAATCAAATCAGTTAAGCATTTGACTTAAATTAGAAAACATCACCAAATTAGTGTTCCCAAATTAGTACAAATTAGTAGAAAATTATATTTAGTTAGTTCCAGACTAATACCTATAAAACTAAATCATAACAATGCCACATCACGGAGGAGGACATCACGGCGGCGGTCATCATGGTGGACACCATGGAGGCCATCATGGCGGCCATCACGGTGGCCATCATCACGGACACCATGGTCCACCACACCATCATCATCATCATGGACCACCACGTCGGGTAGTTTGCTGTTGTACTATTATGTAACGCTTAGATGAGAGAATTTCTATTATATCTTCTACAACATGTTAAGCATTTTGGTCCTCATCATCATCACCGCCATCATCACCATGGATCGGCTATAGTAATTGGACCTACTATGCATCGTCCGCACCCAGGGCATCATCCTAGACCTGTCGTGTGCTGTACAATACTTTGAGTGATATCGAAGTGATTTTAAGTGTCGAATTTGTTTTTATTGAAAATATCAATAATATATTTGTTTATAATAATTATTTATAAAATAAAAATAAAAAAATTAAATACAAAATACTTCAACAATATTTTATTTGTTATATTAAACGAGTGAATGGGTGTATCTTTACTTATAGTATCAAGTGTAATCCCTTCATTTATATTAATGATGAAAACAAGCATGAATCATGTAAACTGACCTCAGAATCATCTTTCAAATACATCACAAGAGTAATTCGTAGGATAGCATTAAACAGACTAAAAGTTATAAAATTTTTGGTTACCAGACAAATTTTCCTTACTTCAAATAAGACAAAATTCGACCACCCAAAGTTATGGTTTTTTAGGCTATGACGTGATTGTAATAAACAGATTATATTTCCTCGACTCCAAAAAAAACAATGCAATTAATTTTCAGAGGAAATAGCTGTCTTGTATGGAAGGTACGTCGGTCAAAGTGCAACAAGTGATTAGATGGTGCGAAATTTTACTGTACCGAGTGCACTTGCAATAAATATTTGTATGTGAATGTTTATGGGTGAAATCGGTCATTTGTATGAGAGTAACAAGAAGGAGTGTGGCAAATGTTGCGAATTCCTGACGTTTTGCCAACTATTACAAGGTAAGAAAACTGAACAAAACTCAAACATCCCACAGTTTTCGGTAAAGAAGGTGTGGAAGGTATATTACTCTTCTCAAAATAGATCATCTTGTATGGAAGGTATCCCATAAAAATATTAATACTGGCAATCTTCAAAAAGGGCCAGTGAATGTTTACTCGATATTTTCTGCCCATCAGATATCTAGCCAGTCAGGCAGACGGATATGGCTCAATCGTCTTAAAAAGTCCTGACACTAGTTTGGTCTTAAGATACTTGGAGTCCAACTCGACCACTTTAATGTGTTACACTTTCTTCCGTATCAAATGATATATAAACTCATCCCTAACATCTGTTCTTTTTCTCTAACTTTGGTCAAATGGAAAAGCGACATAGAGTAGGTAGTGCGAGTGGTTTTTTCTTTTGCTGTACCAAAAAGTAGTATTGTTGCACCAAAAAGTACTTTTATTCTACCGACAAGTACTAATTGTACCAATAATTACTACTAAAAAATACATTTTTAGCACCAATGAATACATACAATGAATACTTAGGCCCAAAAATACATACTGTTATTGTACCAAGAGCTACTATAATTCTAAAAGAAACAGATTTGTTTCTCTACTAAAATGTACTTTTTTGTAAAAAAAATAATTCAATTGTACCAAAAAGTGCTTTAGTTATTAATAAATGCTTTTATTTGAATTATTGTACCAAAAAGTACTTACATTCTACTAAAAAGTATGTTTTTTGTACCAAAAAGTTCTTCCAAGTACTTTTATCGTATCAAAAAGTATTTTTTTCTGCTAAAAAGTACTTATATTTCACCAAAAGTCATTTAATTGTACCAACAAGTACTTCTACTCTACAAAAAATACTTTCAACGTATTAAAAATCATTTTTATTTCACCAAAAAAGTACGTTTATTGTACCAAAGAGTACTTTTATTGTACCAAAAAGTACTTTTATTGTATCAAAAAGTACTTAAGTTGTACCGAAATGTACTTCAATTCTACAATTCTAAATGTACTTTATTGCACCAAAAGTATTTTAATTATATAACAAAGTACTTCTTTTGTACCAACAAATGTTTTTATGCTACCAAAAAGTACTTTTGTTGTACCAAAAAATACTTTAATTGTACTAAGCAGTACTTTTATTGTATCAAAAAGTACTTTAATTTTACGTAATTTTCCAACAAACATTTTTCCATTCGAAAAGCCACTACAGAACAATGGCTTACAAAATTTTATACGAAAATTCAATTTGCGATTTTCATCAAATCAAGTAATATAATGCAAAATTTCGGTGAAAAAATCCAAGTTTTTCGAGCTTTTCCGGAATTTTCCGAGTTTTCCACCAAGAATTTTTCTATTTTTCCATTCGAAAAGTCGTTTCGGAATAATTATCCAAAATGCAAAATTTCGTCGAAAAAAAATTTAAATTTTTTTTAATTTTTCCGTAATTTTTTGAATTTTTCAACAAAAATTTTCTATTTTTCGATTCGAATATCCATTCCGTAAGAATTCCATACAAAAAGGCAGTTTTCGAGTTTCCCTATTTTACGACTTTTCCGAAGGATTTTTTCCAAATTTTCTTTCACATAAACATTCTCCTGGCAATTACGAACAACTGAAAAAAATATTGAGCAAAATCGGCCCAGTCGTTCTCAACTGATGAATGACTATATGAATTACTATTACACCATTTTTATATATATAGAAATTATTTATCCCGTTAAATTTTCCGGAATTTTCCGAGTATTTCGCTAATAATTTTCTATTTTTGCATTCGAAAAGCCATTTCGTAACAATTGCACACAATTTTCCCGGCGTTTCCTAGGGATTTACCCAAAATTTTTTGGCATAAAGAATTCCTGCCAATTATGAAAAATTGAAAAAAAAAATTGAGCAATCTGGGACAACGTTCTTTCTTGATAAATTACTATACATTTTTCACACTATATTTCACAATAATCCGAAATTTTTCAGCAACACAACAAATTTTTCACCTTTACGTCGTCTGAAATCATCAAATCAAGCGATACAATGGAAGATTTCGTCGAAGGCATCCAAATCTTTCGATTTTTTCTGGAATTTTCCGAGTTTTCCACCAAGAATTTTTCTATTTTTCAATTTCAAAAGTCATCATTGTTCGAAATTGTTCACTTTTTCATCGCCAAAAATTACAAAAACATACGATAAGATGCAAAATTTTGTCGAAAAAAAAGGATTTTTTTTTGTGGTATTTTCCAACTAAAACTTTCTATTTTTCTATTCGAAAACCGACAAAAATTTAATAAGCGATTTACCTCAAATCAGGCGATGGAATGCAAAATTTTGCCGAAAAATGAAAATTTATCGATTTTTTTGGGAATTTTCCGAGTTTTCCACCGAGAATTTATTTATTTTTCCATTCGGAAAGTCATTTCGGAATAATTATCCGAAATTTTTCGCAAGTTTCTTCGTTCAAAACTATCAAATCGTACAACAAAAAGCTAAATTTCGTCGAAAAAAAGTATTCAAATTTATCGAATTTTTCCGGAATTTTCCGAATTTTTTAACAAAATTTTTTTATTTTTCCATTCGAAAAATTATTTGTAACAATTGCACACAAAATTCCATACAAAAAACCAATTTTCGGTTTTTCCAATTTTCCGGCTTTTCCGGAGGGTTTTCCAAAATTTTCTTTCGTAAAAACCTACTCCTGGCAATTACGAATAACTGAAAAAAAAATTGAGCCAAATCGGTCCAACCGTTCTCGAGTTTTGCGCTTAGCAACACATTCAGCGACTTATTTTTATATTATAGATTACTTCCATTGTACCAAAAAGTTATTTTATTCTATGTAAGGTCGTGCATTCTGATGTATATTACAACAAATTTTGTTCTTATATGCCACTGTATAAACTTGAATGAACTAGGTTTTTTTTAAAAATTATCAGAGCTGACTATCCGAGAATATTATGTCAAATAGATTTCTGAAAAATTTTCATTTCAAAGCGTATTTCCAAAAGTTAATACATAATCGGAAATCTGATTTTTTTTTTGTTTTGTGCTGAACTTTTTGCTAAAAAGTGAAATTGAAATTGAACAATATTTTATTGCGAAAAATTGGTGAATTCAATTGTTTTCGGTTATATTTCGTGCTGTGTGAATTGGGAGGTATGTAACACATTTCTGTTGATAATGCTTTATGTTGATGTGTAACACAATTCCCTTCATCTTTGTTAGGAATTGGGATTTTCTTGTTTCTCCCAAATATTCCACATATTTATTGTCGTAAATTTGCGCGACATTTTATAACATTCTGCGGCAAAAATATTGGATGCTCAATATCAATTCTTGCTGAAAATTTGGTGAAATCTGCCTAAGATTTATTTGAGATTGGATGTACAATCTCCATAGAATACAGAACAATTAACTTACGCACGGAAAACGGACATACCTTGAGACGCATGGCGTAAATATATATTTGGACACAAATCTTGGTGTTAACCAATTCAATACCATCATAATGGATCAATTATTTTCTTTTTCCTGTTGACATCTTTAGATAAGTACACTAAGTACACGTTCATAAAAGAATTTTTAGTTTAAACTTCAATATATGTCAAGTAACATCGTATTAAATGCGTTAAAATGAAGAAGTAAGAACGAAAACCACATACATGTATCCAGCGTCGACATCAGGCCTGCTGTCATCGGTGGATTCTTTCAAATGGTGAGTTTAAATAAATTAAGTTATTTAAAAATCATATAGAAAAACACGAATTACATAATTTCATTTCAAAACAATTTTTCTGTTAGATTTAATACATTAATATTTTAATGTAATTAGCATGACGTTCTTTTACATAATCATACCGTAGATGTTTTTAAAATTTCATTAGCATTCAAATAATATGAAATCATACTAACAAGCAAAGCTATTTAAACTTTTAACAGTTAGTCACATCTATTCACTTAACAGAATTTTGTCTTGCTTACTTAAAATTTGAAATAGCTTACATTTTAAAACCTTGTTTACATGATGTTACATACATCAATTTCCGAACTGTAATGATATTAAAATTTACTGAAACTACTTGGACATACTTATTTGTACTCTAAATCTATTAAAATTTAGTTTATTTGTTTTTTGAATAACTATAATTCTTGTTGAATAACTATGTTACTAGTTTTTACTAATTTTAATAATTTCAATATGAATTATCTTATCGAATAAATTGTGTGATAAAATTGGAAATGCATAACTAGGGTTTATTTTTATTCCACGAAACACTTAGCATCCGGTTAGGCTAATCATAATGGGATATCCAGTAGATAGTAAATGGATATCAATGGTAGGGTGGGTAGTGATTAGGAAGGGGTGCTTTACATCTTTAACCTCTTCAGCGTTTAACACTTAGATACTTTTCTCTTTATTTTCTTTAAGTTATCTTCATTTTGTGGTTTTAGCTACTTAATTTTATTTTTATGTTTCGAGCTCTAAACTGCCTTCATGAAGACAAGAACACCACCCTATAACCCTGAGCACGGCCGGTTCTAAAAGTAGCTATTGGTCTTCATGAGGTAGAGCGTGAGTCGGGCCGTTACATCTACTAAAAAGTACTTTTTTGTTACAAAAAGTACATTAATTGTACTAACAAGTACTTTTATTGAACGAAAAAAAACTTTGGTTGTACCAAAAATGACTTCAATTGCACCAAGATGTACTTTTATAGTACCAAAAAGTACATTAATTCTTAGGGAATGTTATTTTGCTGTACCAGAAAGTACTTTAATTGCACTAAAAAGTACTTATGTGGTTTTATTTCACATAAATGCACTTTAATTGTACCAATTAGTATTTTAATTGTATCCAAAAGTACTGTAATTATACCAAAAAGTACTGCAATTGTACCAAGAAATACTTTAGTTGCCCAAAAAACAACTGTAATTGTATCAAAAAACACTTTAATTGTACAAAAATGTACTTTATTGAAAATTAAAAATATATTAATTGTACTGTAAAGTACCCTAATTTAACTAAAAAGTAATTCTATTTTACTAAAAATTACTTTTTTGGTACCACAAAGTACCTTTGTTGTAATCATTATATAAATTTAGACCTAAAACTTTTTTGTCAAGATTTTCTCACATTTGTTGAATGTAACTTAAAATAAAAATAAAATGCCATGCAGATTGCTTCTAACTTCACCACTTTAGATCTTCTTAGTATGGAATTAATAAATGCCAATTTTTTAAAATTTTGTTTTATATATTTTAGTGTAAATCAAGAACCATTCGTTCGAAAATAACATACCAAAATCTAATTTTATTATTTCAGAGTCTGTCTAACATTATATTTTAGACAAATCAGTAGTTTGGAAGTTATCCCAAGAGTTTTACCAAAAAAGTATGTTTTCTTCGATGTCCAAATTTTTTGAACAACTTATTACACTATAACTATGACGTCATCTTCAATTAGTCTGTAATAAGATGATTTCAATAACTCCCCAAACATTAAATTTTCTAATGCTGACTTTAAAACATTCGACTAAAATGTTGTAATTATATAAACTTTCAATACATCCTGTGGATGTTGTCTTGATATGCATACACGAAAGAGCTTTAATCCAACGCATCAGTTTTCTACCAACATTTCAAACACTTCTGTATGAAAAATACTATGTTCGAATGCGGTGTAATAGTAGTTGCGGTCTACCGGTGAAGATCTCTGATGTTTTTTTATGCCGGTACTATTTAAGTATATATTTTTCTCCATACTCTATACTGATTACTACCCTCCCACCACAGCAAAAACAAAATTTCTGAACTTTTTTTAGAATAATGGGTGTTTTTCTATTTAATATGTGTAAAACTTGGGCCCCTAATTCTTTTAGCAAAATATCGTATTACATTTAACAAACTTATGATTGTGCCTTACTTTAAGACAAGATCTATCTAATGATATAAAACATTTTTTCGATTTATTGCAATAAACACTCTTAAACGGTATTACAAACAAAATATATCCCGTTTTTTAATAATGATAATTTCTTTTCTGTTTATAAAATATTGGAAACAATTTTTGCTATATTAGGACTAGCGCAATACCTGAAATTCTTTGGAAAATCCCACTTGTCGTGATTCCCAGTAGTTGTGTTAATATGATAAGACAATTTCACATATTATGCTATGATGACTAGTAAAACAAACATAGGATAGTCAAGTGTTATAACTGTTGTCTGTGTTCATATAACCCTTTACTCTGCTGCTTATCAGTATTATTTATTATATTCGATTGCATCTAACTCAGACCTAATTCACACGACAAACTTGTGTAGTTTGTTGAACAATTTGAAATATCTAATTTCTTGACATAAGATTAGATATTGTTAACAAACATAGACTAAAATATTTCCAATAGTAATTGTTGCTGTATATTATAAAAATGGCAAATGTTTTGCAAATATCACGTAGTATTACCAAAAACGTTTGACAGGCGATTGACTTTTAAACGCTATAGTCTAATACTTGATTAAAGGCTGCACAGTTATACATTAAGTGACTACTAGAGTGCAACACCGAGAGAAAATGGATCATTTTTGTCCTCACTGCCCGCCACATCATGGACCATCACATATGAGACCGCCATGCCATCATGGACCACCTCATCATTATGGGCCACCACATCATCATGGGCCACCACATCACCACGAGCCGCCACATCATTATGGACCGCCACATCACCACGAGCCTCCACATCACCACGGACCTCCCCATCATGGGCCACCACATCATGGACCACCGCACCATGGTCCACCTCATCATTGATGACGCAGCAGTAAAGCGCCATCATCACCATCAGCATGAGCCGGTTACAGCAAAGGTGCCTGCAATTCCTCGCCTTTAGCTATCGTGTGTTGCTGTACAATACTTTCAGTGGCATTGAAGTGATTTTAAGTAATGAATCTTTAAATATTGACAATAAAAGAGTAATTTTCGCCTTCAAAAAAATCGATTTTACAAAGAAAACAAATTTTTTTGGATTTAAAAAAAAACTATTAAAAAGTATATCAATAATATTTTATTTATTGTAAGAACCAAATGGATAGTTGAACGGAATTTGGTTAACCAACAACAGTGCAGATTTTAACACTATCAAGAGCAATCAATCGTGAAATTTAAATGGAATATTAAAATGAGTCCACAGCATTAGAAAGATAGTGTCCACCGTAATGTCAACATTTTGCAAGGCTTTTAGTTGTACTTGCATTCAGTTAATTATATAATACCAAAAATCCTTCAATAAAATTCAGATATTTTGAAGAAATTTTTTTAATTGTACCATCACCCTTAGGGATGAGGTTATATAACATTTGATACGACCCAAAAGTGTAACAATAGAAGGACTGACTTTAGACCCTAGGTTTCTTTGAACCAAATTCGATTCATGACTTTTTAAGTCGTTTGAGCCATGTCCGTCTGTCTGTCTGTCTGTCCGTCTGTCTGGCTGTCTGGATAACTTTCAAAAGACGTAACCAAATGTTTTGAAATTTTGCACGAGTTAATATTTCCTCAAACCTACTTACGGTATTGAAAATGGGCTACATGATGTACAACTCCACCCACTTTAGAAATCGAGTAATAATATCAATATAATACTTGTTTTACTGAGGGTGATGGTATGTATGTAAGGCGGGTTGCCCGACTGAAACTTTATTACTGGTTTTGAAAGCAGTTTATAGCAGAATGATATTATCATAATGCCAGGCAGTCTGTACAGCTGTTTCGGATTCAGCCACCTCGTCAGCAGACTTTGGTATAATGGTTGCAAATTGTTCATCAAGTCTTATGCACCACAATCTCACATCGAAATGAGAATTCTTTCTTGAGTGCATAGACTCGAAAAACTTCACAACCATTCACTATAAGAAACCATTTGCTAAACTTCCTTCTTGTTTTGCTTTGTTTATGTTGGGCGTCGGGAGTATCGGTAGTAATCAATTTAACTTGGCAAACCCAGAGTGATCCTTGCCAATTGCACTTCAAGTCTACTGACAGAGCTCCGTATTCGTAGTATTACTGCGGACGGAGTACCTCCACGTGGTGACGCCTGGAAGCGTGCCTTTGACACCCATCAGAGCATGGGCGAAACCTAAATCCCAGGCATGTCTGCTCAGAGTGAGCGGTACCCTGGTTAGCGTCTGACCCAGAATGGGCGGCTGTAATAAAATCCTGGCAGGAGGAGAAAACTGCGACGTGGTGCGCTAGGCATGCAATCCGCCACCGAGGTTTGAACTATTGCAATGAAAAGAAGTAAGAAAAGAATGAAATGGACCCCCCAAAATGTTGACGACCACCGCAAATGAATTAAGGACCATGATTTAAGGATATGCACCTGGAATGTTAGAACACTGTATAGACCAGGTGCCTCCATCCAACTGGTGGAAGTCCTCGAAGAAAACAAGGCTGACATAACCGCTTTACAGGAAATCCGGTGGACGGGACACGGGTGCTCGCGCATGGAGACGCGCGACATGTACTATAGTGGCCATTCGGACAAGCATGAATTTGGATGTGGATTTGTGGTTGGCAATAGACTGCGACACCTAGTCTAAAGGTTCAACCCGGTGTGTGAACGTATAGCCACCATAAGAGTCAAAACAATGTTTTTCCACATAACAATTATATGTGCCTATGATCCGACAGAAGAGAAAAGCGATGAGGACAAAGACGAGTTCTACGAGAGCCTAGAAAATGTATATGACCGTAGCCCGAGCCATGACATTAAGCTTTAATGTTAAAATAGGCAGGGAAACCGCATTTGAGCCTACCATCGGACAATTCAGTCTGCACACCGAAACGTCAAACAATGGAATCATACTGATTGATTTCTCTGCGGCAAGAAATATGGTAGTTAGCAGCACTAGATTTGACCATAAAAATATTCATAAGTCAACATGGTTATCTCCAGATCAATTGACGAGGAATCAGCACAAGGCTAAGCATGTCGAAAAACGTACGTAACCAGGCACAACGAAATCTATACATCAGTAAACTGCGGACCACAGAGGTAGCGGACGCCTACTCCAACCACCTAACTCAACTGCTGCGGAATGCTCCAAACCCTGATAATATAACCTCGCAGTAGCAAAATATAGCCGACTCCTTAGAACGGGCTGCGAGAAGTGTACTTGGGTACTCAAAGCCGTCTCAAGAAGATGCCTGGTACGATGACGAATGTCGCAATGCCACGAGAGAGACGGTTGCTGCATACAGGGCGAAACTGCAGCCAATGGCAACGCGAGCTGTTCGGGAACGGCACTGGGAGAAGAGACGAGAGGCAACTCGTCTTTTTAGACGGAAAAAGAAGGAGCTGAAGAAGAGGCAGGATGAGTGCACAGAGTTGCTCCGAATTGGAGGGGAAGCCCGAAAATTCTACAAGAGAGTTAAGGTGAGAATGCGTGGAACAGGGCTACCCTCCTGCAAGGACAGCGATGGTCAGCTAGTGACGGACCCGGATAACGTTCTGAGGATATGGAGAAATCATTTTAAAAATTATTGGATGCAGGATGCACCACTCCAGAAGAACCCGCTCCAATCCATGACGATGGCGTTTATTGTCCGCCTCCGAGCCTGAGCGAGGTACGTGTGGCAATCTCCCGCCTTAAAAACAACATAACTGCTGGAGCCGATGGTCTCCCTGCTGAATTGTTTAAGGCTGGCGGGGAGGAGCTGATTAGGAGCATGCATCAACTCATGGAGAACATCTGGCAAGAAGAGAGTATGCCCGGGGATTGGAGTCTCAGTCTGTTATGTCCCATATACAAGAAAAGAGATCGTAGTGAATGTAAGAACTACCGTGGAATAAGCCTATTACCAATTGCGTACAAGGTCCTTTCAAGCATATTGTGTGAACGTCTAAAGCCAATTGTAGAAAAACTTATTGGACTATATCAGTGCGGCTTTAGACCTTGCAAATCTACGACAGATCAAATATTCACCTTACGACAAATCCTGGAAAAAAAACCCATGGAAAGCAGATCAACACCTCTCTTTTTCGACTATAAAGCTACCTTCGACTCTCCGATAAGGAATAGGCTTTATGAGGCCATGTCTGAGTTTGGTATTCCTGCAAAGCTGATTCGACTTTGCAAATGTACACCAAATCCTTAGACAACACCAAATCCTCGGTTAAGATTGGTAAGGATCAGTCTGAACCATTCAACACGTAAAGAGGTCTCAGGCAGGGCGATACCCTGTCCTGTACACTATTTAATATAGTTATGGAGAAGGTGATGAAAAAGGCTGGTGTCAACATGTCTGGCACCATATTCCACAAGAGCCACATGCCACATGCCACTAGCCTATGCCGATGATATAGGCATCATTGGCCGAAATCTGCAGGATGTTACTGCAGTTTTCTCATCACTAGAAAAGGATTCAGCAAAAATGGCTTTAGCGGTCAACGAGGACAAAACAAAAATAATGATTTCGACGAACAAAGAGTTCTCTCGATTGGGACGCACAGTGAACGTTAAAAATTATTGTTTTGAGGTAGTCGACGAGTTTACCTACCTCGGATCTTCCGTCAACAAGAAAAATAATGTCAGCCAAGAAATTAAATGGAGTATAGTGCTAGCCAATAGATGTTTCTACGGACTTTAGTAACACCACCTTATATCGGAATACTAAGAAACAGCTTTACCAGGTGCTTATCTTACCTGTTCTGTTGTATGGTGCCGAATCATGGGTGCTTACTACAACGGATATACAAAACCTGGGAGTATTCGAGAGAAAAGTACTCCGAAAAATATATGGACCTATCTGTGTCGACGGCGAGTTTCGCCATCGGATAAATCATGAGCTGTATGAGCTTTACCACGACATCGACGTAGCTAAAAGAGTCAGAATCCAACGACTTCGATGGCTGGGACATGTTGCCGGGATGGATGTAAATGCTCCAGCGAGAAAGGTGTTTGAAGGCGAACCTGAAGGACGGCGCAGAGCAGGGAGACACAAACTCCGTTGGAAGTACCAAGTGGTAGGCAACGTGCCATCATCTGGTAGGACTAACTGGAGAACACACGCAGAAGACCGAAGCGTGTGGAGTTCTTTATTATTTCAGGCCTCAAATTTATGAACTACGTTTCGTAAATTGTAATTGGCCACCTAAGTAGCTTGAAATAAATTCCAAATCAAATTTATTTAATTTTTTTCGTTGCTTTTAAACCATTTCCTGTATTGATTTAGTTCATGGCAGCCAATAAAAATTAGTAAAAAAAAGTCCCTTTGATGTTTTTATCATTCTAACATAACAGCGCATGGGATCAACTGTTAACATTTTTATCATTCCAAGAATATGTCATGTTGTATACTAATACCAAAAAAAACCCCAAATCTCATGTAGTATTACTTAAAACTTTTTACAATCACCTGAACTTCTGTTTATTGCCAATTGCAATCTAAGTCTTTTAATCGATTGCATTTGTGTTTTTTCCGTTTTTGCTCTGCCCATAGCAAAGTTCTCAGGAAATATTATTGAAAACTACATATTATTTTATGTATAAAAATATTGAATATTAACGAAATATCACATAGTATTGCTTTAAACGTATAACATTCAAGTAGACTTGATAGAAGAAATTCAAAACGCAATAGTTTTGAAATTAATTTTAATTTAAAGACAATAATATTAGCATTTGTTGCAAGCTAGTAGAGTGTACGCAAAGAAAATGCATCTTGTTTGCCCACGCTGCCCACTACAACATGGACCTGGACATTTGAGACAGCCGTGTCCTCATGAGGCGCCACAACATAATAGGCCTGCTGATAATCGTGGACCATCACATGAAGGACCACCTCAATTTAGAGCACTACCCCTTCAACTAAGACCATATCATAGGCCACGACATAATGGACCACCATACCATGGCCCTGCGGCTGAATGGGCATAGTTGTTATATGCTTCTAAACAAAAATCATGTGATTGAGTCTGTACTATAAAATAAATTCAAGATATCGAAATCAAAAGAGAAATACACATTTTTAAGAAAATTTATCATTTTGTCCTTGGGAAGTTATATTATTTGGTGGTTTTTTCATCGACTCAGTGCACTTGCAGTTTAAGGAACAATATACATTTTTACCAACGGATGTGGCTAAAAAGGATGTGGTTAGTTTGTCATGTTCAATTTCACAAAGTCTTGCGAAGGAGCTCTCCTAGATCCAGCTCTACTTTGAATTTGGGTGAATTAAGAAAAGTACATTTTGGTACAATATAAGTACTTTTTGGTGCAAAAAAATAACTTTTTTACAAAGTTGTTCATGACAGTCAGGGACCGGCCGTGGCATAGTGGTTAGAACACGCGACTACCATGCGGGAGATCGCAGGTTCAAACCTGGCTCCAGTCGTCTTAAAAGAAAAAAATAAATAAAAATTTTCTTTCATTTTTGGCTCCCCTCGAATGTTGTTTGACAGCAACTTCGCAGTATTAAACGTCGATTCAATCGTCGTGTCTAGTAAGAGCTTCTCAAAACAGTGACGTTCGCATTCGTCGATAAATAAGTAGGTGCCGTTAGTTGTGAATCTAAAAATAGAAAGCGTGTTAATTCACAACAACGCGAGAAGCTATCCCATACCTCATTCATGCGGTGCAAAGGGAAATTAAGTTTTTTTTTTTCATGACAGTCACGATGATAGCATGATTAGTTATCAATTTGTTTACTTACTTACTAAGCTGGTACTTCTATGCAATCCCAGTGGATTATATACCGCACGTAGAAAATATTATAAGCGCCTCGATCTTCTGCGCTTCTTCTCCAGTTAGTCACACCGAGTTCTGTAAGGTTCTCAGTAACCTGGTCTTTCCAACGGAGTTAAGGTCGCCCTCTTCTGCGCCGTCCATCGAGTTCATTGTCGAAGACTTTTCGAGCTGGAGCATTTTCGTCCATGCGTACAACATGACCTAGCCAACGCAACCGTTGCACCTTAATGCGTTTGACCACGTCAATGTCAGTGTACAGCTCGTACAGCTCATGATTCATACGACGCCGATACTCTCCGTTAACGATGATGAGCCCATATATTTTACGGAGTATATCATAACCCAGGATTCTGAGCCATACATTAAGACAGGTATAATTAGTATCTGGTATAGCTTGAGTTTTGTTCGTCGAGAGAGGGCTCTGTCATTGAATCGCTTGCTTAGTCCGTAGTAGCATTTATTTGCAAGCAGGATTCTTCTCCGGATTTCTAGGCTGACATTATTTGCTTTGTTGATGTTGGAGCCTAGGTAGACAAAATTATCTACCACCTCGAAATTATAGTTGTCAACGTTCACGCAGTTTCCAAAACGAGTAGATTCTTTGTTCGTTGAAACTAATAACTTCGTTTTGTCCTCGTTCACCGTTAGGCCCATTTTCGCTGATTCCTTCTGAATACCTGAGAAGGCTGCAGTCACATCCCGCAGTTTTCGACCGATAATGTATACGTCATCAGCGTACGCGAGTAGCATGTGGCTTTTGTTGAATATAGTGCCACTTGTGTTTACTGCAGCTTTTCTCATTATCATCTCCATCACAATGTTGAAGAGATCGCACGATAGGCCGTCGCCTTGTTTTAGGTCTCGTCTGGTATAGAATGGCTCCGTAAGGTCCTTGCCAATCTTCACTGAAGACTTCGTGTCAGTCGCCGTCATTCCACAAAGACGTATCAGCTTCGCTGGAATACCAAACTCAGCCATGGCTTCGAGTAATTTCTGCCGTATCGGGCTGTCGAAGGCAGCTTTATAGTCGACAAAAAGATGGTACGTGTCGATCTGTTTCTCTTGGGTCTTTTCCAGGATTTGCCGAAGTGTGAAAATCTGGTCAGTTGTTGATTTTCCAGGTCTAAAGCCACACGGATAAGGCCCGATCAGGTTGGATAACACTGGCTTTAGTTTTTCACATAGCACACTCGACAGGACCTTATATGCGATGGGTAAAAGGCTGATCCCGCGGTAGTTGGAGCACACACTTGGATCACCTTTTTTCAGCACAGGACATAATACGCTTACATTCCAATCGTCGGGCATGCACTCTTTAAGCCAAACCCTGCGCAGGAGCTGGTGCATGCTCGTTATCAACTCCTCGCCACCGGACTTGAAGAGCTCTGCGGGCAGACCATCGGCACCGGCTGCTTTGTTGTTTTTCAGCCGCGATATTGCTCTTCTTACCTCGGCTTGACTTGGTGGTGGGCAATCTAAGCCGTCGTCGACAATTGGCGTGATAACTTCACGTGCGCTGCCTTCTGGAACCAGCAGTTGCTGGAAGTGTTCTCTCCATATGTGCAGCACACTCTGCGTATCCGTGACCAGATTTCCATCCTTGTCCTTACAGGTGGGGAGGCCATTATCGTATCCATTTGCTCTTACTTTCTGGTAAAATTTTTGGTCCTCACCTCTATCCCTGTATCGCTCTATATCCTCGTTCTCCCGTTCCTTCATCTCACGTTTTTTTCAAATAGCTGTCTCGCCTGTTTTGCTTTCTCCTTATGCCGTTCCCTAACAGCACGGATTACAATTGGCTGTAGCGTTGCCCTATAAGCAGCATCCTGTTCCTCAGACGCTATGCGACATTCTTCATCGTACCAGGATTCGTCTGAGCGCCGCTTTTCATATCCTAGCATGGTTGTTGCGGCGGTTCCCATAGTATGCGCAATATTCTGCCACTGTGTATCGAGAACGTCAGAATTAGAGGCGTTGTGTCGTAAAAGTTGGGAGAGCTGGTTGGAGTAGGCAGTAGCCATCTCTGGGGTTTGCAGCTTCGCGATGTCCAGCTTTCTTTGTGTTTGGTTACGTGCGTTTTTCGCTCTGCTCAATCTTGTGCGCACCTTGGCTGCAACCAGGAAATGATCTGAGCCAATATTGGAACCACGGATCACACGCACGTCCATGACACTAGATGCATGCCTGCCATCAATTACCGCATGATCAATTTGATTTTTGTTGCTTTGATCGGGGGATAGCCAAGTTGCCTTGTGGATATCTTTGTGCTGGAATCTGGTTCCACTCACTACCTCACAATATATAGATAGTCCAAATAATATGTAGAATTTCGAAAAAGGTTTTACTAACACATTTGCCTCAGGAGTAAAGACGACCGTCGAACTGTTATATGGATAATCTAGGCTATGACAACAGTTTTCTTCCTTTGTTGTCCGGTTTTACCAAATTGACAACAACGCGAGAAGCTATCCCATACCTCATTCTTGGGGTGTAAGGGGAAATTAAGTTTTTTTATATATAATGATAGACGAATTTGTCAAGATCTACTTTATGAATTTCATCATCCCATCATCGGCCATATTGACTGCGCGCTGTTCAATGAGTCTAGCACAATGTAAGTCTTTGCTAAACATCTGTATGCGAGTATGAAGAAGGTGCCTTTTTCAAGAATCTCCTAATGAATTTCATCATCCCATTAAAAGTCATATCGGCTTAGCGCTGTTCAATGAGACTGGCACTATGTAAGTCGTGCTAGATATCTGTATACGGGTTTGAAGTATGTAGATGCCTTGTTCAAGAACCACCTAATGAATTTCATCATCAGTTACATCAGCTACTCGCTGTTCAATGAGACTTGCTGTATATAAGTATAAAGTAGGTGCCCATTTAAACATCCACTTAATGCATTTCATCATCCTGCTGTCAATCAAATGAGACTGGCACTGATCAATGAGTCAGGCACTAAGTCATGCTATAGTTCCGTATACGTATTTTATTATGAATATCGAATTACTTTCATTGATAAAAGTACAATGCAAATTTGATTTAAATATATTCGCATTCAAATATTTATGTTTTCAAGTTTCATAAAAATTTCCTATTACTTAACGTATATAAAAAAATAATTGTGTTATTTTCTTATAAGTAGAAAATTAACTGAATATTCATATCTAGTTTAAATTTCGGATTATATTTGAGTTATAGTTTTCGCTTATCTTTGTATATATTGTTCATTTTTTTCTGCTTATTCTGAGTGCAATGATTTACCAGTAATTTTAGTTTTTTTTTTCTTAAATAAAACAGTTTTGTGTTTCTAATAAATAATAATAAATTTTATTTATTTTTTTTTTTAACAAAATTAATATTACACCTTCGCAATCGCCTTTCAAAATTTAAAAAAGTGTCCTTATTAATACAAAATTTAAACTACAACTAATTGTTCCACAGCAGCACTTATTTCACTGTATCCTTAACAATGATGATGGCCGTGATTATGATGATGGTGGTGGAGATCATGATGATCGAAGTGTGAAGGCCCATGGTGGTGGTGATGGGGTGGTCCATGATGATGATGTCCATGATGTGGTGGTCCATGATGTGGTGGTCCATGGTGTGGTGGCCCATGGTGATGATGAGGAGGCCCATGATGGTGTGCCGGTGGTCCAAAGTGATGATGGTGGCATGGCGGCCTCATGTGCAGAGGTCCATGGTAGGGTGGACAAATGTGGCAGTGTGTCATTTTCCAAATTATCACTTGTAGTATTAAACTTTATCCAAAAACTTTGTTGAAGTATAGATTTCCAGTAGCTCAATTACACTTGACTGTGTTGGCGTGTTAACAGCTTAAACGTTACTGATTGATTGTGAAATTTTACGCCTTAATTTATATCAAACAAATAATTTTATTGTTGTTTTATTTAATTGTTGTCATAGCAGTGTGTGTGTGTACGTCGTCGTAACGATAACATGTCTGTGTTATTTCTATGACAGCTACTAATATATGAACTGTTATGGTCGAGATAACAATCTTATTCTGTTATGAATGAAAAAAGCGTAAACAAGAACGACAAAAAAATGAGAATATCCATGACTAATGGAAAAGATCATAAAACATTCAAAAATTATTACAAACAGGTAAAAAAAATCCCCTTAATCTATATGTATGTACTTCCCGGGAAATTCGGAAATACATAATTCTAAATGAGGTTAAACTTGTATATATTATGAAAGCGATGAAAGCAGCCATAATTAAGTAAACATTTTATCTTAAACATAATCATGTACAAAGAGTAGATAAACCCTCATGTTAGAGTCAAAAAATTTATAAATGTCAAAATTGTACTTTAAATACTGGGCTAGTAGCCAGATGTCCTTAAGATGGGGATGGTGATATGAGCGTTTCTCAGTTCGCAAACAAGATTTTTTTTAAGCTAAGAACATTTTTGATGACAAAAGTAGTTTACTTATGTATATACATAAGACCACATTTGTGACCCATTACATCGTGTGTATTAAATTCAAGACTAAACATTCTTGTATATAATCTGTCATTGCAAATTATATGACGAAAGACCTTACTAGAAGCATTTCTTTTTTTCACTTTGTATTTCACCACTAAAGTGAGACATTGCATTGGAGTCTTTATACTTTGAGTACTTTAGGTCTTTTGTTGCTTGAGGAGTGAATATTTCTTCGCAGAAATAAGTACAATTTTTAGCTCTCAGTACTTAAACGAATATGCTGATTTAGAAACTATGTACGAAACATTTGTAGACTACATAGTTTTCTTAAAGTTAAGACTATTTAGGTTTAATCAGATGTTTCCATCTAGCAATAAAGCCAAATATGCCCTACTCTAGACAGGGAATACTTGTTTAATTATTTTGTTAACTAGTGTTATTAGTGTTTGAGGCGATCTGATGTTGCAGGGGTTCTAGTCCATGAGCAATTTCTTAGCTAAGTGTATCGAACCAATGGCAAGTGTGCTTTTAGGCGCACTTCAATATACCATTGGAGACATTATATTCGCTCTGCGAAAAGTATTTTTGAAGAGCTGGAAGACACAGTTTAAATTGTGCACTAATAGCTCAATTCACACAATGTGTATGACGTATATATTCTCCGTTGCAGAGATATCATGGCGAAGTAGGGATTTATTTTATACAAGAGAGAAGATAGAGTTTACATGCATTTGTATGTATGAAAAAAAAGCGTAAAAGCTATGAGCCAATTACTGCATAGGTATATGTACTAGAGATGGGCACGTGAGTGTTTTTGACTCACGTTCACGCACGCTCACGTGATTGAAATTGTCACTCACACACACTCACGTTCGAAGATTTTTTCGGTACTCACGTTCACGCACGCTCACGTGAGTAAATTTTGTACTCACGCACATTCACGTGAGCGTGAATCACGACAATCACGCCAAATAAAAAGTAAAATTGTTTATTGTTTCTATAATTATTATAAATAAATTTATGAATACATAACATCAAAATAAAATATTAATATTATATGTTTGAAAACCAACTAATATGTGTGACGTGCACGACACACATGCTATTAGGCAGTGTTTTTTGGTACGACATCACACACGTCTTACTACATAAGTGCCTGTGTAACTGAAATTCCAAATTAAAAAAGCATATTCACTTGGTCTTCTAAGTTATTTGGGGTATGTAAACCCGTGCCGCTTTAGGCTTACAGCTTTTAAGCTCCTGTAGCCTAGTTAGTGGACTAACTCAAGAACGACTAGTCTAATTTTGATCGAAGAAAAATCCGAAATTTACGTTATCATAAACGATTTCTCTGCAGAATCAATAGTTTCGCAGTTGTAAATAAATTTATGAAAACAAATTAAAATTTGCCTTAAAAATTCAATACCAACAACAGTTTCGGAAAATATATGATATTTCCATTTAGGGATATATGGTTGACGTGTTCTTTGAGTACACGTAATACAACACAGTTGTATTACTGACAACAATCAGAGCAAATCTAGCAAAATTTGGTTCAACTTTGAAAAATTCAAGTAGTTTTCATTTCAGGATAAGGGAGGTGGGCGTGTACTTGGGCCGACTTTTCACAAAATTTCGTTTTTATCTTTCCTATTTATAAAAGCAATGTGTACTAATTTCCCTTTTTATATCATAACACTTAGGGATGATGTAACGCATTAAAGGAGACGAGTTAGACCACAAGTATCTTAAGACCAAATTCGTTGCAGGACTTTTTAAAACGATTGAGCTATGTCCGTCTGTCTGACTGGCTGGTGGGCAGGATAACTCGACTAAACCTTAACGGATCGGTATGAAAATTTACCAGTATTAATATTTTTCAAAACGAACTTATGGGATTGGAAATGGGCAGAATAGCCCCACCCCATACAAAATTACCTATGTTTGGATAATTAATATTTCTTTCATAACTCCCAAATGCATGACCGGAGTATATTTAAATTTGGTCAGTTTATTTATCTTGAAATAGTAGACAAACCCTTAGAACACCGAAACCCTCACCACACTCCTTCTGGTACCTCCCATACAAATGACCGAATTGACCCTCATAGTTTTACATGCATATCTTTTTTGTAAGTAAACTGAATTCACCCGTATGATGTTCGTTTATGCAACTTAGACTCAGGAATGAATATGGACTATATCGGTTCACACCTTCTGGGACCTCCCATACAAAATTAACTATTTTTGGAAAATTAATATTTTTCCCATAACTTCCAAACGGACACTTGGGGGTAATGATAATTGGTCGATTAATTTAAATTGCAATAGGAAACTAAACCTCAGAAGCCCTAACTATTTGACACACCCCTTATGGCACCTTCCATATAAATAATCGATATTGCCCCTTTTCATACATATCATTTTGTATATACACTGAATTCAGACAAGTTTTGCCAAGGTATGCGTTGTGCTGGCCCTAATTGTACCTCCTATACAAGTAAGTCAATTATTTTACGGTTTTGCTCCACAAACAGACAAAAAATAATCTATAAGTAATTTTATTTTAATTGAAAGTCTATTAATTTCAATAACCCAAAACTGAAACAATATCGTATATTGGGTGATGTTATTTATCAGTCAGTTTACCTGACTGAAATTTCTGTACTGGTTTAATATCTCCTTTTACTTTTGGCCTCCGTTTGTATGAAAACACGACACTGTGCGGAGTAGCTACCGCAATCATTAAAATGAAATAACCTTTTCGTTATTACTTACTTTTATTAATTCTAAGAATCAGACAAAGTGATCAACGTTTTTTCTAAAGAGTTTTGTAAATATCCTCAAATAATATTTTTAAATTCATTCAGTACGATTGTCCATATACATTGTATCAAAAAATCAAAATTTTTGTCAAATAAGATACCTACACTTAGATGTGAATTAAAGCGAAACGCATTCATCGATTTTCATGGTCTATGTCTCATTTTGTTCATTGGTTATGTGCATTACGATAATGTAGTAGGACTTGAAAATGGTATTATTTTTTAAATATAAAAAAATTTAATTTTTAGACAATTTTTTTGTTTTTAAAAAATTTTTTATAACTACGAAACTGTTCATTATGCAGAGAAATTACTTATGAACATATATGATATTTGTTTTATCAAAATTAGACTAGTCGTTCTTGATTTATGCCCACCAAACGTGGCTGTATGAGCTTAACAACTTAACATGTTAACATACTCCAATCGTGCTGGCTATCCCAAAATCTGCAAAGACATCATTCTTAGGGGGTGGCACTGACAAAAATCCAACACCGATTTTTACGACCACCCTAACATACATATATATATATACTTTATTTCGTTGTTGAATTCATTGAAAAAGGTTTCCAACAGTTCATATAAAAATTAATTTATTACCATATTATATGCTGTAAATTCTATGAACCATAACTATTTTTTTTCTTTGCGTGAGTGGCGTGAGTAGCGTGATTCACGCAAAGTATGCACTCACGCACGCTCATGCACGAAGATTTTTTTGGCACTCACGTTCATGCACGCTCACGTGAGCGAATTTCCAACTTACTCACATTCACGCGTGAATCACGCGTGATCCACGTGATTCACGCCAATCACGTAACGAGTGCCCATCTCTAATATGTACATTACACATTCGAGTTGATCAAAACCATTATCTCTAGTTTATGCTCTTCTTGGTGGTTAAGTGCTAAAAGGGGAAGTGCTGTAGGAGTTTATATAACATTTTTATCCACCACCAATAGAAACGTCGCATGGCGCATTTTATTTGAAAAAAAGGCTATAATCAGATAACAAAATCGCAGGTGATAAGTAAAGATGTCAAACGATCATGTTTGACAGTTTTGCCAAAATTTCTATTGTTTGCGTGTGTGACCGCTGGTTTTCGTCAATCTATCACAAAAAAAAATTATTGGTTGAGTGACCGTCAGATGCTATATTCGGTTATGACTAATATTCTGTACCAAAAAGTGTCAGTCAAGCGGCATTTTTAAAGCGCGCAGATGGTCGCTGCTCAACTTATGAAGAGTTGTCACACTGTTGTTGTTGATGGAAAAATTTAAATAAACACAATTCGGTCGTGCAACAGAAGGAATTAAGAAAAATAAAAAAAAATTTGTCACAAGTTTGACAAAATAACAACTATTTTTGCTGGACATTATAAAATATGGGTTCAGAGCCACAAATATCTTTTAAAATTATCATACGTGAAAATTGTTTTCTGGAGGAAATCTATAGCTTTCCGTATTGGCTACATTTTCTACATTTATTCCTTTATCAGCTTGATGATTAATAATACACACACAGTTTTCTTATTTTCCATGTTTATTAGTCCAATTTTACTTGAATGGCGTTTTAAGCTTCAAATATTGAAAGATAATTTGACCGCTGTGAACGATCATTCAAAACTGATGAATTTTTGACTGTCAAACATGATCGGTATCGATCACACACTTGTACAGTAGGGTAATAACTTTTTTTGGACAACATTCTCCCCAGAGCTTTTCTAATGGCAAATATTGTATTAATGATAAAAAAAACTATTTCAGTTCAATTTGCTTAAAAAACCTTACGCACCGACAGCGATTTCTAAAATGCCTTTAATATATGTTTTTAAAAATTTTTTTTTAATAAAAATTTTTTTATATATGGTTTATACATATGTAAGTATGTAAACAAATAATAACAATAAATGATTAAAAGTAGGTATTGTAAGATATAAACTTTAGGTTCAGAATACGCGATGTTTTCCAAAGCGGATATATATCTTGTACTATTTTTATTTCAATAAAATTTTTTTTTTAACTTTGTTTGATTCTAAACTTTAACGCGTTTGGTGCGTAACCTTTTTTAACGATAGCGAAAAACTAAAAACGCAGTTCTTAATATTTTTCCATGCCCTACACGATTTTGCCTGGGGAGATTTGATATTTGCAAAAAATGCAAAAAGTTATTACCCTATTGTACAGTTTGTATTAACATTTGATATGTTCTCCTCTTTAAAAATCAAACATAAAAAATACAAAAGTGTCAATACAACATTTTTTACATTTATTTGATAATCAGCTTGACGACATTTTTCTTATTTTCTATGATTACTAGTCAAATTTCCCTTGAATGGCGGTTTGAGCTTTAAACATAAATGATAATTTGGCCGATGCGAACAAACATTCAAAACTGATTACATTTTGACTGTCAAACATGATCGCTAGTGTGTTCACCATTTGTAAAGCAACTATTTGTATGAGCATTAGACCATTTCATTTTACCAATTTTTTCGAAAAGTCATTGGGATAATATATTTTCTAATTCTACTTAAAAAAACAAAAATTTTGGTATATAAAACTTGAACATTGATCGACGTTTAGGGGTCGCGCAAAATCGTTTAAGGTTTTTGGCTGCAAAAAGGCATGTTTCAAAAATACTGATTTACTTATATGATTAAAAGTTTTGATACGCTTGACCGATTTTAATCAGATTAGACTTGTTTTAAAGTTAATAATATTTCACACATTTTCTGTGAAGACATCAAAACATTTTAGATAATAGTTTGAGTTTAATAACCTTTCAAAGCTAAAAATTTTAAAATTTTAATTCAAAATTTTTTTTTTTTTTTAGTTTTGGGTCTAATTTTTGTATATCTTTAAATGCACAATTGACAAACACTTTCTACCGATACTTTTGATGTATGGCAGTACCATGCAAATGACATATGTTCAGCAGCAGCAATAATAATCAATAGTGATAAAAATTAAACGAAAACTGTGTACTATGTGTATTTTTAGTAAGGAAAACGATTTAGGTAATTAAAAGGAAGATTTTTTTTCAAATTGGATACGATAACACCTTTTGTGTTCTTTTTGTATGTTTTATTGCGTTTTTAGATGACTTGTACTAATTAGTTTTGCTGCTTATTATCCTTCGTCAAAGTGTTGTTCACAGTTTTAACAAGCCCAATAGCAATCGTTGACAACGCTGATGTTTTTAACAATTTCTTTAATCCGTTTACAATTCTCATTCTTGGGCCAATTTGACGGGTGGATATCAAGGAAACTGCTGCCTACTCCAATAATATCGAAGAATTTCACAGTATTTTCTGAAATCATTTTTGTAACATTTCCTTCGCAATCTTGGTCACCAGGATGCTTTAATGCAGATGTAATTTTAATTAAAGTTCCTTCGGTATGCGTGGGGTCGAAAAGAAAAAAGCCGAACGCGATGTCACTTATATACCATAAATGCCACACAAAAGTTTTGAGTGCAACACTTGCTATCATTTCATTTGATTTGCGGTATTTTTTTAAGATTCTATCAACAAAATGTCGTTTAATGGGGCTTGTGTTGCAAGGGGACACGTAAACCAGTTTTGAATGTAAATTTTGACCACAAAAATGTTGATCTGAATTAATCCATTTAGCTCATCACCAGCGAAATAATAAAAATTTCAACAACAATTAAAAATTCTATTCATTATGTTATACATCAAAAGTATCGTTAGGAAGTGTTTGTCAAGTGTGCATTTAAAGATATACAAAAATTAGAGCCAGAACTAAAAAAAATAATTTTTTAATGGGCAAAAGTAGGTAAATTTTGAATTAAAATTTTAAAATTTTTAGGTTTGAAGGGTTCTTAAACTCAAACTACTATCTGAAATGTGTTGATGTCTTCACAGAAAATATGTGAAATATTATTACCTTTAAAACAAGTCTATTCTGATCAAAATCGGTCAAGCGTATCACAACTTTTAATCATATAAGTAAATCAGTATTTTTGAAACATGCCTTTTTGCAGCCAAAAACCTTAAACGATTTTGCGCGACCCCTAAACGTCGATCAATTTTCAAGTTTTATATACCAAAATTTTTGTTTTTTTAAGTAGAATTAGAAAATATATTATCCCAATGACTTTTCGAAAAAATTGGTAAAATGAAATGGTCTAATGAGCATTCGATATTTTCTCCTCTACATTTTGATAATTTATAATGGTATCAAATTACAACACACATACCTTTAGGTGATGACCGTTTACTTTGATTATTTGACGAACGAAATCCCCGAATTGAAGTAACCGATTTTTCACCGACGAAACGCGTTCACAAAACGACACTTCTAAAAATTCTCACTTTATATTTGTATTCTCTGTACCACTTAGCTCTCTATGACTGTTGCTTCTACTCTATGCACATTTGTCGTTATTTCTCTTTGTTGTTGGTTAAATAATGGCAACATAAAGTTTATCAGTAGTTTTCTAATACATCCGCTGCAGTTATTTCTAAAACTCTGATGCAAAATCTCCATGAGAGAATTATACTTTTGAGACAATTGCAATCACTATGTTAAACCATAACGGATAGAGGAAAACAGAAAACATAAACGACATTCCATTATCAGGAGTGCGCGATGTGATGGAATATATTTTGCGGAGTATGAAGGGCACCTGTTGATGAGCATATGGAGAGACTAATTGCAAATGTCTCTCGTTGATGGAGCTTTATGGTGGGGTAGGTATTTATGCATCGCATACTTATGTCTGTAACACTTTATCCAAACCAATCACTGCTGCGCTGTTGCGTTTGTACACACTATTGTGTTTGTGAAAATGTTTGTGTTGAGCAATTTGAGTTTTACACATACATATTTCCACTAAGAAACCGTATTGTCTTGCGCTCTAATCGCAGTTAGCGAATTGTTATTGCTGTACACTATATGCTTTGTTTGCAAACACTGCAATTCTTTTAGATCACAATATGTAACATTTCTATTGAATTGAATAACTAACTCTCTTACTTCTCACCGAAATTAAACTGACCGCGAAACCGACACGTCTGATCTGTTCAGAAAGAAGGAAATAACTAAAAGAATTTTGTCAACATCTTTAAATTATTTCCTTTTCCTTCTAGTAGCAGAAGACGTTGCAGTTGGTGCCTCTGCCAGAGAGCCGTTTTATAGAGTTGCCATTGCATTGCATGAGATTGGTAACTTTTGCAATGATCGAAGTATGCGAAAAATTTAAAATCTAATCGGTGCTAAAATAAAGTGCTAAAAAGTTTAGCGTACAAATCGCACCTGTTCAACAAAAGGGTGACAACTCAAAATTTTTAAATGTTTATTAGAGTTAAAAAAATAAGAAAAAACTATGTTATTCCAAAGAAATAACATTGGGAATAATACAACCGTCGTTTAATTATTATTATTAATTTTTTGGTGGTTGTAGAAAAAAAATGTATAAGTTGTAACTATTTACTTGAGTCTTAAGAAGTTCATATAAAAACGCAGAAAGGGTTGACGAAAGATTTGACAAAAAAAAATGGATGCCTTGTGGAAATGTGAAACTCCTTCTTTATATTAAATATTTGCTGGGATGAAAGTGAAATTAAGTTTGTTAATACAGTGAATAATATTTTAATTTTAATTCTGATACTCAAAATTTGTACACAACACATTTTTTGAGCTCTGCGTCAAATTTTGTTCTTAAAAAAAAGCTACCTTTAGCTATACACAAAAAAAATACAAAAAAATTACCAAACGAAATTTTCCTATGTTTTGTTAATTTCTTCGTTTATGGAAAAATATTTCTTGGCAAAAATAAATCCAATTTATATTTTTATTTTTTTATAATTTTATATTTTTATATTTTAATGATTTTATATTTTTATAATTGTAAATTTTCCTATTTTAATATTATTATATTTATATATGTGTTTTAAGTTCCACATACCTTTATATGGTGACTATTTACTTTGATTAATAGATGAACAAAACTCCCGCATTATACCAACAGTATTAGATTTTCGCACCAACGAAACTCTTTCACAAAACGACACTTCTAAAAACGTCTCCTTATATTTGCATTCTCGGTAACATTTAGCTCTCTATGACTGTTACTACTTCTCTATAAAAATTTGTCGTAATTTTCAAAATTACTCTTTACTGTTAGTTAAACAATAGCATCATAAAGTTTGTCAGTAGTTTTCTTATACATCCGCTGCAGTTCATACATACATATGCTCTGACGCAAAATCTCCATTAGAGGATTATACTTTCGGGAAAATTGCTCTCACTAAGTTAACTCATAACGGATACAGGAAAACAGTAAACATGAACGATCTTGCATGGCAAGAGTGCGCGATGCGCTAGAATATTTTTGGCGGAGTATGACGAGCACCTGTTGATGCGCATATTGATAGAATAATTGCAAATGTCTCTCGTTGATGGAGCTTAATGGTGGAGATGGTATGTATGCATCACAGACTCATGTCCGTAACACATTGCCAAAAAGCAATTACTGCTGCGCTGTTGCCTATGTACACACATTTACGTTTGTGAAAATATTTGTGTGGCAAAAACAGAGTTGAAATACATTTTCGCATAAATATTTCCAATAAGAATGTGAATTGTCTTGCGCCCTTAAATATTATTGCTGTACACTATATGACATTTTTAAATATTTTTTAGTTATTCCAAATTACAATAAAAACTTACCTTTAGCAGATAGATGACCATTTAGTTTTTACTTTTAATTTCATTACGCGACGAACGAAATTCCCGAATTAAATCAATTGTATTAGATTTACGTACCGACAAAACGCGTTCCCGAAACGACACTTCTAAACATAGTCACCTTATATGTTTTTGTATTCACTGTATTGTTACTACTTTTTTGTGCACTTTGTTGTAATTTCCTAAATTACTTTTTATTGTGGGTTAAATATTGACAACGTAAAGTGCGTCAGTAGTTTTCTAATACAGTTGCAGCAGTTCATTTTAAAACTTTGACGCAAAATCTCCATTACTGAATTATATTTTGAGACAATTGCTCTCACTATGTTAAACCATAACGGATACAGAAAAGCAGAAAACTTGCATGACAAGGGTGCGCAGTGTGCTAGAATATTTTTATTGGAGTATGAAGGGCACCTGTTGATGGGTATATGGAGTATATGATTGCAAATTTCTATCGCTGGTGTAGCTGAAGGGTAGAGAAGTAGTTTTATATGATTCGTAGAGTCATGCCCATTACACTTTGTCGAAACTAATCACTGCTGCGCTGTTGCCTTTGTACATATATTTGTATTTGTGGAAATGTTTGTGTTGAACAATTGGTGTTCAAATACATTTTTTCACATATATTTCCAATAAGAAAACTGTTCGTCTTCCACACTTAGCATAGTCATTCTTGTTATTCGGGAATAGCTATTGCTGTAAACTTCATTTACTAACACTGCACTTCGCTAAGATCATAATATGTAACATTTTAATTGTATTGAATATGTAGAGTTTGAATTGAATATGTTACTCTCTTACTTCTCACCGAAATAAAACCGACTGCGAAACCGACACGTCTGATCTGTTCAGAAAGAAGGAAATAACTAAATGAATTTTGTCATCTACTTTAAGTCACTTCCTTTTCCTTCTAGATGCAGAAGACGTTGCAACTGGTGCCTCTGCCAGAGAGCAGTCATATAGAGCTGCCATTACGTAACATATCAATATTAAACATTTTAGCACTTTATTTTTGCACCAACCACATTTTACCTATTCTGCATATTTTGATTATTGCAACTTACCATTCTTATGTTTTGCAATGGCAACTCTATAAGACGTCTCTCTGGCAGAGGCACCAGCCGCAACGTCTTCTGCAGCTAGAAGGAAAAGGAAGTAACTTAAAGAAGATGACAAAATTCATTTAGATGTTTCCTTCTTTCTGAACAGATCAGACGTGTGGTTGGTGCAAAAATAAAGTGCTAAAATGTTTAATATTGATATGTTACGTAATGGCAACTCTATAAGACGTCTCTCTGGCAGAGGCACCGGCCGCACAGTCTACTGCAGCTAGAAGGAAAAGGAAGTGACTTAAAGAAGATGACAAAATTCATTTAGTTGTTTCCTTCTTTCTGAACAGATCAGATGTGTCGGTTTCGCGGTCGGTTTAATATCGGTGAGAAGCAAGAGAGTTACATATTCAATACAAATAAAATGTTACATATTGTGATCTTAACGAAGTGCAGTGTTAGTAAATGAAGTGTACAGAAATATCTATTCGCGAATAACAAGAATGACAACGCTAAGGGCGCAAGACAATTCGCTTTCTTATTAAAAATATGTATGCAACAATTTCTTCAAACTCCAATAGCTCCATACAAACATCTTCACATACATAAATCTGTGTACAAAGGCAACAGCGCATACATACCAACTCCAACCTTGAGCTCCATCAACGAGAGACATTTGCAATCATTTTCTCAATATACCCATCAACAGGTGCCCTTCATACTCCAATAAAAATATTCTAGCACACTGCGCACCCTTGTCATGCAAAGTCATGCATGTTTTCTTTTTCTCTGTATCCGTTATGGTTTAACATAGTGAGAGCAATTGTCTCAAAAATATAATTCTCTCAAGAAGATTTTGCTTCAAAGTTTTAGATTGAACTGCTGCGAGTGTATTAGAAAACTTAATGAAAAACTTTATGTTGCCAATATTTAACCAACAATAATTTAGAAAATTACAACAAATTGTATGATGAAATAGTAATAGCAAAAGAGAGTGCAGTGAATACAAATACATATACGGTTTTAATTTTAAAAGTGTCGTTTCGTGAATGCGTTTTGTCGGTGCGATTATCTAATACGGTCAATTTAATTCGGGAAATTTCGTTCGTCGCGTAATGAATTTAAAAGTAACAACAAAATAGTCATCAGCCGAAGGTAAGTTTGTATTGTAAATTGGGAACAACAACAAAATATATAAAAATATAATATAGTTTACCATAATAATATTTAAGGGCGCAAGACAATACACTTTCTTATTGGAAATATATATGCGAAAATGTATTTCAACTCTAATTTTGCCACACAAACATGTTCACAAACATAAATGTGTGTACAATACATAGGTAACAGCGCAGCAGTAATTGGTTTTTGGCAATGTGTTTCGGACATGAGTCTGCGATGCATACATAGCTACCCCAACCTTGAGCTCCATCAACGAGAGTCATTTGCAATTATTCTCTCAATATGCGCATCAACATGTGCTCTTCATACTCCACCAAAAATATTCTAGCACATCGCGCACTCTTGCCATGCAAGGTCGTTCAAGTTTTCTTGAATACGTTATGGTTTAACTTAGTCAGAGCAATTGTTGCGGAGGTATAATACTCTCAGGGAGATATGGCATCAGAGTATAAGAAGAAACTGCTGCGGATGTTTTAGAAAACTACTGAGAAATGTTACGTTTTCGTTATTTAACTAACATTAAAGAGGAAATTACAACAAAAGTGCATACGGAAGTAGTAATAGTCACAGAGAGCTAAGTGATACAGAGAATACAGTAAACGCGCTTGGTCGAAAATCTAAAACGGGTCGTTCGTCGATTAATCAAAGTAAATAGTTGTAATTTAATACAAATATTAAAATATAAAAATATAAAAATATAAAAATATAAAAATACAAAAATATAAAAATATAGAAAAACATAAAAATATAAAAATATGTCGTGGTATCTGGGGGGGAAAGAGGCGTGGGTAAAAATATAAAAATATAAAAATATAAAAATATAATAATATAAAAATATAAAAATATAAAAATATAAAAATATAAAATTATAAAAATATAAAAATATAAAAATATAAAAATATAAAAATATAAAAATATGTCGTGGTATCTGGGGGGGAAAGAGGCGTGGGTAAAAATATAAAAATATAAAAATATAAAAATATAAAAATATAAAAATATAAAAATATAAAAATATAAAAATATAAAAATATTAAATTTTCACATATAATAACACCTTGCTGCACACAAAATATACAGGGGTTCACATATAGCAATTCTGTAAGGGTGGAGTCCATAGTGTACAGTGATACTTATAGTTTTTCTCGGTCACTTCGTTAATTAAATTAAGTGAAATGAAGATATTCCTAAAATTAAAAGTTCCAAAAATCTTAAGTATTCTCTTTGTAAACCGACTTTCAAAAGCTTACAGCTGTTATATATCTACGATTTTCTCCTTTTAATAAAAAAAACAATTTAAATTTTGTATTTACATGTTCGCGTAATTTCGTGGTTTTTCCTTTGAGGTAAACAAAACTTTTATTAGTGTGTATGTCACTTTGTACAAATACATATCACGTATACGTATCATAACAAGTAATTCGTACTTCATATTCCATAGAATGTCGAAAAACATATTATAAAAACTAGCATAACTCATTCATGTTTCAACCGTGGTTTTTCCTTTGAGGTAAACAAAACTTTTAGTAGTGTGTGTGTTTCTTTGTACAAATACGTAACACGTATACGTATCACAACAAGTAATTCGTACTTCATATTCCATTCATTTTTCAACCGATTCTTATAAACTTACCCGTTTTAGAAAGATACTTTAATATGGCATTGCCCTAAGTAAAAAATATATATAGCTCTGCCTCACGATGAACTCAGAGTGTTGAGAAAATGAGAATTCGCAATTTTTTATACCATCTCCCTTAAGGATGAGGGTTAGGGTGGGGCGATTAGTATGGAAGGAAAAAAATCTTAATGGGCGCTTCGTGTTTCTGATTCTTGGGATTGTACTGAGCAAAAAAGTCCACTAGACCATATGTCTACGGTGAAAATCGAGCCTCCCCATTTTGACTTGAAGTTTTTTCTCAAACCTTATTTTTTTGGAAAATTTGCAAATGATCTTCGGCTCATATTTCGTAAACTATTTCAAATTTTGACTTATTTTCAAAAGTAAAGTTATAGCTATTATCTCGGGCTACAATTTCTCTGAACACATTATTTAGAAAAAACTTCGTTTGCATGGTGAAATAGTCGAAAATGTGGAAAATTCACCACTTTTTGTCACGTTTTTTTAGATATTTTGGCCTATAACAGCCAAACCATTGAGATTTTCGATCCAATACTAACACAAAAATGGTAGCCAAGGTAATAGTTAAGAACTCTCTAGTACATCGCAAAAGCATTGAAGCACTCCTTCTAGTAGTTTTGGCCTTGTGAAAGTGCATATTTTTCGTGAAAATATTGATAAATTACCATTTTCAGTTGTTCATAGGGCAAAATCATAAAAAGGTTCTATTTCTTATTTTTATTCTATTTTATTATTTTATTCTATTTATCTTATTTCTTATTTTTTAGTCTTCTATTGGTTTCAGTTCATTTGACGCATTTTTGTTAGTTTATTGTAAACGATCCCAGCATCAAATACACATAAAATAAAAAACGCATTTTTAAATATTTGCCGCAAATATAAGTTTTATAAATAATTGTTTCGTGTATAAACTGTGCAGTGCTATTAAAAAACATTTTTTTTATTTAAGAAATAGATCATTTTTATGATTTTGCGCTATGAACAACTGAAAATGGTAATTTATCAATATTTTTATGAAAAATATGCACTTTCACAGGGCCAAAACCGCCTGAAGGAGCATTCCAATGCATTTGTGATGTACTAGAGAGTTCGTAACTATTGTCTTGGCTACCATTTTTGTGTTAGTATTGGATCGAAAATCTCAATGGTTTGGCTGTTATAGGCCAAAATATCTAAAAAACGCGACAAAAAGTGGTGAATTTTCCACATTTTCGACTATTTCACCATGCAAACGAAGTTTTTTCTAAATAATGTGTTCAGAGAAATTGTAGCCCGAGATAATAGCTATAACTTTACTTTTGAAATTAAGTCAAAATTTGAAATAGTTTACGAAATATGAGCCGAAGAACATTTGCAAATTTTCCAAAAAAATAAGGTTTGAGAAAAAACTTCAAGTCAAAATGGGGAGGCTCGATTTTCACCGTAGACACATGGTCTAGTGGACTTTTTTGCTCAGTACAATCCCAAGAATCAGAAACGCGAAGCGCCCATTAAGATGTTCAAATCGCCCCACCCTAATGAGGGTATATATCATTTGATACGAAAAAAAGTGTAACCCATTAAAGGAGACGAGTTAGACCCCAAGTATCTTAAGACCAAATTCGTTTTAGAACTTTTTAAGAAGTATGAGCTATGTCCGTCTGTCTGGCTGGCTGGATGGCTGGTCAGCAGGATAACTCGAGTAAACATTAACGGATCGGTATGAAAATTTACCAGTATTAATATTTTTGGAAACGAACTTATGGTATTGTAAATGGGCAGAATAGACCCACCCATTCTGGTACCTCCCATACAAAATTACGAATTTTTTGGATAATTAATATTTCTTCCATAGCTGCCAAACAGACCATCGGATGATATCTAAATTCGGTCAGATTATTTATCTTGAAATAGTAGACAAACCCTAAGAAAGCCAAAATCTTTGCCACACCCCTTCTGGTACCTCCCATACAAATGACCGAATTGCCCCTTATAGTTTTACATACATATCTTTTTTGTAAGTAAACTGAGATCACTCAAATTTTTCGTATGATATTCGATTATGAAAATTTGACTCAGGTGTGAATATGGACTATATCGGTTCATGCCTTCTGGTACCTCCCATACAAAATAACCTATTTTTTGGAAAATAAATAAATGTTGTGATAGGAGGCGAAACCTCGGAGAGCCTAACTATTTGAAATATTTCTTCTGGTACCTCCCATACAAATGACCGAACTTACCCCCATAATCTTACATAATATATATCTATTTTGTAAGTAAATTGAATTCATTAAAATTTGCGTGTGATGTTCGCTTATGAAAATAAGACTCAGAAATTGAACATGGACTATATCGGTTCACGCCTTCCGTTACCTCCCATACAAAATTACCTATTTTTGGAAAATTAATATTTCTCCCATAACTTCTAAACGGACACTTGTGGGGTAATGAAAATTGTGACACCCCTCTTATTTTTTAGTTTCCTTAATTCCTTCTGTAAGATGATCGAATTGTGTTTATTTTCTCTTTTCCATGTTCTGGAAAAAAAAATTCGGTTTGAAAACAGACCGAAATCGGTTAAAAGCATAGATAAAAAATAAGTACATATTTCGATCTATTTTCAAACCGAATTGTTTTCCAAAACATGGTTGAAAAATGCATGTAAATTCTATCTTATCTCTTGTATAAAATGTATCCCTTCTTTGCCATGATAATGATAGTTTTAAATTTATATTCTTGTTGTCTTGTCATATTTCGCCCATCTTCATAGTTATTAGAACATTTATATATCATATAGTTGGTGTTAATTGGACAGTTAGTGCACAATTTACTATATATGTCTCTTCCCGCTCTCCAAAGATAGCGGGAGACAAATAGTCTGCAATGGTCTACTGTAGTGCGCCTAAAAGCATGCTTACCGTTGGTTCTATTTACTCCGCTAAGAAATTGCTCATAGAAATATCTAGAATTATATGATCATATGACCACATTTAACAAATATTACGATAGATTACGAAAAAAATAAATTGCAAGTAATTTTTATAAGCATTATCCTGTCTAAATATATGTAAATAAATTTAGTATATTTAGTAATGTGCATATTTTGACATATTTCCAATCTAACATAAATGGTCGTAACATCAAGATATTTAATATATTTTGCCCATTCGAGAAGCTCTCCGAATTTCACGATTAATACTACTTTAAACACTTCGCCTACATCGGTCGCTTCTTTCGAATAACCTAAACAGAATTAAATATAAACCATAAAAGTATTTGGCATAATATTTTAATTTTTCTTCATGTTAAGTTTAATTTTTTCTTTCTTTTCTACCTGCAAACACTAACTTTGCCACATCACACATATGTCTTGCCCGCCGAAGGCTCTAAGAATAGCAAACAAAATTTACATTCTCTTCAAGAACTCTCAAGTAGTGGCAGTAAAGGCTGTGAAGAGCTTTTCACACGAGTTACAGCTACTACAGCGCTATAATTTAGCTACTCGTGTTATGAAACTAAAAAGAAATTCTAGTGGCAGCAACAGCATCAGTTTAGGCAATACAGGCAGGTGAGTGCATAACAAATGCGAGGACATTTATAAGAGAGAGAGAGAGAGAGAGAGAGAGAGCGGGTGGTAAAATGCAACCCAGGATACATTGTTGTTGGCAGGAAATAAAATATGTAATATTTTGAGTATGTATCAACTAAGGCCCTATGTTACACCTAGGAACTTTTTGGAAATATATATATATATATCAACTAGGAGAATATGAATGTTGTTGGTATAAAATATGTAACAAAATCATAGACATACATTTTCCCGAATTTGGTTCAACTAAGCTAAGATTTCAAAGTAGATTATATAAAGCAATCTGGACATCACGCAGCAAAGTTGTCCGCTGTCTGAATCTAAAATGTTTTGTTCATTTATTACTCATAATAGTAATTTAAAGCCCAATGGCCGATTTGAAACAAATAATATATATAACTTTTCACGATTTTTTTTAAAAGATCTTTCAAATCTTTTTCTTAAAAATTTCGCTTGTTTATGGCAGTTTCTATTATGCATATGAACTCTGTTGGTTGTATGCACATAAATGCAATATTTTGTCAAGTCTAACCAAGTGTAATTTCCACATCCATATAGACGCACACACACAAACACACATCAGTACACATTTACTTAAACGCACGCATACGTTTACATACGCTTACTGGTTCTAGGGTAATTTCTCTGTGAATGCAGATGATGTGAAGGTATAAGGAACGCATCTAAAGACTGACACGGCCACTCGCGTTTCCACACTTGCGAGAAGGATGCTGATTTACATAGGCACAGTGGTATAAAGTGCAATTGAATAACAAATAAACTCACACTTTGTTATTTAAACAATTCTTTTATGAAATTACTTATTCAGAGTTGTTCGTGAGAGTCACGATGATCTCATTTCGAATTGCGTCCCAAGTTCATCATCAGATCCCTTTGCGACAAATTCCTGCTTACTTATTGGTTTCTGATTGTGGAGCGTAAACCGAGGATATAGAACTTTCGGTTACGTAATGAAGTCATTTATACGTTTGTTCTGCATATGATAGTACTATAGCGAGTATGAAGATCCATCAAGTCAGTTGATTAGGCAATAAATAGGGGTCTAGCGTCTAAGATGTTTCCAAAACATCTTTAACAGGATCTAAAGCCTCTAGATCATGCCCACAGCCGCCAAAGATTTATATGCTATAAAGATTCACCAGATTTACGAAGATTTCTCAGACGAGGCACACATAAAACTAAGTGGGCATGTAAGCGGGGGAAAGAGGTATTACAACATTTTTCAGCTCATTGATTTGGGACTCAATTCTGAGAACTGCACGCGAAAGTAGCCCGAAAAAGAAGAAGTTCTGCATCATCCGTTTTGTCAAGTTACATGCCATAATAACGTAATATCGATTTGAAGTTAGTAGGTATCGTATAGGGGAATTTGTCACGTTTTAGGCTCTTTTGTGTGACATAACTGGAGAACCACTAGTCCGATTAAGCTGAAAGCTTCAGTCGGGAAATCCGACTTACATATACCCTCACCCTCAATAAAACAAACAAATTTCTCGTATATTGACATTATTACTCGATTTCTAAAGTGGGCGGTACCAGAAGGGGTGTGGGTAGACTTCCAATTTTGTTCTCCAAAACTTTTTCTATTATTGCTTTACTAAATACAGAATTTTGGTACAATTGCGTTGGGTATATTGATATTATAACTATGTCTCTAAAGTGGGCGGAAAGGTACATTTGTATGGGAGGTACCAGAAGGGGCCGGTCTAGACTTCTAGATTTGTTCTCCAAAATTTATGCTGCTTTAACTTTACAGAATTTGGGCACGATCAGACCTAACGCGATCGTTAATAGTATTAATCGATTTCTAAAGTGGGCGGTACCCGATGCGTATGGGAGGTACCAGATGGGGCGTGGCTAGACTTCCCGGTTTTTTCTTAAAAACTGTATCCTGCTATAGCTTTACTAAATAAAGAATTCGGGTACGATCGCGTTGGATTTATTGATATTGTTAATCCATCTCTTAAGTTGGCGGAAAGGTATATTTGTATGGGAGGTACCAGAAGGGACGCGGCTAGACTTCTAGTTTTTCTCTCCAAAATTTATGTTGATTTAACTTTACTAAGTACAGAATTTGGGTACGATCGCGTTAGGTCTATTAATAGTATTAATCGATTTCTAAAGTGGGCGGTACCCGATGCGTATGGGAGGTACCAGATGGGGCGTGGCTAGACTTCCCAGTTTTTTCTGTATCCTGCTATAGTTTTACTAAATAAAGAATTCGGAGGATTTATTGATATCATTACACCATCTCTAAAATGGGCGGAAAGGTATATTTGTATGGGCGGTTCCAGAAGGGGCGTGGCTAGATTTCCAATTATTTTTTTCCAAAACTTTATCCTGTTACAGCTTTACTAAGTACAGAATTTGGGTATGATCCCGTTGGGTGTATTGATATTGTTACTCTATTTCTAAAGTGGGCGGAATCATGTATTTGTATGGGAGGTACCAGAAGGGGCGGGGCCATGTAACCCTTTCGCAATACCGTAAGTAGTTTTGGGAAAATTTTAACTCGTGCAAAATTTTAAAACATTTGGTTGCGCCTTGCTCAAGTTATCGTGCGAACCAGCCGGAAAGTCAGATAGACGGACAGACATGGCTCAAACGACTTAAAAAGTCATGAATCGAATTTGGTTCAAAGAAACCTAGGGTCTAAGGTGACTCCTTCTATGTGTTACAATTTTGGGTCGTATCAAATGATATATACCCTCATTCCTTAGGGTGATGGTATAATTCAGAATTACAATTTCTTTAATCTGTTCATATAACGTTTCCCTACATAAGCAACAGTTTCACTTTTCCATTCATCAAATGATTTTGAACTGGGTTTATTTTGTAGCAGTTGCAATAAAACTGTTGTACTCCGTGGCGTATGATTTACGTGCAATGTTAATTATGATAATCATACGCCGCCATATAACAATATAACAAAGGAGCCTTAGGCTTGACAAATTCCCCTATACGATACTTAGTAACTTCAAATCGATATAACGTTATTGTGGCATGTAACTTAACAAAACGACTGATGCAGAACTTAATCTTTTTGGGGCTACATTCACGTGCAATTCTCAGAATTGAGTCCCAAAATCATGTGTTGGACTGTGTTAGACAATAAAGTTCGATAACCAAAATCATGTGTTGGACTGTGTTAGGCAATAAAGTTCGATAGAGGTCTAGCGGTCTAGCGTCTAAACGTGCATGAAAACAGGTGGAAAATGCATAGTTAGTTATAGTTATATCCAAAGGACTCATTTCATTTCTTGATTACCAGCTTTTAATGCCCGAATCCTAAACAGTTTTGTCAGAGTTCTAGACAATAAGTCTCATCAATCTTCCTTACCCTAATTTTATACATTTATGCTAAAACTGCCCCGCCTTTTATATTCCTATCCCACTGTGCTCACATATTATTTCATAATAACATATATTTTATATAATTACAGTGTATAAGCTATACATATGCGAAAATCTATGTATGCGTATGAGCTACTACTACTATAGCTTAGTTAGTAACTTCCTAATTAAACTTTAATTACTATGGGGTTCCTCTGTTGTTTTTTGTAGCGCCCTTAACTTGGCTGAAAAGATGCCAAGGCAATGAAAACTCATAGAATCTGTTTTTGCTATTTTTGCCATCTAACAATCTTTTGTTTTGTCTATAATATCAAGCATTTGCCGGGGTAATAGAATATGAACTTGTGTACACACACATACGTATATAACTTATAACATAGTTATTATATGAAAATATTCCTGTATAAGCACCTAAACTTACATGTAAGTACTAAGTAGGTAGGTACTCCTATATCGACTGCGCTAGAATGCAAAAACAGTTCTTCAACTCAATTTAAGGTTTCCTTGTCATAATTTGTATCCTGAGACTAGGAAGTACTGCTAAAGACAATGTCGATATCATCATTGGCCCTTTCCTCACTCCTTCTGCTCCTGTTCTTCTACAGTACAGTAGACTTTGCATGTGGTACAATTTCTAGGAAAAAAATTTTGTATAAAGAATTTTGTTGTTGTTGCCTTACTTTCGACATGAAAAACAAAGATTGTGTGTATGCGTGTGTGTGTGTAGAAAAACTTTAATTTTCTTGTATGCTTGTTTTGCTTGCTTTTCTTTCGTTGTTGCCCGTTGTTTGTTGTTATAATTAAATATCGGAAAAGTTATTCCACTGGGGCACAATGGTCTCTCTCTTCGTTGGTCTCTCCCCACCCCTTCCTCTTCGCCCTCCCTCCCGACATAAACATACAGCCAGGCAGACACCTTTTGTGTTTAGCTTTAGTACAAATATTGTATATGTAGTAGTATTATTAAGCTGCATATGTAGTTGTTGTATAATTATAATTTACTTGTATTGTTATTATTATTTTTATAAACAAACAAATTATGAAATATTGTGACATATGCTTTAATACTTTGTGTGTTCCACATGGTTGGTTGTTCTGCTGCTGCTGTATATCGGAAAACTAATTGCAGAACTAAACGGGTTCAAGCTATGACATGGATTGTTTATAGTTGTGGTGGTGGTAGAGGAGGTAGAGGAGAAGGAAAAGTTTGAATGCAATATCTATTGGAGTTAATTTGAAATTATAACTTTGATAGCATGCCTGGAAAATGGGATTATATTGTACGTTACGTTATTGTTGCACTTCTCTAAGGTAGTTGCATTTTGTTGAAGTAGTAAATGAATTAATTGAATTATAGAAATAGTTATGATAGAGTCATTAAATAAACTAGATTTACAATAGAAAATAAGTCATCTAGAGCAGTGGTCTTTCCACTAAATTTATAAAAAATTTGATCAATTTTGAGAGGATATGATATCGCTCATTTGATGCAAGACCGGCAGAACTCAAAATTTATGTAGAATTGTTTGTTGTATCATACTTAATGTTGTTTATTTCTTGGAGGTCCTCAGCTTAGTCATTCATCTCTTCGTATTTGGAACACTAAGATTGGAAGCAGGACAAATATTCTGACTTTACCAATACTGACATATATGGTCCGTGGAGAAGTCGACCGAAAGGTGAGGACCTCGTGGTCTTAGTCGCATCTTGCTCATATCTTTAGCATGAGGACATTTTTATTCAATTTCTCATCTTCGCTCTTCTAGCCGATGGTGATTCAATATTCTGAATTTTCTTTACCATATCTGGCGTAGTCATCTATATTAGGTCACTATATGATTGTTTGACGACTGCAATGTTTGCCTTAGCAGTTTGGACGGCCTCATCAAAACCCGGCAATCATATTTTTTCTGTTTATATTTCTCTTGATAGTATTGTATCACATGACAATTTCTATGTTTACCCTGAGTTACTTATAGTATTCACTATAAATGTTTAATCTGCGGCTAAATTTTAGCTTATCAAACAAATCAAGCCGCACTTTACATCCTATGTTATGAATGAGATATTGGAGACTTCTTGCACAAACTGTGCACACAGTTCAACGAAAATTCGAAGTCAGTTGTTTGAGAATCTTTCGACTACTCAGAAGTTACTGCCGTCACCGTCGACTTCTCTTCATAGCTGGCAAATCAAGATATAATCCAAAGACGAAAACATGATGTAGAACTATATCTAGCAAATAATATATGAGGAAGCGAATCAAACCTTATAGATTCCATTGTATTACACAGTGCAACACATAAATTGGTGCCACCTTCGTACCCAGCTATTTTTGAAGTATATACCGCAACTAAAAAAATCCCCAAAGGACTTGGCCCCATTACATCGAAACATTTTGTTATGGATACTCCAATATTTTCACCCCAACACGATTTTTTGAAAAAAGGACTATTTTTACGGAGTCCATATTTCATAAACCGTTTGGAATTTTTTCTTTTTTTCTTCGGCAAAGTTGTAGATCTAAACCAGACCAAAAAAGCCTCAAATAGACCGACCCAAAAAAATTGCATCCAGTGCATGAAAATTGCAAAAATAAAGGGAAAAGGCTTTTTTTCACGATGTTTTCACCATAAAATTACACAGAACAAAATTTTTTTGTAAACAAGATTTCAAAACACTTTTTCCATATGCTTTGACCTCCTTAACACTAAAATTGTATCCCTCTAGTGGCTACTTTGGGGCAGTTGCGGGGCTTGTTGTGAATTTTTCACATATCACACCAACCTAGGCCACGATGCGCATTTATTTGCCCCCACCTCACCTCTACCATTTTTTGGTTCATTCACTTTTTTCCCCAACCTCATAAAACTAGGGGTCTAAGTAAGTGGGGAAGGTGAAAAATTCACAACATGCCCCGCAACTGCCACAAAGTAGCCCCTAGAGGGATAAAATGTATGACAGACCCCTCTATTTTTTCCCTCCTAACATTTTTCCCAAACATACCTACCCCATATCTTGACCCCTAAAGGTGCACCCATACAATTTTTTAAATTTGCTCCCAATGCTGCAATTTCCCCCAAGGTGCCCCTAGAGGAGTCAAATGTAAGACCGACCTCCAATATATTGCAAGACGAACAGTTTGTCAGAACATATCTACCCTTTATCTTTAATCCTTAGATGGTTACCATACAATTTTTTTATTTTTAATATAAGATATTAAGTTTTTCATCCGCCATTGAAAATATAAATAAAAGAAGAAAATATGTCAGAGTACTGTATGTCGCGAATATGATACGTGAGGAAGCGAATCAAACCTTATTGATTCCATTGTCTTAGTAACAGCTTACATCCTTATTACGTCGAAAACTTCAAACAATATAAGATGTTTGGTTTTTCAGCCGACATAGATTTTGTTTTAACTCTTTCAAACAGTGTTATTGCACATTTTTAGGTAATTGTGTATGTGCGTGCTTTTGCATTCATACTCAAGCTGACTGACTGTCTGGGGTCAAACACAGCTTCGAGTACGTCCGAATTGCCAATCATGTATGTATGAAAAAGAGGATTATCGCCGACAAACGCAATGTTTGCATTTGGAGCTTGTACGGCCTCATTTAAACTCTGCCATCATATATTGTTTGTTCTAATAGTTCCTCGTAGGAGCATAGCACCCTAACTCCCCTAAGCGTGTTAATTCAGAACAACGCGAGAAGCTATCCCATACCTCATAATTTGGGTGTAAATGGAAATTAAGTAAGTAAACTGAACGATTAGAGCAAGGACGATAAGCATTTTTAGTATAGGTGGTGCTACGTATTACACAGCTGACGACACGATGGACATTTAACATGAACAATTAGAGGATATTGAACTACAGACAAGGTCGGTCCCCATATATAAAAATTTCCAAAGTCGAGAGCAAATATTAAAGAACACTTCAAGACAACTTCAGAAAAATACTTTTTTCTCCCCCATCCCCAAAAAAACTGCCACAATTGTTTTTTTTATCGCTTCTGTTTTGTTATGGCAAGATCTCGTTGTATAGGTCTTGACGAGTACTACATATGCACTATATATGTCACTGACGTGTGTCATCATTTTCATTATCTAAGATAAAAGATCTTTCAATACCAAGAACATTTCGCTCTGGAAGTATAAAGTTTTATTTAAAAACAAAAAACTTACGTATGATAAGATGTATTTACAGCATTTACACAAGCGACATCTATAGGACAAATGTAGTACTAGTCGAGACCTTTACAACGATGACTTGTATGTTACAATTACACTACAAACAAACAAAAAAACAGTGATAAAAAAGGATGTTGGCTGTTTGTTGGGGGTTGGGAGGAACATTTTTTTTATTTTTCAAGTTGGGAATTTTTTTTCGTGACCCGGTCTATTTTACTCTTTCGCATAGGTGACTTGAATTGGCCATCAGTATCATGGGATTTCACTAAGCTATAATTTTTCTTATGACTGTTTCTAAAATCACAGATTTCTTTCAATAAAAAGCCATCGATAGATGCTCTTACAGTCAAAATACTCAGACCTTAGCTCAAATTCAGACGAATCTATACGATAAAGTAATTGAAAATTACATCTCTCGGTTCCGTAACATTCGCACAGTGATTGCCTTTTCATACAAAGATTGGCGAAAATGGAAGGAGTTTCCATAGGTTAATAATATTTGGCACATCTCACAGTCTCTTTTAATGACACCAATTTCTAAAATTTGGTTAAAATCTGAGAAAGGATTCAAGGACCTCTCTTAGATCCTGAAAATTTAAATTTTATAGTAGGCACACCAAAGTCGTGATATCCACTGATTCCATCAATCTATTACTAAATCTAAAATTGGGTCAATGTCGGACAAAGGATCCAAGGACCTTTCTTAGAGTACACAATCAAAAAAAATTACACCGGAAACTATAAGTCCGCTTTGTTCTATTGAAGATAGCTTAACAATCCGCATATCCGCAGCTGAAATTTACATCATATAAACTGTAAATATTGGTAAATAGTTTACAACATATTTGGTTGTCAACTTCGCACGACTTTGCAAATAAAACTTTATGTAAAATTTGAGTCTACACACGAGTTAGTATTAAAATAGGCACATATAATAAAGTAATTTAATAAAATAGACACAGCATGCTAAGGAGTTTTTAATTCTGTTAAATAATAGTCAATACCTTTCTTTACATTATTTGGTTCTTCCATTGTTACAGCAATTTTTTTAAAGAGGTTTTTACGTTTTATTTTGGACCTTCACTTGAAAGTTACTCACGCTGCAAAACAAAATTATTTTCACAGTCTGTCTTCCCAGGTGGAATAAAGCAAAAACAAGAGTTATTTGAAAGAGCAAATCTATTGTGAGATTGTGTTACCACAGTATAACCCAGAATTTTGACTCGGTGATTCGGTTCGCGGACATTTGACTGATGTTATATCCTACACACAGATGCAAACATGGGCGTTGCTCATAGAAAACTAACTTAGTTAACACCACACACTTAGTAAAGCATTGCAACATCGACCCGTCCTTATTGAAAAAATCCTAGTATGTACAGGATGGACCGAAAGTATTTTTACTTTTCAAACAACTATAAAGAAAATGCCAGAATAATGATACCAAATCTGTTTAGTTTTTATGGAACCTGTTTCCTTGATCTTATGCATTCATTTTCTAACCAAGTTAATCGATGATGTTTCATTCCAATGATGTATGTTATAATAAGCGCAATATTTTTGTTGCGCTATAATCGATAATACTCCGTTTGTCTGGCTGTCTAGCTGGTACGCTCGATAACTTTCGACGGACGCAACCAAATGTTTTCAAACTTTGCACAAGTTAATATTTTCCCAAAACTACTTATGGTATTGCAAATGGGCTCCTTCTGGTACCTCCCATACAAATATATCATTCCGCCCACTTTAGAAATCGAGTAATTATAATAATACATCAAACCCGATCGTGTCCAAATTCTGTATTAAGTAAAGCTATAACAGGATAAAGTTTTACAAAAAAATTGGAAGGCTACCTACGCCCCTTCTGATACATCCCATACAAATGTACCTTTCGGCCCACTTCAGAGATGGAGTAATAATATCAATACATCTAACGCGGTCATACCTAAATTCTATATTTAGTAAAACTATAGCAGGATAAAGTTTTGTGGGAAAATCTGGATGTCTAGCCACGCCCCATCTGGTATCTCCCATACCCATCAGTAACCGCCCACTTTAGAAATCAATTAATTTTTTTAAAACATCCAACGCGATCGTGCCTACTTCTGTATTTAGTGAAACTCAAGCAGTATAAAGTTTTGGAGGAAAATCTGGAAGTCTAGCCACGCCACTTCTGGTACCTTCCATACAAATGTACTACTCCGCCCATCTTAGAGATGGAGTAAGAATATCAATATACTAGAAAATTTTATACTTTACTCTCAAAGATATGTAAAATTCAACACAATACCATTTGCAGTTGCTGCAGCCTTTTGTAATTTTCCGTCACCTTATTGATATCAGATAGAACACGCGACTACCATGCGGGAGATCCCAGATTCAAATCCTGGCTTAAGTCATCTAAAAAAAAACAAATTTTCTTTCATTGCCGGCCCCCTTGATGTTGTAGACAGCAACTGCGCAGTATAAGTGTCGAGTCAATCGGCTTGTCTAGTAAAAAGCTTCTCAAACAGTGACGTTCGCATTCGTCGATTAACAAGTAGGTGCCGTTTGTTGTGAATCTAAAAATAGAAAGCGCGTTAATTCAAAACAACGTGAGAAGCTATCCCATACCTCATTCATGCGGTGCAAAGGGAAATTAAGTAAGCAATTGTTATCGATGGTACAGAACATTTGCTGTCACTTGTGGTTCAAAGGTCCAAAGTCAACGACTCATGAATATTATGTTAAAAAAAATATCGATAAAAAAGTAGTCGTTCATAGGTTGACGTGGTAGACGTATAATTTTAATCAATCGTGTATGACTCATATGAGCAATAGTACTTGATTTAAAGGTTAAAGAATATTTCATATAATGGACATTTGTAAAGACTATGTTGATTTACTCGTTTACCTTTGAAATCAATATCACAATCATTGACCTTTACCGTTGATTCTTGGTATAATACGTCGATTGTTTAACGAAACCATAGTAGTATAATTACTGTCCAATGTGATATGATATGTCAAATTTTCATTATTTTACAGGCAATCGATTCAAAGGTTTGAAATCTCATTAAGTCATACGCTTTTTATATAGCTATTTAATAGCCTTACACTTACCCTAGACATATCAGCCTTAGCCCACATGTTCTACAGATCATAAAAGACATACGACAAAAAAAAACTTGTTCGCCGAGTCCACGATAGTTTAAAATGATTCTCGACGTGAAGGCCTTTCCAATGGTGTGTTAAACACACTGGGCATATTACAATGCGATTGCCAGCGATCTCTGGTATAGACCTTGAGCTATTTAGGAGTAAAATCCAAGATGTGACTTAACTTACCACCTCTGCTACTATATGGGTCTATAGCACCAGCTTGAAATAAAACTTCTCATTCAAGTCCATAGACTCTATTAGCGATTTCGGTTCAAACCACAGCCCACGTGACCATAATTGCACAAAAATATCTCTGAACGGGGGGGATGGAATTTTTAGTTTATGACGGCCAAATATTAATGATCCTTTATGGTATCGTAATGGCCTTGTGACTAGGACTGTGTGTCATACATTTTGAAGTATTCTTCAAAACTTTAAATTTTATAGGATTTTGGTTTCGCTTTCCTTTAATGTATGGCAGAGAGTAAATTTTATTATACGTTTGGATATATGAAATTTCTTTAGCAGCATAAATCAACTTCTACAGCCAGGAAAGGTATAGGTTTATTGCTTTTACTTAGGCTGCAATGATACAATATTCGTTTTGAATATTCTAGAAAACTATAGAACCTTATACTTCCCAATAACTCATACATTTATAATGATTTCGATAATGTATTGATAAGTCATTCACACCTAAAAGTATGCTTTAAATAACTTATAACAGTTCTCATATACAAACTGATATACATACACACACACACACCCACCCACTCTCCTATACACATGAAAACAACAAATTAAATTTTACTGCAAATAAGAAATCTTTGCCACCTTAAAGTTTTGTCCTGTACTTGTCATGTTCGTACATACACGTACGTAAAGCTTATGGATATAAGCAAGTGTATGTATGAATGTAAGTGTGTGTGTGTGTGTTCGTTTGTATGACGGTGTTTTTCTCATTTTCAACCAAACAGCTGGCAAAATAATAGTATCAAACCATAAAACGGCTGACTGGGCTGTTTTGACAGCAAAAAAAAGTTGAACCCAAAACATACACACACATACACACACTGGTTCATTCCTACTATACGAATTGTATAGCGCAAAGGAATAGCAATAACCCGAAAGAAACAAACCAATAGAGCACAACACAACAAAACGAATACACAGGAAAAACTGACAAAAAACGATACACGAAAGAACCAAGGGACAAAATACGAAAATCTAATAAATACAAGAAAAACAAGCGACGAGCCAACGAAATTCAATTTAAACGAATACCAAAAGGTGGCACAAGAAACGAAGCACACAAAACGTAAAATTAGTATAACGACTGTGAAATAAAAACAAAAATGCAAAACATAACGAAAAAGAAAGAAAGCCCAAAGAACAATAAGAAAGGTAGACAAATGACATGTTGATTTTTTGCATGTAGGGAAACGAAAGGACGAATAGGAAAATAAGCAAAGAGCATAAAAGGATAAAAGGAAAGGCTAAGGACACGCAGAGAGGGAAATAGAGAGAAACATCGACTGAGAGAAAGAGTGAGAGAAAAAGAATTTTATGTGTTACAACAGAGAGTTATAACCAAATGAGTAGACCAAGAGCGTACACAATTGTGGGAGTAGGAAATTTTTAGCCATTCGGAAATGAGAGTAAAGTTTGTGATATTTAGCGCCAATTTACCATGTAGCGTAAACTTTTGGCATTACAAGTAGGGAAATTTTTTTTCACCGAGAGCCAAGAGTATTTTCTTTAATGAGTGTCATACTTGTGTGTTAGTTGGTTTTTCCAATTTTCTCTTGAGTTGGGTTTTCCCTTAAAGTATAAATATTTCATAGACCTTTTGGAATTTCCCTACCATAGACTGACTTTAGTATTTCTTTTTAGTTCCTAGAAACAACATTTGTTATTAATTTTAAATCGCTGAGGAATTGTAAAGCTCAAATTGTTTACGTTATATACAAATTTACAGGAAATTTTCGTAATTAATAGATGGCAAGGATGGGGAAACTTTATGTAGTCATTGCATATTTTGTCTATGGGTTTTCCATTGAAATAAAATTAAATCGAGGGAAATTTTATATATCAACAGTTGGTGTTATATTCATGAATTTTTTAAAACTTTAGAAAATATTAAAACTTTTTCAAAGGATATAATTGTTGAAGCAGCTAAAACAAGTTATAATGCAAGTGTAATTAATCAAATTGGGTAAAAACAAGGACACTACAATTGCTGCATTGGGTTTATTTATTACCGAATATGATTTAAACGTCAAGTTGTCTCCCTCTTTTGATGTAAAGGAAATGCTTTTATATTGACCCACCAAAAAAAAGGGAAGTCGTTCTCAAAGAATCACTTGTAAGTTACATGTATATTAGTAGAAAATGACGATAAAGCATTTCCGAACTTATTCATCAGTGTTTTCTTTAACCGTAATGTGGATAAAATTTGTCACTTGCCCTACGTAAAATAACATATTCAGTGCTCCATAAGAAAATTAAATATTTCGCTTCTAGTTTTTTTCAATTATACTTGGAGCATTATTTGTCCGTTTTTCAAGGCGCATTTGGATATTATTTAGTGAAAATATCATTCTCAGAATCTTCAGAAAAGGATTTTGATAGAAAACATAAAAAGGGAAAAACTTTAAATAATTACAAGTATAACAGTACGCTATTGCACTGTTTTTTACATCGTAAATGAAAAATTAAATAAATAAAATTCTTTCTATAAAGAATGCTGTTCAGACCCTTAAGAGGCAAGTAATTGTATAAAGAAACTGCACATTTTCAAAAATATAGGATTGGATAATAAGGATGTTTGTCTGCAAATTCAAAAATGGCAACTCGAGAGAATAAAGTATAACTAAACCAGTACAGAAATTACAGTCAGGTAAATTGACTGATAAATACCATCACCCAATATAAGATATTGTTTAAGTCTTGAGTTATTGAAATTAATAGATTTTTCAAATAATATTACTTATGTATTATTTTTTGTCTGCATGTAGAACAAAAACATAAAAAATTTGATCTATTTGTACAGAAGGTACAATTAGTGGCAGCACAAAGTGTCTGATTTTTTTTTCGTAAATCAACGTTCAATGATCGCTTACCTTGGCAAAATTTGTCTGAATTCAGTGTACATACAAAAATGATACGTATGTAAAAGGGGAAATATTCCATATATTTATATGGGAGGTGCCAGAAGGGGTGTTCCAAATAGTTAGGGTTGCTGAGGCTTTGCCTCCTATTACAAGATAAATTGACTGACCAAATTTTATTATCCCCCTAGGTGACGGTTTAGAAGTTATGGGTGAAATATTAATTTTCCAAACAAATTCATTTTGTATGGGAGGTACCAGAAGAGGTGATCCGATATAGTCCATATTCATTCCTGATTAAATCTTCATAACCGTACACCTTACGCCAAATTTTGCTTACAAAAAAGATATGTATGTGAGACTTTGGGGTGGGTTCGGTCAATTGTATGCGAGGTACCAGAGGGGGTGTGTCAAATAGTTAGGCTCTCTGAGGTTTCGCCTCCTATCACAACATAAATTTATCGACCACTATTCCCTTGGGAAGTTATGGGAGAAACATTAACTTTCCAAAAATAGGTAATTTTGTATAGGAGGTACCAGAAGGCGTGAACCGATATAGTCTATATTCATTCCTAATTCAACTTTTCATAAGCGAACATCATACGCAAAATTTGAGTGAATTCAGTTTATTTACAAAAAAAGATATGTATGTAAAACTATGAGGACTAATTCGGTCATTTGTATGGGAGGTACCAAAAGGGGTGTGGCAAAGGTTTCGGTTTTCTTAGGGTTTGTGAAACTTTTGCAAGATAAATAAACTGACCAAATTCAAACATCCTCCAGTTGTCCGTTTGGAAGTTATGGAAGAAATATTAATTTTCCAAAAATAGGTAATTTTGTATGGGAGGGCCCATTTACAATCCCATAAGTTCGTTTTGAACTTACGAGTTACCCTGCTGACCAGCCATCTAGCCAGCCAGACAGACGGACATATCTCAATCGTCTTAAAAAGTCTTGAAACGAATTTGGTCTTAAGATTCTTGGGGTCTAATTCGTCTCCTTTAATGCGTTATACTTTTTTTTTGTATCAAATGATATATACCCTCATCCCTAAGGGTGATGGTATAAAAATTATGAATAGTTTTACAAACAACTTTTAAGATTGAGTGTAATAGAAAACATAATTTTTTATTTCCCCTTAAAGAAGTTTTAAAATTTGTATTCCAGTAAAAATTTGCTGATGCAAAAAATAAGTAAAAATAATCTATTGGAAGTAATCGGGAAAGGTCTGTCGTGTATAAGTATAAAACACACATTTGTGACGTATGTGGCATACGTATATAAAGTCGTAAACTAAACATAGTAACATTTGCTCTATAATGAATGAGAAATAAATTGGTAATTTTAGTATTTAATTAACTGAAGCCAAAAATTATTCGATAATCGGAATTCCAATTGATTATAACCAGGGCAACCGAAAATATGCTGCAGCATGATTTTTTTACAACGAGATATTAACAAATGGGTAATGTATTTACATGTTTCATGGTCCTACAAGTGTTTTGAGACATATTTGTTAGAGCATATTTTGGCAAATTTTACCCATAAAGTCATATTTCAGCAAATTTTTTATAGCATAATTTATATTTTATAGGTCATATTTTTTCAAAATATCCCTTTTTAAGCATATTTTATGTTTTTCACATGATTTTTTTGTTCGTAAAAACAAGTGTCTTTACAACTTTGGTTTTTTAAAATGTAACATCCAAATCTATTACATGTTTTACACAACTGTGGAATGTTAAACGTTTATTAATCCTGTTTTCGCGCTTTCTTATTCAATAAGTAAACAAAACAAAAAAATCAGGTGCTTTTCAACCACCACCGATTTCGACCCTTGACATAATGCATAAAGCTAATCCGATAAAAGCAGCAAAACTAAAAGCGGTTGTAGAAAAGTTTCCTGACTTACGAGCTGATGGTGGATTCCTCTATTCTAAAATTTGCAGCAGTTATTGCAGCAGATCGCAGATTTCAAGTGAAGCAACATTTTGAACTAAGTCATAGAAGTGAAAATAATCAGACCAAACAATTATTTTTGCCAGAACATTCCGGTAGACCCCCAAAAGAACATGATTTTCAAGAAAAACTGTGCCGAGTTTTTGTGTCTACTGATATTCCACTTTACAAAATGAGAAATCAATATATAAGAAAACTATTTGAGGAACACACGGACTACCATCCGAAAGAGTTCTCAGAAATAAACATTTAAAAAATTTATACAACAACTGCATGAAGAATAAACGAGCAAAACTAAAAAATCAATTTATACGAATCTCAATGGATGAAACTATAGATGCAGCAGGCAGAAATGTGGCAAAAATTTTAGCAGGTGTATTAAGGAAATTGCAAATGAGAAATTTTATCTACATATAGCAGCCTTGGAAAGGGCTAATTACTCAACAATTGCTAGACTGTGGGACGACGCCATCAAAAATCTGGACGTCAACCTCAATAAGAATAATGTTTTGCTTTTTGTGACGGATGCAGCTCGATACATGGTAAAGGCTGCAAAAGCTATAGTGGCATTTTATCCGAAAGTTGTGCATGTGACATTGGATTGCTCATGGTGTCCATCGATTGTGTGAATGTATTAGTAATTTATATGAAAACGTAAAGAAAACTATTGCTAATGTGAAGAAGGTATTTTTAAAAGCTCCACGTAGGAACTTTTTAAACAAATATTACCAGACCTTCCATTACCTCCAGAAGCTATAACAACACGATGGGGCAGTTAACTACTATGCCAACAATTATGACGACATTTTAAAGGTCATAAGTGCATTAAACGATGAGGATGCACAATCCATTAAAACTGCAAGGGATGTCTTGACAGACCCCCAAACTAGATCTGAGTTGATTTATATTGCTTCATATTACGGTTTTATTGCAAAACATATTTGCAAACATCAGGTCATACTCTTATTGAACAAGTTCAGGTGAATGAAGACACTTTTACATTGATAAATAATTTATCGGATTCCGAAATAAATTTAAAAGTTAGAAGAAGTGAAAAGTATTTGTAAAGAATTGTGTGGATCTGCGCCAACATTAACATCAAAATACGAAGTAAAGGAAATACTGTCCCTTAAAATCGCTCCAATTACATCTGTGGATGTCGAAAGATCACTCTCAATGTACAAAAACATTTTACGTTGTAATAGACAAAATTTTTTGTTCGATAATTTATCTCAATATTTTGTAGTTTATTGCAACAACAATCTCAAATAAAATGCTCAACATACAAAAAACACCGTGATAGTTAGGAATCATGGTTCCTTAAATAATAATACTTAAATATTTATTTATATTTTATTTTACTTGCTCAAATTTGTGTATGTAAATTTACAAAAAATACTTACAGTCTGAATTTAAAATAATATTGTTTTTTTTTTTAGTTTTTAAGCTGTTTTTTTACTTTAAATAAAAATATTTTTAATTCATATGAAAAAAATTGTGTGAATAATTTTTAGGGCATGTTTTTGTTGATTTTAAGGTCATATTTTGCCATTTTCAGGTCATATTTTATGAGCATAAAACACCATTTTTATGGCATATTTCCGGTTGAGCTACTAAGTATGCAATCATTTTTAATTAAGTTTTTCCGACAGCGCTTAAAAGTATGTAATAATTTGTGATAATAATGCAAACAACTTAGAAAAATATTTGTGTTATATTTTTCCTTCCGTTCCTAGTTCCAACTCAAATATATATAAAGAGAACACGTCACTTTAATATGGCTTTGTCATTGGAGGTGTGAATAAACAACTTACGCCATAACTTGGACCACTCCTGTGTCTGTTATAAAGTACCAGTCTTAGGACCATAGTCGAGGAATATGATTCAGAAAGACGTTTACCGTCAATACTTCAAGAAATGGATAAGAAACATAGGTTTTAGTGAGGGTTTCAAGTTTATGGTTCCTTGGGTGCTGTAAAATCTAAAAAGTTAATTTTCTCTATTTCTATTTGATTTCGTGAATTAATTCAGTGAGAAATGGTCCCTTCACTTTTATCGACAACAACTTCCTTATTGTCGAGTCAAGTAAAAGCTTACAAACAGCCGACTTTTGGAATCATCGTTGCTCTGTGGGTCTCGTTGAGTGATTATTTTAGAGGAATCTCAGATATTTTAATGTTAAGATTTATATCAAAATCTAGCCTTTCCGGCTCGCGTTGCTCCTCCGCTACTTACAATAAATTTTCTTAAGATTGAAAGCAATACAGTTACATATTTTAATTTATTGAGCTTTAGTTGTCTAATCTCGATGGAGGTGCCAACGTAACGCCTTTCTCTTTTTGTAGCGTGTACCATAAATGCAAAATATTTAAAAATCTGTTCTTTGGCCCAAATTACTTGACACGGATAACACACACCCATACAAAGGTAAATTTTTAAATTGTTGGCATTAAAGTAACGAATTTCGGTAAACTCATTCGTATCGCTCAACTAATTATCAGGGCAACTGGAAATATGCACTAAAAATTATTCCCATCTTTCCGTCTATTAAAAATTGTATGCGCTTAAAATATGCCCTAAAAATATCCAATTATGGTCTTAAAATCAACAAAAATATGCTCTAAAAAATTAAAGTCACACAAAAATTTGGTTTTTCTTAATGGTTTAATAAATTTAGACCTTTAAAATGTATTCCTGATTGCTGGTATATTAATTAACAGCTTTATGCCATGTTCCAAAAAGTGTTGTTAGATGTTCTGAGGGTAATACAAGGTCAAGAAACGTTTTTTTAAAAAGTTTCACTCTACATGATGCTTTCAGAAAATAACTTCTTGAAATTAGCAATTATTCACGTTTTCATATAAATTCCTAATACATTCACACAATCGATGGACGCCATTAGCAATACATATCACATGTGCCACTTTGGGATAAAATGTCACTATAGCTTTTGTAGCCTTTACCATCTATGGAGCTGCATCCGTCCCAAAGAGCAAAACATTATTCTTATTCAAGTTGATGTCCAGATGGCGTCGTCGAGCAATTGTCAAGTAATTCCAAGACTGCTGTATGTATAAAAAATTTCTCTCTTGCAAATTTCAACAACACTAACCGTTAAGATTTTCTGCTTTTGAGAAGCGTCGAGGCTACCACCCGCAAATACAGTCCACTTTACATCAATTCAAACTGATTGATAACGACAACATCAACGCCATCAACTGCGATCAATTACCCATCCCCCATAGGTTGCTTTTTTTCAGTTCTTAGATTTAGTTGAATATGTTTTCCTCTTTCCAAATGCTTCTTAACTTGAGATATGCGATAAATTTCAGCTCGCAAGTCAGGCAACTTTTCTGCAAGCGCCATTAGTTTTGCTGCTGCTGCCGTTTTAGCTTTAGGCATTATGTCTAAGATCGAAATCGGCGGTTGTTGAAAAACTCTTCTTTTGTTCAATCACTCTTCTTTTTGGAAACGAAAAAATTATGTGAAAAATATGAAATATGCTTAACAGAGGATATTTTTTAAGAAATATGCTCTATAATATATGAAATATGCTTCATAAAGATTTTTTTTTAAAAATATGATCTTTAAACCAAAACATGCTAAAATATGACTTTTTTAGTAAAATATGCAAAAATATGCTCTAACTGCAAATCTCAGTTTCATAATTCTAGATATGAGCGATGGAAATTTCGATTTGTATGGGCGCAACCACTCGTCATTGTCTATTTTTCATTTCTCTGTTTCAAGTTTTTTTAGCTCGATAAATCTAAGACCAAACCATTTTTCATTGCATTGTCCATAGACGCTACACTCTCTCATACATTTGTTTGTTTCCCGCAATTAAGGAATAGAAAAACCTTTTCAGAGTAAGAGAAGCTGAAATTTGTTTTTATGTAGCCTATAATAGAGGCCCAATGTACAGTATAACACTAAGAAAATTTCACTGTAGGCTGTCCATTTATTTGGTCCTTATAACGAGTTTTTTTTAAAAGTAGCGTGTCATCGCCCACTTTCCACTCCAAATTCCAAAGTTCTAATTTCAGCTATGTGGGCTATTTTTCCAAGTATATTTTTTGTCGTACTGTGTAATTTGGGTCATTGACCTGTATCGAGCTAGTAAGAACTCATAAAAGTTTAGTTCTCAAATATTCGAAAGTAGTGTATATAATCTAGTTAGAGGAATTCAAACACTAACACTTTTGTGTTTGCTTTTGTTTCTTCTTTGTAAGTGTAAAGCCATATTGTTTCTATATTGCGTTTTTTATTATTCTATAAAAAATGCATTTGTTTGTCAAGACTGAAAGGTGACTTGAATTTTTTCAACTTTCATACACATATTTTTCGTAATTCTTTATTGCAATAGGAAATGCTTGTGAAAACTCCTCCATTTGACTTGAAAGCCTGCTGTGCCAAAGCCTCCTGGCCACTCGGCAATATCCGGTTCTCTTCAAGTCATTGTTCCTTTCAATTTCCTTATGCAGAAGTAAAACCTCGTAGAATGAATGTATCTGTGTATGTCATTAATCATCCGCAGATGACCACAAAACTAATTTCGTCGCCATTCGTTGTTCCTCAACATGGGCAAGCGCCCATTTACCACACAGTTACTCGACCAGCAGCGTTATTTTTGCGTCAAATGTGTAACAGATTCAAGAGAGATTTCATGCAACGAGCTTCCTAGCCTTAATTCTAATCGCGTCATAGTTTTTTATATGTCCAAGTTTTGTTGTTTTTTTTGCATCTCCCTTGGCCTTTAGGTTTGACTTTAATAATTTTTGCTCGCTTTCTCTTGTTGTCCTTGTGTATGTGTGTGTGGATATTTTTCCTGCTTCTGTTATGTTATGCTATCGTTTGTCCTCCTGCTGATTTCGATGTTTCACTATTGCTTGTCAAAGCTCAACGCCCTTATAGCTAGAGTTTAGTTTTTATACTATTTTTTTTTTTCAAGTGTTCCTGTTGTTCCATATACAATTTTCTCGATTTTGAGATATCCTGAGGACATGTCTAAAAAGTGCTGTGGTTATTGTTGTTGTTTTTGTTTGTCGACTATATATCGATTTTTTTTTTGTTGTGTTACGTTATGTTGTTGGCACATAAACTGTCGCTCAGTTATGTTTTGGCGCTTTCTTTGGTGAATGTGAGTGAGTTTACGTTTTGATATCGACTGGATGTTGAGATAGGTGAAAGGGGAATGCCGAAGGGACAGCTGGAATTGGAATTTAACGAAGTTATGAGATTTATAGAATTTTTGAAATTTATTGAATTTACAGAATTAATAAAATTTATAGAATTTTTAGACTTTATAGAATTTATATAATTTTTAGAACTTATGAAATTTGTAGAACTTATAGATATTGTAGATCTTATAGAATTTGTAGAACTTATGAAATTTTAAGAACTTTCAGATATTGTAGAACTTATAGAATTTTTTGAATTAATAGAGTTTGTAGAACTTATAGATATTGTAGAATTTATAGAATTTATATAATTTGTAGAACTTATAAAATTTTAAAAATTTTAGATATTGTAGAATTAATAAATTCTATTAGAATTTATATAATTTGTAGAACTTATATAATTTTAAGAACTTTTAGATATTGTAGAACTTATAGAATTTTTAGAATTTAAAGAATTTGTAGAACTTATGAAATTTTTAGGACTTATAGATTTTATTGAATTTGTAAAATTTATTGAATTTTTAGAGTTTATGGAATTTGTAGATCTTATGAAATTTGTAGAACTTATAGTTATTGTAGAATTTATAGGCTTTTTACGATTTATAGTATTTAAGTATTTACAGAATTTATATAATTTATAGAATTTTTAGAATTTGTAGAATTTATAGAAATTTTAGAACTTATGAAATTTGTAGAACTTAAAGATATTGTAGAATTAAAAGAATTTGTAGATCTTATGAAATTCGTAGAACTTAAAGATATTGTAGAATTTATAGAATTTGTAGAACTTATGAAATTTTTAGAACTTAAAGATATTGTAGAATTTTTAGAATTTATATAATTTGTAGAACTTATGAAATTTTTAGAAATTATAGATATTGTACAATTTATAAAATTTTTAGAATTTATATAATTTGTGGAACTTATAAAATTTTTAGAACTTATAGTATTTGTAGAACCTATAGATGTTACACAATTTTTACATTTAATAGAATATATAGAACTTACAAAATTTGTGGAACTTACAATATTTGTAGAACTTAGAGATTTAATAGAATTCATACAATTTATAGAACTTACACAACTTGTAGAGCTTAAGTAATTTTTAGAACTTATAGATTTTATAGAGTTTATAGAATTTATGGAATTTATAGAATTTACAGAATTTATAGAATTTACAAAATTTATAGAATTTATAGAACTTACACAATTTGAGGAACTTAACTGATTTATAGAACTCATAGATTTTATAGAATTTTTACAATTTATAGAATTTACAAAATTCGTAGAACATACAACATTTGTAGAACTTATAGGTTTAATAGAATTCATACAATTTAAAGAACTTACACAATTTGTAGAACTTAAGTAATTTGTAGAACTTATAGGTTTAATAGAATTTTTACAATTTATAGGACTCATAAGATTTGTAGAATTTATTAAATTAATAGAACTTGCACAATTTGTAAAATTTTTCGAGCTTACAATTTTTTTTTATAATTTTTTCTATTTATAGAATTTTTAGAATTTTTAGAATTTATGGAGTTTGTAGAATTTATAGATTTTATAGAATTTATAGAATTTATGATATTTATGAAATTTATAGAACTTGTAGTATTTGTAGAACCTATAGATGTTACACAATTTTTACATTTAATAGAATATATAGAACTTACAAAATTTGTGGAACTTACAATATTTGTAGAACTTAGAGATTTAATAGAATTCATACAATTTATAGAACTTACACAACTTGTAGAGCTTAAGTAATTTTTAGAACTTATAGATTTTATAGATTTTTTACAATTTAGAGAATATATAGAACTTACAAAATTTGTAGAACTTACACGTTTAATAGAAATCATACAATTTATAGAACTTACACAATTTTTAGGACTTAAGTAATTTGTAGAACTTATAGGTTAAATTGAATTTTACAATTTATAGGATTAATAAAATTTGTAGAATTTATAAAATTTATAGAACTTACACAATTTGTAGAACTTATAATATGTGTCGAGCTTACAGATTTTTTTTATAATATTTTCTATATAGAGAATTTTTGGAATTTACAGAATTTATAGATTTAAAGTAATTTGTAGAACTTACAGATTTTATAGAATTTTATTGTAGAATTGTAGAACTTATAGAATTTTTAGAATTTAAAGAATTTGTAGAACTTATGAAATTTTTAGGACTTATAGATTTTATTGAATTTGTAAAATTTATTGAATTTTTAGAGTTTATGTAATTTGTAGATCTTATGAAATTTGTAGAACTTATAGTTATTGTAGAATTTATAGGCTTTTTACGATTTATAGTATTTAAGTATTTACAGAATTTATATAATTTATAGAATTTTTAGAATTTGTAGAATTATAGAAATTGTAGAACTTATGAAATTTGTAGAACTTAAAGATATGGTAGAATTAAAAGAATTTGTAGATCTTATAAAATTCGTAGAACTTAAAGATATTGTAGAATTTATAGAATTTGTAGAACTTATGAAATTTTTAGAACTTAAAGATATTGTAGAATTTTTAGAATTTATATAATTCGTAGAACTTATGAAATTTTTAGAAATTATAGATATTGTACAATTTATAAAATTTTTAGAATTTATATAATTTGTGGAACTTATAAAATTTTTAGAACTTATAGATATTGTAGAATTAATAAATTCTATCAGAATTTTTTTATAATTTGTAGAAGAAGAATTTATAGGATTTATAGAATTTATAGATTTTATAGAACTTATAGAGTTTATAGAATTTATAGAATTTACAGAATTTATAGAATTTACAAAATTTATAGAATTTATAGAACTTACACAATTTGAGGAACTTAACTGATTTGTAGAACTCATAGATTTTATAGAATTTTTACAATTTATAGAACTTACAAAATTCGTAGAACATACAACATTTGTAGAACTTATAGGTTTAATAGAATTCATACAATTTAAAGAACTTACACAATTTGTAGAACTTAAGTAATTTGTAGAACTTATAGGTTAAATAGAATTTTTACAATTTATAGGACTCATAAGATTTGTAGAATTTATAAAATTTATAGAACTTACACAATTTGTAGAACTTATAATATGTGTCGAGCTTAAAATTTTTTTTATAATTTTTTCTATTTATAGAATTTTTAGAATTTATAGAGTTTGTAGAATTTATAGATTTTATAGAATTTATGAAATTTATAGAACTTATAGTATTTCTAGAACTTATAGATTTAATAGAATTCATACAATTTATAGAACTTACACAACTTGTAGAACTTAAGTAATATTTAGAACTTATAGATTTTATAGAATTTTTACAATTTAGAGAATATATAGAACTTACAAAATTTGTAGAACTTACAATATTTGTAGAACTTACAGGTTTAATAGAAATCATACAATTTATAGAACTTACACAATTTTTAGGACTTAAGTAATTAGTAGAACTTATAGGTTTAATTGAATTTTTACAATTTATAGGATTAATAAAGTTTGTAGAATTTATAAAATTTATAGAACTTACACAGTTTGTAGAACTTATAATATGTGTCGAGCTTACAGGTTTTTTTTATAATTTTTTCTATTTATAGAATTTTTAGAATTTATAGAATTTTTAGAATTTATAGAATTTATGGAATTTAAATAATTTATAGAATTTATAGAATTTATAGAATTTTTAGAATTTATAGAATTTATAGAATTTATAGATTTTATACATTTTATAGAATCTATAGAATCTATAGAATCTATAGAATCTATAGAATTTTGGAATTTATAGAATTCATAGAATTTATGGAATTTATAGAACTTAGAGTATTTGTAGAACTTATAGATGTTATACAATTTTTACATTTAATAGAATGTATAGAACTTCCTAAATTTGTGGAACTTACAATATTTGTAGAACTTATAGATTTAATAGAATTCATACAATTTATAGAACTTACACAAATTGTAGAACTTAAGTAATTTGTAGAACTTATAGATTTGTAGAACTATAGGAATTTATAGAATTTATGGAATTTATAGAACTTATAGTATTTGTAGAACTTATAGATGTTATACAATTTATACATTTAATAGAATGTATAGAACTTCCTAAATTTGTGGAACTTACAATATTTGTAGAACTTATAGACTTAATAGAATTCATACAATTTATAGAACTTACACAAATTGTAGAACTTAAGTAATTTGTAGAACGTATAGATTTGTAGAACTATAGGATTTATTAAATTTGTAGAATTTATAAAATTTATAGAACTTACACAATTTTTAGAACCTATAACACTGTACGACACGATTTTTCACCCATGATCAAACTGACCAGATTCTGAAAATATAGCTCAAAATAAAATATACATATCTCCTAGTTTTTCTAGATCAGCTCATATAAGTTTTTTACAGGCAATTTAATTATTGGAGGGAAGCTTCATACAGCGACTACTTCCTGATCGTAGAACTCTGCGAGTTGTGAACAGATTTTAATGAACTTTTATTAATGTTCTTTAAATGGCCAGGAGCGAGTTCTGACGAAGTCAAAATTTTAAATTTGTCACAAATTAAGTTTGTCACCAATTTAATTTGTCAACAGATTTTTAAGCTTTTTTTAATATTTTTCAAATGTCCAAGAGCGGGTTCTAACAAAGCCAAAATTTAAAATTTGTCAAAAATAAAAAATGTCACAAATTTTCAAAAATTAAAATTGTCACAAAATTTTTTGAATGTTTTCAAATGGCTAGGAGCGGGTTCTGATCAGCAGTATTCAGCCAGCCTACCTACACATGTTTTATGACTTAGCAAACCTACACATGAAAAAATTGTTATTATTTTTTTTTGTGATAATTGTTTTGTGACAAATTTTAAATTTTGGGCTTTGTCAGAACCCACTCCAGGCCATTTGAAAAATGTTTAAAAAGTTCATCAAAAATCTGTAGACAAATTAAATTTGTGACAAATTTGAAATTTTGGCTTCGTCAGAACCCGCTCCTGGCCATTTGAAAAACATTAAAAAAAAGTTAATTAAAATCTGTTAATAACTCGCGGAGTTCTGCGAACAGAAAGTAGTTGCTGTATGGGAGCTTCCTTTCAAAAATTAAATTGCTCGTAAAAATCTTAAATGAGCTGATCTAGAAAAACTGGTAGATACGTATATTTATTGTTGAGCTATATTTTCCGAATCTGGTCAGTTTGATCATGGGTGAGGCCAAAAGTTTCAATTTGTCTTACAGTGTAATATGTGTCGAGCTTACAGATTTTTTTTTATAATTTTTATAGAATTTTTAGAAATTGTAGAATTAATTTAAGTAATTTGTAGAACTTGCAGATTTTATACATTTTAACAACTTTTATAATTTATAATCTTTAAAATATTTAGAACATAACATTTTAAATTTCTAAAATTTGTAGAACTTATTAGGAGAATTTTCTGAATTTGTATGTTTAATGGATCTTATAGATTTTATAGAATTAGTAGAACTTATAAAGTTTATATTCCACATATATTTTTTTAAAATGTTTCTCATTTACATCATTTGACTTTTCTCTCCCCTTCGACAAGACTCTTTTCCAGCCACAAACTAAATTTCCAATTTCGATTTCAAAGGCGCATAAAATCATGCATATCCATCCCCTCCGCTCCAAGATCCTGGCAGTTCTCCAAACACCAACCACATCATTTAATAAACACTGACACTTGTCAGTTATATGAAGTTATTTTTGTTTTCATGTCCTTTTCCTATGGTTTCCCAAACAATTTTCCCGGTTTTTCTTTCTTATCCCGCTGTACTGCTAGAATCCTAGCCAATCATTGGCAACTTCAGCCCCTACCATATAGGGTTTGTGTTTATTTCTGACAATAAGTCGTGTGTTATAAACTTATTGTTACAGATTTTGCTGTGACGTCATAGTCATAGTTATAATTGTCAATATACAGTAATATCTTATAACCTATTTCTTAACAATGTCATTGTATAGTTGCTTTAATTTCTTCTCTTTCCTTTTCACTCTTGTTGTGTCTTATTTATCTGTACTATATTTCATATAGTTTTTAATGTTATCGAAAAAGTTTTCTGTGATTTCGTATTGTAATTTTGTTTATTACTTCTTATTTAATAAAAACACAAATTAGTCGTACTATATGTATGTTGTTTATTGGCCTTATTTTGTTATGTTAACTTAGTCGTCGTTGTGTCATTTTCTCTAAGTGCCATAATTAATTGATTGTGGAGGTCATTTTTATTAAGCTGCTTGTTAGGAGAAATCACAGCTAAGGCCTTGGTCGCTGAAGGACGTCTGGCAGGATGGATGGACGGACGTCTAGCTATTTTGATACGCTTATTATATGGAATACAAGTAATTAGTGTTGAAATTGATGTTGAGTGAGCGACAAATGTGAGTATGTATTGTTACGGGGAAATTATAATAGAGAAATTTGAATTTGAATACAAATTATTTCAGCTCATTGATTTGGGACTGAATTCTGAGAACTGCACGTGAATGTAGCCCCCAAAAGCAGATGTTCTGCCGTAGGGAGAAATTTGTTTCAGCTAAATCGGACGAGCGGTTTTCGAGTTATGTCAAACAAAAGAACCTAAAACGTGTCAAATTCCCCTAAACGATACTTACTAACTACAAATCGATATTAAATTATTATCGCATGTAACTTAACAAAACGAATGATGCAGAACTTCTTCTTTTTGGGTCTACGTTCACGTGCAGTTCTCAGAGTTGAGTCCCAAAATTATGTGTTGCACTGTGTAATGTTGGTCACCATTTCAGTAACTCTTATCAGTTTTGGCTAAGTAGAGTATAAAGTTTTTACACCTTTACATCACTTCATATAATAGAAAGTCTTCACCTATTATCTCACCCGAAAACCTAAAATTTTCATATATTTTACCTAATAACTCTTCCCCACGCCTTACCCTTCTAAGTTATCATTCATTCACTTGCATATCCCTCAATCTACATGTATGAAATAATAAAGATTTTTATGACTTGTGTATTAGCTTATCTAAAGGATTTTTTCCGGTGTCATAGCTTTTAGCTTCCGGTTGTTGATGTTTTCCTTCGCTTGTCTTGTCTTCATCTGTGTGTGTGTGTGTTTTTTTTATTGTCTAAGGTATGCTGACTGTAGGAATTGTTTTCAGCAGCAGTTTCAGTTGTTTAAAGAAAAAAGGAAAATGAAATCATATCTAAAATCAATTTATTACATTTCATATTTTCATTTCTCCAAGGAAGTATAGAAACGCGATGTGACTGTGGCTGTGCCTGGTAGTGTGGTGGTGATGGCGATGGTGTAGGAGTAAAGGATATGTACACGTACGTTTATGTCTGTTGCGATGCGTGCAACATAACGGAATGTATAAAGGTTGTCTTGTGTCGTACATGTATAATGTCAATGGAGTTGTATGTGTCTGCCCGTGAGTGTTGCATGGCTGACTGCGATATTATCTTAATATTTTTGTTTTATGTTCTATGGTTGAAAATGTATTTGGTGGCTTTTTGTTTAAATTTAATAAAATCGTGTTGTCGCTTTGCTATTTGACATTCTATATGACATTTGTATTTTGGCGTATATGTAGGGCTCTTTTTTTAGTTTTTGATTTTGTGTGATGTGTATATGGCAATTGTGGGATGAATTCAAATCCCACGCTCTCTGATTGTAATACAAAGTGTGAAAGCAGTTTTGGGGTGTTAAAATTGCGAGATTGAACAGCAATAACTTGCTGTGGCTTAAAACAAACAAGTTATTATCACTGTGTAACCTTTGAATGGGATTTGGGAGAGTTTCCCCCACTTTGTAACCTTTGAATGGGATATGGGAGAGTTTCCGTTAACTAGAATGAAACGATACTAATAAACTAAGAAAAAAAACTTAATCTGTCATATTCCACTAGGGCACGATCGTCAGCCAATTTCACTTCGTTGCGATGTAAGCGTCAATATCACACATCACCATACCACCACACAACATACGCCCAGCGGCGAAATTAGAAAGGACTTCTACAAGCAGGCAAGCAGCAAGGCCTTCAGGGACTTTGAAATCTTATGTCTTCAATACCTTGTTTTCACATGCCGGAAAACAGACCTTCTCCTTCCATTCTGTTCACTCCATTCTTGAAAGACCAATGCTGCAGGGGTTCTATGGGAAGAGATAATCAACGTGTTCGATGATTTGTTATTCCATCATTCCGTGTGTATATACATTTCGTTTCCCTTCTCAAAGAAGGCATGAGAGAAGGCATGAAAGGTAAAGGCAAAGAGGAAGGTTGTCGTGTGTCACACATTTCGAATGCATCTTCATAGGCTAGACGGTAGCATGACTGACTAACAATCGCGAGGTAGTGAGTTCAAACTCTGGCAAGGCTTAAAGCGTAGGTATAGAGATAAATATATACAAATGAGACATATCTTAAAATATACTAAACAATTTCCCAGCGGCGGAATTTGAGAGACCCTCCTCATATAATGCATGCAGTAGTCCTTATATGGGAATAATTTTTCAATAGGAAATGCAGAACGCATGATTTTTCATCAGATTTAGGCATTACGTGAAAAGACCTGCCAAAGGCATGTAAAAAGAATGCAGAGTGATTTCATACACATCCCATCTCGCTTTCAAATAACTGGGACCGATTCCTTATAAATGAAGAGAACTGTTTATACGTTTTAATTCAACTTTTATAAAGGCCTGTCAGAGGCCTTTCCAAAGAATGCAGAGGGAATTCATACACAAAGGGACAATACTCCTGATATGTGGATGAGACAACAAAATTCGAATGGCCTGGGTTAAGGGTAATCAACTGTATATTTTTTTTTAAATCTTAAAGTCCATCTTTTTTTATGTGTATGCAGGCCTTCCATTAGGCCTCCTTATAGGAATGGAAGACCTTGTTTCTCAGCGACAACCAATGTTATTTGTAAAGGAAGAGGTATTGCAGGGGCAAGGCCTACTGACTGCTTTTGAAGACGTTCTATAAAGCGTTCTAGGTCTTTTCCAATCTCATACAATGTAAAAAATAAAGGAAAAAAGAAGGTCAAGGAAGGCATACCGGAAAAAAACCCTTCGAACTCATGAAGGAAGGTCTTCCTTCATGCTGGTATTGTCAAACTCTGTAGCAAATTCTCTAGATATACACACAACGCACAAGACGCTAACCGTCAGCAACGCAGAGGTTTTCAACACATCGCGGCATTTAGTGCAACCATATACAAGTGTGTACTTCATAATTCTCATTTGGTTCATGCCAAATATGGCATAAGTAAACGATAATTTTGCTGATATGATCGGTGTCTCCTCTAAGTCGAAGTTTATTGGCAAATTAAGGTATCTTATCTGATCTAATTGATGACTGTACGTAGATTTGAATCTTTGTAACACGGACACTAATACCGTACAATGAGTCCTTGCATTAATGCAATGAGCTACTTACCTGCAAAACTGACCTTAAGGCTGTACAATGAGTTTTTGCACTTGTGCAGCATACCACATATAGGCCGGTAGAACAGATCTAGAGTCTAACTAATATCACGGGCTATTGACCGGTAAAACGTACCTAGAGTCTATACAACGAGTTCATGCACTTGTGCAATTTCCTATAAGCCTGTACTTGTACAATGGCTTATATTTCGGTAGAACGGATCATAGGTCTTAACAATATACAACGTACTACAAGCCTGTAGGACGGACCTGAACAGCGAGTCCTTGTACTTGTACAACGGGCTACAAGTCAGTAGAACGGACCTTGAGACTAAACTATCAGTCCTTGCACTTATACAATGGGCATTAAAACTGTATAATATTCATTGAGTCTGTACAACGAGTTCTTGCATTTGTATAACGGGCTACTAGTCAGTAGAATGGACCTTTAGGCTGAATACTTGCACTTGCATACTTAATTTTGTACATATACGGACTACATGCCGGTAGAGCAGATCTTTGTACAACGGGCTACTAGTCGGTAGAACGGACCTTGAGCTATAAGGCTGTAGAACGGGCCACTAAGTCTGCACAACGAGTCCTCGCACTTGTAATACCATAACCTGGAAATAGTTTAGTACAAAAATAAGTTAACGTCCTTGAATAACCCAGAATTCAAGGATCTTAAATAGTTTCGCCACAAGATTCTACCGATTGTATCGTCGAGTCCTCTACTCACGGCTCGACCCTTATTAACGATCTAACTTTGATGAGCGTCGCGTCCTGCTCCCGTCACCAAATCACCGACGCTCGTTTAGGGATCTCCTCCTTCTTATATGGCTGCAAAAACAGAAATTCATTCTTCAGTAGCCGCACGTAGAAAAGAATTCCAAACGTTTTGATCTTTGTCGCTCCGTGGATAGTTCGTCAAACCAAGTTTAGTTAACATCTTTTTTACCTGGTCCATCCATCGGAGTCTTGGTCGCCCCCACCTGCGCCGCCCATCGAGTTTATTGCCGAAGACTTTTCAAACTGGAGCATTTTCGTCTATTCATACAGCGTGTCCGAGCCAGCGCATTTGGTCTATTAGAACGCTCATGACTACTTCGATATCGTTGCACAGCTTACACAGCTCATGGTTTATTCTACGACGCTACTCGCCATTAACAATGATGGATCCAAATATATTGCGAAGCATTTTTCTCTCGAATACTCGCAGAAAAGATTAATCCGCTTTTGACATTACCCAGGATTCTGCGCTGTAGAGCAAGACAGCTAGGTTCAGTGTATGGTAGAGAAGGATCTTTGTTCGTCGAGAGAGGGCGCTTTGTCATTAAAGCTCTTGCTTAGCGCATAGTAGCAGTGGTTTGCCATATTGATTTCCAGTCCGACATTATTGTTTTCGTTACGGAGTAGCCAAGGGAGACAAAATCATCGACCACTTCCAAGCTAGATGGCTATGTTCACGTTTTTACAGGAGGAGGCTATATATCATTTGATATGACCCAAAAGTGTAACACATAATGGGAGTCTCTTAGGTTTATTCACAATAGGTTAATTTGAACCAAATTCAATTCATGACTATCTAAGCCGTTTGAGCTATGTCCTTCTGTCTGTCCAGCTGGCACGCACATTAATTTTCGAAAGACGAAACCAGTTGCTTTAAAACTTTGCATCGGTAAGTATTTCCCCAAAACTTCTTACGGTTATGCAAATGGGCTACATGGCCACGCCCCTTCTTGTTCCTCCCATACAAATGTACCATTCCGCCCACTTTAGAAATCGAGTAATAATATCAATACAGCCAACGCAATCTTGTCCAAATTCTGAATTTAGTAATGCTATAACAGGAAAAATTTAAAAAAAAAGATTGGAAGTCTAGCCACGCCCCTTTTGGTACCTCCCATACAAATGTACCTTTCCTTTCTTTTAGAGATGGAGTAATAATATCAATACATCCAACGCGATCGTACCCAAATTCTTTATTTAGTAAAGCTATAGCAGGATAGAGTTTTAGAGAAAAAACTTGAAGTCTAGCCACGCCCCATCCGGTACCTTCCATACAAATGTACCATTCGCCCACTTTAGAAATCGATTTATATTATTATGCACATACAGCCATTGTGCCCAAATTCTGTATTTAGTAAAGCAAAACCAGGATAAAGTTTTGGAGGAAAAATGTGGAAGTCTAGCCACGCCCCTTCTGATACGTCCCATACAAATGTACCATTCCGCCTACTTAAGAGATGGACTAATAATATCAATTCACCCAATGCGATCGTGCTAAATTCTGAATTTAGTAAAGCTAAATCAGGATACAGTTTTATAGAAAAAAAATGGAAGTCTTTTGGTACCTCCCAAACAAATGTACAAATCGATTAATAATATTAATATACTAGAAAATTTTATGTTTTACTGAGGGTGAGGGTATATCGGGTTTCCCGAATGAAACTTTATTACAGGTTTCTGTAGACTATTCAAGAACCTTAACAAATTTCAACAGAATGTCCTTTCTTTTATATATTGAGTCCTGACACGGCTAGATTTAGGTTGAGGACATGTAATGGCTCAGCGCAATACCATGCCATTACAACACTCGGATACCATTGTAATCCATTACGATTGTCCTGATTTAAGAAAGGAAAGAGTATTTTGCAGAATAATAAAGAGTTCACACGAATGGTACAAGGGAAGAGAGATAGAAGTGCTTAAAAATAATTCCGGTGTGTTCTCTCCTTCAAATTCATATATGCAAGTAGTGAGATTACGTGGGGATACTACGGTCCTCTGCCCTAAAGCCTGTTCAAACCATCAGGGACAACTCGGTGAGACTATCAAAGAACCATTTCCCGAGGAATTGCTTCCATCTTCTATAAAGAGCTGGGCAGTGGCATAACAACTGCTCAATTGTCTCAATTTCCTCCTCATCATCGCAAAGCCTGCAATAATCCTTCTGTGTTGTCTCCCAGATGGATGTAATTGCTCTGACGCCTCATTGTCCCGTGATTACTCCAATTAGTCGTCTTACGGACCTCCTATCCAGTTCCAATTGTGATCTGGTTCGACTTCCATCCAGTCCTGGCCAAATATCCCAGTCAGAAGTTTGTCACCAAGTGTGGCATCACTGTTTCTTATAAAAACAAGGTTTTAAAATTTATAGTTTTTTTTTTGTTTTATTCAATCTGTCCTTTAAAGAACAGCTTCAAAAAGAGAGCGAGTAAACAGTTGGTTTTTGCAGTGCGAAAAAGTGGAAAATTAAGTGAAACTTAAAATTAGTTATAACAAAAGAAAAAAAACTTCTGTTGAAATAAATCGAAATGAATATTGAATTAAATTGTATTAACTATATTTGAAAATAATAACAATGTGTTAAGCTTGTTGTAGATTTGTTAAAAAATTAATATTTTTCCAGTGGCATTGTTAATGTTCGTTCGTCCATATATGTAAATTTTAACTAGAGCTTTAGTTGTGTTCCCCCCTGAAGTCTCCAATGGAATTTTATTTGGTTTATTAGTTAATATTTCGAGATTCTAAAATTGGTAATATCAGCTGCTCACTCTTTGTGTTTTCTCTCTCAGACTAAAGCGGCCTCACCGTTTTCGGTGTCTTTTTTTTGATTGTGTACTCTAAGAGAAGTCCTTGAATCCTTTGACCGAGATTAATCAGACTGTAGATTTAGTTATAGATTGATGAAATCCATGGATATACCGACTTTGGTATGCCTACTATGAAATTTAAATTTTCAGGATCTAAGAGAGGTTCTTGAATCCTTTGTCCGACATTGACCCAATTTTCAATTTAATCATAGATTGATGGAACAAATGGATATGCCGACTTTGGTGTGCCTACTATAAAAATTAAATTTTCAGGATCTAAGAGAGGTCCTTGAATCCTTTGTCCGACATTGACCAAATTTAAGATTTAGTCATAGATTGATGGATTTAATGGATATGCCGACTTTGGTGTGCCTACTATGAAATTTAAATTTTCAGGATCTAAGAGAGGTCCTTGAATCCTTTTACAGATTTTAACCAAATTTTAGAAATTGGTGTCATTTAAAGAGACTGTGAAATATTATTCACCTATGATAACTCCTTCTCTTTTTGGCCGCTCTTTGTATGAAACGGCAACCACTGTGCAGTCGCTGCAATGTTCCCGGGATGCATTTGCCTGCCGTTCGATGTGACGGGTCACAATTCCGTATATATGACACATTGGTGGTCGCACTGATCCATCCGATTGGTCGGGTCCCAGTGCTGAGTCTTTCCGCGCTAGTTTATCCGATATTGCTTTACCTAAAATTACCCATATCACCGATCTAACTTTGTTAAGCATCACGGTCTGCTCCCGTCACCAAATCACCCACGCTCGTCTAGGGAACACCTACCCGTAAAAGAGGGCAACATATCCCGGCTCATCTCTACACGCCACACTAAACACATCAACAATACAGGACCACTGACCAAAAAGTTCCTCCACCATCTACATCAGCTTCATCAGACATTTCAAGGACATCAGTCCATCGATTGCACTTTAGCTCAAGGATCAAGCAGGGTTTTCTATATTAATATTGCGGCTTATAAGTTAAGGAAATACAAATAGAATATCCTGCTCTAGCTAAAGAAAATCCACTCTTTTATTTCAAACAGTTTTGTAAGTCCTTAAGGAGATCCTGGAGGCGTCTGAGACTACTCCAGCCTTAGATAAGACCTCGTTCAATTCAATGCTATTACTTTTCTAACAAAAATTCTATAGTATTTTGGTTCGTCACTTCATTCCGCCACACCCTTTGTGAACTTTAACCCCCACACATAAGAGCGTCAAAAATTTTAATCTATATATACACTTGAATGGGTTAAAATTTTTTGCTTTTTTCATATCTCACTTTACATTCATGCTCATACAACCACCATGTCAATGCTCTTTGCTATAGTCGATGTGTGCAGCATAAAGTCTACACATGTATGTGAGAGAATACATGCAAGTGTGTCAATATAGTATGTAGCGGTGTAAATAAACATCAAAACATTTTATTCATATTATTTTGATGTTTTAGTACATTTCTTTTATATTATTTTCATTTTTGGTTTAAAACCCCACACCTCAAATGTAAGTGAGTGTGTGTGTGTGTGTGTGACAGAATAATATAATTTTGGCTATACAATAATACTTATCGTCTACATATTAATGTCGATGAAATGAATGGAACGGATCATAATACAATGTATTATTGCCACTGTATGGTGTCATTATTATGTTATCTTTTGAAAAAAATATAAAAATAAATGTGTCATTGGGTATTAGCGTAGTGTATTTGTTTATTACTTTTTAATGTTTAGAATAATGGTTGATTTAAATCTTTATAATGTCATGACAGTATTCGTGGTTTTTTACAAGTCATCAGCATTGGAATGAGGTTTATGTCTTTGTTGAAATTCAATTGCGCATATGAAAATTGTAATAGGAGTTCTTTGGGTTATAAACAAGTCATGTTGAGATATGTGAACAAAACTTTGATAAATAGAACCTTTAGCTGAAATATTTCTTACAAGATTAGTCTTAAGAAGTTATCTTCAGAGAATACCTTTAGATTTTTATAAAAGAATCTTTATTCCCTTCTATAAATCAGAAAAAATTTGTTACCAAGACTATAAATAACCCCAATTGTCTGTTGTACTGACATTAATTTACCTTCTCTATGAAAATCACAACCCACAATTACATTCACTTTAATTGACTTAAATGATTTATTTCAGTTTAATTTTCTTTTTACTATACCCACTAACTCCTTGGCTGTGCAACTTTATTGCCAACATAGACGTAACAACAACCATAACATTTATTGAACTTTAATCACAATTTTTCTTACCCCAGCTGTCGAGCCGATGAAAATCGATTGCCATAAAAACCGTGTACTACACCATACACACCATAAACCAACATGTATTATGTGGCTCATGAATTCCTTAAGCATCATTGACTTTCATTAAGCAGGAAACAAATAAAGGAGTCACTCTCACACACACACACACAGAGTAACAACACCACAACTGTCGAATATGATACAATTTATGGCCATTATGACAGCGTACACAATACTCATACATTACACAATACATACGATACACCTTTACAAGGCTAAGCAAGGATATACGTATAATGCATATACTAAATATTTAAACACTTACACACACATATATGTACATACAGCCCCCTCTCATTCAACTCACAGAAGAAAAAAATCAGTGATGAAACAAAACAAATTGCGAGTGCTACAAATGGCACAATTAATAACACATTATATACATATTTATCGACCCCATAATATATGTATTTATATACGTACATGCTCGTACATATATTTACTTTATTACACACCGTGATAACACCGCGTGAATGTGTGTTTACGTGGACATGTGTGTAAATGTTAATACAAATACGTTTGTGTGTGTTCACAGGTATCGATAACATTGTAATCGTTTATATTTGCCATACATGCATACTCTGTTTTAATGTGTTGACCATGTATGTACACAAAAAACTGCTTTTATATATTGGCCATCAAAAATTAAATGTTAAAAAGCCAAGATTGCACGTAAAACAAATTGCAGATAATTCTCAGTTTAATTTATTGTTTTGCCATTAAAGGTGATTTATTAGAAAGATATTGAATTTCAACTAAATGTTAATGTTGTCGTTAGTGTGTGTGAAGGGATGTCAAAGGTTTCGCTTAAATTAGTTTAGAAAGATAATAAAGGATTTTGTGTGGAATATATTGGATATAGTTTCCAAAGGATTTGGATTATAGTGATAGGCACTGTGAACGTTTTTTTTAACAAAAATGTTCAAAGACAAAGCCGAATAGGACGATTTTACCCATCGTAACTGCATCATTAGTTTTTTTAAGTAATTATGAACGTTTCAAGCAATTTTATGTACCCTCACCCTGTGTAAGGTAATTTGGAACTCAATTCTGAGCACAGCACGTGAAAGTAGCCCGAGAAGGAAAAAGTTCTGCACCATTCCTTTTGTCAAGTAATATGCCATAAAAAATAACTATCGATTTGAAATTAGTAAGTATCGTATAGGGGAATATGCCACGTTTTAGGCACTTCTTTGCAATCCCAGTGGATTAAGTGGATTTTTAAGTAATTATGAACGTTTCAAGCAATTTTATGTACCCTCACCCTGTGTAAGGTAATTTGGAACTCAATTCTGAGCACAGCACGTGAAAGTAGCCCGAGAAGGAAAAAGTTCTGCACCATTCCTTTTGTCAAGTAATATGCCATAAAAAATAACTATCGATTTGAAATTAGTAAGTATCGTATAGGGGAATTTGCCACGTTTTAGGCACTTCTTTGCAATCCCAGTGGATTATATACCGCACGTAGAAAAATATTATAAGCGCCTCGATCTTCTGCGCATCTTCTCCAGTTAGTAACACCAAGTTCTGTAAGGTTCTCAGTAACCTGATTTTTCCAATGGTGTTTTGGTCGCCCTCTTCTGCGCCGTCCATCGAGTTCATTGTCCAGTTCGAGTTCATTGTCTAAGACTTTTCGAGCTGGAACATTTTCGACCATGCGTACAACATGACCTAGCCAACGCAACCGCTGCATCTTTATGCGTCTGACCACGTCAATGCCAGTGTACAGCTCATAACTCATACGATGCCGATACCCTCCGTTGACGATGATGGGCCCATATATTTTACGGAGTAAAATCGCGTGCTCATTCCGTAATAGCTTTGTTTACAAGCAGGATTCTTCTCCGGATTTCGAGGCTGAAATTATTTGTTTTGTTGATAGAAAGTATAGTTGTCAACGTTCACGTAGTTTCCCAAACGAGTAGATTCTTTGTTCGTTGAAACTAATAACTTCGTTTTCTTCTCGTTCACCATTAGACCCAATATCGCTGATTCCTTATGTATACCTGAGAAGACTGCAGTCACATCCCGCAATTTTTGACCGATGATGTCTACGTCTGCTTTTGTTAAACACTTGTGTTTACTGCAGCTTTCCTCATTATCATCTCCATCACTATGTTGAAGAGGTCACACTATAGGCCGTCGCCTTGTTTTAGAATGGCTCCGTAAGGACCTTGCCAATCTTCACTGAAGACTTCGTGTCAGCCAGCGTCATTCCGCAGAGGCGTACTTGGCTTCGCTGGAATGCCAAACTCAGCCATGGCTTCGAGTAATTTCTGTCGTATCGGGCTATCGAAGGCAGCTTTATAGTCGACGAAAAGAAGGTACGTGTCGTTCTGTTTCTCTTGGGTTTTTTGCAGGATTTGCCGAAGACCAGATATTCGGTCAGTTGTTGAATTACCAGGTCTAAAGCCACACTGATAAGGTCCGATCACGTTGGATAACACTGGCTTTAGTCTTTCACATAGCACACTCGACAGGACCTTATATGCGATGGGTAAAAGGCTGATCCAGCGGTAGTTGGAGCACACACTTGGATCACCTTTTTTCAGCACAGGACATTATATGCTTAGGTTGCAATAGTCGGGCATGCACTCTTTAAGCCAAACCGTGCGGAGGAGCTGGTGCATGCTCGTTATTAGCTCTTCACCACCGGACTTGAAGAGCTCTGCCGGAAGTCCGTCGGCACCGGCTGCTTTATTGTTCTTCAGCCGCGATATTGCTCTAATTACCTCGGCTTGACTTGGCGGTGGGCAATCTAAGCCGTCGTCAACAATTGGCGTGATACCTTCACGTGCGCTGCCTTCTGGAAGTGTTCTCTTCTGTATGCAGCACATTCTGTGTATCTGTGACCAGATTTCCAACCTTGTCCTTGTCCTCAACAATAATACAGTACAAATTTTTTCAGCTCATTGATTTGGGACTCAATTCTGAGAACTGCACGTCCAAGTAGCCCCAAAAAGAAGAAGTTCTGCATTATTCCTTTTGTCAAGTTGCATGCCATAATAATTTAATATCGATTTGAAGTTAGTAAGTATCGTATAGGGGACTTTGTCACGTTTTAGGCGCTTTTGTTTGACATAACTCGAGAACCAATAGTGCGATTTTGCTGAAACAAATTTAAAAAAAGTAAGAGTTACAATTCCAGTTACAATAAAACTGTTGTACACCGTGACGAATGATTCACGTGGAATATTACTTATGATAATCATACGTCACCATATAGTATTAATGTTATGTCAAACAAGAGAGCCTAAAATGTGTACTTGCTTACTTACTTCAAATCAATATTAAATTATTATAGCATGTAACTTTAAAAAACTAACGATACAGAACTTCTTCCTTATGGGGCTACTTGGACGTGCAGTTCTCGGAATTGAGTCCCAAAATCATGTGTTGTACTGTTTTAGGGAATGGGGGTATATATCATTTAATGGGAAAAAAAGTCTAACGCATGAAAGGAGACATGTTAGACCCCTCGAATCTAAAGACAAAATTCGTTTCAAGACATTTTTAGACAATAGAGCCGTGTTCGTCTGTCTGTCTCAATGGTTCACCTCTTCTGGTAATAATTTGTCTTCCATAATTTTTTGTTATCTTGTAATAGCAAATAAAGCCTCAGGATACCGAAACATTTGCCACACCTCCCAGACGAATTGATTTTTACATACAGATCTTTTCTGTAAGTACACTGAATTCAGTCAAGTTTTGCGTAAAATTTTCGCCTCTGACAATATGCCTCGGGAATGAAAATGGGCTATATCGGATGACCCCTTCAGTTACCTCATATAAAAATGACCAATTTTGTCCCATAACTTCCAAGAGGAATAGGCGTATGTCAAACAAAAGATCCTAAAACGTGACAAATTCCCCTATACGATTCTTACTAAGTTCAAATCGATATTAAATAATTATGGCATGTAACTTTACAAAACGAATGATGTAGAACTTCTTCTTTTTGGGGCTACTTTCATGTGCAGTTCTTAGAATTGAGTCCCAAAACAAATAAGGGGAATAATGTTGTACTGTGTTAGCTATGCCTCTGCTGGTACCTCCCACACAAGTGTATCATTCGGCCCACTTTAGAAATGGAGCTATAATATCAATACATCTAACGGGATGTTGTGCAAATTCTGTATTTTGGAAAAAAAACTGTAGGTCTAACCACGCCGCTTCTGGTACCTCCCTTACTACTGTACCGCTTCGCCTACTTTGAAATAGAGTAATAATGTCAATGCACACAACGCGATCGACGACCAATTCTGTACTTAGTAAAGCTATAATATGATAAAGTTTTGGAGAAAAAAGTGGAAGTTTAGCCACGCCCCCTTTGGTACCGCCCACTTTAGAAATCGATTAAAATTATTAATACTACCAACGAAATTGTGCCCAAATTTTGTAAAGGAGAATTAAGTTTTGGATAAAAAATCTGGAATCCTAGCCACGCCCCTTCCTGTACCTCCCATACAAATGTACCATTCCGCCCACTTTCGATATCGAGTAATAATATCAATCTACCCAACACGATCGTGCCTAAATTCTGTCATTAGTAAAGCTATAAAAGGATAATTTTTTAAGAGAAGCCTGGAAGTCTGGACACGCCCCTTCTCATACTTCCCATATCCATCTGGTACCGCCCACTTTAGAAATCGATTAATATTATAAATACACCCAACGCGATCGTGCCCAAATTCTATGATTAGTAAAGCTAAAGCAGAATAAAGTTTTGCATACAAAATCTAGATGCCTAGCCATGCCCCTTCTAACGCCTACCATACAAATGTACCTCTGGGTACACCCAACCCGATCCTGATATAACTTTACTAAATACAGAATTTGAGCACGATCGCATTGGCTGTAGTGAAATTATTACTAGATTTCTAAAGTGGGCGGAATGATATATTTGTATGGGTGGTACCACAAGGGGCGTGGCCATGTAGCCCATTTGCAATACCGTCAGTAGTTTTGGGGAAATATAACCTTGTGCAAAGTTTCAAAACATTTGGTTACGTCTTTCGAAAGATATCGTGCATACAAGCCTGACAGACAAACATAGATCAAACGACTTAAAATTACATGAATCGAATTTGGTTCGAAGAAACGTAGGGTCTAAAGTATTTCCTTCTAGTTTTTATACATTTGGGTCGTGGGTTAAATAATGATATATACCCTCCCTACCGTAGGGGAGGGTATAAAAATGGTCAGGATCGTATCAGTGGGCGTGGCTTACAAGTTGAATCGGCTGTATCCCATGAACTATCAGAGGTATGAATAGGATATTTGGTTGTTGTTGTTCTTACAGTTCGAATTACAGACTGGGAGAAAGGGGGCAGTGCTACGCCCACTTTTAAAAAATCGCTCTGACGGCTTCTCTAACGGACCGATTATTATGAAAATTGCACAATGAGACACTGATGACCTCCTGATAGTCCTTGTTGTTATTGGATAGATTAAAAGGGATATATCTCATGAACTATTAACCGATCCAAGATATGTAGATGGCTGTGTCAGTGCTCAAACCCGGGTCACCCGCATGATAGGTTCATGTTTCAACTATTAATGGTCCCTTGTTTGTTTGTACCACCATTCAATGCAGTGTGTGTATAAGCTTAAAAAATAATTGCTCAATTTTACTGAGTCCTCAGTTTGAACAACATTTACTTTCGCTTAGCTGTTTCAAAACAAATTTCTGCATTAACGATAATAAAATTGCTCAATGTGACACTGATGACCTCCTGATAGTCCTTGCTGTTATTAGATAAAGAGACGTGGCACTGCCCATACAACTTTTAGTTTAAAAGGGATATAACATATCTCTAGAAATGTAGATGGCTGTGTCAGTGCTCAAACCCGGGTCATCCGCATGATAGGTTCATGTTTCAACTATTAATGGTCCCTTGATTGTTTGTACCACCATTCAATGCAGTGTGTGTATAAGCTTAAAAAATAATTGCTCAATTTAACTGAGTCCTCAGTTTGAACAAATTTCTGCATTAACAATAATTTTACAATAATTATGTTCAAACACAAATCTTCGATCAGTTGTTTTCATTCCCCAAAGCCACGATATAAATCTTCCCTTATCCCTTATCTCTTATTCCTTAAACACAATGCACGCTTTAAAGCATTAGCACCTGTAACTCTGTTAAACTCTTTTGCATATTTGTTTAGCTCACATGCAAATCATGGATGCTTTCACCAACCAACTACGCCAACCAACCTTCTTAGTCTTTTTCTACGTTTCCTTCCCTGCTACACTTCGAGCTATTTTGAATTTCGGACCCTTGAATGGTATTTAAGGATTGTTATATTCAAATTTTCGCAAAACAAATCACAGCATAAAGTTCTTTATAACCCGCCCCGAAGAGCATTTATGGCTTATGAATTTCAACACAAATCGAACTGTGCTGAATTCTTGTATATATATGAGATGGTGACTACTCTGCACGCTCTCTCTCGCCCTCTAGCTCTCTAATATCCTTTACATCTTACGATGAGCCAAGAATTTGTATGTTTGTGAATTTCTATTGTTCATTCAAAAATATTCTAATCTCTTTGCTGTACATTCCTTAGGAGGATAGCAAAAAAAAAACTCAAACATAGAAAGCAAAGATTTCTATTCATTTTCTATATTTGCTTTCACCATTTTATTCGCAGCAATCCCTATTTATTGAATGTATCTGTGCATATTTGGTTGTATGTGCTGTTGCTGTGTATGTTTTGGTATTTTGCATAAATTTATGCTTATTGAATTTATATATTTTTTCTACACCGACTTCGTATTCTTTAGCAGCCATGATTCAATGCGGTTTGAGACTGTTGGTGTAACCTAGTGAGAGTGTGTGTGTGTGAGCGATATATCCTGTGTGTATGCACAATCCTACAATGTTCTTAATAGTTTTATTTCATGGTGTAAGATTTATGTTTGTATGCAGGCATGTGTGGCCTAGGGGAGAGGGGAAGTAGTTTAATCAGTTGGTGAAGAATCAGTAAAAAATTTCGATTTCCAATCCAAGAAAGTGAAGTATCTTAGTATACTTCATTTAAAACAAAAAGAAATTATTTAAAACGACAATCAAAAATAATCTGTGTGACTTAAATGTAAGATTACTGACATCCTATGAGTCCTTCATATCATCATGGATTGTCATTTCAAATGAAAGATCATTAGTCATCCTTTAATATCATATCAACTTCTGCCGCAATTTCACATACAATACAATATATTTGCCTTAACCTTTCCATAAAATCCTTGTTAGTCTACATAAGCCTGTTAACATCTCCATCACTTCTACTCATTTAACATACCTCCCCTCGCTGCCACAAACATGAACGATTTATCTATAAATGTATTATAAGTATTTTTCCATAACAAATCCATAAATGTGTATGATTGTATTGTAAACTCCTGTAGCCACAAATATTATTATTATTATTCAGCTTTAAATATATTTTCTGGAGCCTTCACACAATGATATCGTCTGTTCCCAGTCTCAAACAGTCATATGCAGTAGCAGCAGCAGCAGCCATCACCCGTCATCCAAGATTGCGGCACAGACAAATTATGACTCATAAACACTTTGTGGATTTGTGTGAAGGCAAAATGGATTTTTCCGGCAAAAGTTTTCGGGATATTCGAACAAATAAACATATAGTGAATAACAAAAGATATTTCAATCGTGGGGTGGGAGAGAGAGAGATAGAGAGTGATGAAAAAAGGAGTATGAAATCATTTAAAAGTTATTTGTTTGTATTAAAAAATATAACGTCTGATTTATGGGCTGCAAAAGGATATTATTGTGGAGGATACTATCTGTGGCTACCGATGCCGCATACGAAATGTATTTAAAGTGAGAATTGTAATATTTATTAATACCGCAGAGGATCTATGGTAAGGGTAATTTGAATTAATTCAATTTCCGTAAATGTGGCGCCACATAAACATTAAGGTGAAATGGTATTTCAACAATATTGATAGAGGAAGTCCATGAATGTTTTGAGTCTTGCAGTGATTACAGTACAATTTGCCAGAGCCCACCTAGGATAGTCCAAGAATGCTTGAGCTTCAAAGAATAGGAGACCAAGGTGAGTCATATCTAGAGTGTTCAAAACCGAAAACCGTCTTACCGGTTTTTTTCTTCGAAACCGTATGCCGGTTTCTTCAAAAATGCCAATTTCGAATACCCGTTTTAACCGGTTTTTTGATGTCAATTCCTTTTCAAAAAGGAGTATTTTTACAGAACATGGTCAGGTTTATTATAGGAAAATTGGAATGGATGATGCTTTCATTGAAATTTCCTTATGCAATACGAAAAAAATTTGCTAGAAAAAAAATGTAGCTAGATGACTTTTTCTCTCATCTTTAAATGGGTATGACGTCGTCCTAATTCATATCTGTATTAAAAGTTGCTCATATGAATATCGACGGATCCTCAGGATGATTAGTTTATGAGATAAAAAAATCTAATTTTTTTTATACGAATACGGATGGCATCCCACCCATTTCAAGATGAGAGCAGCATTTTCCAAACAAATGTTCATGTTGGAAATTTAAAAACTATGTGAAAATAGCTCCGGACTCTCTTATACAAAAAGGCATGCAGAGACACATGCACTGTTAGCAGGAAACCAAGACAAAGGTTAAAGCCAAAGTAAGAGATCTCACTTCTATCCCAACGTTTTTGCTATCTCAATAAGACAGGCTCGTCAAAGAGCATCCTACGCTGAGCCCTACTCAAAAAACTCTCTACTCCTTTAACAAGTTAGTCCAAACCCATGAGTTTAAATTCTTTTTTCTGAACTTAGAACTGAAATAGACAAATAGTATTAAAACCCTTATCTTCCGAAATTTCCGTACTACGCTCAGTGCCTCTGTAGATACGGTAGATAAGTCCCCTAAACTCATCCCTACGCTGAGTGGCGAATGAACGACAGTCTGACTCCTTAACTTTAAGAAGCATCTGGTCTACGCTCTCGTCATTACGATCCCTTTTGAAGCCGTACTTCCACTCACGTGGAAAATACCAATATACTTAAACGGGTCCGCCTACCAAATGCTTTTTTATTTTTCTCCAGTAATCCCACTGTCATACCTGGTGACTTCCGTGACCAACGCCATGCTTTCTTCTACCTCTCTTCTCTAGGACCGAGGCACAATCTCCCCATGCAGAAAGGACAGTATTAAAACCCTTATCTTCCGAAATTTCCGCACTACGCCCAGTGACTCTGCAGATGCGGTAAAGAAGTCCCAAAGACTCATCCCTACGCTGAGTGGCGAATGAACGACAGTCTGACTCCTTAACTTTAAGAAGCATCTGCTCTACGCTCTCTACACTACGACACCTTTTGAAGTCGTATTTCCACTCACGTGGAAAATACCAATATACTTAAACGTGACCGTCTACCAAATGCTTTTTTATTTTTTCCAGTAATCCCAAATGCTTTTTTAAATTTCTCCAGTAATCCCAGATTCGTACCTGGTGACTTTCGCGACCAACGCCATGCTTTCTTCTATCTCCCGTCTCTAGGACCGAGGCGTAATCTCCTCAAGCAGAAAAAGACAGTATTAAAACCCTTATCTTCCGAAATTTCCGCACTACGCCCAGTGCCTCTGTAGATGCGGTAGATAAGTCCCCTAGACTCATCCCTACGCTGAGTGGCGAATGAACGACAGTCCGACTTCATAACTTTCATAATCATCTTCTTATATTCATTATGCACGATCATATACGACTCTCTCAAGTAGTCAGTAACAGGAGCATCAGTCCGCCTTCCCATCTGCAAACGTTTCCTGAGGCGTCGAAATACCTTCCGTTTCCAAGACAACTCTCGTGTCCACTAGACGGGATCGGTCCAATATAAAAAAAAAATCCATAATTGAGAGCAAATACTAAAGATGACCTCTTGGCAACTTCAGCTTTCCTCCCCCACACCCCGAAAAACTGCCAAAATCGTTTTTTATCGCTGCTTTTCTGTTTGGGGCTCAATCGTAACATACAAGGCATCGCTGTAACAAACAAGTCATCGATGTCTTAACAAGTACTACTTTGTCCTATAAATGTCGCTGACATACGATTTCATTTTGTAATGATGGCCTAATTTAAAGCAGTTTCTACCCCTAAAATTTAAATATATTATTTTTTTTCGATGTAGCTGAAAAGTAAGCAATAATTTGAACAACAAAGTATGCAATCTTTTTTATTTAATGTTTTTTTCGAAAGCGCTAAAAAGTATGCAATAATCTTCGATAATAATGCAAACAACAAGCACAAATATTTGTATTATCGAAATTTTTTTTTTTAATTTGTCTGGAGGTAATCTTTAATATTTTCCCTCGACTTTGGAAGTTTTTTTTCGTGACCTGGTCTATTTTCCACTACCTTATCCTTCTACGTGGGCGCCGAAGGATCCTCTGCAGAAGACAGTCTTTGACGCGGTGCACAGTTTCAACAAAAGTTGACACCTGAGCAAAATTAGTCATATGACAAAAGCCTTCTAGAGGGATATAAGCAAATTCCGCCAACATATGCATCCCAGTTGACATGATTGATTGACCATTGTATTAAGCCTTCTCTCTTATCCTTAATGAAGTTAATATCATCATTCCCAAATACTTAATTTTCAGGATCACCAATAGGAAATTTTAACACTATCTCCATATACGCTAAATACGCTAAATAGAGCTCCAAAGGCTAGCCAAACTTCCAGTACCAGCTAGCTAGGAGAATACGATTAAAATCACCTTCAGTAGAAATACAAACATTTCATTCCGATCTATAAACCTCTGTACAATGTAAGCTAATACCATTGAAAGACCCACATGCAAACAGGTACCCCGCGCAATCCATTGTGGGTAACGTGAGGTTCTTGAATTGGATCACTATGTACTAATAACACTGTCACATATGGAAGGCATTTTAAGGGGGGGTTTTTTATAATTTGTATGATATCATCCACAATAACTTGCCGGATCCTAAATCTCAAAATGACATGAGAATCAATTTGTTTTACAAAACTTTCACTGTGGTTGCTGATAACTTTGGACAGTGTGTGATAATGACTGAATTTGACGAGAGTATCTTAAAATAATCCTAATAAAAGGACATTAACCCTTAATTAATTATTATTCAATCAAGTCAAAGTACTCACCTAATTACAATGTCAACCTTGAACTTCTTAATGATAACTAATTAAACTTAGCTGACAACTACTTCACTTACACTCCAATAATTTGACTCTCACTAAATGTAATCATATCATATGTCTATATGAAGTCAACAACACTTCAATGACAAAAAGAAGGAGATTACTTTTACTCACAATTTCTAGTCTCTCTTAAACTACACAACAAACGCTGAAGAGTTAAACTGATGTACAAATGAAAGTATCATCATCAGGCACTAGTAGATAGAGTAATATAAACTTATTTCGTTTTTGTTTTTTTTCTCCATTTTTTTACTTTTGTAATTAAGTGCCTCCTTACGTGTCATGAAATTGCGTAAATCTAAATTATGTCAGAAACTTCAGCACTACATCAGTTGGTTGAATAGTCGAGTTTTAATACTTTTTATAGAGTATAAACATTTTACTATGCTTCGTATATGTTGTATTCATTCTATTTGCTGGCAAATGAATTGCTGCGCTGTACTCTGTATTATGGCTTCAGATATATTCGCATATGTGAATGCATGTGTACACTTTATATGTGTAGGTTCTGTTGATGACTTGAAGTTTTCTGTGTATAAATATATTTTTTTTTGTTATAAAGTTGATGTGGCAGCATGGAAATGTTTTGAGAAAACTTTTCTAACTTTAACTTTTTTAACTTTGTATGTCTAATTTTATAAAACATAAAGGAGGATATCCTGGAAATTTGATAAGGATCGCATAATATAATCAAAGACATGCAGGTTATTGAACGACAATCTCCGGAATACTTTTTTAGTTCACAGGATATCGGTAAGGCCACGCAGGATAAGCTGTTGTTGATTAAAGAGCAACCTTGAATTTTGCACTGTCTTAGCACTTAGGACACCATTATGAACAGAAATGATATGCACTTGGACTCGCAGGATACCCCAGATACTGCCCAGGATATTCCAAACAACTCACAGAACTTGAAATAACTTTAAGCAAGGAATCGTAAGTTATCAAATGAGTTTTAGAAGGAAGTTGGAGGTTATCATGGTGTGACACAAGGATTCGTCCTATGTACCTTTTTTCTTTTCACTATGAAGACCCTTCACTCTCTTAGCAAATAGGACACCATTACGAACTGACATGATATCAACTAGAACCCGCAGGATACCCCAGATACTCCCAAGGATATTTAAAAGCACTGGCATTACTTGATATAACCTTAAGCAAGGAACCGTAGATTATATAATGAGCTCGATAGATTTTTAGAAGGAAGTTGGGGGTAATCATGGTGTGACAACAAGGATTCGTCCTATGTTGCTTTTTTCTTTTCACTATGAAGACTCTATACTCTCTTAGCACATAGGACACCATTACAAACAGACATGATATCAATTAGAACCCGCAGGATACGCCATGTACTCCCCAGGATATTTAAAAGAACTGGCATTACTTGAAATAACTTTAAGCAAGGAACCGTAGATTATATAATAAGCTCGAAGGATTTTTAGAAGGAAGTCGGTGGTTATCATGGCGTGACAGCAAGGGTTCGTCATCTGTAGCATTTTTCTATTCACTGCGAAGTCTCTACACTCTCTTAGCACATAGGACACCATTATGAACGGACATGATATCAACTAGGACCCGCATGATACCCCAATAAAAAAATCCCAGGATATCCAAAAGAACTCACATAACTTGAAAAAGCTTTGAGCAAGGAATCGTGAGTTATCAAATGAGCTGAAAGGATTTTTAAAAGGAATTGGAATGTAATTATTGTGTGACAGCAAGGCTTCGTCCTTTGCAGTAGTTTCCTTTCACTGCGAAGACTTTTCTTAACCAATACAGGATGCCACAGATACAGCCCAGGACATTCAAAAGAACACAAATTACTTGAAATGTTTGAACTATTGCAATAAAAAGATGTAAGAAAAAGTAAAATGGACCCCCCAAAATGTTGACGACCATCGCAAACGAATTAAGGACCATGATTTAAGGATATGCACCTGGAATTTAGAACACTGTATGGACCAGGTGCCTCCATCCAACTGGCGGAAGTCCTCGAAGAATACAAGGCTGACATAACCGCTTTACAAGAAATCCGTTGGACGGGACACGGGTGCTCGTGCATGAAGACGTTCGACATCTACTATAGTGGCCATGAGGACAAGCACGAGTTTGGATGTGGATTTGTGGTTGGCAAGAGACTGCGACACCTAGTCTCAAGGTTCAACCCGGTGTGTGAACGTATAGCCAAAACAAAGTATTTTAACATAACACTTATATGTGCCCATGCTCCGACAGAAGAGAAAAGCGATGAGGACAAAGAGGAGTTCTACGAGAGCCTAGAAAATGTATATAACCGTAGTCCGAGCCATGACATTAAAACATGACATTGTTCTAGGCGATTTTAATGCTAAAATTGGCAGGGAAACCGCATTTGAGCCTACCATCGGAAAATTCAGTCTGCACAAACGTCGCACAGTGGCATCAGACTGATTGATTTCTCTGCGGCAAGAAATATGGTAGTTAGCAGCACTAGATTTGACCATAAAAGTATTCATAAGGCAACATGGTTATCTCCAGATCAATTGACGAGGAATCAAATAGATCATGTGGTAGTCGATGGAAGGCACGCATCGAGTGTTCTGGACGTACGAGTTATTAGGGGTGCGAACATTGACTCTGATCACTTCCTTACCGCAGTTAAGGTTCGCACTAGGCTAAGCATGGCGAAAAACGTACCTAACCAGGCACAACGAAAGCTGGACATCGGTAAACTGCGGACCACAGAGGTAGCGGACGCCTACTCCAACCACCTAACTCAACTGCTGCGGAATGCTCCAACCCCTGATAATATAACCTCGCAGTGGCAAAATATAGCCGACTCCTTAGAACGGGCTGCGAGAAGCGTACTTGGGTACTCAAAGCCGTCTCAAGAAGATGCCTGGTACGATGATGAAAGTCGCAATGCCACGAGATGGCAACGCGAGCTGTTCTGGAACGGCACAGGGAGAAGAGACGAGAGACAACTCGTCTTTTTAGACGGAAAAAGAAGGAGCTGAAGAAGAGGCAGGATGAGTGCACTGAGTTGCACCGAAGTAGAGGGGAAGCCCAAAAATTCTACAAGAGCGTTAAAGCGAGAATGCGTGGAACAGGGTTGCCCTCCTGCAAGGACAGCGATGGTCAGCTAGTAACGGACCCGGATAACGTTCTGAAGATATGGAGAGATCACTTTTAAAATTTACTGGATGCAGACACCACTCCAGAAGACCCCGCTCCAATCGATGACGATGGTGTTTATTGTCCGCCTCCGAGCCAGAGCGGGATACGTATGGCCATCTCCGCCTTAAAAACAACAAAGCTGCTGGAGCCGATGGACTCCCTGCTGAATTGTTTAAGGCTGGCGGGGAGGAGTTGATTAGGAGCATGCATCCGCTCATGGAGAACATCTGGCAAGAGGAGAGCATGTCCGGGGATAAGAGTCTCAGTCTGTTATGTCCCATATACAAGAAAGGAGATCGTAGTGAATGTAAGAACTACCGTGGAATAAGCCTATTACAAATTGCGTACAAGGTCCTTTTAAGCATATTGTGTGAACGTCTAAAGCCAATTGTAGAAAAACTAATTGGACCATATCAGTGCGGCTTTAGACATGGCAAATCTACGACAGATCAAATATTCACCTTACGACAAATCCTGGAAAAAACCCAAGAAAAGCAGGTCGACACCTACCACTTCTTTGTCGACTACAAAGCTGCCTTCGACTCTCCGATAAGAAATAGGCTTTATGAGGCCATGTCTGAGTTTGGTATTCCTGCAAAGCTAATTCGGCTTTGCAAATGTACCTTAGACAACACCAAATCCTCGGTTAAGATTGGTAAGGATCAGTCTGAACCATTCAACAAGGAAAGAGGTTTCAGGCAGGGCGATAGCCTGTCCTGTATACTATTTAATATAGTTATGGAGAAGGTGATGAGAAAGGCTGGTGTCAACATGTCTGGCACCATATTCCACAAGAGCCACATGCCACTAGCCTATGCCGATGATATAGACATCATTGCCCGAAATCTGTGGGATGTTGCTGCAGTTTTCTCATCACTAGAAAAGGAGTCAGCAAAAATGGGTTTAGCGGTCAACGAGGACAAAACAAAAATAATGATTTCGACGAACAAAGAGTCCTCTAGATGGGGACGCAGCGTCAACGTTGAAAATTATTGTTTTGTGGTAGTAGATGAGTTTACCTACCTCGGATATTCCGTCAATAAGAAAAATAATGTCAGCCAAGAAGTTAAACGAAGAATATTGCTCACCAATAAATGTTTCTACGGACTTCGGCAGCACTTTAGTAACACCACCTTATCTCGGAATACTAAGAAACAGCTATACCAGGTGCTTATCTTACCTGTTCTGTTGTATGCTGCCGAATAATGGGTGCTTACTACAACGGACATACAAAAGCTGGGAGTATTCGAGAGAAAAGTACTACGAAAAATATATGGACCTATCTGTGTCGAAGGCGAGTTTCGGCATTTACCATGACATCGACGTAGCTAACAGAGTAGGAATCCAACGCTTCGATGGCTGGGACATGTTGCCAGGATGGATGTTAATGCTCCAGCGAGAAAGGTGTTTGAAGGCGAACCTGAAGGACGGCGCAGAGCAGGTAGACCCAAATTCCGTTGGAAGGACCAAGTGGTAGGCGACGTGCCATCATTTGGTAGGACTAACTGGAGAACACACGCAGAAGACCGAAGCGTGTGGAATTCTTTATTACTTCAGGCCTCAAACTTATGAACTACGTTCCGTAAATTGTAATTGGCCACTTAAGTAAGTAAGTAAATTACATGAAATAACTATGAGCTAGGAATCGTAGTTTATCAAATGAGCTCAAAGAATTTTTAGTATGAAGTCGAAGGTATTCATTACACAGTACAACATTTGTCAGCTCATTGATTTGGGACTTAATTCTGAGAACTGCACATGAAAGTAGCTCCAAAAAGAAGACATTCGGCATCATTCGTTTTGTCAAATTACATGCCATAATAATTTAATATCGATTTGAAGTAAGTAAGTATCGTATAGGGGAATTTGTCACGTTTTGGGATCTATTGTTTGACATAACTCGAGAAGAAGAACAATTCTGTTCATATAAAGTTTCCCTACATAAGCAACAGTTTCATTTTTCCATTCATCAAATGATTTTGAACTGGGTTTATTTTGTAGCGGTTAAAATAAAACTGTTGTACTTCGTGGCGTATGATTTACGTGGAATATTACTTATGATAATCATACGCCACCATATAACAATATAACAAAAGAACCTAACACATGACAAATTCCCCTATACGATACTTACTAACTTCAAATCGATATTATATTATTATGGCATGGAACTTGACAAAACGAATGATGCAGAACTTCTTCCTTTTAGGGCTACTTTCGCGTGCAGTTCTCAGAATTGAGTCCCAAATTCATGTGTTGTACTGTGTTATGTGCCATCAAGTATTCGTCCTCTGTAGTATTTTTTCATTCACTGCGAAGGCTTTTTTTCAACTAATACAGACGTTGTATTTTGATGCACTTGACCATGTCTGCATACTTCTTTAACAGTTCATATCCCACACAAGTTTCAAGTTTGTCTAATTTTTTCGCCATCTCTTATAAATTCTAAAGAGTCTTTGAAACTTCCCCGAGTTTGAAGTATCAAGGTTACCGATTTCAATTACTTATTTTCCAAAACAGTTGTACTTCTTAAGGAAAATAAATTAAACTTTTATAAATCTTTGTCTGCCAACGGAAAAAGGAATAACAACGCTCTCTAAACCACAATGAAGCCTGCACGAAAGAAAATGTTTAAAAAATAAACTTTAAAAGATTACAACGCAAAAACTAACTTCTTTACAACAATCAGCTTAGCTGTGTTAACAACGTGTAACCTTAAAATAGTATCATGACTAGCCACATTAATTTTCCAATACAAAATCAGCACCCAAGACTCACACACACTACAACACATCGCCCTTACAGCTATGCAACATAGATATGAAGGAGAACACATGTATGTTAACATCAAACTCAACTATCCTCGGAGTGGTTTATGTTGCTTGAATGATAGATGTAGCAACACACACACACACACACACACAGACACACATTATTCTAAAAGAGAACTAAAACATAATATGTTGTTATAATGCTGATGATGATGATGATGATTCTTAAGAATGCATTATACCACCGACATACATATCAACCTAAGCTACAGATTGCGAGTATCCATCTTGGGTTGCATTCAACCTCTTGTTAAGCAAAGACACTACCAAGCTGAGTGGTATATGTAGTAGGACCAGAACAAAAACTAAAATACTACTTGTTAGTTATATGTACAACAAAACTAACATTATCTTGAAGTATATACTACAACAACTCAACTCTTCTTGATGTTCTTCAGCACAACCAAATACTACTTTTGCTGCTCATCATGCTCATCTTAGACTTGTGCTGCTGCTGCTGAGGATGCTGCTACTTGTTGTATTATACTAAAGATTGAGTAAACTATTAAAGAGCTGCATTGCTAGAAGAAGAACAAGGAGCTGGTCTCCTTCTACCAACAACAACAGCAGTAACAACAAAAACATTTGGTTTTAAGTTTTGCACCATCACCAGGATTACGGTCTCATTAAATGAGAAATTATGTCTAGACAGATACCATAGGTGAGCAGGAAGCTAAAGACGAAGAGAGTGATGGGGGAGAGAGCGACACAGTATTGAAGATTTATTTACAAGTCTTAAGAAAATCTTCTCATACTTTTTGACATCCTACCACTACACATGCCGTGTTAACAAGGAAATTTTACGAGTGGAAATGTTACAAGTGTTGTTGTTGTAGTTCTGTATAATATATGGGCCACTCGTATTACTTCAAGTGTAATTAAGGTTTTCCATATGAGTGGCAAAGAAAATGAAAATTTGAAATTTAAACATAAAAGGAAGAATGTTTGTTTGAAGCACGACAACGTACAACTTGTGGGAACGAGCAGTTTCAATAGTTGTGGGATTGTAGATGTATTCAAACTGATGAAATTTAATATATGATACTAAATAGAGAAATGTTATAGGAAGACATATCATTTAGGCAATTGAGTTAATGACATGGATAACTGTAAATTGAAGATAATTACAAATTGAAATGTGTATAACGAAATTATTATATAAGTGCTTTTTGATTTTCCTGGTAATTAATATAATGTTATACAAATAAAACGTATGATTGCTGTAAAGTAAGTGAATGTTAATCATACGTTCCGGAGGCAGGCACTGATAGTTGTAATAACACAGTACAAGACATGATTTTGGGACTCAATTCTGAGAATTGCACGTGAAAGAAGCCCCAAAAAGGAGAAGTTATGCATCATTCGTTTTGTCAAGTTACATGCCATAATAAGTAAATATCGATTTGAAGTTAGTAAGTATCGTATATGGAAATTTTTTTTGACATAACTTAAATACTGTATGGTGGCGTATGATTATCATAAGTAATATTTCACGTAAATCATACGCTACGAAGTACAACAGTTTTATTGTAACTGCTACAAAATAAACCCAGTTATGCCAAACAAAACAGCCTAAAATGTGACAAATTCCCCTACACGATACTTAATAACATCAAATCGATGTTAAATTATAATGGCATGTAACATGACAATGCGAAAGATGCAGAACTTCTTCTTTTTGGGGCTACTTTCACGAGCAGTTCCCAGAATTGAGTCCCAAATCATTGAGCTAATAAACGTACTGTTTAATGTTTGTGTAGTGTTGGAAGCAAATAAAGTAAATTTTAATGCAGACTGGGCACATTTTAATCTTGGAAATACTGAGGCCATTCTCTCTAATCTATAAGATGGTATGTGTCAATCGTTGCGGCAGTTATGCTATGGAGACACAGCACTTAAATAAAAAATGACAAAAATCATATGATTTGGAAATTGTTCCATAGTTTTTGTTTTTGAAAATAATAATACAGCTTTTAGTATGATTTTTTGTTTAGATGTACCAAGCAGAAAGACATTAACTAGAACTAGTAATGAAAACGGAATTACAGATGCTGAAGTCCTCATAATTTGAGTGAATCGCCAACGACTTTAACATAGATACGTCATATGAAGAGATCAGTACACTTTTGCATTTCTTGCTAGTTCTTTAATGTAATGATTACAACAAAAGTACACATTGGTACATTTAAAGTACTTTTTGGTACACTTAAAGTCGTATATGATACAATAAAATGTCTCTTTAGTACAATGACATTATATTTTTTGATGCAGCAAAAGTACTTTTTAGGAAGAAACACGAGTACTTTGTTGTACAATAAATGTTTTTTTTGTGCAATAATAGAACTTTGCTGTACAATAAAAGTACTAATTAGGGCACCAAAATTACTTTGTGTTACAATAAATGTGTTTTTTTTTTGAAAATTTATTTTGTGCTACTGAAAAAGCACATTTTGGCACAACAAAAGTACTTTGTGGTAAAAAAGGTATGATTTGTAACAAGAATTACTTTTCTCTAACTGTCGTCAGAATTTAAGTGGTTTTTGGGTACAACCTACTTAAAATTTAATACAAAAAAAGTACTTTTTGGTATAATGAAAGTACTTGTTGGTACAATAAAAGTACTTGTTGTTACAATAAAAGTACTTTTTGGTACAATAAAATTACTTTTTGGTACCATAAAAAAATAAAATGATGCAATAAAATATATGTTTAGTTTAATATAATTACATTCTGGCCCAATGAAAGTACCTAGAGGACAATAAAAGTACTTTTTGGTACAATTGTTGTACTTTTTGGCGCTATAAGAGTAAATTTTTGTATAACAAGGTTATTTTTAGTACAATAAATAGGAATTTTTTACTAGAAAATAAATGTTTAATACAGTGAAAGTGCTTGTTGGTACAATTAAAGTACTCTTTAGTACAATAAAATTAACTTTGGTTGATTAAAATTATATTGTGGTACAATAAAAATACCTGTAGATACAATATAATAACTTTTTGGTACAATAAAAGTACGTTCTAGTCCAAATAAGTGCTATATGGACAATAAAATTACGTATAGGCACAATAAAAGTACTTTTAAGAACAAAAAAGGAATTTTTTGGATCTTTAAAAGTACTTTTTGCTGAAATTTAAACACATTTTGGTACAATAAAAGTAATTTATTGACTTGTTGATACAAAATGTCCTTTCTGGTTATATGTAAGTACTTTTTGGTACCAAGAAAGTACTTTGTGGTTCAGTGAAAGTACATTTTATAGTACAAACGTAATATTCGATACAAAGAAAGTACTTGGAGGTACAATGAAGGTACATTTTCGTACAACAAGAGTAATTTTTGGTACAAGAGAAACAGTTTTTGATCAATAAATGTACTTGTTGATACAGAAAGTACTTTCTGCAGAAATATTAGTACTTTTTGGTACATTGATAGTACTTTGTGAACCAATAAAAGTACCTTGTGGTGTAAATGAAAGTACATTTTGGTACAAGAAAAATACTTTTTGGTAAAACAAATGTACTCGTTGATACAATAGAAGTAAGTTTTGATACTAAAAAAGTACTTATTGGTACAATAAAAGAAATTTCGAATAACATTTGTCTTTAATAAATGTACCTGTTGATACCAAAAAGTACTTTCCGGTGCTATACCAGTGCATTTTGGAACAAAGAAGGTAGTAAAGAAGGTACTAATATAGAACTTTTCTTTGGTGTAATAAAGCAGTAAGAAAGTTTTAGTCTGGAAACTCGAATTACATATACCCTCACCCTCAGCAAAACATAAATATTTCTAGTATATTGATATTATTACACGAGTTCTAAAGTGAGCGGAGTGGTTAATTTGTATAAGAGGTACCAGAAGGGGCGTGGCAAGACTTCCAGTTTTCCTCTCCAAAACTTTATGCTGCTTTAGCTTTACTAAATACACAATTTTGGTACGATCGTGTTGGTTGTATTAATATTATTTATCCATCCCTAAATAGGGCCGAACAGTACATTTGTGTGGGAGGTACCAAAGAGGCGTGGCTAGACTTCCAATTTTTTCCGAAACTTTAAAACTTGATATTATTACACGATTTCTAAAGTGGGCGGAATGGTCTATTTGTATGGTAGGTACCAGAAGGGGAGTGCCCACAGTTTTGGGGAAATATTAACGCGTGCAAAGTTTTAATACATTTGGTTGCGTCTTTCGAAAGACAGGCGGAAAGGCGGACATGGCTCAAACGACTTAAAAAGTGTTGAATTTTATTAGGTTCAAAGAAACCTAGAAAACCGTATGGTAAGTTTATAAATATATTTTTGATAGTAAGAAAATTTACTTTCTGCTTCTATATAAGTACTTTGTGGTTCAAAAAGTACATTGTGCCAAAATTAATGTACTGTTTGGTACAATTAAAGTGCTTTTTGTCCTTTAAATTTACTTTGTTAGTACGAGGATATTTTTGTATTATTCAAAGTTTTTTGTTTTAGTTTTCGTTACAATAAAAATATATTTCGGCACAATAAATGTACATTTTAGCTAACAAATGTACATTTTATTATAATAAAAGTACCTTTCATTAAAAAAGGAATTTTGGAACAAAAAAAAATTACTTCTTGGTACAACAAAGTACATTTTGGTTCAACGTGGATAGCTACCCGTGAGGGCTTAATTTTAATATAACCGCCATTAAGGGCTGGATCTAATATCAATTGGTGGGTTTAGAGATGCAAGTGAAAACATGTTAATTTCGAGATATTCGTCTTCAATGTTTTAAATTCTAGTGCAAATGCATGTATTACTTGAACTGTTTTCTGGCTAGATATCACTTCTGGTAATACACTTTTATCTCATCTCATGCCTGTAGATAGAGATAGTATCAAGGAACACAACTGCTGCATACTTATTTCAATTTTTATCAATTTAACACTTGCACCACTTTGCTTGTAACCCCTCAATTATTCGACATGATATTCAAGTCGTTCATTTATCTTATGTAGGGTTGCCATATTGACTGACAAATACAAGCACGAGACTTGTCCGATTTAGCTCCCTGCTATCTTTGCCATATTAAAGGTAATTTCTCCATCCATACGCCACAATTGGGCCAACGCCATATCTAGCTAGGAACCGAAAATCCCTTTTCGGCCGTCAACAACATTTTATAATTCATTTTGACTGTACCGAAGTATAGACTGCACAACAGTAACGCAGACCTGCATGTCACCTTCACAAGGAGCTTGCTCCCAATCAGGATGGCTGCAACATCTCTTGTGCTAGCAGCAGTGGGTCCCTTCAGGCTAGCGATACCAACGGTACCATCTTTTCGACCATCATTGCCAAATACATGATCCAATAGGGACTGACACAAATATCAAGTTGATATAGTTACCTTCGAACCATTTCGTAACATCAATGAAGAAATGAACAACTATACCGTCCTGTTTCATTAAAGAACAAGCCTCGTGACAACGTTCCTGCAATTTAAGTTAAACACTTTTTGTAGGTTCAAAGTTATCCAACTCCTTACATTCGTTGAAAATGCAACGCCGCATCAACCAAAAGCACACATTGATGCACAACGAGAAATGCAAGTCTCATATAGTGACAAGAGGCCGCAAGCTCCATAACTCAAACATTTAATTTAACAATAATTGCTGGTTCACTACAACCACTATGTGGTTCCACATAAGTATATACGGCCATACGGCCAGGACCTTAGATAGGATATACCTGGGGTAACCTGATCTCATGTAGTCCCATATTCTAAGATCAAATAGATGGCACTTTACTGCAACCACCTTTTCGCCCCGAAGAGCCAGAAAGAGGACTACCGGTGTATCTCTCGTGAACGCGGGGACGAGACACCCCGAAAGCTATCCGGGGAAGAACCCCTGAGTAGTAGATCCTTTTGGTTCACCGACAAATGACAAGTGATTGTTCTGTCAACTACTCGTAGTAATGTTAAGACAAAGGGAGGCCCGTCGCTCGCTCAAAAAATATAAATGGTTGTGTTGTCTTATAGTAAATCTAAACCATTTGTAGTATTGTTATGTTTGTAACGGGTAAATTAAAAAAGTAATGAACAGATTTTAACAGTTTTATTACTAAAATATTAGAATTTAGCCAAAACAGGAACTGGGTACTTATTTTTATATATTTTTGTATCATACTTGAAATCTTATTTTATGGATTATGGTTATTGGACATATGTAATGGATAAATCTTAAAAAGTGATAATCCATTTTTAATAGTTTTTTTAACTTGAATTTAACAATTTAGCTAAAAAAGGCACTGGTGCCAATTTGTTCATGTATTTTTATATCATTTGTGAAATCTATTTTTACTGATGATTGTATCGGTCATACTTGCTAGTAATTCAAATATCTCTTCGTTTTACCACTTGCATCAAAGCCAGTGGTAGCAATTATGGGCTAGATTTTATATGGCTTATACGAATAGGAGATTACTTTAGGGAATAACAGAGTAATTCGGGCATAAACTAGCGATTGTATGAATATGCCTTATCACTGCGGTGCTAGTTTCTAATTCGTCCTACATATACGGTCGTGAAATTTGCCGTTGTTAGTTTTTTTCGCTATAAAGAAAACTAATACCCTAACACGTGTGAATGCTTAAGTTATTCACGGTATGTAGGGCTAAGGGTATAACTGCAGTGTATGAATTAGAAATATTCCCTAAGGGGATCTCAAAGTCTGACACGCCAAAGGACGGCCTTGCTTTTTTGTTGTTTTAAATGCAAAATTATTGAAGTCTGAAGGAAATATCGTCGATGGTGGATCCTTCATATAAGTCGGATTCAATTGAATTTCAATTCATATGTGTATTTTGTACTATTTTTCATATGTTTTGCATAAGTTACTGCAAGTGAAGGGCGTTAGTTCACAAATCTTTAAAGAAACACAATTGCAACGATAGATAACAAAATTAAAGAGGGTATCTGGAAGAAGTCGCAGTTCGGGGTATTGGGGTTAATCATACCAATACTAATAGCTAGCTGAAAATTATTGATGTATGTAACCTATAAAACTAAAAAAAATTGTTTCCCTTTGCATCCCATGAATGAGGTATGGGATAGCTTCTCGCGTTGTTGTAAATTAACACGCTTTCTATTTTTAGATTCACAACTACGGCACCTACTTGTTTATCGACGAATGCGAACGTCACTGTTTGAGAAGCACATACTTGACACGCCGATTGAATCGACACATAATACTGCGAAGTTGCTGTCAACAACATTCGAGGGGAGCCGACAATGAAAGAACAATTTTTTAAGATGACTGGAGCCAGGTTTGAACCTGCGATCTCCAGCATGGTAGTCGCGTGTTCTAACCACTATGACACGGCCGGTCCCTATGTTACCTATAGGAAATTAAATTAAACATTAAATTAAACGGTATTCTAACAATATGTTGACCAAAAATTATATTCATATTCCGTAGAACTCATTGTAGTATTAAATCTTCTAGGATTGCTTATTTTGTATGCCTCCATTTATGCACTGGCTCTTCAACTCAACGTGGTTAGCGTCTACTACTAATAATATTACTCACACGCCCTATATATATGTATGTATATTCCTAATAATATCAGTCATACGTCATTACTCCAATATTATTTATTCATTGTTATATTAATAGTTCACATAGTGTCATACGCTAGCTAAACATAGTAACAACAAATTTGGTTACTAAACTTTGCCAGGGGGATTGCGAAGTATTAAATCAACAAATATCTTTTCAGATTGCTTATTTTGTATGCCTCGATTTAGGCACTGGTTCTCCACTTAACATGTTTCTAATAACAATTTTCAAAAATAATCTGTAAAAACGGTCATAGCAACGACTGCCCGATGCTATGGTTAGGTATAAAGATTTTTGTCTACTATTAATAATATTACTCATACGCTTTAAAGAAATTTGTTTATCTTCCTAATAATATCACTCATACGTCATTACCGCAATATAATTTATTCATTGTTGTAGTAATATTGCTCATACGTTCATAATATCATACGCTAGCTTAACATATTAACAACTAAATTGTTTACTCAACATTTGCCACTCTCCACATTTCTTTATATATAAACTCTATATCCTACTACACTTCTTTGTTTCTTTGTCTCCCCCCTACAACAACGACATTGATCCCTGACCACTGGCCTTTTAAATATTCCATAGAATATTTGTGCTGCAACAAATCTTAACTTAATTTACATAATATCCAATATTTGCATTAAATTATACTTTTGCTACTTTTCAGAGCAACAGAACAAAGTGCGACAAGCCACACACTGGGAGGACAGAGGATTGCTACTTGAATTCTAAGAATTTCATATAAAAATAGCATAGCTGAAATACATATTAAAATAGCTCTAAGTCTATCTCGCTGTCTGCTGTTTTGCGACGTCTGTCCTCTCTAGTTCAATGTAGCAAAAATTCAATGAAATTACAAATCAAAGCAATGTCAATAGAGTTAAGAGGAACAAGAGCAATCGAAGAGAGGGTTGGTCAGGGTGGCAGGACAAGGAGAGGAGAAGAGGTAAGACCGACGAGCAAAACATTTGACGTATAACAAATTGGAAAAGTATTTTAATTATAAAAGCGATACTTCTGTCTAGACTTTTTCTTTCAGCACTACATTTGTCCATTTTATTGCTGTTGGATGAGTGATTTTATTGAGTGGATATTATGGACGTTACCAAAGTTGTTATGATTAGTTTCCAAGTATTAATAAAGACAAGGGGGATTTTAGGAATTGGCTCTAGAAAAGGAGAAGGGTTGTTGTTATAATGTATAACAATATATAATATATAAAATTAATATACAAGTAATTTGGATAAAGTCATAGGAGAGGGATAACATAGGGGTTGCAAGACAGATTAGAAGACCTGGACTATGCAGATGATATATGCTTATTAAGTCATTCGTTTTCCGATATGCAATCAAAGCTAAATATAGTTAGCGAAACAGCAAAGCTAGTTGGATTGAAGATAAACATCCCTAAAACAAAAACACTTAAGATAAATGCTAACGCAACGCGGAAATTCCTAATATACGGCAAGGAAATTGATGATGTGTAGTCCTTCTGCTATCTAGGTAGTATAATCGACAAATCCGGTGGTTCATCAGCCGATGTGGCCAGTCGCATTAATAAGGCACGTAGTGCATTTTCCCAACTCAACCCTGTTTGGAAATCGCCTAACATCTCGAAACGTACCAAAATTAAAATTTTCAACTCCAGCGTTAAATCCACATTGATGTACGGTTGCGAAACGTGGAATATGGCACCGCGCGATATCCAGTCCCTTCAGGTGTTTGTTAACAAATGACTGCGTAGAGTCTTGCGTGTTTACTGGCCCTCCTTAATACCAGCAACCAATTGAGATGGAAATAAGAAAACGCAAATGGATACGCATTAGATGATATCACTAAGAAGGCCATAGACTGGAACCCACAGGGAAGCAGGCGCATCGGACGACCATCACACACCTGGAATCGCCAAATCATAACCGAACTGTCCGAGCTACGACTACAGTGGAACGAAGTCAAACATCGCGCTGATGATCGAGATCATTGGAATCAACTTGTGGCGGCTCTATGCTCCCCAGAGGATTAAAAGGAACATATATATATATATATATATATAAATTTGGATACAGAACAAATTAATGAGACCCGTGTCACATATTTGGGATCCCACATATATCTTGTATAATTTGTAGAAAATTGGAAGTTGTTACTGTATTCTACCATTTAGATTTAGCTCTTCTCAGAATCCATTGATTGTCTATAATGTCCAGCACCTCCTTTATGCTTGTACCTATCTTCTATCATTCTATCACTCAACATCATAGATGATATCCTACTGTCTCCTTTAACATGTTTCCATGCTAATAATTTGCGACTTTACTCACTTGAATTACCATAACCATGGGTCAATATATCCTTCCCAGAGCCATTAACATACTATCAATATACTCGGAAAAATAATAATGCAAATTTGCCACCCCCCTTAAGCTTAAGTTTTGTCCACAAGATTGTTGTCAAGTTGTAAGAGCATAAAAGTGAAATGGGGGAAAAAAAAACAAGAGGAGCCATAGAGAGCAAGTAACCGAGTGCGGGGGTAAAAAATCACACTTTATGCAAATTTTTTTAAGACCCACAACCAATAACAAATGATGCTAGAAAATTCGTTAAAGAAACTTTTGTGCACTTCATTTAACTTAAAAGCGAAACGAATTGGGCGAAAAAAAACGAATCGAAAGAAAATTACAGTATACAAAGATGTTGCACAGCTTGTAAGGCAAAAGGAAGCAACAACAATATAACAGTAATACCAGCGTAAACGTTTGTAAACGCTAACATTTGGACCATTTTCAAATACGCATAAAATTGAATTGGTTGTTTTTCTGTACGAATTTTATAAATATTCGTTAGCTATAGAGTGCGTCGTCGTCGTCATCGTCGTGAAGTAGTGAAAGGAAATTGCCCATAAATAACGATAATTAAATTTACATAATTGATACTTAGGAATAACATATGAGCAGCTATTATGGCCAACCAAGTGTACAGTGATTGTGATACGACTGGTCCAGTATTAAGCGTGCGGGGGAGATGAGGGTGATATGCGTTTTAATACTCGCTCGATTTTGAGGTAAAGTCATTTGTGAGAGGTCTTCCCATAGAAGCAATAAGCCAAAAGAGGCTATAAAGATATCATTTAATATTGATGAAATTATAGAGCCATTTGTGCCATTATGGGTTTAGTTGATACCTTTATCAGGTTTTAAACTTGTATCACATGTATTCCTTTGAATGGTAAGGTGAAAATTTGTTAAGTCTTAGTATAAATTGTCTATGAATAAATTTGTTTTAATATATTAAAGAATGTTAAAATGACTTGACTGAATTGTTTGTTGTACATGGTAATGATGCTTCGAATTTCGGATTTTCACAAGAGAGTTAACAAAGGTGTTCTATGGTGTTGTAAAAAGGTATATACTTTTTTATATCCAAGTACTCAGCTTAATGAAATTTACAACTCCTATCACGAACGCTGTTCACATAGCCGTTCATTCAAATAAATTTGGTGATTATAAATAATACTGTTGTGTCTCTTTTCATTATATAAATGGGCAAATAAAAAAATTCTAGAATTTCATTGCGAATTGAAATGTGAATTGTACTCAAAACATATTATTCTGAATAATTATACACGAAATATGTTAGTAATTTTTTGCGAGCTTACTTGGACATCATCTGTTCATATTAGTCAACATGAACAATATATAAAATTTTCGCTCATTTGAGATTTGGGACTCAATTCTGAGAACTGCACGTGAAAATAGCCCCAAAAAGAAGAACTTCTGCATCGTTCGTTTTGTCAAGGTACATGCCATAATAATTCAATATCCATTTGAAGTTAGTAAGTATCGAATAGGGGAATTTTTCACGTTTTAGGCTCTTTTGTTATTTGGTGGCGTATGATTATCATATGTAATATTCCACTGATTGATTTCTCTGCAGCAAGGAACATGGTTATTAGCAGCACACAAAACCATTCACAAAGCAACGTGGATATCTCCCGATCAAGTAACGAGAAACCAAATTGATCACGTGGTAATCGATGGAAGGCACGCGTCAAGTGTCTTAGACGTTTGAGTGATCAGAGGTGCGAACATCAACTCGGATCACCACCTCACTGCAGTGAAGGTGCGTACTAGGCTAAGCAGAGCGAAACCCCTGAGTAACCAGGCACAGAGAAAGCTGGACATCGCTAAACTGCAGACCGCGGAGATAGCCAACGCCTATTCTGACCAACTCACTCAACTACTTCTTGATGCTCCAACTCCCGAAAATACTAGCGCGCAATGGCAACATATTGCCCACTCGATGGAAAGGACTGCGCGGTCCGTACTGGGGTACGTGAAGCCCTTTAACGACAATGCCTGGTACGATGACCAATGCCGCGATGCCACCCGGGAACAAGATGCTGCATACAGGGCCAAACTGCAGCCAATGGCAACGCGAGCTGTTCATGAAAAGTATAGGGAGAAGAGGCGGGAGGCGACTCGACTCTTCAGGCGAAAAAAACGTGAGCTTAAGGAGCGGAATAATGTGTGTATTAAAGATTACAGGAACAGAGGTGAAGCCCGAAAATTCTATCAGAAGATAAAAGGAAAGGTACATGGAACAGGTCTTCCCTCCTGTAAAGACAAGGATGGTCATCTCGTTACTGACTCCGAGAGCGTACTGAGAATATATAAAGATCACTTCTGCAGCCTATTGATGTGTGAAAACTTGACGGAAGAAGACTGTGCACCAATCCGAAATGATAACATCGAGTGTCCACCTCCGAGCCAAGCTGAGATAACAACTGCCATATCCCGCCTAAAGAACAACAAGGCCGCTGGGGCTGATGGTCTTCCAGCTGAGTTGTTTAAGGCGGGTGGAGATGAGCTTGTTTTAAGCATGCAACAGCTCATAGAGAACATTTGGCTTCAGGAGAGCATGCTAGAGGATTGGAATCTCAGTGTGCTATGTCCAATCTACAAAAAAGGTGACCGTAGTGAGTATAAGGTCCTGTCTAGCATACTGTGTGAACGTCTAAAGCCAATTGTGGAAAACCTGATTGGACCTTATCAGTGCGGCTTTAGACCAGGCAAATCCACGACGGATTAGATATTTACACTACGGCAGATTCTTGAGAAAACCCATGAGAAGCAAATCGACACTTACCACCTCTTTGTCGATTACAAAGCTGCCTTCGATAGTCCCATCAGGCATCGACTATACGAAGCCATGTCTGAGTTCGGTATTCCTGCGAAGATAATTCGTCTCTGCCGGTGTACCCTTACGAATACAAATCCTCTGTTCGGATTGGCAAGGATCTATTTGCACCATTCGATACGACGAGAGGTCTTAGACAGGGTGACGGTGTGTCATGTATGCTGTTCAACATAGTGATGGAGAAGGTGTTAAGGAAAGCAGCGGTTAACATGTCTGTCACCATATTTAATAAGAGCCACATGCTGCTCGCATATGCCGAAGATATCGACATTATCGGTCGAACGATGCGAGAGGTAACAGCTGTTTTCTCATCAGTTAAAAGGGAGTCAGCGAAAATGGGTTTGGCGGTGAATGAGGACAAGACGAAGTTAATGGTATCATCGAACAAAGTGTCCACCCGTTGGGGACGCAGCGTGAACGTTGAAAACTATTGCTTTGAGGTAGTGGATGAATTTATCTACCTTGGATCCGCCATGAACAAAAACAACAGTGTCAGCCTCGAAATAAAACGGAGAATAGTGCTCGCCAACAGGTGTTTCTTTGGACTACGCGAGCACTTCATAAACACCACCCTATCTCGAACCACCAAAGTCCAGCTGTACCAGGTACTAATTTTACCGGTCCTGTTGTACGCCTCCGAATCTTGGGTGCTTACACAGGCAGATGCAGCTCATCTGGCGGTGTTTGAGAGAAAAATACTCCGCAAAATATATGGACCCATTTGCGTAAACGGCGAGTTTAGGATTCGGATGAACCATGAGCTGTACGAGTTATACCATGACATTGCAACGATTACGCTGGCTAGGCCATGTCGTGAGAATGGATGAGGAAACTCCAGCGCGAAAGGTATTCTATCAAGACCTCGAAGGACGGCGCAAAATAGGGAGACCGCGACTACGTTAGAAGGACCAGGTGGAGGAATCACTGACGCTGCTTGGTAGGACTGACTGGAGACGGTGCGCACAAGATCGAAGCGAATGGAAATCTTTGATCATTTCGGCCTCTGACTTAGGCATAAAGATATAAATATATATATATATGTGTCAAGTTGTTTTAAAGGCTAATAATAATAATAATAATAATAATATTCCACGTAAATTATACGCCACGGAGTACAACTTTATGGCATGTAACTTGACAAAACGAATGATGCAGAACATCTTCTTTTTGGGGCTACCTTCAAATGCAGTTCTCAGAATTGAGTCCCAAAATCATGTGTTGCACTGTGTTTGTAATTTAAAAGTCATTTTGAGCAAACTTTCATCCAAATATTTTTAATGAATATTGACTTCTACCAGGGTTCGTCTATTTAAAAAGTAGATTTCGCCAATTTAATTTACAATTCTTTTTCTTATCAATTGCGATTCAAATACTGTCGGAAACTTTCGATCGACAAATTAATAAGAAATTTTCTTAAAAAAAAACATTCAGTTCAATAAAATATCCCTTAAAAGGGATTCATTTCTCTCCACAATTAATATTAATAAGTTTTACCCCAGGATCTCCCCAACTGCACCTTGCTATACAGACTCCCCTCCAATATAACTCAACCCCCCCTCAAATATTCTTCCTGGCTTCGGAAGTTTTCCATCGAAGACGTCGTCTCGATTGTCTGATTTTTCACAATTCCAAACGTAACAATTTCTTGGCATTGTTTTATACAACGGCTGGAATTTTTATGCATTCGGTGAATTGGTTTTTCTCACACTACCTCCCAGACCATATGTAAAGCTATGCAACCGTATACGATATGTCATGTGTGCTCTCTCCGTAATGCGTCTATAGGCATGACTGTATGTTCCATGTTCCTTTTTGAAGACGTCGTCTTGGCGTTCGCCAACTAAAGTTATTTTCCGGTCGTGAAATTTGTCGTTGTTGTTGGTTTTTTTTCCTGCATAAAAAATACACAATGCACTAACACGTGTGAATGTTTTTAATTTAACAACGATGACCCCCACGGTATGTAGGGCTAAGGGTGTAACGGCTTTGTATGGATTACAAATATTCCCTAAGGGTGGGACCTCAAAGTCTGCCACGGTAGACGATGGCGTTTTTTTTTTGATTTTGTTTTAAATGCAAATAAATTGAATTCTGAAGGAAAATATCTGAGAAAGTGGTTCGTTGGGATGAAACTTCTGGGTGGAGGGGGTTTTCTTTAAATAAACTTTGTTAGCATAAGTGACACAAATGAGGTAGGGTTGGAAATGGTAAGGAAAAATTGTATATAATACATTTGAATAAAACAATTGTTAAAAATATTTTAAAAACTGAAAAATATTACCAATATAAAAAATATTATAAAAAAGATTAAAAATATTAAAACTATTAATACTATTAAAAATATTAAAAATTCTAAATATATTAAAAAAATTTAATATATTAAAAATATTAATAATATAAAAAATCTAAACACATTAAAAATATCAAAAATATTAAAATTGATAAAAATATTAAAAATATTTGAAAATATTAAATATACTAAAAATATTACCAATATTAATGTTACGGCGGGGAAGAATAATAATTTACCAAACGGTGGGAGAAATAAAAACACAAGTAAATTATGAGTTTTTGTATAAATTTCGGGTTTTATTTGGGGTTTTACCTTCGAGTGGGTTGCTGGCAATAATCGTATTCGATTCGTTCTTAGAGTATTTTTTCTTATATTTGACGTTTCTTTTTTTCATATTTCGTTACAACAATGTTGATTTTTAAGGTAGTACATTACTAAACTTACAAACTATTAGGGTGCCCACCTAGACATCCCGCCCCCCTTGCAAGAAGTGCAATATAGAAGCAATCAGGACCTACATTAGACGCCATTGTATATCATTATAGGCTATTAACACAGTTGCAGGATGAGGCACATATGGAAAACGGCAAATCCACCTTGGGCAGCATCCAGGTAGTGTGTAGGCATCATGTCATAAATTTCACGGGCCACATGGAAAAAAGTAATAATTAAATTATTAAAAAATTCAAGTGTCAATAAAGGGGTGTCCGGGGTGACACGAGAACATCAGTACTAAACCGACTCAATGACGCAGGATGGACGCATTTGCTTACCAAAAGCTATCGGGGCACGAATAAAATCTTCGTGTTAGGGCTAAAATAACCCTACGGGGATCGTATTATCTACGACCAAGCGTACCATCAGATCAGAGTCTAGGGGTTTTAAATAGCAGGTTCAATACTGACAATGTTTGTCAACGGAACGGGGGGCCAAGGCCCTAAAACCTGCGGAACGGACCTCGCTATACGTTCCACTGGTGGGTTGTGTTTAAAAGGGGGTAGAGCAAAATCTCTACCGGTTGGTCTCAGGACTTCAGAATTCTCAAAAACATTTTGACGAACTTTTTTTCAGGTTTAGGCCTATGAAGGGTAGAGAAATTTTTCTGAAATTGTTGGCGACCATTTGCAGAAACGTAATTTTTAACATGTGTTTGGGAAACCTTGCCAGTTATGATCCAGCCAAACACTGTATTTTGGGCGAGGAGCTCGCCATCGGCATTCTTTTGAACACCTGACAGCATAATTTTCGAATATGTATCGGCGCCTAAAAGCAAGTCGGGTTCCGAATGATCCATGTCAGAAGATCCAATTTCAGTCAATTTCCACTCATTACGTCGCGGAGGGACGCAAGTTAGCAAACCGCGAGTGATATTATTAACCACATAGGCCTTTGTGGTAAGACTGAAATTAGGATCTATATCGGAACGAATGGTTATGATGCATATTTCACTTGACCTTGACGCTGTAGTGCCATTTAAACCAATAATTTTAGAATTTCGGGCAGAAAAGATTGGAAAAGCCAATTTTCCCTGAAGTTTTCGAGAAATGAATGTCGCTTGAGATGCGGGGTCTACAAGAGCACTCGAACTACTTTTCAAGTCATTATTGTAGACGTGTACAAGTGTGGTTCCTAATAGAACCCTTGATTCAGACGGGGACGCCACTTGCGTCGTGAACGTATGGACTGCAGATGAACCAGAAGACTTCATAAGTATCTCCTCCGTTTGTTTGGATCGTGGTTCATGAGAGACACTGGTAGCGAAACTTGAATGTCGCCCAGTGGTACCAAGTTTTGTTCTACTTCGAATACTATTACCGGGTGGAATAGATGAATGAACACCTCTAATATCCGAAACTGCTTCCAAAGTTACGAACCTTGAAGTCAAAAATTTATTCATTTCAGACCATTTAGGCAATTCTGAAATGTCCGACTGAGACTGCTCCCAAAGTCCGAGAGTGACTTCGGGACGACGGGTAGAGCACAGAAATATAAAAATTAAATCCCAGCTCATTGTGTCGATCCCCAACATGGAGAGATTATGTCTGCAGTCATTAATTGTCGTTTGCATTTTCTTTATACCGGGGCCAGTTTATTTATTTATGGAGGACATACCAAATAATGTCTTAAGTTGAGCGTTTACGAGAACTCTTTTGTTTTCATAGCGATCCATTAGATTTTGCCAAGCCATAGCAAAAAAAGTGGGCGGTAACAGATGGATATGGGTAGTACCAAAACTTTATCATGATATAGGTTTACTTAATTCAGAATTTGGAAACGATCGCGTTTGGGTGTATTGATATTATTACCAGATTTCTAAAGTGGACGGAATGATATATTTGGGAAGAACAACTGAAGAAGTAAATTATCTTCTCCAGTTGTTCTTGCCAACCAATTCTCAAGTGGTGGAAGTAGTCTGGTCATCCCTTTGGCATTGCTTTCTGAGGGCTATCTCGCCTGTCAAGCCTGTAGGGTCTCTTGTCTTATCTCTTCTTCATCGTCTACTTCTATTGCATTGGTTTGCTTTTTCTGTCATATTTGCTTTCACTCCAATATTTTCAAATCTATTGAGATTGCATCCGCAATAACGAGAGAGCGGCGGTAGCTGAGACTCGGCGATATGCCGATGTTATACTAAAAGCGGCTGTACATTCCTGCTAGTATAGCGTTTGCGCTATTATTCCACCTCATTGCTTCTCACTAAATCTCACAGCGATAGAGAAGGATGCTGTTGCCAGTTTCCATCAAGAGCCTACTCTTGGTTTGTAGTGGCCCACCCACGTTTGTCATAAGTCGGCATAAGCGGCCCAGCCCTCCGCATATTAAATATGGATCTAGTTTACAAACAAGTCGTACTCCCAGATATTTCACACATTTTTAGACTGTGATATCTAGTTTATTTCTATCCAAACGTCACCTTCTAAGTAAAAGCAACTCAGTCTTTTGAGTAGCCAGTGTTATGTAACAGCTTTATGTCCCTTAATTTATTACTCATGATTCGCAGCGGACATTTGGGCATGATAAATTCCATCTCCAAGGTTTAGAGCACTTTCGGTCATTTGATACTATTAAAAGCGTTTTTGACGTCCAATGTGGCCAATAGTATCAGTGCGTATGCGTCAAAAACTTCTATGTGAGCTCCTACGGTAGATATTCTCGGTATAAATTCAAGTAGTCCATTCGAAAGTCCCCCGGTGGAATTTATGGATTCTTCTTTCTTTGGTTTAAGAAGCCTTCCAAAAGTTTGCATGCAGAGCGGCCGGTATGCTGATGGTGAGTCTGATCATTGTTTCATTTGTTAATAAGGACCAGTTGCTATACCTTTCACTTCCTTTGAAATAATTCTTCTATCAATAACCTACAAAACATGTTGAGAATCAGTTTAGGACTTCTAAGAGCAATCTCATTAATAATTTCTGGTGTAACACTGTTCGGGTCAGGGGTATGCCTGGGTTTTAAAATATTCACAGCATCTGCGTATTTTTCTATTGAAAAAAAAATTAAATGCCTGTTTCTGCCACCGTATCCGATTCATCCGCTGCGACATTGTTGTTTCGGAAGAGGGACATTACCGAGTTCGTAATTTTTCCTTCGTTTATTAGTCGTATTGGACTTGAGACGCCTAGCTTCTCCATCGTCGCCTAGCCCTTGTATAGCTTCTTCTTTAAATAAAAACAGTCGCTTATTGCCTTTGCTGCTTCTTCGTTCATAGAATGTCTCTTTCCCAGCTTGTTCGATTAAATACTGAGCATCGATTTATCACAGCTTTATCTTATTATTCGCATCACTTATTATTCGCATCACATTGATCTATCGATCTCGGTAACTCGAACCGTGGGGTGCAGTTTGTGGGCACACTATTTGCGGACTGTATGTTGGGGCCAACCGTGGCATGGTGGTAAGAACACGCGACTGTCAGGCGGGAGATTGATGGTTCAATACCTGTCTCTGCATTTTTTTCATCGGCGGCATCATCGATGTCGTCGACAGCAGTATAGCATCGAATCAATCGGCATGTCTAGTAAAAGTTTCTATAACAGCTGACGTTAGCATTAGTCTATAAACAATTAAGTGCCGTTTGTTGTGAGTCTAAAAATAGAAGATTATAATAACGCGAGAAGGTATCCCATCCATCTTTCATGGGGTGTAAAGTGAAATTAAGATTTTTAACACTATTTTGCTACCGTACAAATTCACTGCTCATGGCCTAAGTGTCGATGCCTGTTCATCTATCAAGTACGTACCATTTTCTTATTCTAATTGCATTACTTTCTGATACTAGTGTTATGCCTGGTATGGTGCCCTCACTGCCAGGTCGTCTATATGTGGGATTTTAACCACATTCGCCACAATTTAGTTTGCTCTGGCAGTCATTTCGACTGTCTATCTACTTCCGGAATTTGTCGATTGCATTCCCTAGTCTACCGCTCTAGTATTGAAGTCGCATGCTACTATAAAATCTTTTCGAACACTTTGTATATAAACCTCAATCCCATCTCAGAATCGGAAGTTATTTTGGACTTTAGGTCTGTATGACCTCAAATTGCCTCTAATTCTCCTAATTCTTTATGCCACCTCGTACATTAAAACACTTCATTGAGTAACTCCTATAGACTTAAGAAACAGACGTGGATAGCCGTCAAATACTAGTCGACGAGACACATGCAAACACATCTTACAGTGTGTTCATTCATTCCAAAGCTGCTTCTTGTGACAGCCATTGTGTGCATGATCCTTCAGCTTTGAATAATACTACACCCGGCTGGTGGCAGATAGCCACTGCTGCTGTCGTGTAATATATTTCCAGTATTTCATCGTTTGATTTGTGCTGCGATTAAATTTTCATTCCTACTTACTACTATTTTGCTGGCGTTCATCATTTGCTGTGTGGCTGAATGTGGTGGCCCGTGAAATTTTGCGACAGTCATTGTGGCTCCTTTGGTCATCTGGTTTTGTGACATTTCATTGCATTGCATTTTTCGTTGTTTTTTATTTCCTTTTTGATTTCCTGCCTTGTGTGTGATATTATACAAATTTTTCGCTGTATCTTAGCCAACATCAGTTTAGAGGTCTATAAATATTTTGTCAGCTTTAGTGGCAGTCGTCGAATTGTAAAGAAATTACATTTCCTTTTGCTGTGTGTTTTTTTCTATCTAATTATGTGGCCATTGCATCAGTTTTGGGATTAGATTGCATTTTATACGCTTGCCAAGTTTTTGACCAAAAACAAATTATTCAAATGTACAAGTAGATTGTGTGTGTGTGTGTGAGCAACGTAGATGATATTAAGCCGATAGAGGAATGTCTAGACTGAGGAAGAAGAAGTAAACAGAAATCTAATCAAGTGAATGTATAAGAAAAGTGATTAGTAATAATTTAGTGTTGTAATCTTAAGTCAATATTGCAGCATAATTTATTTAGTAAATGATGTTGGGACTCAATTCTGAGAACTGCACATGAAAGTAGCCCCTTAAAGAAGAAGTTCTGCATCATTCGTTTTGTCAAGGTACATGCCATAATAATGTAATATCGATTTGAAGTTGGTAAGTATCGTATAGGGGAATTTGTCATGTTTTAGGCTCTTTTGTTTGACATAACTAGAAAACCACTAGTAAGTAAATGTTTGACAGATATTTGGTATGGAAAATTTATGGAACATATAAAATTTAAGGACATGCAGCTTTCTACTTTTTATTTTTTTTTTTGTTATAAAATTTTTGACGGAAAATATTATATTGTTTCATTTCAGAATTCATCGTCAGTGTAACAACAAAAAGTGCCAACAAAAGGTAATTTTTTCAATTTAATTTAAATTATTGTTCGTGTAAAACGAAAAGATATCCTTTATGGTCATGTGGAGTAAAGTTCCTTGAACTTTGCGTTGTTGCCTATATACGACAAATTTTTTTCGATAGTAGCAAACCTTTTTTTTTTGCTACTCATAGTTGTTGGCCAACATACAATAAATTTGCTAATGAAATATTTGTACTTGTAAAAAGCCACACACCAGGGGACACCTTGCATTAGGCGAAGGCGCCTATGCATAGTCAACACAATTTAACCAAACTTTTATAGATATACAATGTGTTTTTTGTTGTTGTTAGTGTTGTTGTAAAATGACAATATCTTACAGTCATAAATAACCACAAATATCCGGTACATGACACTTGGTATCAAACACAACAAAACAAAAGAACATTTTTACATGCTAATGAAGCAGTTGTCGTCGGACAATGTCTATATAAGCGATATATGTGTGTATGTGTATTTGTGTACGCTTAGAAAAGAGGACATGCGATATGTATGTGAAAGACATAAATAAGCAAATATATCAATTTGGACAACTATTTGGACAAGCACTAACACATAGTAAGTAAGACAAACTTACACATGAGAAGCAATGTATAATAGCTATAGGCGTCGTATCAAAACATGCATACTTACATTCTTATAACAACGAATCACACCATTAACATTTAGGGCTGGCTATACAAAAATTCTAAGACGTTTGTGGATTTTCTTTGGCTACGTTCCCAAGTTAATGAATTCAAATGCAATTTAAATTGATTTTAGATTTCTTTCTAAGGACTCTTCGCAGAGAAATGCTGACCTTTTTTGGGGGTGCTGCATATACCCCAGGGATTATCGTACATATTACAATTTGGTTGTTAGAAATTCTACAGACACACATACATATATATGTACATATAACATTTCCAACATCTCAGCGGCGGACTTTGAGAGGACTTCCTCATATAACGCATGCAGTAGTCCTTATTTGGCAATGACTTCCCAAATAAGAAATGCTAAACGCATGATTATTCATCAGATTCAGACATTGCATGGACAGGCCTGTCAGAGACCTTTACACAGAATGCAGAGGGATTTCATACACATACTCTCTCGCTGCCATAAGGCCTTCATAAAGAAAGCTTCTATAAAGCTTTCTTAAAGAAAGCGACGACGGAAGGCCTTCCCTCCCAATCTCACGCAATGTAAAAAAAGTTCTAGGAAGGCTTATCGGATCCAATAAAAATCCTTCGAACCCATGAAAAAAGGCCTTCCTATCCACAATGTCTGCCCCTGGGTTTATTTGTGCATCGTTATGTATTATAGATTAAGTACAGAGTGACTAACAGAAAACTCTTTGCGCTCGCAAAAACTTTTTTTGTATATTTTTTTTGTGTGAAAAAACATAAAGAATTAAAATTCCATGAAAATCAAAACATATTTTATACAATTAACAAAATACCCGAGGGATTTACCTTGACATTGTCTAGGCATGTGTCTGCCTGTGCATGTGTGTGTGTGTCGCCCCAGCATTTCAATTGTTGTCGTATCTGGGTGGTGGGGCCACATGCCACGGGGCATAAATGAATTGCGTAATAAATGAGCGAATGAACGGAAACATAGTACCATTTGCCTTTAACCCCCTTCCTCTACGACAAAAAAGTACTTTTGTGTACCTGTTGTGTACACAAATAATTCATACAATCAGCTCTGCGTTATGTACTACAAAACGCCATGTTATTAAGCATCACTTCGCCCCATATTGTTGTCGCCAGCTAACAATATGTAAGGTGAAGGATACAAATGTACCAACAAATGGGGGTTTCCACATCTAACAATGAGATTAATGTATCACTAAATAGCTGCGCAAAAAAAAACACCTTATAACTATTAAAAGATATTTTAAAACACAACAGGAACCTGAACTTAAGACCAACCCTCAAGTCCTATACCAAAATTCTCTTCTGATTTCAGATTGCAAGCACGGTCCCAAAATTAGTCGACTTAATACAGAAACCACAACAAATTTGGTCAGAACTATCTAGCTCTCCTTTTCCAGTGTAAGTCTTTGCAAAGTGATTTTCCAAAGTAAACTGAAAGAAAGGCTAACACACTTTATTAGTATGACAGCTATTTTTACATTTATACCTATCAGAAGTCTAAAAAAACCACCATACATAGGTTATTTCCAAATGTTCGGTAATTCCACCTCTGATATACAATGAAACTTCAAATTATGGGCCCCAGTCGGACAAAAGCTATTTTCCTGTCCAATTTCAATGTACATTGCTGAAATTTTATATTTATAGGATTTATTACCGATTCTCATCTCCTGAAAAGTAATTTAAAATCACTGTTTTAGTCAGCGCAACTACGATATGTCCTTAACTGTCAAATTTTGACGTGCGTGAGCAGCTCCTTGGCACTTTTCACCAACTTGTTTCCAAATCGCCTGTTCATATCTTTAGGCGAACTGCAACATACTGCCAAATTTTGAGGACGATCATTCTATTACTATGACAGTTGTAACGGTTTATTTTAAAAGGGGCGTGGCACAGCCCTCTTCTACCCTGGTTGTAATTAATACTACAGCGCCAACAATATATATACCAAATCTCATATTTATACCTCTGATATTTTATGAGATATAGCCTTTGAAATTTTCAAGTTGTATGGGCCGCGCCACTCCCCTTTTTCCAATTACAGTCAAGTTAAGCCAAGGGCTGTAAACATGTCATCAGTACCACTATGGAATATTTTCGTAACAATCGGTCTACTAGAATAGCCGTGAGAGCGATTTTTGGAAAGGGGGCGTGGCACCGTCGACTACCGCCCTGGCTGCATTCTTAACTGCACCAACAACATATCGGACTATACGGTGGATGCCAAAGAACCTCCCATCCGAGCTCCCGGAGCTTCTTGCACTTTACCAAAGATGTGTGTGGCCTGGCGTTGTCCTGATGGAAGACAATTCGGCCTCTGTTGATCAAAGATGGCCTCTTCTGCATGAGTGCTGCATTTAAGCGGTCCAGTTGTTGGCAGTACAGGCCCGAATTGAGCGTTTGGCCATAGGGGAGCAGCTCATAGTGGATGATTCCCTGCCAATCCCACCAAACACACAGAAGAACCTTCCTGGCCGTCAATCCAGGCTTGGCCACCGTCTGGACAGCTTCACCGCTTTTCGACCACGACCGTTTGCGCTTCACGTTGTCGTAAGTGACCCACTTTTCATCGCCAGTCACCATACGCTTCAAAAACGGGTCAATTTTGTTGCGATTCCGAAGCGATTCGCATGCATCCATACGGGCAAAAATGTTTTTTTGCGTCAAGTCGTGTGGCACGCATACATCGAGCTTCTTTATGAATCCAAGCTTCTTCAAATGGTTTATAACGGTTTGATGACTCATGCCCAGCTCTTGGCCGATGCTACGGCTGCTACTATGCCGGTCTCTTTCGATCAATTCAGCGATTTTATCGCCAATTTCGACGACAGGCCTTCCGGACCGTGGCACATCTTCGATCGCCTCTGCACCAGAACGAAAACGTTGAAACCATCGTTGTACGGTGGAAATGGAAACTGTATCGGGTCCATAAACTGCACAAATTTTATTGGCAGCATGAGATGAATTTTTGCTTTTATCGTAGTAGTACTGTAAAATATGCCGTATTTTCTCTTTATTTTGCTCCATGTTTGCGACGCTATAACTCACGAACGACTAAAAACAAACAACAATAAATCAAACACGTGTTAGCGCGTGAAAAGAGCTTTCCAAAAAGCTCTAGCGTAAGCCGTACGACGAATACAACTAGAACTACGCGCTTGCAAAGACAAGCTTGCGGAAATACCGCAAGACTTTTTTGACAACCTTATATATACCAAATCTCATATTCATACTTCTGATAGTTCATGAGATATATCCATTATAAATTGTATGGGCGGTGCCACGCCCCTTTATCCAATCACAACCAAGTATAGCCAGGGACTATCAGCACGCCACGCCCCTTATTCCAATCACAATCAAGTATAGCCATGGACTATAAACAGATCATCAGTACTACTTTGTTAAATTTTTGTATCAATCGGTGGATTAGAATAGACGTCAGAGTGATTCTTAAAAAGGGATGTGGCACACCTCTTTTCCGCTCTGGCTGTAATTTATACTACAACAACAACATATATACTTAATATCATCTTAATACCTCTGATAGTTCATGATATATAGCCTTTATAATTTTCAAGTTGTATGGGCGGATCCACGCCCCTTTATCCACTATAAACACTACAAACTATTAACAGGACATCAGTACCACTTTGTACAATTTTCGCACTAATCGATCTGTTGAAAAAGCCGTCAGAACAATTTTTGATAAGGGGCGTGGCACCGCCCACTACCGCAGTGGCTGTAATTCTAACTATACGCACAACATATATACTAAATCTCATCTTCATACCTCTGATAGTTCATGATATATATTCATTTTAAATTGTGTCTGCGGTACCATGCCCCTTTTTCCAATCACAACCAAGTATAGCCGAGGACTATAAACAGGTTATCACTACCACTTTGTGAAATTTTCGTATCAATCGTTCTACTAGAAAACCCGCCAGGATAGTTTTTGAAAAGAGGCGTGGTACCGCCCTCTACCACCCTGACTACATTCCTAACTGCACCAACAACATATATACCAAATATCATTTCCATACCTCTGATAGTTCATGAGATGCAGACGTTTAAAGTTTTATGATTTAAGCCATGCCCACTGATCCGATGCCGCCCATTTTTTGTTGGATTACGAATTTTGTTGCGAAATGCATCCACATCCACAATCGCATTCAAGGCGATTGGTTTAACAGTTCTCCAGATATTGCGTTTTCAATTGCGGTGGGTCCAATGGGCGGGGCCACGCCCACTTGGTATATCAAAATTTCAAGTAGCCTTTTTTCACCACCGACCATACAGTTAAAGTAGATAAAAAAATTAATACAAACACAGACTCTGTTTTATATTTATAGAAGATGGATGGAATCACCCATATTCTTCCTCATTTCTTTGGCTTGTGGATAATGTCGAAAATTTCAGGTTTATTTCTGACACAAAACGAAAAATGATAGAGTCAAACAATACGTTGTGCGGTGATTAATGATGTAAATGTTACTTGCTCTATATAGGTTCGTACAGCATCGGCTTCATACAGTCGTCGTGTATATTTCCCTTGGCCGTGGCTTAATTCTTTTGAATTACGGCTATTCTCCTTAATAATCAAGGACCATAAGCTAACAGCAGCGATACCAACTCTAACAGCCACCAGTTTCCTCTCTTGTAATGCAATGGAATTTTTATGCGGCCACCACAAAAGTTTCCTAGATTTTTTTATAGCTTCCTTGGCGGTGGTAGGACTATTATTCCTAGAAATGATTCATATGCATTTTCATGCTTTAACGGCTGAGCTGCTTACAAAGCAGACGCTTTGTGACTTGTATTATGGCCGGAACGACGACGACACAGATAAGCAGCAGAGATGAACAACATAAACAGCAGCACCAGCCACTCTTTTCAGGCGTAATCAACATTTGGTGTTTTGTAAGATTTTTTCTTTGTCGATTTTTGTTGTTTCTCTTGTGTTCCTTATTCCCCACGGATCGTGTTTGTTGGTTAAGTGTCCTTGTGTCATTTTTTTTGGTTGTTTTGTTTTTGTTGGAATTTAAGCCAATGATTAATAGTCAACACTTTATTAGACATTGGATTGAACGAAGTGTGGCAGTTTTCATAGTATTTTACGTTCTCTCTCTCTCTCTCTCTCTCTCTTGGTCCCTGGTACAACTTAATTGAAAGCGAATTCAAGCGAAATTGTTAACAGATTATTTGTCGAGTGGCAGAAGAATCGAAAGTAATCCATTATTGTCGGAAATTGTTGAAAATTTTGTGAAAGTGTGAGGGCATTGTGTTGGCTTAGGGTTATATATTTTAACACATGAAATTTAATGTGAATTTATAATCAGAACTACGGCAAAAATTTCCTAGGAATATGTGTTGTATTATGGAAAGTTATGTGTAGTATTATCACCGTCCATTTCAATGTATTACAAATTTTCTCAGATACATTTACTTAAACCTATGGCATGATGTCATTATATTGAAATGAAATTTCTTTTATTATATAATATTATTCTATGGTAACCAACATTTTCAAAGAAATTTCGAATAGCATACTGATGGTGGCACTTAAATTCTCCAAAAATTATATGCTTTTACAGGAAATTTTCAAATCCTTTTTAGCAGTCCTATTAAAGGATGTAGTTCTAATGTCTATTTGTCGACAAATTAACATCTTAATGCCTTCTGCCTAATCCTTTTTAAAGCTTACTGCAAGCTTACTGGATAACATATATAAGACATTTGCAGGAAATATCACAACATTTCGCAATGAACTGAAATCCTTAAATTTTACTTTTAGATGACAAAATGATGAAAAAATTGTAACGACAGCAATGACACATGTTTTCGGCGGAACTGATGCAAAAAGCCTATAAATCATTTTCAAAATTACAAGAAACACTAAATTTGATTATTAAGCTGCATAAGTTACATTAAAAATAATAATCCTGACACGTCACATGTACGATTCGTATACGGCAGGAAGAATCTGCTAGAGTTAACTGTCTCACAAGGATAGATAGTATTTCCATCGTCCACAACAAAATAAATGCTAAGTATTTTCGCGCAGGCATTTTTTATTCTTCTAAACATATTTATTAGTACAACAAATGTACGATAGGTGGCGCTCTGAACATAGCTGAAAATGTTGAACGTAGAATGTTACAAATTTCTCTAGTCACACATTGAGCAAATATGAAAGCTTATTGGATAACATAGACTTTGATGGAACAACAGAACACTATACTATGACTTTTAGTTCTTAAATTTTACTTAAAGATGACAATACGATGACAAAATTGGAACGACAAAATTACACTGGTTTTCGGCTGAAATAAAGCCAAAAGAAACAAGAATCATTAATTTTGTGTTTAAATGTGGTAGACTACATAAGCTTTTTTATTATTCTGATAATATTGATTAGTACAAATAATGTACGTTAGGTGGCGCTCTGCACATAGCAGAATATGTTAAACGTTGAAGGTTAAAAATTTCTCTAAAGTCACACATTCACTGATATGATATAAGTAAAATTTTCAATAATTTTAAGGAAACCAGTAAGAAAGTTTCAGTCGGGAAACCCGACTTACATATACCCTTACCCTCAGAAAAACATACAATTTTCGAGTATACTGATATTATTACTCGATTTGGGCGAGTAATGGGCGGTGGGCGGTAGTACATTTGTATGGGAGGTACCAGAAGGGGCGGGGATAGACTTCCAGCTTTTTTTTAAACTTTATCCTGATTTAGATTTACTAAGTACAAAATTTGGGAACAATCGCGTTGGGTGTTAATATTATTATTACATCTCTAAAGTGGGCGGGCGGTACATTTGTATGGGAGGTATAAGAATAGGCATGGCTACACTTCCAGTTTGTTCTCCAAAACTTTATCCTGTTGTAGCTTAACATAATATAGAATTTAGGCACGATCACGTTCGGTGTATTGATATTATTACTCGTTTTCGAAAGTGGTCGGAATGATATATTTGTATGGTGGGTACCAGGATGGACGTGGCCATGTATCCCATTTGCAATACCGTAAGCAGTTTTGGAAAAAGATTAATTCGTTCAAAGTTTCAAAACATTTGGATGCGTCTTTCGAAAGTTATCGAGCGTTCCAGCCGGACAGACTAACGGACATGGCTCAAACGACTTAAAAAGTCCTGAAGCTAATTTGGTTCAAAGGCACCTAGTGTATAAAAAGACTCCTTCTATGTGTTACACTTTTGGGTCGTATCAAATAATATATACCCTCCTACCCTTAGGGTGAGGGTACACAAATGTTGGCACATATTATAGTTAACTAATTTAATTGGTGGCTGGCATGCATCTAGTGTCATGGATGTGCGTGTGATCCGTGGTGCTAATATTGGCTCGGATCATTACCTTGTTGCAGCCAAGGTGCGCACAAGATTGAGCAGAGCGAAAAACGCACGTAACCAAACACAAAGAAAGCTGGACATCGCGAAGCTGCAAACCCCAGAGATAGCTACTGCCTACTCCAACCAGCTCTCCCAACTTTTACGACACAACGCCTCTTCTTCTGACTTTCCCGATACACAGTGGCAGCATATTGCGCATTCCATGGCAACCGCCGCAACAACCGTGCTAGGATATGAAAAGCGGCGCTCAGACGAATCCTGGTACGATGAAGAATGTCGCATAGCGTCTGAGGAACAGGATGCTGCTTATAGGGCAACGCTACAGCCAATTGTAACCCGTACTGTTGGGAACGGCATAAAGAGAAAGCAAAACGGGCGAGACAGTTATTTAGGCGAACAAAACGTCAGATGAAGGAACGGGAGAACGAGGATATAGAGCGATACAGGGATAGAGGTGAGGCTCGAAAATTTTACCAGAAAGTAAGAGCAAATGGATACGGCAATGGCCTCCCCTCCTGTAAGGACAGTGATGGAAATCTGGTCACGGATACGCAGAGTGTGCTGCATATATGGAGAGAACACTTCCAGAAACTGCTGGTTCCAGAAGGCAGCGCACGTGAAGTTATCACGCCAATTGTCGACGACGGCTTAGATTGCCCACCACCAAGTCAAGCCGAAGAAGAAGAGCAATATCACGGCTGAAAAACAACAAAGCAGCCGGTGCCGACGGTCTGCCCGTAGAGCTCTTCAAGTCCGGTGGCGAGGAGCTGATAACGAGCATGCATCAGCTCCTGCGCACGGTTTGGCTTAAAGATTAAGGTACAAACGCATTAAGGTACAACGGTTGCTATGGCTAGGTCATGTTGTACGCATAGACGAAAATGCTCCAGCTCGAAAAGACTTCGACAATGAACTCGATGGACGGCGCAGAAGAGGGCGACCAAAACTCAGTTGGAAAGACCAGGTTACTGAGAACCTTACAGAACTCGGTGTGACTAACTGGAGAAGAAGCGCAGAAGATCGAGGCGCTTATAATATTTTTCTACGTGCGGTATATAATCCACTGGGATAGCATAGAAGTACCAGCTAAGTAAGTAAGTAAGTAAATTAAAACTATGTTAGTACACTTAATTTACCATAGGTGATGCTCAAGGGGTTGCACATGTGTAATGTACAAGTTGATATATAAGTATTTAGATACGGCTACAATCGTATGCACGGACATGTGGTCACTATATAGGTTTGAAAAATCCAAATTTTTTTGATCCTTGAGCCCTACGGCCCCCGAAATAGTATTTATTAAACTGTATTGTCATTTAATGTCCAATCGAAACGAGGCGTATATCGTTATTCAGCCTGTTGGACATTTTTGACTCCGACGTAAATTTTGGCACATTTTATTGTTAATTAAATGAAAACTATGTTAGTATACTTTATTTACTATAGGTGGCGCTCGAGGGGTTGGAAATGTAGTACGTATAAGTTGAGTTATAACTATATCGATACGGCTGTAATTGTAGGGACGAACATATGGTCACTATATAGGTTTTGTAGTTTGTCCAATAACAATTTGAGGACATAATTTTTTTTTGATCCTTGCTCCCTAGACCCTCGTTATAGTATTTATTATACTGTATTTATATCCAATCGAAGTGTAGGCCTACATTGTTATTCATGGTTGCTAAAGGGCATACTTTTTTTTTTAAATTTTGACTCCGACGTAAATTTTTGGTTTTTGATTATTAATATTGTTTGTTAGACCCTAATTATGGCTAATTCTTTTAAAATTCGTAAAAACCAAAAAAGAAAACTAAATTTGTGTGTTTTAAAGTAAATTTGTTAATTCATAATCCAAAAACTTATAGAGGTTTCCCAAATCAATAGGTCACCATACACACCGACAAAAACTCAAAAAATAAAATTGACTTCGGAGTCAAAAATGTCAAAGCCAAATGTAGCCTTGATTAACCATGAATAACGATATGCGCCCCGTTACGATCGGATATCAAATGACGATACAACATAATGTATACCGTAAAGGGGGTCATAGAGTGCAAAGATAAAAAAAAATTGGATATCCTCAAATTGTGTTCAGACAAACTTTAAAACTGGGGGTAAACGCATGAAAATTTTTTTTTCCTTACCGAGAGACCGTATGTGGTGGTCAGTACTTTTCATCCAATTTTTATCATTGTAGAACTTTACATCCGCAAAAGGGATAGAAGCGTGCATACCAAATTTTATCTCGATAGCTCTTAAAATGCGGATGTAATTGCAGAAACGGAAAGGCGGGGGGTTTGTATGTGAGGTGGGAATAGTTGCCATTCAATCTGGCTCATCTTAGAATTTAACCTGCGCAAAATTTCAGCTCGATATCTCTTGAACTACGGCTGTAATCGCGGGAACAGACAGGCGGACACCCCAAATTGGTGCAGTTTGTATGGGAGTTGTTTAGTCCAATCATACCAAACGTTCTGCTGGATAGTCCTTAAACTGCGGCTTAAATCGCAGTGACTAACAGACGGAAAAACAGTAGAGTTTGTACGGGACGTTAGAGTAGTTTTTGTCGGATCTAGCTCATTTCAAAACTTAACCTTCCGCTTAGAAGTTTACATACCAAATTTCGGCTCAATAGCTCTAAAACTACGGCTGTAATCGGGGGACAGACGCTGATCTTTATATATATACATATATATCATATCTCCCACGCCTCCTTATGGGCGTTACAAATGAAAGAACCAACAGATTATAGCCTTCGTTTTGAGCGTGCTTTTGGTGTATAAAATACTTTTCCTTTGCATTCCAATGTAAGGTATGTGTAAACTTAAACCCTTTTGTTATTGTTTCTCACAAATGAAACCTATAGTTATACGACGAATTCAAAAGTCAGTTGTAATAAACAATTCTATTTATGCGACTACTCACAAGTCGACATGGTCTGGATTCCAGAATACTAACATGATAGTTGCGTGGTTTCAAAATAAGTCGTTAGTGGACTTAAAATACTATAGGTGGCGCTAGGTATATCAGCAAACAAAGCACCTATTACATACAAATAATATTCAACGTAACTCATCCTCCCTAAAATACATATTGTTTTTGGTAATGATTATAATATGAGCGATTTTTTATTCTATTCGCTATTCAGTTGGGAATACCTAGAATATTAGCGGACGCCCTGAACCACTTCCAACATTCGATAGAGTTAACCCACTGACACTGTAACTACCCCGCAAACTTTATAAGGATCACTTGGAATGTCCAAACTTTTCACAGATATAACGCCTCCATTCAATTGGAGAATAATCTCGTCAAATATAACCCTGACATTACCGTTATATACGAAGGACGGGACAACGATGAACACCGCAAAAGAACTAATGCATGTTTTTCTGCTCCCATGTTGAAAGATACGAATTTTAATGTGGATTCATAGCTGGTAGGAGACTGCAACTGCTGTTCTTTACATCAACAATCATATGGCAAAGAGTGGAACGAGATTTTTACACAAAGATATCCTCAAGGCAGCTTGGATATCCCCTGATCAAAGGACAAGTAACCTGATTGTGCACATTGTAATCGATGGAGGACATGCGTCTTATACGTATTGCAACTATAACATAATGGTCCCAAGTATAACATAATGCCGTACAACAATTCCTGATGTTGTTTGCTGGATATCCATTCACAATTTTCATATCATTTAATTATTCAATTATTCTCATATCCTTCGAAATTACCCCCCTGTGTGATCAACAAAATTTGCAACTGATTAAATATTCCCCGTCATCGTATGCAACCATACTTCATCTCCTTAAGGCGTCTCTGCATATACGCCCCATTGGAAGTTGCAAGTGAACTACGAAATGAAGTGCACATCAAATAATAATACTCGACTGCAAACAGGACTGCCAACTATAACTACCACAAAGGCTGTCTCAGAGGAAGGCTGCGTACAGGGATCCTAGACTATAACGTTGCAACAGTACATCGACTGGGGTAACATTAGTCGGCATGCATGCCGTGTTGTTTTTATAGAATTTCACGCAATTATGTCTTTTACTATGGCACCATATGTTAAAATGGCTAAAGTGGCTGGCGGACGGAGTCTGTTGTTGCCTCGTGGTGTTGCAGCAATGGCTATGGTGCAGCAGTTATCCCCAGCTGAGAGAAGATAGCGCCCTAGGAATGCGACGCCAAAGATAGACGGCAACAGGAGCCACAAAACGAGAGGGAGAAAAAAAAACACAATACAACCGGATAGAACGGAAGACAGCTACATTTACAGTTACTAGGGATTGTTAAACAAATTTTGCATATTGTTACATTATACTTATTCTTATGTGCGAGACAAAGTCTGGTGCAAGTATTGTTACCATAAACGCAACGACCGGCGGTAGGTAGGGGTATACACCCAACAACATTAGCAAGTTCTGCCACATAAAGAGAGCTGTTGTGTTGCTGGGCTCCTTGGGCCAGAGCAGGCTACTTTCCCAAGGTTTTCACTACTATTTTGCCGGTGTGACATTGAACGTATGTCCTTTTTTTGTGCTTCGCTTTATTGTATATATTTTTCTTGTTGCGCCAAAAAGTATGCAACAGTTTTCTGTACGCCCCTATGCTAGGCAACCGTAGCGTTTGGTACTTGCAAAATCTGTGCAATATTGTTGTGTTGTCTTATACGATACATATACAACATTTTAATACCAAATCCCTTTCTAGTCCATATGCCGAGCAAGCCAGCGAGCCAACGAGACATATCCAAGAGCTGATGACGTTGATGCTGAGTTACGCCTGAGTGGTTGTGTAGTGGTATTAAATATAAATGGAGTTTGTGTTTTTTTATTTTTTGTTTTTGTATTTCGTTTGTGTCCTAGGAAATATTTATTTTGTTTCCTTTTTGTGAGTGTCTTCTGCTTTTATTTTTTCTAGCGTGAAATAACGTACAACAATGTTAAGTAACCCAGAGAAGGGCGAAAGTCCTATGTGGAATATAGAAGAAGGGACACTTGAGTCTGGTGTAGTCTGGTTGGTTGGGTGTAAGGAAATCCGTGTGTATTTAATAGTGTACGTGAGACAGTGGTTTGTGTAACTAATCAAAAATTTAAATATTTGTGTCCAGAGTCTGCCGCAGTCCTGTACATTCTTCTAAATAAGATCCAAAGTCATACTCTCTTCTAGAATCGTAATATGGTTTGTTTCAATTTTTCTAAAATTTTAGTCCAGCCAATTAAAACTTGAGTTTAGAGGCGTGTTATAGTCCCCTAATACTTCGAAGTAAGATCCAAAGTCTTATCGCTTTGCAGGTCCGTAGTTCAGTAAACATTTGGCCGGTTTCAAATAGTTATATTTGTGTCCAGGACATATAACAATCGCCACATCCTTTGAAGTTAGTCATATCCTTTTACTTACTTACTTAAGTGGCCCATTACAACTTACAAACATGGTTCATAAGTTTGAGGCCTGAAGTACTAAAGCATTCCACACGCTGCGGTCTTGTGCGTGTGTTCTCCAGTAAGTCCTACCAGATGGTGGCACGTCGCCTACAACTTGGTCCTTCCAACGGAGTTTGGGTTTCCCTACTCTGCGCCGTCCTTCAGGTTCGCCTTCAAACACCTTTCTCGCTGGAGCATTTACATCCATCCTGGCAACATGACCCAGCCATCGTAGTCGTTGCATTCTGACTGTTCTAGCTACGTCGATGTCGTGGTAAAGCTCATACAGCTCATGGTTCATCCGATGGCGAAACTCGCCGTCGACACAGATAGGTCCATACATTTTTCGGAGTACTTTTCTCTCGTCCGTTGTCGTAAGCACCCATGATTCGGCAGCATACAAAAGAACGGGTAAGATTAGCACCTGGTAAAGCTGTTTCTTAGTATTCTGAGATAAGGTGGTATTACTAAAGTGCTGCCGAAGTCCGTAAAAACATCTATTGGCTAGCACAATTCTCCGCTTAATTTCTTGGCTGACATTATTTTTCTTATTGACGGAAGATCCGAGGTAGGTAAACTCATTTACTACCTCAAAACAATAATTTTCAACGTTGACGCTGCGTCCCTATCGAGAGGCCTCTTTGTTCGTCGAAATCATTATTTATGTTTTGTCCTCGTTGACCGCTAAACCCATTTTTGCCGACTCCTTTTCTAGGAATGAGAAGACTGCAGTAACGTCCCGCAGATATCGGCCAATGATATGTATGTAGCAGTTGCAGTAGCAGTTGCAGTAGCAGTAGAAGTAGCAGAAGCAGTATCAGTATCAGTATCAGTAGCAGTAGCAGTAGCGGTAGCAGTAGCAGTAGCAGTAGCAATAGCAATAGCAATAGCAATAGCAATAGCAATAGCAATAGCAATAGCAATAGCAATAGCAATAGCAATAGCAATAGCAATAGCAATAGCAATAGCAATAGCAATAGCAATAGCAATAGCAATAGCAATAGCAATAGCAATAGCAATAGCAATAGCAATAGCAATAGCAATAGCAATAGCAATAGCAATAGCAATAGCAATAGCAATAGCAATAGCAATAGCAATAGCAATAGCAATAGCAATAGCAATAGCAATAGCAATAGCAATAGCAATAGCAATAGCAATAGCAATAGCAATAGCAATAGCAATAGCAATAGCAATAGCAATAGCAATAGCAATAGCAATAGCAATAGCAATAGCAATAGCAATAGCAATAGCAATAGCAATAGCAATAGCAATAGCAATAGCAATAGCAATAGCAATAGCAATAGCAATAGCAATATCAATAGCAATAGCAATAGCAATAGCAATAGCAATAGCAATAGCAATAGCAATAGCAATAGCAATAGCAATAGCAATAGCAATAGCAATAGCAATAGCAATAGCAATAGCAATAGCAATAGCAATAGCAATAGCAATAGCAATAGCAATAGCAATAGCAATAGCAATAGCAATAGCAATAGCAATAGCAATAGCAATAGCAATAGCAATAGCAATAGCAATAGCAATAGCAATAGCAATAGCAATAGCAATAGCAATAGCAATAGCAATAGCAATAGCAATAGCAATAGCAATAGCAATAGCAATAGCAATAGCAATAGCAATAGCAATAGCAATAGCAATAGCAATAGCAATAGCAATAGCAATAGCAATAGCAATAGCAATAGCAATAGCAATAGCAATAGCAATAGCAATAGCAATAGCAATAGCAATAGCAATAGCAATAGCAATAGCAATAGCAATAGCAATAGCAATAGCAATAGCAATAGCAATAGCAATAGCAATAGCAATAGCAATAGCAATAGCAATAGCAATAGCAATAGCAATAGCAATAGCAATAGCAATAGCAGTAGCAATAGCAATAGCAATAAAGAATAGCCAAAAAAGAGTTTGATATTAGGCGTGATTCATTTAGAGCTTGAATAAAATACTTAAACCAGAATTGGATATCGGAATCTTTATGATATTCTGAAGCAACGGTCCCTGACATTTACTTTGTAAGGATAATTGAGTTTATAAGTCAGCCCTACCTATGCCCAAAATTCTCAATACAGCTTTCGTATCACACGTAGTGTGAGCCATAGCACCGTCTTGCTGCTGCCAACTATTATCGACATCAAGGGCCGCGATTAATGGCAACAAAAAGTTTTTTATCGTGGTGAATTAGTTCTGGCCAATGAAGATTATGTTCTGTCTGACCAAGATACCATCTGTCCACGAACAACACCAAACAGTAGATTTTTGTAGATGTAACAGTTCAAGCACCTTTTTGTGTTGCTTATCAGCCTTACTGCGTCCATTTTGTTTTGTTGAATTTCGTTCGTTAACGTACCCATTGATGCTGTAATGTGCCTTTCACAGAGTAAAGTTCGTTTCAGAGCTCATTAAGAGTTATTGTAGAAGTTGTTGTAACGTCTGTCATATCATGATGAATTGCCGATCAATTTTGCACAATAGTAACATGACAGCTTGATAGCGGTCAAGCGACATCTATCAAAAAATTACATGACCAAAGCAAGCCTCTAAATGAATCAGACGTTAGTTTCAGTTCTCAACCCACAAACACTGAACAAAACCTATAAATACTCTATAATCTTTGCAATAACTAACGAATTCCTACATCCTTGAAAACCACTGTTCCTCCTGTGACACAGGATCACTGCCAACTAACTTTAGGTATTTATAGAAATAGGTTTTGTAATCTGTGTTCGCATGCGGAAAACTTAATCATTGCCATTGTATATAATTTTGTTTAATAGCCTTTACAGAACGTAGCACAAGCAAAAAAAAAAAAAAAATTAAACCAAGCTAACAAACTTATATTTACACACACGAGCGCTCTTACACACACACGTTCACGAAAAACGACAAAAAACGAAAAACAAAAATACAGACAAATAAATACTTTGCATAAGCTGCATTAAAAGGTCTTCAGCTTTTTTATATGTGTGTGTGTGTGTGTATGTGTGTCTCCGGCGGTGTGTGAAAAGGATCTTTTGTAGGGTGACTTTATGTTCAGTTCAATTATTCCCCTATGGAGTTTAATGTTTTCACCAACACCCCAGTGTGTGTGAGTGATAGTCTTACATATTTACATAAGTATATGTGCGATTTAAAGGACATATGCAGGAATGTCGGCATGTGTAGCCAGGGTTTGATGATGGCGGTAACGTTCAGTTCCACTCTCATAGGGTTTTATTGGCCCTCACACACACAGACACTCACATTTTAATGTTTAATTCCTCGCGGCATCATCAAATACTCGTTAAGAACCCAATGCAAATTGTAACAAACGAGTTGGGGTTTTTTATTTTAATTTCTTTGGCACAGCTGTATCTTCATCAGTCAAATAAGTGGAGAAAGTGTGGAGTTGATGTTATTCTTTAGTTAAGAAATTTGAACATTAGGTGGGGATGGATATTAAAATCAATATAGAGGACCGCAAAGAAAGGAACACAGCAAGGATGGCCATAAATGTCATTACCACTCTTTGATACTGTCAGAAATTAATTTATTTTCTAAGTTGGAGAAGGCTACAGTAACATTTCAAATTCATCTAGATTGATAAGTAAAGTCTATGTTCCTCAAAAAAATATGTCATGTTGTTATCCCACGAATGAGGAATGGGCTAACAATTCTATATTATTTTTAAACTTTAAACTTAGACATATTTTCTAAGTTGGAGAAGACTACAGTAACATTTCAAGTTCATCTACATAGATGATTAAAGTCTATACTATATAATATGCCATGAATGAGGTATGGGCTGACAATTCTAAACCATTATAAAATGAAGTAAATTACCAAACCTTAAACTCTATCCTTCAAATACACATATACATTGTAACCTCTGCTGCACATGTAACAATGCATACACTTCATCTCGTTCGACGATTTACATACAGCGGATCCTATGTCAACAATGTCAGGCTAATCTCATATGTATAAATGTTTTTACCCTCCGTTCGTTCCTATGTCTTGTCTCTTTCTTTCTCTCTCTCTCTCTCTCTCTCTCCGTCTGTTGTTGTTAGCATTTTCTGAATTTTTGTATCGGAAATGTTTTAACTAAATGTTGAAATGTTACTACTCACTTATATGTTTGAAGGAAGGATAACACATGGATAATACCACACTCACTGTTGCCGTTGTTGTATCTTTCCGGTTATTTGTTTTGTACAGAGATTTAAAATTTTGTACTTTCATCATGATTTAATTGAAATTAGTAACATTTGTATTGTTGTTGCTGTTGGCTTTTGCATAAATTACCCGAAAGGATAATAGAAATGGCAAATTGGAAACTTTAGAGGGATTTGGGATGTGACATTAAAATGTTAAAGTTCATTATTAGCATTAGGGGCGAAGGGATGTGAATGTCGATGGTATTAAAGTGATTGAGACGAAATAAGTTTGAAGAAATTATATACAAGAATTGTAGGAAGATTTTAGGATGAACTTTAAGGATAATTGTAAGAGGAAGTTGAGATTTATTTCAATAGAAAATTAAGGAATTTCCTTTACCGAAAACTGTTAAAGTTTTTATTGTGTCTGGTGTTGAAGGGACAGATTATTCTATTTCTTACTCTATTCGATTCCAGTCATGAAATATTCATTACCTGATCGTTCATGATCAGGCTAGTCAGTTTTTAATGAGTTTTCATGTGGCTCTCATCTCTTCAAAGAAGACTTGAATACGATTTGTACCGATAATGCGGATATCTTTGTCTCCGAAGTTCATTAGCGCCATCTGATATTTGTTTTCTACAGCGATTTTTTAACATACCCATTAGTATGGACATGAACCGCTTAGGTTGATGTACGATATGATCGTAAGAGGTATGGTGAAAATTGTACACACGATCTTTTGACGTTCAGCGCAAAAGTAAATGCACCAATGAGGGTTAAATATAACAACATGACAGATTTGATATCGGTATTGGTTTAAACAAACGCGATATTCCCTGCTTGATATTTCAAGGAATTGTTTTTACTTCTCCCTAAGTAAAATATTTGTACACAATCATCCGCTGCTCCTTGGGTAGGCTGTTGCTCATATCACATCTCTATGTCCGATCATATTTAGTCGGTGTCCCGCAAAAAGGTCTCAAGTCGACTCTATGTGTTTCCGAGTTGTGTTTTGTACATAATATGAAAACTACTTTAAAGACATTTGAATTTTTTACAGGGCATTAACTATGACATTTGAAACACTGTTGCATCATTAAGTACATTTTACAAAAAAGGGGACTTGAGGACTTTATGCAGGACACTGACTATATACCCTACCTCCCACACAAATTAATTTGGTTCGGTCTGTAAATGTATTTGTTACATTTCATACTCCTATGTCCATCCTCTTTTTTCCTCAAAGTAGTAAATTTAGGTATGTTCTCTATTAAAGTCACTGTTTTCAATGTTTGAGAAGACTGCAGTAACATTTTACAGTTATCAGTTCACACGAAATATGCATTTACAGCTTAAAAACTTTACTTTTTTTTGGTTTTAGCTTATCGACAGTCCAATAGTTGTCGACTTATTCTCAAGCTTGGAATAGGCTGCAGTAACATTTGCCTAAACCTTTTCATTATTTAAAAAGGTTGCAGCTTCTAGCCCACACGAAATTGTCGTTGCTACTTAAGGAACAACTAGGTTTAATTGAAGCTTATCTACTTTATATTTTTTGTAGCTTTTTACCAAATTTGGAGAAGGCTGCAGTAAAAACAATTTGTATTTTTCATGAGATGGCAGCAGTAATATTTTATAGTTCTCAGTTCACACAAATTATGTATTTTCTGCTTTCGAACTTCACTTGATTAAGTTCTAGCTTTTTGACAGACATATAGTTGCCGACATATTTTTAAGATTGGAAAAGGCTGCAGTAACAGTTACCTAGCTAACAGATCTTTTTGTCGACTTATTTAGAATTCAATTCGTATTCATCATTTCCTCCGGCCAAACTCTTTGTTCATTGAAAACAAAATATCATGGCCTTGTCATTATTTACAGCCAGATTAACATATATGCATACACCTTGACATTGACTGTGATGGCTGCAGTAACATATTACAGTTCTCAGTACAAGTTATGTATATGCTGCTTTAAAACTGCACTAATTTTGAATTAAGCTTATCGACCGATCCACATTTGTCGACTTAGTTTGAATATTGGAAAAGGCTGCAGTAACATTTGCCACAACGTGTTCATTATTTAAAAAGGTTGCAGTAACACTTTACAGCTCCTAGCCCACACGAAATTGTAGTTGTTACTTAAGGAACAACTAATTTTAGTTTTAGCATAAAGGCGAAAACTTTTAGTTGACTTATGTCCAATGTTGGAGAAGGTTGTAGTAACAATAATATGTATTCATAGTTTCCACTGAGTTAACTCTTTGTTACCCGAAAACAAAATATCAAAGTTTTGTTTTTATTTATGGATAAATTAACATATATTCAGACATCTTTGCAATGTCAGAGAAGGCTGCAGCATCATCTAACAGTCATTGACTGTAGTAATCAAACTTGTTTTCCTTTAAAATAATTAATTTGGGTTTGCTTTTTTCGTCTTAAGTGTCACACTGTTATATTGGATTTATGCTTTTTTTTTGTAACTAAAACATTTAATACAACTTCTCAATGTTTGCAAAAGCTGCAGTAACATTTCACAGCCCTTTAGCAAACGAGTAAAATGGATTTTGTTCATCATAACAGTTTCGCGTTTTCTTCGCATTTCATCAGATCCATTGTTGCCAACTTTTAACACTACAACTTATCAGATCATATGACCAATGACCCTTGTTGGTGCTAGATAAACTTTGCCGACTACTTGTGATTGCACGAAAAGGCAGCAGTACCTTCTTACAGCTATTATTGTTGTGTTTTAAAATAATTACTTTAGATTGGTTCTTTTTCAACGGAAGTATCACATTTTCATACTACTCCATAATGTCAGATAAGGTTGCAGTAGCTTTTCTAGGCCCATTACCTAAAGATTTCAGTTTAAAAAAAAACTTGTTGTGCTTTGAAGTAATTAATTTATATTGGTTCTCTGTCAACGGCAGTAACACATTTTCATACAACTTCTCAATGACAGAGATGGTTGTACTAACATTTCGTAGTTTTAATCGAAAGATTAAACTCAGTTTTTTGTCGAAATAACACAACTAGATTTGTGTTGACATACCGGCAGATTTACTTAAGGCCGCACTTTTCAACACTTGCACAGGCTGCAGTGACATTTTACAGCCTTTCACTAAGCAAGTAAACTTTTTTTGTGGACAGCAAAATAGAAACTTGGTTACGTCCTGGTATATGCCTAGATCCTTTTGGTGGACGCAATTTCAATACTTGAGAAGGCTGCACTACTATAATGATACTCTTGACCCAAAAAACTATGCTATTTTAAATAAAATATTTGATTTTGTTTTCTATTATCGCCAGCACCACACATTCAGTAACCTTGTGAATATCTGATAGGGTTGCAGTACCGTTGCAGTATTATTACCTAACGAGTTATCTCTTTTTTGTCAAAATAAAACATTTTACTTTTATCGCTAGATACATTGTTGCTAACATCATCCCACGGCTTGAGAAGGTTGCAGTAGCATTTAGCAGACCTCAATACGCTCGAGTAATCTTTTTGCCAGATGCAAAAGTAAACATTAGTAAGATCCTGTTAACCACCAGGGCTACTTTTGGGCATGAGAAGGCTGAAGTAATATTTCGCTTGCCCATATTAATAAATTCTTTATTCTTAGAAACTGTATATTCGGTTTTGTCCTAGCTTATCGCTTTATTCATTGTTGTCAACATCCTCCCAGTGCCTTTATCTACGTGAGTAAACCCTATGCTGAACAAAAATTGTTTTTGAGTTAGTCGTGGTCGATACCCCTGTCGATATTGTTGACAGCAACTTCGCAGTAGTAATGGTTTGTCTAATACTGACGTTCGGATTCTCAGTTAAACTGTAGGTCTCACTCAATTGTGAGAAGATATTCCATATCTCATTTAAGGGATGTTAAAGGAAAATAAGGTTAAGTTCTGGCTATCATCAGACCTTCGTGGGATTCTTAAGAAGGCTGTAGTAACATTTCCGCTACTCTGTCGAATTATGTTTTCCTTCCGATAATATTATTTGATTTTGTTATGGCTTTTATGGTAAACCCTATACTAAACACAAAATGTATTTGGGTTAGTCGAAATTGTCGGCAGAAACTTCGCAGTAGTAATGGTTTGTCCAATACTGACGTTCGGATTCATAGTTAAACTGTAAGTCTCGTTTTGTGAGCCTATAAATAGAATAGTGTTAACCACTCAATTGTAAAAAGTTCTTCCATATTTCCTAAGTTTAAGTCCCTGATACCACCAGACACCCTTCTTTGGATTCTTTAGAAGGCTGTAACAACATTTCACTATCCTTTACCCTGTCGAATTACATTTTTCTTCTGAAAAAGTAATTTGAGTTTGTTATGGCTGCAGTAACATTTCCCTGACCTTTATCTACGTGAGTAAACCTTATGTTGAACAAAAACTGTATTTGGGTTAGTCCTGGTGGGTATCCCTGTCGATATTGTCGACAGCAACTTTGCAGTAGTAATAGTTTGTCTAATACTGACGTTCGGATTCTCAGTTAAACTGTAGGTCTCACTCAATTGTGAGTAGATATTCCATATCTCATTTAAGGGATGTTAAAGGAAAATAAGGTTAAGTCCTGGCTATCATCAGACCTTCGTGGGATTCTTAAGAAGGCTGTAGTAACATTTCCTCTACTCTGTCGAATTATGTTTTCCTTCCGATAATGTAATTTGATTTTTGTATGGCTTTTATGGTAAACATAGGGTTTAAACAAAAAATGTATTTGGGTTAGTCGATATTGTCGACAGCAACTTCGCAGTAGTAATGGTTTGTCCAATACTGACGTTCGGATTCATAGTTAAACTGTAAGTTTCGTTGTGTGAACCTATAAATAGAATAGTGTTAACCACTCATTTGTAAGAAGTTCTTTCATATCTCATTTAAGAGGTGTTGAGGGAAAATAAGTTTAAGTCTTGGCTATCACCAGACCCCTTTTTTTGGATTCTTCAGAAGGCTGTAGTAACATTTTGATATCTTCCACCCTGTCGAATTACATTTTCCTTCTGATAAAGTAATTTGAGTTTGTTATGGCTGCAGTAACATTTCCCTGATCTTTATCTACGTGAGTAAACCTTATGTGGAACAAAAACTGTATTTGGGTTAGTCCTGGTCGGTATCCCTGTTGATATTGTCGACAGCAACTTCGCAGTAGTAATAGTTTGTCTAATACTGACGTTCGGATTCGTCGTTAAACTGTAGGTCTTGTTGTATTAGTTTAAGACAAGAAGTGTGTTAACCACTCAACTGTGATAAGTTCTTACATATTTTATTCATGGGATGTTAGGGGAAATAAGTAAGTCCTGGCTATCATCCGAAGCCCTTCGTTAGATTCTTAAGAAGGCTGTAGTAGCATTTCGCGCTTCTCTACCCTATCGAATTATGTTTTCCTTCTGATAATGTAATATGAAATTATTATTAATTATCACCGAATACACTTCATGAGGCAATACTTCCGCAGATTGCAGTAACATTTCGCTATTCCCGTTAATGATAAGTAAACTCATTTCTAAACTCTTTTCTACCTCGCTTACTGCCCCCATTCACTTTTTCTGGAATCTTATTAATAGATTCGCGGACTGAGGTAACATCTTGAAGCTCTCTTTATAAACAAGAAAACTCTCTCGTATGTATAAGAAGGCTGCAGTAACATCTTGCAGTCCTCGAACCAACTATTTGTGTGAACTTACAACTATAAGCGTGTTAACCATTAAAATGTGGAAAAAATCTTCCATATATCATTTAAGTAATGTAAAGAAAAAATAAATTTAAGTCCAGGCTTTCACCACACCTCTTCTTTAGATTCTTAATTAGGCTGTAGTAACATTTCGCAGTCCTCTGCCCTGTCAAATTATGTCTTCCTTCTGATATTGTAATTTGAACTTATTTCGAATTATCGGCGGATCTACTACATGAGTCAATTCTTCCGAAGACTGCAGTAACATATGATAGTAAACTCTTAAACTCTGATTGGTAAACTCTTTTGTAAACTCTTCTCGCTTACTGTCCCCACTCACTTTTTCTGGAATCGTATTAATGCATTCGCAGACAGAGGTAACATCTTCAAGCTCTAATTCTAAACAAGAAGATTCTTTTATTTTCAGACTTTTCTTTTAGCATTTTAATGCATAAGAAGGCTGCAGTAACATCTTGAATATGGTAAAATCCTTAACTTGAATGCATTGGAAGACTGCAGTAACACTTTGAATGTAGTAACATCTTGAATTTCAATGTATAAGAAGACTGCAGTAACATCTTGAATGTAGTAACATCTTGAATTTTAATGTGTAATGAGACTGCAGTAACATCTTGCAGTCGAACCGCGAACCAAATCAGTAAAATCTTTATTTTCTGAAGTAAATAACATCGTTCGTTCCTGTCATCAGCCCCCACTTTTATCTAAACCTTTTCAATATTGGAGAAGGCTACAGTAACATAATGCAGTCCTTATATGAAAGATACGTTTCGTAATATTCAATACAAATGTTTATTGACATAATGAAAATGGATTTAGCATTGTTTACCATTGTTTATTATGATGTCTTGTGCACATATTTTTAATGTCTGAAAAGGCTGCAGTTACACCTCAAAGTCTTTAAACCAAACGAAAAAAAATTATTTACTATACAAAACAAATTAAATGAATGGATTCAGTAAGATTTTCTATCTTTATTTTATCATATCCTCAGGTAAAAACAAAATTCTATCTCATTCTTTGGCATTTAAAAACCTGCTATTTTTTCGTATTTTCTATGGGAAATAGTGTAATTGAGGCTACATCGTTTTGTCACCCCTGTAATTTTCAATAAACCAATTTCAATTGCGTAAACAGAAAACAATTAAATATTTATTGCGGTTTGCTTTTTGTATTTCACCTTAGAATTAGAAGCAATACAACTACAACAAAATATAGCACAAATAGTTAGGAACACTTAAACAATAAAAGCAAAAAGTCATAAATACAAAATCAATAGTTAACGCCCATAATTAATAGAATTACTCATTAAAAGTTAAAGCTAACAGATAATTAAACTATAATAACAAAAAAACATATTTGCTGTAATAAAAAACAAATAAATAAAAATCTATGATTACTTAACAAACCAACTAAATATTCAAGGATTACATAGTTAACGCCTTTTATGACGATGTGTTGTCATCTTATTTTTGTGGCCTAGGCCAAATCAGCTTTCTCTTTGTGATAGCACTGCACCACTTTATAGGCCGTCTCACAGTTGTCCGATTCCTGGAGACCACTACATTTCTTAATGATCGCTTTGACATTATCTTCACCTAGACTTGGACCCAATTTTTGGGTAATCACGGCCGGCTGTAGAATGCCATCGACCATAAATCCAGCTTTGTTAAGGAAACAATTAGTGTAACATTTTAAATTTCGATTGTCATCATCAAATTTTCCCTTGGAAAGAGCCTCAACGGCATCTTTGGTGGTTTTCTCTTGTATAATGCACTCCTTGGCCATTTTATGGATACGCGCAAGTTGCTCTTCGGAGAGGTTAGGGGGCTGAAATGGTAAATGTAGGCAAGTTAATAGATGATATACACTTTTCCTACTTATAACTTAAATTTCCTATAATCCTTCATATCCTTTATATCCTTACCAACAGCGCATTGACCACTGAACAAGCCACAAGTACTAGGATAACAATTGCAACTACGGATTTCATTTCGGTTATGAATTTTTCACGTGAAAGTTTTTGATTTAAATTTAGAATGTTTACTAGAGACTAATGGCTGCAGTTTAACCTTTTTATACATCAACAGCAACAGTAAACGGCGGAGGTATTACCGACAATATGAAAAATTCCCATAAAGCCTAGAAATTATCACACGAACACCATCAATGTCATACTAAACAATAGGCTATCGAAATTGACAAAGGCAGTTGAAGTTATATTACAAAAAAAGGCATACAAAGTTATAGTTTGAAACCAAGACGACATAGATAGAAATCGTTAAAATTCCTGTACAATTTTCATATATTTCTGTATCGTCGGTATGTAGAGTAAATTTACGAAATACTATTGCAACAAGAAATTCTTAAAGTGAAGTTTTGGTGACAGTGTTATAGACAGGTATTTGCAGATAAACACATTGTGTAGAAGTAGTAATAGCTTATCGAAATCATCTCTTTTTGACGATTTTTTCAAATTTGGAGAAGGCTGCAGTGACAACAATTCGTCTTTATCATTTCAACTAAGCTAACTCTTTGTTACTCGAAAACAAAATACCATAGTTGTTGTTATTTATGGGTAAATTAACATATATGCACACACCTTTGAAATGCCTGAGAAGGCTGCAGTAACATTTTACAGTTCTTGGTCCATAAAAGTTATGTATTTGCTGTTTTAAAAAATCACTTAGTTTGGTTTTAGCTTATATATTGACCCATAGTTGTCTACTTATACAAAGCCTTAAATTCATAGTAACAGTGACATTTCCTTGTTAATCTATTAACTAACTGACAAAAGTTATTGTAATAGTGACATGCTTTTTTCACAAGACGTTCATTAGACTTCCTCCCAGTGTCAGCACTTCATATCAATTCCAATATCTGCAACCCTTACTGTAACGTTATTTGTTAAATTTCCACAAAAAATCATAATTTTTTTTTATAATTATTTTGTTTTGTTCATCCGCAGAATGCAGACAAAGATTTCCCGATACGATTGATATTAAAATGTCATTAAAATGCAATGAATTTGTCATCAATAATTTCAGTGTTTTGAAATCTATGCAAAATATGTATTATATATCAATTTGTCTGATTCGAGATACTATGTGTGATAATATCCGTAAATATTTGTAAAATTTCATGTAAGCATTATTAAACGTTTTGCTGCAAAGGCTGTGATCAAATATGTAATACGAGATAGTGATAGAGAATTGAATGTCAATAAATTTTCTATTGTTCAGATTGTTTAAGATTATAATAATGTCAGGTGGTCATTGGAGTAAATTAATTGCTGTCATGAAAGAGTCAGTGATTGATTGATGCAAAAGTTGTAAATGGTTTGAAAGTTATATAAAGATGTCGTACGTATTTTGTAGGATCTATTCGTGGTACAATTCCGAAAATTTTGTCAGGATAACGATTGATGTATAATATGGGGCATTTTTTTGGGTAAACAAGCACAAGAAATAAAACAATAAAGGATAAACGCATGCAAGGCTTTCAATATACTGCTTGTGCTTATGAATTCAAACAACTTAGCATCCATTGATTTCATTACCTTAATAGTGAGATTTTAGAAAAGAATTATCAAAATCGGTTCGATATTTATTGAGTTCACTCGTGACAAACTTCGTCATAGAATCAATTTTATAAATAGTAACGAAAAATTTAAGTTAATTTTTATATTTTATAATTTTTATGTATATTTTTACTTTGTATTTGTCGCTTCGGACTCTGCTTGTGACATTACCCAGGATTCTGCGCTGTAGAGCAACATAGGTAAGATCTGTGTTTGGTAGGGCTGAATCATTGTTCGTTGAGAGACTGATTTGCCTTTAAAGCGATTGCTTAGCGTATAATAGCAGCGGTTTGCGACCAAAACTCGTTTCTTGATTTTCAGGCTGACAATAAAATTGAGATTTTTTTTACGGCAGGGTCAAAATAGACAAAATCATTTACCACTTTGAGGTTATAGTTGTCAAAGTTACGCTGCGTTAACTAATCCAAACGACTTGACTTTTTGTTCGTTGGAACAAAATAATTTGATTTTGTCCTCATTTATCATCAGACTCACTCCTGCCGACTGCTTTCTAATACTTGAAGAGCCCGTAGTAACATTCTGCAGTCCTCAGAAAATGAAAGCTATATCATCGGCATACGCGAGCAGAACGTGACTTTTCTTATAGATGGTACTAGACCTGTTTACTGCAGCCTCATGATCATCTCCAATATGATGTTGAAAAGATGTTTAAGCCTCGCTTAGTAGAAAATGCTTCTGTTAGGTTTTTGCATGGATCCTCTGAAGACTTTGTGTCAGTCAGTGTGATCCTGAAAAGTCGAATCAGATTTATCAGAATTTGTCGCAGCGTAAATATCTGGTCGGTCGTGGATTTACCAAGTCTAAAGCGACACTGATAAAGTCCAATCAATTTCGCTAGGATGGACTTTACTCTTTGACATAACATACTGGACTAGACCTTGTATACAATGGGTAAAAGGCTGATCCAGCGGTAGTTTGTGCACACACTTGGATCGCCCTTCTGTAGCACTTAACATAGAACTCTCAGACTATAGTCATCAGACATGCATTCCTTTAGCCAAATAGCGTTTATGACTGGGCCGTGTACGGTGCTAGTTCATCGCTACCATCGCTATAATCGGCTCTCGCAGCATTATTGTTTTTAAGCCGGGCAATTGCAGTGCTCATTTTGGAACGGTGGAGAACAACTTTCTCTGTCGTCGATTATTTACGTGATTTCGTCACTAATGCTGCCTTCGAAAACGAGCAGAGTAAAAAAGAGTTTCCTCCATAGTTGCAGTATACTCTGTCCGTGACCAGATTTCTATTACTCTCCTTAAAGTTGGGGAAACCTGTTCCAAAAGCTTTGATTGGAACCTTTTTGATATAACTTTAGGGCTTCACCTCCATCCCAGTAATTTTTGATATCCTGGCTTTCGCTATTCCTCCATAGAGAAATAAACACTAACCAAAGGAATAGATTTTGCCATTAAAACTTAATTTCCCTTTATACCCCATGAATGAGGTAAGGGATAGCTTCTTGCGTTGTTGTGAATTAACACGCTTTCTATTCTGGATACACTACAAACGGCACCTACTGTTTATCGACGAATGCGAACGTCGCTCTTGAAAAGCTTTTATAAGACATGCCGATTGACTCGACACTTATACTGCGATATTGCTGTCGACAACATCGAGGGGGCCGGCAATGAAAGAAATCTGTAGATGACTGAAGGCGGGAATCGAACCCAGGATCTCCCACATGGTAGCCACGTGTTCTAACCACTATGCCATTGGACTCAGATTTACTTTGTATGCAGCATTAATTCCCTCAAATAATACGCGATATTTCTAATCGAACCATGGTTTCTCTGAGCGTGGTATTTCATAACCCAGTGCGGTACGGCAGTACGGCAGTGGTCATAGCTTTCGCAATACGCTGCCACAGTGTGTTGGGTACAACAAAATTAGGGGCGTTTGTAAGAAGTAATTTAGATAGTTAGAGTAGACATTGGCTATTTTGGTGTTATGCAGCTCTGTGATGCCTAGCTTCCTTAGCGATTGCTTAATAGCGTTTTTAGTACTACATAATCGCGTTCGCCTTAAAAAACGACTAATTCTATATAGCCTTTATCAAAGTTGGTGAGGAAATGTAAAAAGAAGTTGGATGATAGAAGTCTGGATGTCTGCCTCTGTTTGGTCCATGAACATAGAGTATAGAGTTCAAACATATTCAGGTTCATATCCTGAAATCATGGTCGGTACAACGAATGCGGACAAAGCCCAACAATATATTATATTTAGTTATTATTTTAGTTATATTAGGAAAAGTGGGCGTGGACATCCTTTCTTTCTCTAAAACCTTATTCGGACTATTACAAACATTTTGAAAAAAATATTAGTTAAATCGCTCCCGGGGTTCTCCAGTAATGCGCTTACCAACGCCCAAAAATTCATTTTCATTTAGATTGATAGAAATTTTAGCTAGATTAAGAAAAGAGGGCGTAGAAATGGGAGTGAACAAATTTTCTTTCTTTAACAGTTATTCGGACTTTTGACTTTTTGAAAAAAAATATAGTCAAATCGGTCCCCGCGTTCTCAAGTGGTGCGTATACCAACGCACAAGAATTAGTTTTTATTTAGAAATATAGAAACTTTAGATAAATAAGGTGGGCGTAGAAATTGGAGTGAACAAATTTTTCTAAAACTTTATTTGGTCCACGATCCACTAACGCACATCATTTAATTTTTAGTTGTATTGATTTTTTATCACCTGGGGGCCTGACATTAGGTAAAGTGGCCGTAGAAATAGGCGTGGACACGTGCCCTTTCTTTAAAACTGTATTCGGACTTTTAAGAACATTTTGCAAAAAATATTAATCAAATCGTTCCATGGTCCACCAACGACCATTATTTCCATTTTATTTATGTATATACATTTCTTACTATCTGATGAGACTGGCAGTAGATGTGTGTACGGCCGCGTTTAAAGACAGCCAACAATGTAAAAGTAAGACTTCTAAATCCATTGCTTGGCGTATAAATTTTGTTTCTTTATTTAAAACCAACAACACTTGTAAAAAATACATATTTTCCTACTTTTATGCTTAAGAATTTGTGATATATTCTGGTGGGACTGTACGGCCGCGTTTAAAGTCAGCCAACAATCTATAAGTAACACTTCTGAATCCATTGCTTGGCGTATAAGTTTGTTTCTCTATTAAAAACCAACAATACTTGTAAAAAATACATATTTTCCTACTTTTATGCTTAAGAATTTGTGATACATTCTGGTGCGACTGGCAGCAGATAAGTGTACGACCACGTTTAAAGTCCGCTGACTATCTTAATAACACTTCTGAATCCATTGCTTGGCCTATAAGTTTTGTTTCTCTATTAGAAACCAAACAACTCTTGTAAATAACATATATTTTTCTACATATTCCGTTCAAGATTTGTGTTGTATTTCGTAATACTTAACTGCAGTCAATGATATGAAAAAGGCTTGTGTATTTTTGATTGTATTATTATACCAATCAACATTCCATGGTACTAAAAAATAATGGCGCTACAAATTGTATAGTACGTTGTTATTAGTTTACTATTATTATTCTACAAATTTTCCCCTTAATCACACGTGAAAAGTTGACTGTAATAAAATACAAAAAATATTCAAGTCATTTTCAGAACTCTCTAGTCATTCTTGGTCAAATAACTCCAAACTGTATAATTATGAACATATTTAGTTTATTTCCTATGGTAAAAATTTGTTAGTTTTTCATATTTTTTTGTAAATATAAAACAAATCTATAAATAGTTTAGTATAAAGTCATTCCATTAACAGTGTGAACTTCAAACGTAGCTGAGAAAGTAGTGATTTACCGTGACATGATATTTGTCACCATATTTGTAATGGCTTTAACAGCCACTGCTGGAATTCAAGTAATTACAATTAAATTTATTTCAATACACTTAATAAATTGATACTAATCAATGCGATCTTCGTTACTCACAAACTACTCTTGACTTAGTTAAAAGGATTAACATTTCTGATCCTATATTTTGTTTAACCCATCTAGGCCCAAAAGTCTACAGATGTCAATCTGTTTGATGCTTGTGCGGCACAAGCCAAAGTGTCTAAGGAGGCGATACAGCAGGCTATGGATATGCAAGATACATCTAAAGCTGATGCAGCTATTAAAAACTATGCCCATTGCCTTTTAAGCCGTAGTCAAATTCTGGTCAATGATGTGCCACAACCTCAACATATGATAAAGCTGTTTGGCCCTAGTTGTGGTGATACAACTGTTCAAGCTATTGTAGATAAATGCAATAAACTTAAAGGACGTGATAATCAGGAAACGGCATATTTGTTGCTTCACTGCTACACCAATAATGGAAAGGGATTAAAATGTATTATGTAGAATGAGGGTAGTATGCGAAATTTGGCTATGAAAAGTGGCTGAAATGATAATTAGGAATTGCTTTTGTAATTTTCCAATTGTTTATAATATAACCGCTGCAAATCTCTTTCAATTTATTTATAAAGTACTATCTCACAAAAAAAAAGCGTTTAAAATAAAAAAAATCGTCACTCTGCTATTGAATTGTTTTCTTTTCCAGGCTGACAAAGATATCTTCACCCATTATAAATTTATTTTCCTTCCCAGGCTGATTACTTTTTTGAGAAACCTCATAATGTGAACTAACTTAAGTCTCCTCTCTATTTCATCCATTACCAAACAATGGCTTGGGTATTTAAAAACGCGGGTGATTCATTTAGAGGCTTCTTTTTCATTTGTTTCCTTTTTGAAGTTCACAGGTCACAGATGTCAAGATGTCATATTACTTTTATTCAATATTGTGGGGCAATTCATCTTGAAAAGACTCATATGGAAAAAAACCTTCTTAAATGATTATTAATGGCTCTTCAAGAGCTCAATGCTATATCAAAAGTTATATCTCTAGGGCTAAGATACAGTTTGGCCACGCCCTCTCCGCCCAAATACGTCTTTAAATTTTACCAGACCTACCAAATATTATCTGTGTATCAAACTTGATAAGGTTTGCCATGCCCCCTCCACCTACTGATCCAAAATTACAATTTTGTCTGCTTCTTCATATTCGTGTTGCCGAGTATTTTCTGGGTGTCTAAGTTGATCTTTCTAGGGCTGAAATATAGTTTTGTCATGCCCCTTACGCCCACTGACTGTAAAAAAAAAATTCTTCTGCAAATTTGTAGTTGTTGGGCCGATATCATTTAATATAGAGAGATCCACTAAGATGCTTGTTTTTCATATGTGTTATTTTTGAAGATCACAAAAAAATTTAAATTTCCATTTAAGATAGACAAAATTGGAGATACGAATGGCTCAGCCGTTGGTAACACACTTAGTGGCTTGGTTTTCATTTGTTTCGTTTTTAGAGATCACAACTAACTTAGGTCAAGATTTCATATTATTTGTATGCAGTAGAGTATGGCAATTCGTTGGGGAAAGCCTCATACCGCAAGAGCGTCTCTAAATAATTATTAATGGACTCTTCAAGAGCTCAATGCTATAGATTTGTCTTTTTCCCGGGCTAAAAACTTTTCTGATACACCTCATAAACTGGATTAACTTAAGTCTCTCGTCGATATTATCATTTAGTATAGACAAAATTCGAGATACGAATGGCTCAGCCGTTTGAAAAATATATATATAGGATGATTCACTTAGAGGTTTGTTTTTCATTTGTTTTGTTCTTGAAGATCACAGTTGACAGATGTCAAGGTGTCATATTATACTTATACTATTATTTGACAATTTATAATGGGAAGACTCATATCGAAGAAGCATCTCAAAATTATTATTAATGGACTCTTCAACAGCTTAATGATATAGATTCGTTTTCCTTCCCGGGCTGAAAACTTTTCTGTTTCACATCGTAAACTGAATTAATTTAAGTCTCTTCTCTATGTAACCATTTAAAATAGACAAAATTCGAGATACAAAAGTCTCAGCCTTCGGAAAAACATATATAGAGGGTGATTCACTTAGAGGTTTATTTTTCATTTCTTTTGATTTTGAAGATCACAGCTAACTTTTGTCAAGAAATCATATTAATTGTATGCAGTAGGCTTTGACATTTAAGACCCTTTGATTAATTTAACTCTCTTCTTCTTCTTACCATTTGAAATAACCAAATTTACCAGCAAGCGAAATGAAAATCAATTTTTTCAATAGTATTACTATTATCTTACATATATTTGCTGAAACAATGATTAGTCCAACAACAACACTATCTTACACTTAGGCCTTAACAATGGGACCATTACTGTCGATATAACACTTGTAGATATCAAAAGCTGTCTCACAATTATCACTTCCCTTAAGGCCATTGCACAGAGCCATCAAAGCATTAATTTTCTCCAACTCAACATTAGGTTGTAGTTTTTGTGAGATCACCGCTGGTTGAGGAACACCATCGACTATGAAACCGGCCTTTTCCAGGAAACAATTAGCAAAGCATTTAGTGCTATGATCAACGCCATCGAATTGTCCTTTGACTAAAGCCTGAGCAGCATCCATTTGAACTTTTTCCTGAACCAAACACTCACCGGTATGTTGGAGGGCTAAGCTTTTCTGATCCTCAGACAAGTCAACAAGCTGTGAAAAGAGAGTAATTGGATTAGAAATTGTTGCAAAATCCTTTATAGTCTCCTAACATACCAATTGACCACTGGCCAAGGCACAGTATGCGCTTAAAGCGACCACAATGAAAACTTGAGCAAATTGCATGATTAATGACGATTAAGTGTGCGAATTTTGTGGTTTAAGCTGTAGTGTAATACTGATTGTTTATTGTTGGTCGGTTACAGCTATTTATACTTAGCTCATATATTCCATTGTATGCATATTATACATACAGTAAGATTCTGTTGCATTTGAGAATATTACATTACCTTGACACTCAACTCAGAGTCAGAGTTTTGAGTGTAGTACTAGTCTATAGATAATATAACATTAATCATACCTTGAGACACACTAAATACAAATGAAGTATTAATCATGTATCTTCAACTTCGTTGTGCTCTAGATATTTCCAAAATTAAAACAACAAACCTAAACAAACTAAGATGCAACTTATAAGATGACGCGAATAAATCGTTACCAGTAGCTGATGAGTCTCATGGCAATGCTAATGACTTACAATCAAATATTCAATATTGTCAAACTTTTACTAATTGATTACTAAGATTTGACTTTAACTGATTAGTTTTTAAATTTAGTTAATTGTTATTGGGTTTTTATTCCTATTGCCTCTACTGTATCATTGTTTATTTTGAGACGATTCCAACTGATTTTAATTGTCTTATCTGTTAAGTTGGAAATTCTTGGTTATTAAACTTTAAATTACCGGACCTTCACGTTGTTTGTTAAGTAAATGATTTCAGTTTTGCATTAGTGTTGATGTAATATTATGGTTATTTTATGGGCGGTAATTATGGGTCAATTTTGAATTGAGAGATGTACTTAAATTTGCCAAGGGAAATGTTGTGTTTATGTCTCACACTAGCAGAGACGTGGCTTTAAAGAGAAGGGGGACATTTAATATTGAACATTGTTTGGTTAGTACTTTAAGTTGTTGACAAATCATAATCTAATACTGCTGTCATCGAACCCTTTTCATCTCTGACTACCAACAATTTACCACCTACACAATAAAATAAGTTAGGTTATGGAGTCTGTATGACAGGTGGAACTAGTTTTTAACCGATCTGGCTAATCTTCGCTTTGAGGATAGAAACTTTCATTCCAAATTTCAGCTTGATTACTCTCAAATTACGGCTGTATTCACGGAGACAGACGGACAACTTTAAATCCACTCGGAACTTGACGCTTATCATTTATTTGTATACCACGCCAACTACACCTTTCTATTGGCGTTACAAATGGAAAAACAAAATTAATATACCCTTCACCTAAAGCGAAGGGTATAAAAATGTCTTAGGAGATACAATTTGATATCCTCATAGTAATCTACTACACAATTATGAATATGTTGACGAAATTTTAATTTTCGATCAGTAGGCGGTTGGAGCGTGGAAAAATTACATTTTAGCCCTAGAGGGATACAAATTTGTACACAGATAGTATTTGGCACTTCAGGTTTAAATTTCTACTGATATTATTCGACGCTTCAGGTTCACTTTTTCAGAAAAATTTTTTATTTTCAATCAGTGTGCGGAGAAGGCGTGGCCAACTCCATTTAAGTTCTAGAAAGATGCGATTTGATATCCTGATAGTTCTCTGCAACATAATAATAAATATGAAGGCGAAATTTTAATTTTCGGTCAGTGGGCGGTTGGGCATGGCAAAATAACATTTTAGCCCCAGAAGAAAAAAAATTGGCTTATAGGTAGTATACTAGGCACTTCAGGTTTAAATTGCCACTGATATTACTCGACACTTCAGGTTCACCTTTTCAGACAAAATTTTTATTTTCAATTTTAGGTCAGTGGGCGGTGAGGGCGTGGCTAAACTGTATTTAAATCCTAGAAAGATAATATTTAATATCCTGACAGTACAATTATGAATATCCAGACTAAATGTAATTTTCGATAAGAGGGCGGTAAGGGCGTGGCAAAACTATATTTTAGCCCTAGAGAGATACAATTTGGTACACAGATAGTACTCGACACTTTATGTTCAAATATGCAGTCCGAATTTTTAATTTCGAACAGTGGGCGTAGAGGGAGTAGCTAATCTGTATTTAAGACCTAGGGAGATACGATTTGGTATACAGATAGTATTCTGCAACACATCTATAAATATGCAGACGAAATTTAAATTTTCGATCAGTGGCCGGAGGGGGCGTGTTGAAACTATATTTTAGTCCTAGAGAGATATAAATTGGTACACTAATAGCGCTCAAAATTTATAAATGAAATTTTTATTTTCAATCAGTGGGCGGAAAGGGCTTGGTCAAACTGGAGAGATACGATTTGGTATACAGATAGTACGCTGTAATACAACTATAAATATGCAGAGGAAATTTAAATTTTCGTTCAGTGGGCGATGAGGGAGTGGTATAACTAAATTGTAGTTCTAGAGAGATACATTTTGTTACACATTGAGTACTCTGGAGGACTAATTGAAATTTGCAGACGAAATTTTTATTATCAATCAGTGGGCGAATAAGGCGTGGCAGAACTGTATTTTAGCCCTAGAGAGCATTACAACATTACAATTACAATTTGGTTTACACTCGGAGCTACAACTGAAGACTACAGTCCCGATATGTGTGGTCGTTAGTCGGTAATTGAGTTAAGAGACAAGTGATCAAATCCCCATAGATTTAAACAAGGAGTACCACAGGACCCTGTTCAATTCCCATACTGTGTAACTTCTACCTCTCTAAAATCTCCAAATCTCCACACCTTCACAATGTGTAGAAGTGATAACTTATGCGGACGACTGTACCATTATGTCGACGGGCTAAAACGTTAATGAGCTTTGCGATCTTATCAATGGTTATCTCGAAAAAATTCACAATTTCTTCAGTGCACATAGCCTGAAATTATTACCAGCGATGTCTTTCGCAACACTCTTTACCGCCTGGATTAAGCAAGTAACCCTAAATTTAGGCGTCGTAGTCACCTTTGACAGCCTGTTTACCTCCTCAGCTCATGCCACTGCAATTACGCAGAGATTTCGAAGTAGGAAAGGTGGCATGTCGTAAGATCCACAAGTATTACGACATAAAGTATATACAACTTATGATATTCCTTCAAAAATAAGCCGCTGGCCATTGGCGCCGGCATCATTTTAAATCGTATTTGGGGGAGCGTGGTATCACCAAATACGTAAATGAAGCTCAGTTTTGAAGGCTATGAATTCTTATTTTTAGAGGAATGTTTTATTGGGGTATTGTTCATAAACTATTTGGGAGGTTTTTCAAAATTATTAGAAAAAGGCCTTGAGACTCGCCACCAGTAGGAACAAGGTCCTCAAAACGCTTAGGGTATGCACAAAGTAACCTTGTTGGCTACCTACTTAACAATTGGCCAGTCAGTGATTAACTATGCTGCTTTAGTGTGGTCTCTTTCGCTGAGTGATTCGCGGTGGAGATATATTAAAAGCTGCCAAAATGCTGCCCTACGGACTGTAACGGGTTGCATGCCAAAAACCTCTGAACACCACCTTAAAGAGGAAACGAATGCCCTCCCAATCAGGCGACACAATGTCATGCTTACTAAACAGTTCCTTCTGGGATGTCATCAGAGGAGTTTCTCTTAACTGTAACATCACACAGTTGGATGTTCCCCCATGGTACGTCAGGATGGACCTTCGTGCATACGAGGAAAGCATACGCAATTCTGTGCAGGATTCCTTGGATAGTACCGCATACGCAGCAGCATGAAATATGAATGACATTCATAGAGACGACATCGATATCGCGGTTTCAGGTTACCGCACGAATGTCATACTAGGAGGTTGTCGTCTATCGCCGGTAGCTGAAGTAGAGAAAAATCTGCCAAGGAAAACCTGCACAATTAAGATCGGTATGGAGCAACAGGTTCAATGTCTCGCATAGACCGCACTGTCCCTAATATATGCCCATCATGTGGTCAGGGTCCCCATGACACCCAACACATATTCAGCTATCCAGCCCACCCTACTTTACTTAGTCCCATGGTTCTATGGACTTATCCAATATAAGTAGCCCAATTGTACGGCTTGGTCTTCAACGGAGAACCCCCGGACTAAAATTTTATTGTTTC